>OY776674.1:12194791-12846304 GCA_963675555.1 Leptura quadrifasciata
ATCCCCCTACTTGCCAGCGATCACAATCCGGTGAGTTTCGAACTGGAAAATTGTAATATAAAGACAAATTTACAATTACAAAACAACAAAATGGAACAAACTTTTTAATATAATAAACAATGAAATAAAAATAAACAACAATTTAACTACCCCAGGTGAAATCGACGAAGTCGATATGTTTTCCAAAAACAGTAATCCAAGCTAGAAATAAAACTACGAAACAAATGTTGTTAAAACCGCGCGAGGAAATTATTCCCCCGGAAATACAGGAGCTGATTAACTTTAAAAATAATCTTAAACGTAAATGGCAAAAGTTAAGAAGAATAATTGACGGGATTAGACTTAAAGATCTGCAAGAAACGATTAAAAATAAGTTAACTAAGCACAGGGAGGAGGCTTGGAACGCCAAGATAAGCTCATTGGCACGACAGGACAACTCCTTGTGGCGTATGTCCAAACTTCTAAAACGTCAGTTCACTCAGGCACCGACTATAATATATAACGGCGAAATTTTTAATTCAGACAGAGAAAAGGCCGAAGTATTTGCAAAATACCTGCAGGTAACAAATACCACGATGCCCAACAAATCCGAATTCCATGACAACATTACAGAAACAGTTCGAAACTTGCCGGATTGATACAATACCCTCACTAATAAATACTCAAAACTCATAACCAACCCAACAGAATTAAGAAAAATTATCAAAACCTTACCTAATAACAAAGCTCCCGGTCCCGACTCCATTCCTAATATCCTTTTAAAAAACCTCCCCTTGAAAGCCCTTACCCAACTTACCTATATAATTAACGCTATAATTAAATTGCAGTACTTTCCTGCCGCCTGGAAGTTAGCGATTGTTGTGCCTGTCCTAAAACCAAATAAACCTCCCCACGATCCTGCCAGCTACAGGCCAATATCACTTCTTAATTCATTATCTAAAATTACGGAAAGAATCATTTTAAATATAATTAACAAACATATATATAAAAAAGGTCTCATACCGACGTATCAATTTGGTTTTAGACAGGGCCACAGTACATCATTCGCTCTGTGCAGGGTGGTACAGGACATTTTGCTAAGTTTCAATAAAAAAGAGTGCACAATTATGCTACTATTAGATATAAAAAAAGCATATGATACCGTGTGGCAGAGTGGCCTCATTTATAAATTACATAACATCTGCAAACTTCCAGAATATTTAACTGCACTAATCAGAAGTTTTATAAGCGCCCGCCACATTATGGTAAGGATAGGTAATGCCTACTCGACGCATAAAAGGTTATCGGCTGGTGTGCCTCAAGGGGCAATCCTTTCTCCCATCCTTTTCAACCTCCACACCTCCAACATCCCCTCCCACCCAACGACTAACATTTTACTATACGCAGATGATGCCGTCATCTATGGGCCGTTCGATCGGAACTGACTAGACACATAACAGACATACGGATACACCATAACCTTGCTCACGTACATCGACTCATACACCACAAACTCTTTCTCTTTCTAGAAAGGCGGTAACGACTACATACAGA
This sequence comes from Leptura quadrifasciata, assembly GCA_963675555.1. Lineage (NCBI taxonomy): Eukaryota > Metazoa > Arthropoda > Insecta > Coleoptera > Cerambycidae > Leptura > Leptura quadrifasciata. The sequence goes on from OY776674.1 coordinate 12,196,325, forward strand.
CACATAACATCCTTTCCAGCTAAATTCCCTTTCTTCTCTTCCACTCCCCGCCCCCTCCCCCCCCTCTAATTACCTCTACCTTTACACGCCAGCTAATTTTATTTCACAAATCAAAATTATTCAAAAATAAATTCTTCTATTTTTATATAATATGACTGTTTTGAAGTAGGTTTTGGTAATTTTTCCTACAATAAATCACTAGGAAAACTCAAATCCCACAAAAAAAATAGTTACTGTAAAGATTGTAAAATTGTCAAATTAAGGAAAAAGAAAATTGGATGTTAAATTAAATTCTATGAAAGATCATCAAACAAAAATGTTGCTGATACTATATGGCCTCCATCTGCCCCCCGCCATGTTTCTGCGCCACATGCAATGTAACGCGACGAGTATATTAAATATGATTAAATGAAAAACGAAATATTATCTTATGGCAAAATGAATTGTGAAATATAAGTATTTAAATAAATGATTTTAATGGTTTAATGGTTTTTCGGGAACATGGTTAAAACCCTTTTTGACACGAATTTTCAAAAACAAATATAATTTTTTTTTAAGTTTTGGCAATTGTTAGAATAATACGATTTTTAAGCTTCTCCGGATACCTATCAAAATTGACATTTTGAAGTTACGTCATGTACACTATAATGTACGTGATGACTGAGGGACGTACATCAATAAGAAATGTTGTTCTATTTATAACAGTATAATTGACAAAAACTATTTATTTTTTATGAAAATCTACAAAACAATGAGGAAGTTGCATGATTTTTTTTTATATCACAGCTAGATCGACGACAGAAAAATATGCTTCCTCGTATTTTTTCTTTTTCTTTTTTGTTAAAATTGAGGGTGAAAAAAAATATTTATTTCGGCTGAGAATTTAAAACCATTAAAACGCTCTATCCCTAACGAATAGCGTCATTCGTAACCTGTAGCGTCACGTCGTTATTGTTAAAACGTTGAAACATCTAAAAAGAAAACTGTGGTTATAGATAAATATGTTAGGGATGTTATAAAATGATTATCCGTCATATTAACCAATAATTAATAACAAGATTAATGCCCATATTCACCATCGTTAGTTAAATAGGTAACAACCTGTTAAATCATTAACAACCTGTTAAATATTTGAGAAAGTATTCACCAATCACAGTTAGGAGAAAACAACCTGTTAAAGTTAACAGGAAAATATTGGGCAGTTAAGCTCTTAACAAAGCGTTTTGTTGAGGTTATGTGATGTGTCAAAGGCATATAAATCTACATGTAGATATTAAATATTATTGAAAGTGCCATTTTAGCATGAAATTTTAAATAGATAAACTCGATTTCCATCAAATGATGACGACGCATTACGAAATTCGATCAATATACCCAAAACAGAGGGATGAGGAACATATAAAAAAAAGTATGTCATTGTACTGTTATCAGAAAAGCCTTGATAAATACAACTTTTAATTAGAATGTACAATATTACAGTCATATATGTATCTTGCTATTAAAAAAATTAAAAATTTTATAAGGTTTTTATTAACTATACAATTCTATATACAATACGAATCATATATATATATACAAAATAATGCATTCACAAATTATGAAAACAATTTATATCAAATTCTTTCTATTTTCAATACTAATAACTCTCTTTTATAATACATTCTATTTTATCCTTATTTTTCCTCTTAGATTTTCTAGTTCTTTCCTCTCCGACTATATCATTCTTTTTTAAATATTATTTTGTCAATTAGTTTTTAATTTTTTTATGTTTGCCATATTCTAATGAGTATATTTTCTTTCCCTTTCATATAATCACTTCCGTAATTAAAGCTTCTGTTATTAGTAAGTTAACTGATGGTTCAGTACTTTCTTTTTGTTTATTTAAAGAACTTTAAACAGTAATTTAGCCATAGTCAACTTCTATTTCTTCAGAAGATAATACAACTGTATTAGAGTCTAGATATGCATTAGAGTAATTCTCACGAGCGATAGTATTATATAGTCACCTCGGTTGCCTCTATTGCTGTATTTATGGCATAGGCGTTTTCAATTGTAAAATACTGTTTACATAATAGATTTAAAAGCTTTTCATCACTGCTCGTAACTTTTGCCTAAATCATTCCTCCACCAGTTTTTATGGTTCCCTAAAAGAAGAATTAAATTATTTGGTTATAATCATATTGCTATTATACTATTTCTTTATATTTGATATAATATGACATATCTGTGTACTTACATTGTACAGATATATTTTGTTTCCACTCCTTTTTTCAGTAAAATTGCAAAATAATGATTGCGAAAATATTACAGAGGTTAGAATACGATATAAATAAATAACATTGTAAACTCTGTGAAGATAGGTTTTTACCAACTGCTGCACAAAAATACTAGTTCCTGTCTGTTAACAAAGTGTTACTTAACTTCCACTCAATTTTCGTTGGTGAATACGATATTGCTTTAACTACTTGATAAATTTTAACAGTCAGTTTAGTATCGGTGAGTTAAGCAAATGTTGGTGAATACGGGCGTAAGAATAACAACGTAAATTAGCAAACTCAAATCCAATTAGTGACGTCAAAATGATGTCAAAGCAATATTAAGCGTTTTCAGCCACGTGGTTTTGTTAACACAAAAGTTCAAATTTTAATGTGGCATATTTACGAAGCGAAATTTTTCTATGAGTTTCTTTTATTATATTATCAACTTATATAGTACATATTATGGAAAAATAATAAAATTAAGCATTTTTAAACTTCATGCATCTTCCTTATTGTGATTTCTAGTGATACATAGGAATACTTCACATTTTGTACATTGAATGTATGTTCTTGACACACACTTACTTTCCTTACAATGAACAATATTGTCGCAGAACTTAGGAAACTGACCAATATTGTCATAACGAATATATTCTATTGGACAAAATTGCTTCTTTGCCATATTAGATGGGCCTGATGAGTTACCAGTAGAAGAACTATCTATATGACCTGCAGAAGGACTAGCTGAAGGTGGTCTTCCTCGCTTTTTGTTTGGCATTTTTCCTGCCAAAATAAGCCTTTGGCAACATTTTGTCGGAAATGTATAAGATCCATGATATTCTGTTGAGGTATTTTAAGATGTTCCCCTTTTTTTGTGTTTCAACCAGCTGTTAGTGACAGCCATGTCTATGGCATGAAATATTAATCGAACGATCCATTTCTTTGTTCTAATGAAGGATCTGTATAAAGAAATAAGAAAGTCGCACTTGTCAAAACCTCCCATTCCGTTGTTATAGAGAGCAACTACTTTGGGGCGTTTCACTTCCATGTACTCTTTTTCTTTTTATCCCATCTCTTACATATATCAGAAGAACTTACTCCAACCAAATTGGAACCTAGAAAACAATGTTGTAAACTGCTCGAAAATTTTAGGTATATTAGATGAACATTCTGTATGGAAAAGCAACAAATTTTTAGAATAACAATAACACTGTCATCAAATTCATCAGGGTGCCATAAAGGTACTCTGCAGATACATATTTTTCACATGCTTAGTAATTTAAATATGAAATGGCCTGGCACCATTAGGATACGTAAAGGAATATTAATCCCTAGATCATAATATGCTTCCATAATCTGTTTATTTTGTTCTAGATTCGCGTATTTTTTTGTTTATCAATCCATTAGCTATTACAGAGCAATGCATTTAGATTTTAAATAATTCTACAGGACTTTTAACTTTAAATAAGTAAAGAAACTGATATTTTACATTTCCAGATGAGTTTTAAACATATAATGGCTAGAATGGCATGATTTTGCTTTTAATTAATTTACGAAATTGTTTTGTTTTTGCACCTTTATTTTGTTGAAAGTACACTTGTCATTTTTTTAACACGCTGATAAAATATTTTTATATAATGGCGTAAATGTTGTAATATGTACAATCATCAATCAAGCACAGAAGAATTAAGGCAGGAACATACTTTGAACACATCACGGTACAGTACGGTGCGTCAACACACGTGTACACATAAAAAGTGCTACATGAACACATATACCACATGGCTACACACAACACACTTTTCAGTGATAGAGGTGGCTGTACGCGCCAATTTTAATGTTATATAGGTTGTCCCAACAAAGTGTATGTGATTTTGTTTTTAAATGCTTTGTAAAGAAAATTAAAAACTATTGTTTCTTATTAATATTTTATTGAAACTTAGCATATCAAACACAACGGAATATATATCAGTAGTATGGAAATGAGAGAGGTTCGGTTCGGTGCGCGGTGCAGTGTTCTAGGGGGGTGGGGTATCGAGAGCGGTGGGAGGTAATTAGGGGCGGAGTTTAAAGGGCGGGGCCTAAGAGTGGTGATGGGGGGGCTATTGCAGTGGTGGGACGTAATTGAAGTGGCTTGGGGTAATTAGAGTGGCGGGAGGTAATTAGAGGGCGGGTCCTAGGAGAGGTGGTAGGGGGCAATTGTAATCGTGTAGTAGAGTGGTGGGAGGCAATTAGAATTGTGGGGAAGGGTAATTACAGTAACAATAAGCGCAATTGCAGAATCAATAAGAGTAATTACAGCAACAATAAAGATAATTGCAGTAAAATAATGGTGATTGAAGCAATTATACCCACCCATCCGTCTGTTCGTGGGTAATTGCTGTATCAATAAGGATAATTACAGTAACAATAAGGATAGTTGCAGTAAAAATAATGGTAATTAAAGCAATTATGTCCGCCCATATGTCTGTCCGTTTGCCCACCTGTTCGTCTGCCTACCCATCTGCTCATTGCCTTGTCCTATTGCACTTTGTATTTTTTTTATAATGTCATAACAAACATTCATTCTTGATTATATACCTAAAGTTACAAATTATTTTTTACTTGCCTTATCTTTAGGAATATCTGGCACCGATTTATAAGATGAACAATTGCGACCTACCTGCCTTATCTTTATGATAATAATAATAATAATAATACGTTTATTTTTCAACAGGTTGACACCCAATTACAGAAAATAATGAACAAAATATATAAAAATAATAATAATGATATAAAAAATTACAAAATTACATTGATTTACATTACATTACATAATACATACATACATTACATTATATAATTACATTAATTTATTATTTATTAGTTACAAAAAAGATTAGATAGATATTATAATTAGATTGTTATAATTAATCAGTTAAATGAATCTTTGTACATATGATAATGTGGTTTAGACTATCATAGTTGAGGTCGTACATATGAGCGACTTCATTAAATATCTTGCACATGTTAAATGTTGGAGACTTGACCTGAATGTTAATTCTGCTGATATTGACGTAAAATGCATTGTGCAGACGAACGTTCGGCCTTGGCACATTAAAATTTAGTAGTGTATTGCGATCAAATCCCCTAACGGATAGGACCCATTGGATTTGAAATATATATATTTAAGAAATCGTCTTTGTATGGACTCAACTTGCATTTTAGAGTTTTGATAAATAGGTGACCAGATGACATATTCAAGTTTGCCTCGTATAAATGATATGTATATTAATTTCAGAGTGTTGATATCCGTAAAGCTGCTCGAGTTTCTTATACAATACCCGAGGACTTTAGAAGCCGAAGTAACAATTGTGCTTATATGAGTAGAAAAACTGAGCTTGGAATCGAATGTTACTCCAAGATCCTTAAAATTTGTACATCGTTCAAGAACGGTATCATTAATCGTGTATGCGAATAAAACTGGCCTTTTGTTATTGTGAAAGGACATTATCTTACATTTCGATGTATTTAGTTTTAAGTAGTTATTTTCGCACCATTCATTAACTGAGTCTAACGCTATTTGCAAGGCAGAACAGTCGTTTGACTTGCTTACTTCCGAATAGATTTTCAAATCGTCCGCGAAAAATAAATGTGTAGAACTCATAGTGAGGAATAAATCATTAATAAATACTAATATAAAAATGGCCCTAGGTTGGATCCTTGAGGGACTCCGAATGTTGCAAAAAAAGTTGCGAGAATTATATCCACCGTATTCCACGAGCTGTGTTCTATTAAATAAATAGGATTCAATTAGGGATAGCAAGATATATGACACTCCAATTGCATGGAGTTTAGAAAGGAGTAGGAAATTATCGATTTTGTCGAAAGCATTTTGAATGTCAGTATAAATAACATCGACTTGACCTGTCTGAGAAAGCTGTGGTTGTTATCCATTTTGTTTGTAACCAGGGGTTTGTTTAATAAACATTTTGTAATTAGTACCAAAATGAAAAATTATGAAAGATATAATATGGAAATTCCCACCGATATTTTGCAAGAAGCCAAAGAAGCTACAGCCAATTTACAAGATTGTTATTGCTAAAAAAATATAGGGAGAGCAACTCAACGAGTTAGGCGATACAGACGTCGTTACTAGTATATAGAAAAAATGTGTACAGGGGAGCAATTTTCTTTGTGAAAAATCGAATATGATGACAATAAGTGTTAACATAAATATAAATAAATTAATAATTGTTAGTGGATTCTCTTTTCTTAATTTTCCGTTTAATAAAAACAATAAATAAACTGCTTGGGCTTTTGATATTAAAATTACTCTTCAGTGACTAAATTACTTTACCTCACTAATGATCTAAAGTATACTTTAACTCATTACTTTAACTCACTAGTGACTTATGGACCACTTTATACCTTTAAGATCTCATCAATAAAGATTACTTTATATGAATGTGCTGGATAAAAATAATAAAATTTATTAAAATTGATGCATCACTGGTGAGAACCATTTTTACAACGGGAAAATTAGTCGATTACACTTTCTCAGCCGCAATAGTACGTTTGTCCCAATACCTGCCATCAAACAATACAAAAATAACAAGCCATATCTTTTTGACGCTCAAAAGTACTTAGTGTACTATAAAGGACACTAGCAGTTTCTAAAAAGCTGCACTTCATAATAGGTACTACAACATTTTTATTAAGTTACCTGTCCTGTATAGATTTCCTATTTTTTTCTCTGTTGTCACATTTGACATCTTATATAACTTAATTTTTAATTCTTTCCTATGTAAGTGAATGTTTGAGACGCGGGAATCGAGGTCATATAAAAACCGTATGCTTTTTGTTCCAGATAATGGCCAAGCCAGAATTCGACTTCAAAGATAAATTATCGTTCTTCGCCGAATGGTTCGACTTCGACTCATATTACCAAAAAAAGTTTGTGTTAAATTACTATCCCAGCGACAACACTCTTGATATCTTTGACAGAGAACTCAACAGAATGTACCTGAAGCGCACAAAGATGGATGGGGTGGAGATGAGGGATATGTTCGTAGGCAACACAGTTCGTATATATGGCAGGCAAATAAAAATAACGGATTACGCTGACTGTCGTACACTCAGGTACATCGGAAAGAGCAAAGAACGCACCTTGGCTATCTTAAAGCCAGAAGTTGTGGGTAAGTTGGGACAGATCATCACTCACATACAAAAAAGACAGTTTCAAATAACGAAGCTGAACATGTGTCTATTAAATCGAAAAGAGGCATTGGACTTCTACGAGAGCAGAAAAGGTGACGCTAGCTTACCATTTATTTTGGAAAATATAGTATCTGGTCCCGTCGTAGCGATGGAATTGGTGGGCGAGAATGCGGTGGAAAAGTGGAAGGAAACCATGGGTCCTCATGATCCAGTGGAAGCTAGAAAAACAGCGCCTGATACATTGAGAGCTTTGTACGGCATGGAAAGTTCTGTGACAAATGGCTTTCATGGGGCCGACAGCAATCAAGAAGTTGCTAGGGAGATCGGCTTCTTCTTTCCCTACGCGTCCACTAGAACGCCACCCGAAAGCCCAGTAAAGTTAGACAACACGACTTGTTGTATAATAAAGCCGCACGCCATCCGTGAAGGAAATCTGGGACACGTAATTTCATTCATTACGGATTCCCATTTCAAGATCACTACCGCTAAGATGGTTTACTTGAGCAATGCCAATGCCGATGAATTCTTGGAAGTTTACAAGGGCGTGGTGAGTGATTACAACGCTCTTCTGTTGAGTTTTCTCGATGGGCCTTGTGTCGCCATGGAAATTGCTGGAAAAAATGATGATATGAAGGTGCACGAGGAATTTAGAAAATTCGTGGGTCCGGCGGATTCTGATATTGCCAGACAAATTAGGCCGGCTACCTTGAGGGCTAAATACGGCTGCGACAAGTATAGGAACGCCGTCCATTGTACCGATTTACCGGAGGATACGGTTCTTGAGCTGGAGTATATCTTCAAAGTGTTGAAAGACTAAAAATGATTTTTGATGGAATTATAGATGAAGAATAAGGTACTAGTAAAGTAATTAAATTTTTATACATTTGGAAGCTAAAAATAAGTAAATAAAAATATTGTTCGGCCTTTCGAAATTACAAATTTCAAACCTGGAAGAAAAGTCTTACCAGACATAAATAAGACATACCAGACATAAAAAGTTCATTATTATTAACTCAATTTTTTCCTTCAAGTCTGAAATTTTTTACGGCTACGCAATAGAAATTTTTAAATGTTATGTACTTTGGCAGAAATGAACTAATAAAAATAATATCCTGTACTCGTATTTTTTAAATAACATTTATTTTTTACCACTACGCGCCGTTATCTGTTTCCAAATTTTAAGTAATTTTGGAAACATTTGGGTGCTCATTTCTTATATTTATTTATCTTTAATAGTCCTTAATTATTAAAATAGTAGGACGAGTACTAGACATGGCAGGACATTTTATACGAACCAGAATGGCGGTGACATTACAAAAAGTCTTATCAACATTCATGTGGTGTGTGTCAATTAACGAATGAAATCTGGAAATTCTTCCTTGACGGTGGTTTCGAGATGCGAAAATCATGCTGGACCCAAAGGGCTTTAGCGTATTGATAGCAGCTTTTGATATTAAGCGAAATCAATTGGCAATTAAAGTACTAAAGAATCTAACCAATTCCGTTTCGTCACAAAAATTTGGTGTGTAGAGGAGTCCGTGTATGGAATAATTAAATAATAATATCAATTACTAGTAGTGGAATAAAAATAGCCGAAAATAAAGCGATAGACAAAATTTTACATGGAGTTTGTTTTGGTGAAACTAAGAATACCCTAAGTTTTTTGCTTTGAGTAGGTGGGGAACCCTCTTTTTCACGAAAATTGAGTAAATTGGTCATTTTTAATGGTGGTCTTTCAGTTTTAATTTATTTTAGACCCTTTAAAATGATAGTTAAGAAACGAGAATGGTACCCTTTTATTATAGATGTTCAAGGAACGTTCAGTTCATATTTCGTGAAAATCGGTTCACCGTCTTCCACGATATGTATATAAATAAAGTGAAAAAACGTAAAAAATTGAATTGCTTCCAAAATTAAACCGAATTTGATGAAATTTTAGACGAAAATAACCTATATAACCGGGAAATAGTCCGCCTAGTTTTAGCAAAAAATATCCAACAGTTTGGCCGCAATTCCATTTTTAGTCCAAATTCCACAAAATTTTCTAAACTTTCCCTAATTGGCCCAAATGGTCGAACGAAATTTTTTTTTCCAAATTGAAGGTATTCTTATGTACTCTCACGTGAGGTGACTAAAAAATAACTTTTTCAATTTAGCCGATTTTTTTGTCATTTTTGGTATATACATGCGCGCGGCGATTTCACGTCATTTTCGGAAGTTTAATAAAAACAAGTGAATTTTCGAAAAAAAAATTATATCTTATCTTCGAGAGTTTTTTTATCTAATTTAAAACCTGGTCACAATCACTCTTTATTATTAATATTATAATTTTTGTAATGAATAATTACACGTATACTATACGCGTATACGTATGATACCGAAAATGACGGGAAATCGCCGAGCGCATGTATATACCAAAAAAACGGCTGAATTAAAAAAAAACTTATTTTTTAGTTGCATCAGATGAAAGTACATAAGAATACCTTCATTCTGTTAAAAAAGAAGAGAAATTTCGTTCGACCATTTGAATAAGGTTTTCCCACTAATTTTATTTTAACAATTTGTGTCGTGAAAATAATATAATAAAACATTTTATTAATTTACAACAATTTACTTTTCTAATAAGAATTATTTCTAAGAAAATATCGTTGAAACAACTTGCTGATAATTTCACCGCTTTTTAAAACAGACATTTTTAAGCGCCAGAATTACGTATCTACCCGGAAAACCAATGAGATTATGGATATAATTACTTTGTAATAGATTCTAACTGTGTGTTAAAAAAAGCTTTCCTCTAAAACTTCTCAGAATTTCAATTTGTAATACTTGTACTGTGATTGGTCTAAAGCAGTGGACGTGTAAATATTGGCCAATCAGAATTCAGATAAATGCCGCACAAGTTATTCGTGAAAGCGTCGGACGTTAATATTTTGTACTGTAGTTAGTGTAGTTTAGGTTTAACCTTCACCGACATTACACATTTGAGCTGCTTTCGTTCGTGCTGAACATAGTAATCATGATTACAGAATGTGCCAATAGAAAATAAGTTTTTTAAAATACCCATTTTTCATTGGCCCTTTTGGTAATCATGATTACCATGATCAGCACGAACGAAAGCAGCACAGATGACTAACCTAAAACGTTAAATTTATATTTTTATGTTTGTATTGTTTGGAGTGAAAATATTATTTAATCAGTTTCTGGCTTATGTTTTATTAATTCTACAATCAAAATGGAATCAAGTGGAAGAGGGATATGTTAAAGGTGCCGCTGATAATTTACCTAAAGTAGAAAAGTGCTGAGTGCTGTCAATAAATAGAGGTTATGTTATGTTAACAGAGACCAAGATTAATAAACAATCTTGAACAGAGACAACCTCTGCGATTGGATTTCAGGGTGTTGACGTCACACGCGCCAATTTATGGCTGTTTAAAATGAACCCAATATTTTTCAAACTTCCAAGTTTTTTTTAATAAATATGCTATAAATCATTTTTTTTACGCGAGTTAAGTATGTCAGCAATAATTTTTTTTTCTGGGAAAACCCTCTTGGGGAAAGTTTTGAAAAATTTGTGGAATTTGGACTAAAAATTAAATTACGGCCAAACTGTTGGATATTTTTTCCTAAAATTTGGCAGGCTATTTCTTCGTTATAAAGGTTACGTTCGTCTAAAATTTCATGAAATTCGGTTTAATTTTGGTCAACCGTAATTCAATTTTTTTGTTTTTTCGTATATTTATATATCGTGGGAGGTGGTGAACCGATTTTCACGAAATTTGGACTGACGGTTCCTTGAATATCTACAATAAAAGGGCACCGCATTTTGAAGGGTTTTCTAGAAATCTTATATTTACTCCCCACTATTATTGAAATTTGAAAAATCGCGAATTTCACATTTTTTAAATGTTTCTTTATCGATTTTCATTATAAAAAAAATCATGCGACTGCCTCATTGCGGCATACTGAGTGCAAACCTGCATCACAGTATTTGTTAACATTTCCATCTGTTACTCTACAAAATGAGACAGTAGAAGAAATAAAAATATTAAAAATACAACTTCACTAAATAAATACAAGTTTATTAAAATAAATTATAATACTTATTGGTAATTTTATTATTTCGTTATTTTCCATAAACTTGAATATCAAATTCCAGACCATGTCCTTTTAGAGAATGCATTTCTATAGTGACAAAACTATGACCAACACCTCCAGATTTAACAAATGCGGTACTTCCTTGCGATGGATCTTTATCGTTTAGAACCTTCAAACAATAAATCTTCTCGTCCCCGTGCCATTCGGACTAGAACAAATAAATAAACCGTTAGTATTTCATAAATTTGCATATATACCTGATAATTTAAATAACTTATACAACGCATAACCATATAACAAACGGAGTATAACTTTTTTGTTGCGGAATCAATTTGTACATGTACACATCTCATAATCTACGTATAAATAGTTTTAGGTATGCTTCAGAATAACCTGTTTGTTTTAAAGTAGATAACAAACGTTGTTAATCGATATAGCTGTTTGAAAAGTTTTCCCGTAATACAAATAGGATTGGCCGTCCGCAAGCGCTATTAAAACAATTAAAAAGGGCCAGATAAGTCATTGATACAGAGTAACAATAGTAAAGTCCCAAGAATCGATCCTTCCAAAACTCCAAATTATTATTAAATTTTCAGGTTTAATTCCCCACTTATATTTTCTCCACTTTCTTCCACTGCTTGAGTCCTATTTGTAAGGCAGTACATCACCCAGTCGTTTACCTTGCCTGATATTTATTCAATTAATAAGTATTCATAAGTATACTGTGATTTAGAAAATCAGAAGCTTTGGTTAAGTCCATTTAGAGGTCTATATATTTTTTATTTTAATTAAAATTGTGATATAAATTGTTAAATATCAATAGCTTTTTTTAAATTCCGTTATAATGTAAATTTATGATTTCGAAACAGCTGTTAAAAAAAGAGTGGGCTAATTTGAATTTAGATCAAACTTGATTTCACCACTGCTCTCCCTTCTTTCTTTTCTTCCTCTCATCAGTAATATAAAAAGAAGACTAGAATATGCCATTCATTTAAAATGCAATAAAATGAGATAGTTAGATTGAGCAATCCTTCTTAATTAGATTTTTTTGAATTTTAATATATTCTCTCATGTTTTGTTTCATTTAGGAAATCTCCCTAAGTCTTTATATCGTTACACCCATCCTATTAAAAGAATAAAACTTTTCTAAGGATTATAAATACGCAGATGTTTCCAATTAGGTATATTTTTAGTACACGGAAATTAGCAAAAATACAAGAAACAAATTATAAGCTGACATTTTCTGAATCGACAGTTAATAGGGGTAGAAATACAGGATCAAAAAGTTCCCATCCCTAACTGGTGAGCTTCATGCTTTTTTCACCCTTATATTGACACCGTGCTGATTTTTCAATAATATTTTGGAAATGTGATGTTCTACGACAAAAATAGAGGTATTAAAAAATATTCAGAATTAAATTTTCTATAAAACATGTCCTCTAGGTTGTTTGCAGATTATTAAGGGTGTTTACGTTAATCTACGGCAAACTTAGGGGTAGGTAAAAAAGCGCTGTTGGATCGAAACACAATATTTATCCAGCCTTGTAATATTCTGTTTTTTAGCAATCGGTTTCAACAACTTTTTATCAATTATATAGAATTTAATTAAAAAAAGAACCAAAAAGAGTCATTAGCCATTTCTAAACCAAACTCGTGTCCACACCACCCAGGAGGTAGAGTTTATCGGTGAGTTTTTTATGTGGTTTCCCCTTGAGGTCTAATCACTAAAGGCTTTATTCTTGCTCAAATTCAATTTCGTCGGTCCGTTCCGCATTAAAGCATGCTTGTCCGTAACAGTTCATACACATAGCCGAACATTTTAAACCAACTTTAAACATCCGCATCGCTTTCCGCAGCCCTTTATGCAGGCACACAAAATTAGCTTTAAAATTGATAAGGGAGCTGCTGCTTCAGTAGTCAAAATAGGTGTATTAAAATATCATCTGATTTCTTCCATCCTTATTCTTGTGGCTCTAAAACATTTCCATGCCAAGCCTGAATTTGGTGGTAAACCCGCAACGAATGTTGTTGCAAAGCTGCGAACGTCAGAGGTAGCCTTGCCAAAGTAACCGTTTGCCAACCGTGGTGTTAAACAGAACATACCTTTGATGATTTATTGACGTTTCATTTTTTGTGCTTCATATAGTGCAAGAGCAAATATTTCCTCAGCCTCAGTAATATCCTGTTTTGTAGCATTTGGTTTGTTAAAGGTTTTAATAACTTCTTGTAAATTTGTTTTCGAGTTTAATACATTTATAGTTAAGTAATAGAAATATCGATACATAGTGTGGGGTTAGGCGTGAGGTGGCAATCACGATTAATCACACGAACATCGCACCACCGGGTTCGTCACTGGTACTGTTGGAGGAAATGGTTGTATGTCCTCGTTTTTTCAATGTGTGACCCCCTTCTGCACAAGCCCCTGGCTTCTAGAATTGGGGGTAGGGGGTTTATTTATAACACAGAACTTTTTTCGTATAGAATTTTGTGACAAAACTTTCTCTACACTTTTGTTTTTCCCTAAGATAAAGCGTTTAAAAGATATTATAAAAAAACCAATGCGATGTCCGTAAAGAGGGTGAGATAGGGATGAAGCTTACCCCTTAAGAGTTGGAACTTTTTTGATATGTATTCTTACACACATAAGCTAACTATTATATACATTTCAGCTGATTATAATTTTGTCTTCTATTCCACATAAATTTGCCTAATATCCGTGTACTATTTACTAAATCTAAAAAGTGAAATAGACAATATATACAGGGAATTTGACAATTCTTTACCAAACGGCTACTGGTATTTCCATTAGTAGCATCTCTCGATGCCAAAGGACGATGCAAATAAACATTTTTGTATAAATCGTCTCAGATTAAAATAAGTTTAAATAGTATTGGAAACTTTATTTACATTGCAATTTAATATTTTATCTATATCGTAAGAGTTAACTAAATGAAAATAGACAAGTGCTTACTTTATCGGTTGTAAACAACGAGTTAGTATCCCTGTCAATATAATGTGGTTAAAAAGAAACAAGAATTATACTGATTGTCTTCGAATCAACTGGATATAGGAACTACAAATAAATAAAAAGTAGGGACAGTGACTCAGATCTCCTCTTTCGCCTTCCCTACCAAGTCGGGTGTTGTCGGTTCAATGTATATCGGACCTTCTCCAAGTGTCTTTGTTTCTCCCGTCTCATCATTATCTCAATTCTGACCCATTCAGATTTCTATTAGTTGATATCATTGTGTTGGTATTTGGATTATTTAATAACAGTCTGTGAAATAACGCTGAATCGCAAGACGCTTACTTTCAACCTTATCATTAAGGAAAGAATTTAAATTTTTGTTTACATTTGTGGCATTTGTATCACCTGCAAAACGTGCGACTTCAGCTTTGAGAATTGTAATAGGAAGGTCATTTATATAGATGAGAAACAGTGTAGGTCCTAGAAATGAACCTTATGGAACACCGTATTTTATAATTTGTCCTCTGAATAGATTTGATTATAACAGCAACTTTGCCACTTGTCCTTCAAATAAGTATGTATCAATTCAGTGCTGTCTTTTCAAAATCATATAGCGTGTGTAGCTTTATGCGATATGTCGAGAACTTTGCTTAAATCGCAAAAATAGTCCCAACATACAGTGTATCTCACTTAAGAGTGTAACAGCGTAATAATTCTTTTGTTTTTTTGTCTGATTTAAATCAAACTGGTCTCATAAGATAGAGGTCGCCAAGTCTACTTAAGACCACAAAATCACTTTCCATCTTTAAATGCAAGGACATCTACGATGCTAAATTAATTATACAAAAAAAAACAAAAATTCATAGTAGGCATTTTTTAATTAAAAAATTTTATTAACAAAACTTGTTCGAAATCATTCAAAAACCCTGAATCCGAGGGTTAATTAAATTCTAAAAAAATGAGGTCTTAATGAAAAAAATTCAGTCCCAAATTTTTCGTTTTAATAAGCATGCACAGAGTTCTTTGTTTCTACCGAGACAATTTTGTAAATGTCAGATTAGTTGTCAAGTAAATCTGTTGGCATTCTGTCTAATTTTTTGTACTCTGGCATATTTTATTTCAATTAAAATGCTTGTAACTGCAGAAAAAGTTAAAAATTGTTAGATTAGTTGGTGATAATTCTCGTACAACGAGGGAAGCTGCTACAGAATTTAATAGTCGGCATCCAGATCGACCCCCAATGGACCATGTAAAAGTTTGGCGAACGTGTGAGGGATCATGTTAGAGATGCAGAAATTCTTCAGTTTGTAAGAGAAAATCCAAGGTGAATGTTCACAATTTTAAATGTAAAGTATATACGATTGGAATTGAAACCGTATAAAAACTAAAAGCCGGCAAAAACAGTCGGCATCTCTTTATTGTACATGGGCGGAGGTAAATAGAAATGCTTGTTATAACAAAATGATAAGATTTTCGGGCGTTATTATCCTCTGTTTCAAATGGTCTCCAGAAAGCCATGGTAAATTAGTAAATAATTAAAATATTTTACCTTTTATACAGTAGTAAATATTTATAAATATGAACAGTAACTAACTAAACTCCTACGCTTGATATTATAATAGGTATTTATGCGCTGCACTGGCACATAGACAGCACGATATTAGACTTCCACGTTCCAAGATAAAGAAACGATTTACGAGTTTTTTTGTGCTAGTAGGCCTGTCCGTTTTATTACCTTTAAACCAGTGCAGTCGTAGATGGTTCATTTAGGCTGATTATAATAGCAACTTTGCCACTTGTCCTTCAAATAAGTATGTATCGTACTCGCCTGCACAGTTTCAACTACCGTTCGAATCTCAATACCATTGCCAAATATATAGGACAAAATATCAAGTTCAGTACGCACGGTCCTGTGCTTTAAAACTGACCAGTTTCAATTCCAATCGTATATACTTTACCCAAGGATACAATTTGGCGATGCTTCCGTCGAAATAAATTATGTCCCTTCAAGCCTGATTTCTTACAGACATAAGAAGGAGACGAAGAAAGGCGGCTGGGCTGGAATGTTGCTTTTGGTGTTAGGGAGAATTTTTGAACAACCCTAATTATTTTTTAAATATTTTGTTCTCAGATCAAGCGGCATTTACAACGAATGGCATAGTTAACTCTTAAAATACTAGATATTGGTTCGTTGAAAATCCTCATTGGGTTGTAAACTGTCGACGCCAGTATTCAGAAAAGGGGAATGTGTGGTGCGGTAATTTGAATGAACAAATAATTGGGCCATATTTCTTTGAGAAATTTGAATGCGGAATGTTTTTTAATTTTTTTGAAAACTGAATTTTCAATCGAAATTGAAAACTATTGCCCCTTATTGCATACAACAATGTGATATTTCAACTTGCTGGAGCTCCAATCCACAATGCATTGGTAGTACGGAAATGGCTAAACGACAACAATAACAGAAAACGAATTGAGGCATTAGGACTGATGGAGGTTTGCTAGAACATAATATTTAATTTTTTTGATTGTATTTATTATTCATTTGTGTAAATAGTTCCAAAAAAATAAATTTAGAAATAATTTTTATTAAAATTAAAATGATTTTTTCATCAAAACCTCATTTTTTTTTTAGAATTCAACTGAACTTCGGATTCAGGGTTTTTGAATTATTTCGAATAAGTTTTGTTAATAAATTTTTTTTATTAAAAAATGCCTGATTTTATGACTTTATTCATATAATGATGGCCTTGTATTTAATGATGGAAAGTGATATTGTAGTCTTAACTTTCTAGTCTTCTTATCTTATCTTTTGAGAAGCTTGATTTAAATCGGACAAAAAACAAAAGAATTATTACACTGTTAAACTCGAGCGAGACACACTGTATATTCCTTGTTTTCAAAACCATTAGCGATCTTTTCTACCAGGACCATAACCTTTTCTGTAGATTTATATTAACGAAATCCAAATTGTGAATTGTTTAGTAAATTATTATTTTCAAAATAATCAGTAATTTGATTTTTTACAATTATTATTTCTAATATTTTAGAAGTGTAGTTGGTCTATAGTTTGTTGATTTGGTTAAATCTTCTGTTCTGAATATTGGTATAATTTTTGTTATTTTGAAAATTTCTGGGTAGGTGGATGCCATTTCTTTTGTCAATTAATCTATTTCTGAATTTAACTCACTTATATTCCTTTCTTGACGATAGCTCATTGGTCTAGCTTTCTCTCTTAGAATACCTGCGAAGTAATTTTGAAATACAATTTATATCCAAGAAGTGGTTCGAATCCCACTATAAGCTGTAGGACCCCGTCTCTTTACTCAGGCAAATCTAGATCTTCTAGGCTTAAGAGGGTCATTCCGGTGATTTGAAAGGCGGCCAAAAAAGGTTTAAACATTTATTTTTTATTGTTTACCACATATTCTTAAGCAATATATTTTATGTTTTTGTATAATAATTCGTTCTTCATTCCTATCAACAACTCTTGTGTATTTTTTTAACCACCTTCCAGGTAAGCTGAATGATCCTCTTAATTCTAGGAGATCTAGATTTGTCTGAGTAAAGGAGACGGGGCTCTACAGTTTATAGTGGCACTCGAATTCACTTCACTAGATATGCGCAGAGAGAAATCGGTTAATTGCTTATCATTCTGTGATTTTGTGTATACTATCAGTACATTTTTGTTACGAGTTAAAACTTCATTGATGCAAATAATATCGACAGATTGACAGATTAGAAGACATATTAACTAAATAATTAAAACTCTTACCGTTCCGTTTCTCGTAATGAGAGGTATGTAGCTCAAATGTACATGATCATGGAAAACCATGTCCCTGGCCAAAGCAGTACTACAGTTTCCTTGAATTATTTCGGGCAATTCTATAGGATCATCATTCGCTTTTATTTCTGGGTCTGCCCCGTATGTGAATTTAACGGAAATAAAAGTGCTTAGGAGTACAATAAATAATACGCGATACATTTTGATTACTCGTCAATACTGATTGTCTTGCAAAAGCAGGTGAGTATTTATATACAATAAAAAAAAATACTAAATGCAATCAATTGATAAGCTATACTTGAAGTACCTGGAATTATACGTAACATTTTTAATTGAAATCAAATGGAAAACACTTCAAAAGATATTCTAACATATTTGTAAGGTCAATATCAGGAAAAAATACCCCACCGGGGGATTCAAGGAAACTAGATCAAATAAATTTGGACTGATAAATACATGAAACTGAATATTTTAAAATAATCTTTAAGATTGTCGTTCAGAATACAATGATACTTTTTGAAGATATAAACGAGATAATACTATATTACTGCAAAATATTCTATGTATACTTGCGACTCAAAATAAAAATATCAGGAGTCCTGTGTAATTATATGGATGTAACAAACGTAGTCTTAGTTTTGTGTATTTAATATACACAGCACATGCATTTTTTCTATTAAAGCTTCACAAAAAGGAAACAGATTCCGTTTCCGAATCGCCAACCTAATTCATTAATTTTATTCTTATTTGTATTACAAGGAAAAATGCTCATGTTCTTCTAACGGACTCAATTACCTGGGAAATTCCACTGATAATAATTTAAATCCTCCTTCATAGCGGAGTGTGTGATTCGGACGAACTTGTAAATATTTTGCTATGCAACGAGAATACCTCCTCCCCCGTCTTCTAAGATGTTGAACAACGATGGTGCTGGTAGGGTTTCTCTTTGGAGTTGGTCAATCCCCAAACTGCCAAAAACCACCCCCAACAGGGGTTAAACGCTTATCAGATCTTTTCCACCGTTGTAACTTAGCGTATCCCCCCATTTTCGAGGATGCTGAACACAGCAGTGATGCTCAAAATTTTTGTGATCCCCTCCAACGGCTAAAAAACACCTCCGAAAGTGGTAAAAATCGTTTTATATATATATATATATATATATATATATATATATATATATATATATATATATATATATATATATATATATGTATATATATCACCGGCAAAATGTATGTAATGCCCGTTTTCGAGGATGCTGAGCTGAGCACGGTGGTGATGGTCAGCATTTCTTCCGACCCCCTCCAACCCCTCTAACGGCTAACGACCCCCCCCCCCGAAAAGGGTGAAAATCATTTTTTTAATATCACCATCAAAATGTTTTCGAGGATGCTGA
Source organism: Leptura quadrifasciata (assembly GCA_963675555.1). Lineage (NCBI taxonomy): Eukaryota > Metazoa > Arthropoda > Insecta > Coleoptera > Cerambycidae > Leptura > Leptura quadrifasciata. The sequence continues at coordinate 12,216,025 of OY776674.1, forward strand.
GCACGGGAAAAATAAGCATGCTTTTCTTCATGATTATAGTTGTCATTTTTTACCCTTTAGCTGAAAAAGACAGATCATTTTCGTCTTGTGCTGTAGTATTTTGATAATTCTCCTCCGACAATTTGTACAAAAAACACTACATGTTAAACCTACCGAGTTTACAACGTGAGATTTCGATTGGTTTGGTAAAGTTCAAGTAATAAATACCGAGACATAAAAAACCAAGCAAAAACTTTATGACCTCATTAAAATACCGGTACTCTTTTTTGTGCTGTTCGCAAATTGACTCGCTTACTTTTATAGGTTTTTATTGTGCGTCGGGAATGTTTCATGTCAGACTTGGCGCCATGGCCCGCGGCGATAATAATTATGCCGTCAAGTTTTTGCTTAGTTTTTTTTGCCTCAGGAAGTCCTTACTTGGACTATACAGGGTGTCCCGAAACTCCCGCCTTCCCCTTTAGGTGCCAATTCTCCATGCAAAAATAGTAAGAAAAGTTCCTATAAACATGCGTCCGGAAATGCTTCCTAAGGGAGCTACGGCCCTCTGACGCTACTCTCGTCAGAAAGACATAAATTTTGCTGCTGAAATTCCACAAAAAGGGATTTTCATCCCTTTCGGGGGTGTTTATGAGCCGTTAGCGAGCGGGGCTGAAAAGTTAAAAAAAACCTTCAGCCATTACCACCGTGCTCAGCATCCTCAAAAACGGGCGGCATATACATTTTACCAGTGAGATAAAAAAAAGTTTTTATCCCCTTTCGGGGGTGTTTTGTTAGCCGTTAGAGAGGTTGGAGGGGATCAGAAAAACATTCGGCATCACCACCGTGTTCAGCTTCCTCGAAAACGGACGTTACATGTATTTTGCCGCTGATATAAAAAAAGATTTTTACTCCTTTCGGAGATGTTTATTAGCCGGTAGAGGGGTTGGAGGGGGTCAAAAACTGGCGGTCGAAAACGGGGGATACGCTAAGTGGAAAGATGTGATAAGGGTTTAACTCTTTTTGAGGGTGGTTTTTGATCGTTTGTATTTACAATTTTCGGCTTTTTTCCGACTCACTTCACCCGTTGGAAGCGATTTATGAAAATTTACAATTTACATCCCACAAACAATCGTTCCAAATCTTAATGAATACGATTTGAATTACTTATCTTTATAGGTTTTTAATTTAATATGTACGTCGGCTTGTTTGATAAGACTATGCTGAATGGTTCACCGGCGTTAATAATTAGCTCGTAAAGTTTTTGTTGCTTTTTTTGACTGCCCAGTAAATATACACCCGACGACCCGACTATACTTTGTTGTCTGCATATGATATAATATTGCATCATAATTTTTCTGTAAAAGATCATTTACATATATAAGAAATAAGCTGGGACCTAAGATAGCTCCTTGGGGAACCCTAGTTTTTATTATTTTTATTGCGCTGTGAGCGTTATCTATTTTGATTTGCTGTGGTCTGTTGCCTAGATAGTTTTTAAATAAACTTTCCCTCTGATACCTATTTTATCTAGTTTGTTTAATAGCTGAACATGAGATATTGTGTCAAAACCTTTTGTAAATCTAAGAAGATGGGTAAGACTTTCTTGTTCGGTTCTAAGTAACTTAGTATAGTGTCTGTTAGCAGTTGAAGAGGTTCTTCAGTACCAATATTCTTCTGGAATCCATATTGATTTTTTGATATTATTTTTTCTAGGACCAAAAGTCTATTGTTTAGACACTTCAAAATTTTGTGCAATATTATTTATTCGCGATATCGGGCGATAGTTCGTCACGTCATTTTTACTGCCATTTCTATAATATATATTGGTACCATATACCATAATACTTTCTTTAAAAATTTCAGAAATTATAGAGTTTTTAAACATAAGATCTATAATGTGGGCAATAGGCTTCCTAATGTGTTTCCATAGGAGTTTTAAGATTTTCATTCTATGCTGTCTTTCCCTGACGAGACGTTACTTTTCAGGTTGGGAGGTTGATGGATATTACCTTTTCTATTCCGCGGTCACATACGTTCTCCAGGAACATTGAATTACGATTTTCATTAATGTTTTGGTTGTCTGCAATAAGGTTTTTGATTTGTTCACCGATTTCAATAAGGAAATTGTTGAAAGCGATTTTCATCTGTTATTTGCTTATGATTATTTTGTGTATATTTATAGTAATTATTTTTCGTGGCTCTAATTGGCGTTGTTACGATATTTCTATAGTTATTATAATGTTCTTTTAGTTGTCTGTTTGCTTATTTGTTTTCCATTAGTTTGTTACATTCTGCAATAGAGCTTAGTATCCCTGGGACATCCACGGTTTAAGTTTATTATTTTTATTGTTTGTAATCTTGACTATTGTTGTAGTTTCCTTTATTTTTAAATTTATATTATTATAGAAGACGTAAGCCGTATTGTTGGCATTTCCCTGTATAATTCCTCCCAATTTATTTGTCCTTTGATTTTTCTCTCGTCTACTTTTTTATTTTTTTTATCTTGATTGGTTTTAGCTTTTCATTATTTTCAAGTTCTATATTTAAAAACATCGGGTAGTGGTCAGTTACGTTATTATGCAATGCAGTACACCATTGTCCATTTATTTGTGTCCTTGAATTTATTTCAGTAAAAATGTGATCTATTATCGGAATACAGTTATCGTTTTCCTTTGTCGATACGTTATTTTGTGAGCGGAAACCATTCCGTCCCAACATATTTACATATCTCAAGGCAGAAAGGTCTGTTTAATATTTATGTCGCCGGCCAAGATCATCATGTCATTTTGTTTCCAAATTTGATATAATCCTCAATATCGCACATAAAGATGTTAATAAATCCTAAGAATATAGACATCAATCGATTTATTTTTCACGGCCAAAAAATAAAAACATCTATGAAGTATAGGATTTAAATTATATGGATAATATCGCCATCTATTGACGAGTAGCACACCAGCAGGCACACTGTCTATTAAATTTCCTAAAATAAATAGAACACTAAGGAGAATAAATAGTCAAATATCAATGCGCCATCTGTTACCGAATAGAATGTAAAGCTGTTGAATAAAATGAATCATCAATAAAGAAATTGGCGCAATATAAATTTGTGGAATGATCCATATAGCCATCTAGCAACTGCAGTTAAAACAAGTGTGTGCTTAGTTGCATATAATCGCGGTGGCTTGAAATCGTAAATTCTTCATGTCTGAGATTCAAATACAAAAAGTAATTAAAAAAAAAGTTTATTAATGGGAATTGGTGTTCATTTGAGGTAAAGGATTTTATTTACTATCTCTTTGGCAGATGTTATTTCTGACTATCACATGAAAACGTTTTAGAACATTTTTCGTGTACATTTGTAGTAAATGAATCATTTACAAGTAAATAATTTGCAAAATATATTTGGCTCATTGAATAACTGAAATTTATTAAATGTAATGGTACTTACAGGTAAAGAGAGTTACTTACGATTTATTCCAGAACGAGATTGTTACTTTCGATATGACACTCACATAGTTCTTAATAGAAACGTTGTAACACTATATACTCGAATCACATTTCGTCCATCAAGTGAACGCCTTCGGGAAATGTTTAAAACTGTAAGTCTTATAATCATCTCCAGATAATTTAAACTTGTTCACCTAATTATAATTGTTGCTTACGAAGGTTTGATGCAAGTGATTTTTCAATTTTGAAATAAAAAATCTAATATCAATCAATCAACCCGCACTTATCCTTATTTTCTAAATGTTATTGTTGGCACACTCAATTTTTCTACCACATGCACTTCCATAAATGTAGATAAGCATATTATATATTAAACAACGTAGTTTATTAAATATTATAGATATTACATATGCGCGCGTTTTTAAGGAACTTTTTGACCTATTGTATATTAATGGGTACATCAAATTGATAAAAGTTTGTTGTACATAATTTATAACATACGCGATAAATACACTGTTAACAATTCTGTAACTTAAGAAGAAACATGCAGTGTGCAGTAATTTTAATAACTGCCATACTTTTTGCAATTTCACAGGTAAGAATGTGATATTAATAGAAATTTATATTAGTTAAGATATCTGGGAAATCTAGGTACCTACCTAATTTTAATATTAAAAATCAATTTCAAAAATAGAAACTTATATAATATGTGCCCTTCAATCCATCTTAATCAATCAAGTATTACGTAACACTCAAACTCTTTTTACCACTTAAAAATACGGGATAAACCAGTTTTGTTTAATTTGGAAATTGGAAGTGGGGAACATGTAATTTACTTAAGAGGTAATATGTTTAAGAGGTGTTGTTACAATGTATTATATTAGAGGAGAGAGATAAATTTTGTGGCGTAAGAACGACTTCCTATATGTAATTAAAAGCTTAACTTCAAGGGTCAAGTTTATGAACACAAACAGATAAAAAAATATAATCAAAAAGCATTTCCTGAAGAATGATTAGAGAAAGATTTGTTTGGCACCATATCACCTCGAACACATTATTTTGGTGCCTTTAAAAAATATTAACTTAAGAACCCTTTGTATATTTTTCTCTTGGTGGGCCTTAGGCCTTGGCTTCGAAGAAACTGCAGTTACGATGTAGACTTATATTGTGTCATTACATCCGGTGATTCCTCTATTGATGACTGGTCGATGCGGTTTTATGACGGGTTTGTTTGCATCCATTTTATTTTCCTCAGTATACGCTTTGTTCTTGTGCTCCAATACTGCTTTGACATTCATTTTTTGTAGATGTTTCTTCAAAGCTGCGTGATCCGTGATTAATCTTATTAATGTTATATTCTCAGCTTGTTGCTTAGATTTTCTGGATGAGATAGTTTCGAACAATAACTTAATTTCATTCACTGCAGTTATTAAAATGATTACCACACTTAAATACACATTGGTTTATAATGTAATTCTACATGCATCGCCCTCATTCTTTAGTGTAATAAAGAAATAATTTATATATAGTTGGAAAAAATTCACATTTGTAGAGCTAGAGCATTTATCCTTACTAAATGTTTCAAATGTTGTAAATATGACTGCCCTAAGTGCCTTGGCCCATAAAAAAAATCATTGTGTTACTGGTACGGAATAGTGCAACAACTGTAAAAACCTTAATAGAATAGAAGTTTATTAAAATACTTAAGATACATTTTGCTTTTACATCATATACTCTTGAATTCTACAGTTTAACACTTGTGAGTAGATTACAATTTTCAGCTTGCGTTTAACGGTTTAGCATAAGAGAAAAATTTCTGTTCTCTTCTATTTGTCTACAGTCGTAACATAATATGAGTATAGTAGTAAAAATATAATACACAATACAGTATTGTAGATAAAGAATATAAAATAATAGCTATTATAATATAATATATTATTACACATGTACCAAGACTAGTGAGTTATTTGTACTTTGTTTTATATTGCTTATATGTTTAAAAATGTTTGTTATTAAGTTGTCATCGTAAACAGGTGATATGGATAATTTTTTATTTTACTTTTAACGATATTTATACTAAGTTTTTTCCCACAATAATTTCTCTAGCTAAAACTAGAGCAGACTTTTGTATTTCTGTCATGTACGTAAAAGGGATTTCATTTTGGGTTCTAGTTATTTTTTTGTTGATATATCTATCTAATTGTAATGACTTATAGTGTTTGGGTACAAGTAGTAATGCAGAATTGTCTTTTTAAATTAAGTATTTTTATTGCTACAAATAGATCGTGGGAGGGATGGTTCCTAGGTTTCTTACATTTTTATAAATGATTTCTACAGAGTAGAGAGAGTGCTTTAAGGTTACTCACATGGGTTCCTCCACATACTACAATTCCATATGTGAGAACGGAATGTGCCAGCACGTAATATATCATTTTCAAAAAGTGTTTTGGCATAATAAACCGCTGCTAGGAGTTCTGTATATGAGCTTTCCAAGAAGTATATTCATCATAAGTTACACCTAGATATTTAATTGTCTCTGTTCTATTGTGTGGCATTCACAATCGCTCGCATGTTGCAACCAAGCTAGTGATATTTTATTTTCATATCTCCAACTTTTTCCTAAGGTAAAGTTTATAAATTTGAATTTTGTGGTATTAATTTACATTTTGTTGTATACAAACCATTTTTTAGGAATTTTAAGTCGTACTCGATATTTCGTTGATTTTGGTCTTTCAATTCGCCGACATACAATAGGGCAGTATCGTCGGCAAAGGCATCCATTTTCCCTTTTAACTTTGCTGAGCATAAAGCATTTATATAGACAATAAGCAGGCTAGGGCCCAGCGCTGAGCCTTCTGGGACTCCCAAGTCTACTTGCTTTTCTGCATTACTCTCTCTCAGTTAAGAAGTTGTTTACATTGAGAGCGGAGCATGATTTAACAGGCACCAGGAATTCCCAAGAGAATGGAATTCCCACAGGGTCGACTTAAGCCAATTGGTGCACAAAATAAAAAGTAACGGAAAATTTAGAGACGTTTCACTTTCTTATGACTGTTTAATATAAATTGCAACATAATATTCTTATTTTATCGCGTTAAAATTAAAACTGAAATATCTCTATCTTTACATTATAAGATTAATATTTTAACTTTTTAAGAAATATTATCGAAGCAGATTCAAGAATTGTAATGTGTTTTGCGATACATTTTTATCAATATAGAATTATATATTTAAACATTGTAACACAAATTAATTATAATATTAAAGAATTTCACTTAAAAAGAGTAAACTATTAACTTATTCCGAGAGAATTATAAAAATTTATAAAGGCAACAAATTTATTGCATACTGCATATTTTATTAGTCCATCGTTTTTATATTATTTGGTAATAGTTTCATACATGTCTACATTACATCATTATTTGTACTTAAAAGTCTTCTGTGAATTGTATCGGTATTTATATATAAACTTAGAATGTATTCTTCGGACAGTAAGAATCTGTTCAGCGTTACTAATTTTTTCCTGCGTAAACTTGGCTTGCAAATTTACCAATCAGAGGCAAGGACACACATTTCTTATGTTTAATAATACTGCGTTCTTAACTGAGACAAAGTATAGTATGATTCTTGATACAAACCGCATGTGTTCGGCCACCCAAATAGCTTTGAAACCACATCTTCATCACCCCTCTAACTCCAGCTATCTCTAGTTTTTCTACTAATTTTGCATATGAAACTGTATCAAATGCTTTGTTAATGTCAACGAGGAGTCCAGTAACTTTTTCTGCTGTTTATCCCTTGTGCCATTAGTAAATTTCAAGGTAGCAATATCTGTACCACTCTCTCTTTCAGAAACCCAAACTGGTTTTCTAAAAAAATTTGCTTTTTTGAAGAAATTTCACTAATTTATCTGATATTAGCTTTTCGAAGATTTTTGAGATTACTGATAGAAAAGATATTAGTCTGTAGTTACTCGCTTGTAGTTTATGTCCCCCTCCTTATATATAGGTAATTAATAACACTGCTTTCTTAAGTGCATCTAGAAACACACTATTTGATATCGAGATATTGAATAGATATCTGGAGACAGTTGAACTTCCAGGTCTTTAACTAGGTTAGGTTGGTTAAAATGTGAATGGGTCTATACCAGAGACCCTCCACCGCGACCAATCGGTCTATTGTGGCTCACTCCTAATTAATATTTCACCCAATAGGTTCAGCCTTTTAATAAAGCTGATAACTTTGTTGGGTGAGAAATTGTACAAGTCCTCAGGCAAAAGCTAACCTTTGCCAAATAATGAGAACCGGATTCTTTCTGCAGCGGGACAAGTGCACAGAACATGCCTTGCTGTTTCATCTTCCACTAGACACATACGGCATTCGGTGTTTTCCACCAGTCCAAGTATGTGTAGGTGATGATTTAATCTGCAGTGCCCAGTATATCCGATTAGAGTGCTTAGATGTAACCTATTCAACTCTAGCAGTTTTTTAGCTCTTGATTTCAATGGATGTATAATGAATTCCTTCGAATGAGCTAATCCTGGTAGTTCCTGCCAGTGGTAGAGAGTCTTGCTCTCGGCCCAGTCTAGGATATTTGTTTTGGCAGTGCTTGAAGATATGCCAAGAACTGGTTCTGGTCCTATAAATTTTGATGCCGCACCCTCTCTAGCTAGGCAATCGGCAATTTCATTGCCCTCTAGCCCAGAGTGGCCAGGCACCCACACCAGAATCAGTTTGTTGTTCCTACCCAATTGTATTAGAGCTTTTTGGCAGTTCCACACTGTTTTAGAATTACAGTGATAGAATCCAAGAGCTTTAAGGGCTGCTTGGCTGTCTGAGAAGATGTTTATTGATCTGTGTCTAGGGTGCGTTGATTCCAGCCTCCATACACACAGTTCAATGGCATATATTTCAGCATGAAAAATTGTCGCGGTATCGCCCAGGCACGAGCCTGGGTTATTCTTACCTTTGGACAGCGACTATAAACTCCAGCTCCTGTTCCTTCGGGAGTTTTGGAACCATCTGTATACCAACAGCTCTCTGTCTTCTGTAGGTCAAATTTATTTCAATTCCACTCATCTCTTTCTGGAAATAGGATGTTGAAAGGCAGCTCATGGTTGGTTCATGTTTAGGTCATCAATGAATCCATTGAGTTCCATGATGATAGCCTGCGGCATATTGATTGCTGATTATTGGAGTCTATATGTTGCCCACCTAGCTTCTCTTTCAAATAAATATGGAGAGGTGGTAAGTCTAGGAGGATTTCCAAAGCAGCTAACGGTGTGGTGCTTATAGCACCAGTTATTGCCAGGCATGCTTGTCTCTGTAAGCCAGAGAGTTTGGTTTTGGCCGACTGTTGTAGCCCTTTCGACCACCAAACTATGGAGCCATACGCTATCATTGGTCTAACGACCGTAACGTATGATCTTACTCAAATAATAAATGAACCTAATGGAATTGCATTCACTTAAAAACTCGTTGGTATTATATGTCAACGAATCTGACCCATTGCAAATACCGGCTCAATGTTATTTTTGACCATAAAGCAATTTATCTTTTATTTCTGATTATAGGCTACACCTACACCAGACCCCTATGCAAGTGATATGCAAAAAAGGCATCAAATAGCACTGGAATGCATAGAAAAAGTCAAAATTGACCAAAAGATTATCAAGAAGGCGATGGAAAATCCATTTAAACTAGTTGATGACCAAAAATACAAAGAATTCTTGGCCTGTAGCTATAAAAAGCAGCATTTCCAAAGTGAGGATGGCAAGATGTTGTATGAAAATATTTACGATTTCCTGGCGAGGTTTTATGCAAGAACTGACCTAAAGGCATTGGATATCTGCAAAAATGTTACAGCTGTTAATGATGCAGAAATGGCTTATAATTCTTTGAAATGTGTACTAACAGGTCTTCGTGAGTTGGAGGAAAATGAAATTGAAGATGTTTAGTACATATTACAATTAACTTATTAGACCGCTTTTTTACTGGTGGTGATGCTTTCATCAAAATGTTTAAAAAAATAAGGTGTATATATATTTTTATCTGTACATATATAGACTAATAAATTATTTATAATATAAAGACAATGTTTTTATAGATATTTCAAAAGTAATTGCAAAACTATATAGTGATAAATAATTAAAATGTAGATTCTGAAAAAAGGGGGTTTATTTTCATTTAAATAAGTATTTTTAACAGAATCACCCTGTAAAGTCGCTTTCCATTGCTTCAGTGAGGGAATAATAAACATTGAATTGCATTGAAAATCAAGCACGGCAATAGTTAACTTAAAAAATATAAACTGATAAACATTACATCAATGGACCCTTACAGTAATTAATTCAAGGTTATTAGATTAGTCAATTAAGATAATTTAATCAACATATAAAAACAATCTAGTAAATTTACAAATAAAAATAGCGACTCATGTATTTGATGTTTACAAATAAACCGAAGATAAAACAAATATTAATATTCCTACAAGTTGCTCTTATGAATTTTGAAGGGGAAATAAATGTGAATTTCTGAACCTTCCAAAACAAATGATTAAAAATCTATGCAATGTATGAAATGTCTGCCTCTTAATTCATAATGAAATTACAAATCAGGCAGGTGAACATTTTACTTGGTGAAATAGAATTTGCAAAAAAAATACGGTTTACAGGATGATATGGACTAGTATAATAATCATAATAATATCTTTATTTAACTAAGAATATGAAAACATATTTGTAGCAAGTCAACATAGCAAAATAAGAGTAAAAAAAATAAAAGTATACAATAAAATATAGTATAAGAATGTATGTAAAACACACATTACACTTATAGCATTACACATTACACTTATAGCACAAGCAGTAAACAGTATAGGTTGGTATTATCGGTGATGTTATAACTACAAGAAAAAGTGCCTAAAAGCATATAAAGGATACTCAAAATATTACTTTTGAAAAGTATCTCTTGTAATGTTCGAGAAAATAAAAGGAAAAAGACATACAATATTAACATAATATTTATTGTTGTTTTCATAAAATCCTTGTAGTATTAAATATACAGACATATGCTATCAAGTAAGTTTTATAAAATTTGAAGAGATCAAGATGAATAAACAAAAATAACAGTCGATTAGGTTTCCTAAACATTTGATCCTTATACTATCCAAAAGAGAACTACATCACATATTTGAGATGAATATATATCTAGATTAAAAAGTGTCTTTGTCCAGTTGAAGGCTTCCAGGAGGAGAAAATTAAATCAGATGAATTATCATGTTTTCTCCACCATTCACCACATCTGAAAAACAATATTTTTTTGTTTATATTCAGTCTTGGGTCCGACGCTCCTTTCTTAAAGTGATTACTAACACGGTGAATTTTCGCGAGTTGCTTCGTTTTGACGAGTCTTCCAACTTTTCCCACTGTAAAAATTCTCGGTAGAGGCACGTAGAGATAGATAAAGTTCTACTCAGCCCCTAAACGTGTTGATCGTGGAACTGACACTTTCATGGCGTAGGACTGGAAAACCTACCAGAAAATTTGTAGGGCAATTTGATCATTTGATTTTAAAAATATTAATTAAACTATAGTGTAAAAATCAGCCCGTTAATAACAAAATTTCAGGCCTCGTTATATTCACATATTTACATAGCTTTTGTAAGACAAGCACAGCTCCCTTTTTTTTACACTGACATGCTGATTTTTACACTATTGTTTAATTAATACTTTCGAAATCATATGGTCAGATGATCCTACAAATTTTCTGGCAGGTTTTCCAGTCCTATGCCAATGAAAGTGTCAATTCCACGATCAACATATTTAGCAGCTGCGTACAACTTTAGCTACCTCTAATGAAAATTTTTGCAGAGGGAAAAGTTGGAAGACTCATCAAAACAAAGCCACTCACGAAAATTCAGCCTGTTAGTAGTCATGTGAGAAACTAAGGGGCGTCGGACTCCCGACCATTTCTTTTTGTCAAACTGAACTCTGAATTTTTGTGTGATTTTTATCTATAAAATAAAAACTAAAAATATGCATTCTATTTGTAAGCATACGGAATGGGGAAACAAATACCTTGGAAAAATGTTTTAATCATCCATCCACGTAACCTAAAATGCTGTCACAAGACATATTCTATGTACATCACAATGGCTGTGTCTCCAACAAAGTCTTACAGCAGATTATTTGAAATGGTATTTTGATCCAGCAAACTGTTTTAAGTAGATTTGATGTAGAGACTTTCTGGTCTAATTTTTCGGAAATTGTCTTGTTTTTTCTTATTTTAGTAGACTATACGAGTAAAATAAGTATAAAGTAAAAAATTTAATAAACCGGTGATGAATAAAACATAACTAAAATCAGCAGCGTGGGGAACAAAAAGAGACAAAAAGACAAGAGAGACAAAAGAGGCTAAGAATTGTTAATTTTATAAATGCATTATAGTAACACATACCTGTAATGTTATCGTTGAGACAAACTACATAATTTAGGAACAATTCTATTTTATGATAATAACGATTTTTGGACTTGGATAGCATATATTTATCTGGAAAAAATAAATATATATTGCTAGATGATCTAGTTTGCTATGGAAAATAACTGGATATTGCAGTATGGTCTGCATAATTGTAAGGCTGGTTAATAGACTACTTGGGTATTATTTTGTCATGTATAACATTTTCTATTTCGTCGTTTAGAACAGGCGATGCAATGATCAGTGTCTGCTGAATCAACTAAATTGCAGTTCGCCACCATCACCACAAGCAGAGAAAATACTAAATAGCTGTAAATTTGTATTCATTAACTATGTAAGTACACTGAGAAAATCTACAGCAATAAATTCTTTGCTACAACTTTTTTAACTAGAGTAGCCATAATTTTAGTTAGGTTAGAAATATAATAAGTTTTGTGTTGAGTTACGTCACCACAACACCATCATTAGGGCTCAATCGGTCAACTTTTATTGCAACAAGTTACTTCTATCCTGAAAATTTTGTGCAATTGGTTTATTCGTTATCGTTACAGTATTAATAGTTTAAGAAAATGCAATTAAATTAACCAACATAATTATTTTATTTTGCAAAGTTTCAAGGTGGTAAATAAAATAATAAGTGTGATCAATTCAATCATGCTTTCTAAAGTTTCAATATGACAGGAGCCCGTTTATTTTTTGTGAATGTATAATATATGTTTACAGTAAAACTGGCCGCGCAACATAATTTGAGTCTCCAAAGATGCATAAACATGCAACATATCATGCATTATTATGAAATAGTTTAGATATTGCCACTTGCTATGTGTGCAGTTTGTCAATCTACTGTCATATAAATATGAATAGAACACGAGTGTTTAACCATATGCACTTTTGCTACAACAATATATTACTTGACAAAAATAGTAAAGTTAATTTTCAGTGGCTATATATGATAAATATTTTATGAAGTAACTTTACTATTGCAGTAAAAGTACTTTAGCAAACGAATTCTACTGCTCTAGAAAAATTCTTAGCTGCGGCACCTATACAAATAGAGTTTTCTGCTGCTGTAGCTTAATTTTTGGTTGTCACTGTAAAAATCTTCCCTCAGTGTAGTATTTGGTCCTATAAGACAGCTATAAAATTATATCTTAAACATTTCAACATTTTAAAATTTAAATATTTCTTTCTAAAATAAGTGATGTAAAAATCTACGATATATTAAAACACTTTACCTTGTTTCTATTATTAATTTATTGTGACTTGAAAGTTACTGCAGTTTCGGTACTAAATGTACCATTATGAAACGAATGATTCAACTAAATGAATTTACAAAGGGGTGCCAAAATATTTAACTACATTCTGAGAGTAAACATTATAAAGATGATTATCATTAAAGTTATGTACATTAGTTTTCATGTAGTTAAATATCTTGCCATCCCTTTGTAAATTTACTCATTTGAACCATTCGTTTGATAATGGTACGTTAAGTACCGAAATTGTAGTAACGTTCAAGTTACAATAAATTAGTGATAGAAACAAAGTTAAAGTGTTTTAATATATCGTTATGATTGACTATCATAAAGTAACGGCTTCCACAACAGAATTTTAACAAATCTACTGTTCATTGTTGTTACATTTTGGTAATTTTTTATTATTTCCAATTGCTCTAATATATTTTATCCTCCTTTTTAATATGTAATAAGTCAACCCCATTTAAATATAGAAAATGACTATTCATAATAGACTCTTAGTGCTCATTGAAACGCTTTTTTAGATTTTGACAAGTCTGACCCATATACAGGGTTACTGGTAATTTGATACATTCCTTTGGAGATGTGATGGGGCATGAGCTAAGGAGTAAATCTAGCCCTAACATACATTATGCAAAACAAATAGTTTTTGAGATATTTCAATTTTTTTGTTTTTCTCAAAAAGTAGATCTTAATGTCTTAAAAGTTAATTTCCGAAAAATCTACTTGACATTTTTAAATTTTTTTTTACTGGATTACTTGTCCAATATTATAGATATCCGTTTGGAATGAAAAATATCCGGAAACATTTCGATCATGTGAACATTTAAAATAAAAACTTGTAAATTTTTTTTTTTTAAATCAGTTATAAAATTTACCTATTAAGTTTTTTCAAAAAAATGTAGCACGCGTACAAATTATTATAAAAACTTCCTTATTTCAATAGCTATCTAACTAGGTAGAAATGTTTATTGTACCCTTGATAGTTCTAATAAAAAATTAGTAAAGATAATGCTGGTGGTGGAATTTATTAAACGACTAATCGTTCATTTTCATTTAAGTCAGTCAGTCCTTGACTTTGACGTTTGTGCATATATGTCATTAACTGACATTCTTATCTCCGTGTCCCTTAAGTTTGTTGGTCTAGTTAAACTAGTTATCGAAGATTTTGATTTTGCTCGTAGTTGTTGTTATTGTATTTTCTGTGCCATGGCCGTGTATGCCAACGCAGAATACGCTGATATCTTGTTTGTCTATGGATACTGTGGCGGCAACGCTGCTGAAGCTCGCCGAGAATATGGTCTTTGGTACCCTAACCGCCGCTTACCAAATGCACGCGTATTCAGTACGGCATATCGAAATATCGCTGAAACTGACTCCGTGAATGTAGAAGAAGTGATGCTAGTGCTCCTCCCGTTTATGAACCAGATGATGAGGAAGAAATATTGAGGTATTTTGAGAAAGACCCAACTATTTCAACTAATAAAGTCGCAAGACTAACCGGAGCGTCACAATGGAAAGTCTGGTCTACGATACGTAGAGTTGGATGTCATCCTTACCACTATACCCTTGTCCAAGGCTTGGAGGAAGGTGATCCTGGAAGGAGAGTGGAATTCTGCTGCTTTATGTTAAATTCAGATGCAGAAAGTGCAAATTTTTTAACAAGTATTTTATGGACAGACGAGTCGAAATTCAATCGCGAGGGTATAACAAATTTCCACAACCTACATTATTGGGCAGAGGAAAATCCTAAGTTAACACGTGAAACTAGTTTCCAAATGAAATTTTCCATTTATGTGTGGATGGGAGTCATTGGCCACTATTTAATAGGGCCACACTTTCTTCCTCAAAATTTAAACGGGGAAATCTATGAAATTTTTTCGAGAAATGATCTGGCGGTGATTTTAGAAGATGTTCCTCTCGCCGTCAGACAGCTAATGATGTTTCAGAACGACGGTTGTCCAGCACATTATCGGCTGACAGTACGACAGTTACTTGATCAACCGTTGGATTGGAAGAGTGGGCCCAATACCTTGGCCAGCGTGAAGCCCTGACTTAACACCCCTTGATTATTACGTATGGGGTCATATGAAGGAGATGGTCTATGCCACACCAGTCAATACTATAGAAAACCTTAGACAAAGGATAGTCGATGCTGCCCAACACATAAACAACCAGAGTAACAAGGACGGAAATAAGAAGACGCTGCCGTGTCTGTATACCGAATAGGGGCTCCCATTTTGAGCAAGACATATAAAAAATAAAGTACAACATTGAAATTAATGAAGAATTAAAATCTACTTTTAAAATGTTTTTTACTGTTTATCTAAAAATAAAATTCGTACTACTTGTGTTATTTTTACTAGTATTTTCTTAGAACTATTAAGGGTACATTGAACATTTGTACCTTTGTTAGATAGCTATTGAAATAAGGCAGTTTTTATAATAATTTATGTGTGTTACGTTAATATTTTTTTGAAAAAACCTAATAGGTAAATTTCATAGCTGATTTAAAAAAAAAATTTTTTAAGTTTTTATTTCAGATGTTCACATGATCGAAATGTTTCCAGATATTTTTCATTCCAAACAGATATCTATAATATTGGACAAGTAATTCAGTAAAAAAAATTTAAAATGTCAAATAGATTTTTCGAAAATTAACTTTTAGGACATTAAGATCTACTTTTTGAGAAAAACAAAAAAAATTAAATATCTCAAAAACTATTGAGTTTTGCATAATATAGTGTTATGTGCTGCCCTCTAACAGAGAGGAGAGTTGTAATTACTCCCTGGCCAGAAGGGTGGCGCCATCTGTGGGCCAACTGGCGAACCACCATTTAGTAGTGCCTAAGAAAATTCTAGAGAATTCCAGTATATTTGTGGAAAGTTCTACAATGATATTCTGGACATTCCAAGTGGGTATATAAAGAGGTGAAGCCAGCAGATGGGGGAAGAGTACAGTACAGTTTAGTGAAGGATAAACAGTTCAGTTTAGCATCCAGTACAGTTCTGGGTAATCTGTGGTTCTGGTTACAGAAACAGTTTGTAGAAGAAGAGTTCAGTTGAGTGAAGTATGCAGTTTAATGAAGTAAACAGACAAGAGAGTTTTTAGGTTAGACAAGAGTTGACAAGTTTAAGAAGAAAAGTAAAGTGCTAAGTGTTTTAAAAGTAGTGAAATTATATTAGATTAAGTTATTATTAGTTGTGTGATTTTTAAGTATTTGCTAGTGTAATTTTAGTGATTAAATAAATCAGTGGTTTGTGAAAATTCTTGTTGCAAGTTATTTGGAATCCACGGAGTGTTTACTGCAAATTTGTAAGCACGTAACAATTGGTGTCAGAAGCGGGATTGCAACAGAATTTTTGAAGAATTCGACAAAGTTCCATAGTGTTCTATTTGGAAACCACTGGAGATAGTGAAGTGAGTCGAACTGGAAAGTGATATCGATATTGGACAAGACTTATTTGTGCTAGTGCGAGGATTTTGTGGACATATTTGACGTATACCAGATATAGACTTTAAATAAGACTTGTTAGTGTTGTTTGTTAGTTTTTGAATGGAAACAAGAAGCATGGCCGCTGAAAAACAAATGCAAGACATGTTCGCCGCATTTAGAAAAATGATGCTAGAGGAAAAAGAAGAACAAGAGAAACGACGTCAAGAAGAAAAGGAAGAGCAAGAGAAACGACGCCAAGAAGAAAAGGAAGAGCAAGAGAAACGACGCCAAGAAGAAAAAGAAGAACAAGAGAGACGTCAAGAAGAATTGAGAAAAATTATACAGGTGCAACAAGATGCTATCCTGTCAGCCACTAATGAGGTCAAGGAAAAAGTAGATAAAGTTGAACAAAAAGTGACTGGCGTGGAAGGAAAAGTGACCGCAGTCGAAGAAGAAGTAGGTGATGTCAAAGGAAAAGTAAATAAGGTTGAAGAGGAAGTAACTGAAGTCAAAGGAAAAGTTACTGGTGTCGAAGGGGAAGTTAGTGGAGTTAAAGGGAAAGTTACTGATATGGAAGAAAAATTTCGTGCAGTTGAAGGAGAGGTAGAGCGACTTAAGCGACTGTTAAGAGAACAAGGAGGTCAGCTGGTATTATCATCATCAGGTCCTCGATTACAACCGCCTTCCTTTGATGGTCAAACTTCTTGGTCAACCTATAAAAGACAATTTGAGGCAGCGGCATACGCAAACAATTGGAGTAACGAAGACAAAGCTATGGCATTGGTGCTAGCATTAAGGGGCCAAGCCTCAGAGTTGCTTCAGAGTATCCCAGTGACGCAGCAACGGGATTTTAAAGTTTTGGAAGCTGCACTAGATCTAAGATATGGCGACCAACACCTCGCCCAAGTATACAGGACTCAGCTCAAATCACGCACACAAAAGACTGGGGAAAGTTTACAAGATTTTGAAGCAGCTGTTGAGCGACTGACATACCTGGCTTACCCGGATGCACCCAAAGAATTCCAGGAACAATTAATAGTTGATACTTTCATCGATGGCATAAGAGATGAGGAGATCAGGCGAGTCCTTAGATTAACTCGAGCTAAGACTGGTAGCGAAGCCTTGATCCATGCCCTCGAAGTTGAGACCGCTTATGAAGAGACTCTACATCCGAGAGTACGAGCCATGAAAGTAGAAGAAGAGAACCATTTAGAAAAGTCAAATATGGAATCTTTGGTGGCTGACCTGCGCAAAATGATAAGCCAGTTGATGAACAAACCAGATGCTCCAAGGAAGCAGGAAAGAGAACAGAGCGATGGACAGCCAAGAAAGGTGATTCGGTGTTATCAGTGCAGCAAACCAGGACATATGATGCGGCAGTGTCGAGAATGGAATCCTGGGGAAGTAAACACTGCAAAGAAAGAGGAAGTTCGCTCTGATAAGATGAGATTGATTGTTATGTTAACAGACATACAGAAAATGGTCGCACAATTACTAAACGAATTAAGTTCGCGACCGGAGCTGAAACAGGAACCGCAACCGCCGAAACAGGAGCCGAAGCAGCAGCGAAGTGCTGGAGGTCCGACAAAAGTAATCCGCTGTTATAATTGCGGCAAATTGGGGCATGTCAAGAGGTACTGTCGCCAGAGGAGCCCTAAGGAAGTGAATGCCGAGAATGTAAAAACGCAGCAGGATATAGCAGAAGTGAAGGCAGTTAAGATAGAGGTTCCGAAGGACTGGTCAAAGAAAGTTCTAAGAGAGGAACAACTGAACGACGATGAAATTGGACCAATGTTGAAGGCGAAAGAAAAAGGAATCCGCCCGGAATGGAAGGACGTTTCCAGTAAAAGTGTTGGACTGAAGGCTTTATGGGCGCAATGGGATTCACTTAGGGTTATAGATGGCCTATTACGGAGAGCATGGGAGAGCCCAGATGGGAAAGAAGTTACCATGCGGTTGCTGATACCCAGGTGCCGAGTACCAAAAGTACTTCGGGAAGTGCACGAGGGAATATCCAGAGAGCACTTTAGCAGAAATAAGACTTTGGCTAGAGTACGGGAGCGATTTTACTGGGTAAATAGCTGTCAGGATGTGGAGGCTTGGTGTCGCAGTTGCAAGGTTTGTGCGAATGTGGCTGCCAAGAGGTCACCTACAGGGAGTGGTGATCGAATGAAGGCTAGATATGACCGCAATGCCAGTTCAGCAGGATTCAAGGTGGGGGACTCGGTTTGGCTGTATAACCCACAGCGGAGTGAAGAAGGATTCTCGAAGCCTCGCTCACCTTGGGAAGGACCGTATTCTGTCATCACTCGGATCAACGACGTTGTTTATAGGATTCAACGTAGAAAGAAGTCCAAGATGAAGATCGTGCACCTGGACAGGTTGGCAAAGTATACTGGGGTATCTGAAGTGCCTGACCGGGACGTTCAGGCTTAAGGAGGGGGCAGTGTTATGTGCTGCCCTCTAACAGAGAGGAGAGTTGTAATTACTCCCTGGCCAGAAGGGTGGCGCCATCTGTGGGCCAACTGGCGAACCACCATTTAGTAGTGCCTAAGAAAATTCTAGAGAATTCCAGTATATTTGTGGAAAGTTCTACAATGATATTCTGGACATTCCAAGTGGGTATATAAAGAGGTGAAGCCAGCAGATGGGGGAAGAGTACAGTACAGTTTAGTGAAGGATAAACAGTTCAGTTTAGCATCCAGTACAGTTCTGGGTAATCTGTGGTTCTGGTTACAGAAACAGTTTGTAGAAGAAGAGTTCAGTTGAGTGAAGTATGCAGTTTAATGAAGTAAACAGACAAGAGAGTTTTTAGGTTAGACAAGAGTTGACAAGTTTAAGAAGAAAAGTAAAGTGCTAAGTGTTTTAAAAGTAGTGAAATTATATTAGATTAAGTTATTATTAGTTGTGTGATTTTTAAGTATTTGCTAGTGTAATTTTAGTGATTAAATAAATCAGTGGTTTGTGAAAATTCTTGTTGCAAGTTATTTGGAATCCACGGAGTGTTTACTGCAAATTTGTAAGCACGTAACAATATGTTAGGGTTAAATTTACTTCTTAGATCATGCCCCATCACATCTCCAAAGGAATGTATCGAATTACCAGTAATAACCCTGTATAATAATAATAATAATAAACGACTTTTGTGATTTTTCTGTTTTGTTGATTAACTTTTCCTACATTATTTTTATTAAGTGAACTTTTTCTACACCCCAGTTTATTAAGCTCTTACTAACTTCATTGCTATCTCAGACCTGTTTAATTAATACACTTATAGATCTTATCTACTTCCTGTGAGAAACCACCAAAAGACTGTTAATCTATATTAATTCCTTCTGTTTACTTTTTATCGGCAGTGGTTGGTGAAATTTTGGTTAGCCATATCAGAATAGGTATAAAGATATGGGATTCAAGCACAATAATTTTAGACATCAAGACCATATGAGGAAGAGTTGCAGAAAAAAATATACTTATTAAAAAAGACATTACAAATTTCATATACTTGGTGATGATTGCCTCCCCCTTTAGAGGGTGGAGAAGAAAATTTAAAAAACCAATTACTGAATTTGACAGATAATCAAAGTTAAACAAAAAGGTGATATACAATTTGTTTTGAGAATTGACATTTTCCAAGTTATAACAATTTGAAGATTGCAATTTGAGGAAGTTCTCTGTAAATGATTCAAAAAGTATTATATTTAATGGAAAAGTTTATAAGTTTTTTAAGAATGACAAATATTTCGTTTAGTTTTTTTTATTTCTGTGCGACGAATACTTCTAAAGATATGACAATTTAAAGATGGTGCTTAAACGATTATAAATGGAGGTATAATGTTTAAATATCAAACATCCCAAAAACAATAAGCCTGATGTTAAAAATTAATATAACTGAAATTAAAGACAATGAAATTCCTTTCAAATTAATTTATTTCTCCCCTAACGTTTGTTAATTTTTTTAGAAATGTTTAGGATTTTTTCTTGCATTGGCCGTAAAATGAAAATGTTAAAGAAATCGTATTGCTTCTTATTAATATATAGTGCTTAGGACGTGCTTTTTTTCGAAATATCTATAAAATATTAAAGATGTTCCCAAAAAGCAATCGTTCTCAACCTACAAAAGGATCTCCCCTATGTAAACTATCATGCTTACATAAAAACTTTTTGACAAGCACTGCACTTTTTCGCTTCTCTCCCTCTGCGCATAAGCACAGAAATAAACTTACTGCATCGCTTGACTCAATCTGGAATGCCTCGTTTTTATACTCATCAGAACGTGAGTTGTCACTTTGGTGTATTTATAATATGTGCTTTGGTTTAGAATGCAGTGTAGAGTTAAAAATATATTTGTGATTTTTAACAAAGAATAAAAAATGTATTTGTGAACAAAAAATGGTAGATTTGTCATAAATATCAACTTTTAATCTTACAATAACTCATATTTTCTTAATATCTGTACTCACATTTATACATAAACTGTGCGTTGACAGCATTTTAAATATTACCGCGTAATTGCAACGTTGCCAAGTCGCTAACTCCTGCTCACCAACTTATCTGAGGCAAGCTGAGAGCGGCCGAAATCACGAATTTTCAACATATTTTACAGACAAACGAATACAGCTTGCAGTAATTTTTTTTAGAGAAAAATATTCCCCTCTCCTTCTAATAACTCAGATTTTGAAGAAAATCGTAAGAAAATCTCTTTCTTATTATTATTATTAGCTGTTACTCGAGTCCGAGTATAAAAATGTTACAGTCGATAGATTGTGTACAATAAAATACAAATAAAGGGTGTAGTCTATTGTAATTCCCATTCATCTACGGTGCACACGACTATGGCTATAGAGGCCAATTCGGGAGAGCACATGTCGACCGCAGTCAGGACAAACATAGACCTGGTTAGGCCTTGGAGTCGGCCTTCTTGCAGCAACATTTCCTTGATAGCTGGCCACAACCCCTCGCCATTCGGTTCTGTCCGCTGCAAGTTGTTCCCATTGCTCGTCTGCAATACCGCAGGATTTTAGATTTTCATGGAGAGCGTCTTTGAACCTCTTTCATTGACCGCCACGCCTTCTTCTACCGCTTAGCAATTCACCATAAAGTGTACATTTAGAAAGGCGGTTATCATGCATACGATGAACGTGACCTGCCCATCTTAGGCGTGCTCTTGAAATAATCACCTCAATTGGAAGGCTGTTTGCTCTCCTGAGTACTTCCACGTTTGATATGTGATGGAACCAACGGATTTTCATCATACTTCTGAGGTGACTTTGCTGAAAACGTTCTAATTCTTTCACATGACGACGGTAAGTGACCCAGCTTTCACATCCATATAGCAGTGTTGGAATGACAACTGCTCTGTAGACAGCCATTTTCGTTGACAAAGCAAGATCGTGGTTGTCAAATACTCTCTCTCTAAGTCCCCAGACTGCTCTAGATGCAGCGCTAATTCTATTGCAAATCTCGCTGTCCATGTTTGCTTTATCATTAACAACGTTGCCTAAGTAATTGAACTGATCCACCACTTCAAGAGAATTTCCGTTAAGTGTAATGTCTATTTGGTTCACTTGATGAGGAGTTGATATAATCTTAGTCTTTCCAATGTTGATTTTAAGTCCCAAGGAATCATAGCTCTGGGCATACACATCTAAAAGTTCTTGAAGCTCTTCCGGCGTAGAGGCTAAAAGTGCACAGTCATCCGCATACTGGAGATCACAAATGAATCGTGTGCGTGTCTTCGTGAAAGCTCTAAAGCGCCCTATATTAAAGAGACCGCCATCAAAACGGTATCTGAGGCCTATTCCTCTGACTGTCAGTTTGTTGTCAACAATAATTGTTAGAGCAGTGGTAAACAAATTAAAAAATAAGGGTGCCAGGACACATCCCTGCCTAACTCCAGTGAGGGTTTGGAAAGGTTCGGTTGCCTCATTATTATACATAACCTGGGCGTTGTTGTTTGTATGTAGACTGCGACATACTTCCATACTTCTTTCTTATATGCCCACCTTAAAGCACTATTTTGCAGTTTTATGGAGAAAATTCTTTTCTTTGCAAAAAACGAAAAATGCTGACACAAAAATCATTTATCATTTCCTAAGCATTACTTTAATTAATATCCTATCATTTTTTCGTTTAATACAATGGTTTTTGAGTTATTTACAAAAAAAAATAATTTTCTCAATATAATCGTGAAATTTTTCTTTGAATCAAAGTATAATATTTTATAAGTGTTTTAAAAACTTCAAAAAATTTGAATATGTTAGTGATATTGCCAAATAAAAATCAAAAACTAATATGAATTTTTAAAATGTTTATTCTACGGTCAATAGTAACAGCAAATCCTATATTTTTCTTTTAAAAAATTATGAGAAGTTCATTATTTCACTTAGACCTCCAATTTATATTATATCATTTATAAAGCTCGACATGCCGTTTTTGAGATATTTAAGATTAACCATTATATCTTACATATAACGGGTCCGGCAGAATAAAGTATCCATTTTAAACCGGGTTGTTTATTACATCAGTCAAATGACCTCTTCCTCGCTGGTGACACTCTTGAAGCCTAGCATGAGTAAATATGGAATAAAAATAACATTTTTTACCTCTAGAGTGCAGCCGAGACAGAGACTGCACATATAACATGCTATTTTTTCTTCAAATGTCGAATATGAATTAAATAAATACTGTTATATTATACTCTTAGTTCTGCTCATGAGCGGCAGCAAAAGACAGTTTAAGTTCACAAAACTTGTCATAAAAGTCGTGTTCTTTTGACATTTGAAGAAAAAATTTTTTTTGAGTTATCAATCATTTTTCAATGCTAAAGTCACAATCTTCAAACCATTGTGGCTTGTAAAATGCCAATTTTACTGAAATGTAGAACAATTTCTGCTAATAAAAATAACTTTGGAAAAATGTTAACCAAGCACAAAACAGAGAAATTACAAGATAGGAGTATATCAGCTGAATTGTAATGCCTGATATACTAATATACTATATAAAGAAGGAAATTAACACTTACATTGTTTACACCTATTCAGTCGAAGACTACTTCTGCACTTTCACAAGTTATTGTAAACTGTGGTTCACTATTGTCTTGATCAACATACAAAAATATTTGCGAGGTACATGTATTTTCTTCAGGAATATTGGCAATAAAAAACTCTGAGGTTGAGCTACATTTTTGTTTATCTTCTGAAGAACACCTCATGGAGTTATCGTCAGGACTATAGTTATATTTTTCTTTTTCGAGGAAACTGTGGGTTATGCTACTGCAAGATTTGTTGGCGGTTTCAATTAAATCTATGAAGAATAATTCACGAGGGGTCAAGGGTGACGATAGGTTTTGAGAGACCGGCCTGTGGTCTTCCTGGTTCAGCGCCAGAGACTGAGGACGTGCTTTCTGCCTGACACTGCACCTGGGGAACATTTTATCCTCTACAGTGTTTTTAATTTCGTCGTCTACTTGCTTGGGTCTTTCGTCCAACATTATATCAGTAGAATCATTATCACTTTTTTCCTCAACGACTATTTTGTAATGAACATCATGTTTCCTCCTTGATGAGCACCTCCAAATACACACCAGAATAGAAAATATTATAATAAATATTATTAATGCCGTAATCCAAAAGTATGTCTGCCAGCAGCAATTTCCGAAAATGAGCCAAAATTTTGTGAAAAGTAAAGGACACAGAATTAGCCAATAAAACATCGTTACTAATACTCCATAAAATGGTAACCCAATAAAATGAAAAGGTCGGGAACGAATCTGATGAGGAATATAGTGACACTCATCTTGAACTTTAATTCTTTTCTTTACAACTCTACACATATTTGCACAGTTTAGAGAACTATGAGGAATGGTAAATATAAAACAGTAAATCGAACACTATCCCAAACCACAATGTAAAGCAGGAAGAGCCAATCGTTTATCACATTTCCTTTTTATGATTACATTTTGCTACATTCTTTAAGAAATCTGCAGGTTAGATATTTATATGTAACGGTTAAATAATAAAAACAAAGTTATTTTAGTTACACTGGTATTTTTAGAGGATATGTATATAATTTTTTTCCCAATGTTAACATTACAATATAATATTTACAGAACTAAGTTTTAGGAAATACAAAAGAAATAAACATACCTGAAAACAATTATACCTGAAAAAAAGTAAAACTTCTTCAAATTATAATATACGGGGTGTGTCTTGTCACCATGTGGATATATTACAGCTACTTTTAGATCAATCATAGTCACATGATGACTTAACTTACCCTTATTCCAAGTTGCACTCCTGATGAGATATGTTGTTGTCCTAAGTGTTGTTAAAATTTAAAAAAAATTTATATGTATATATATGGCAAACGCGATTAATCATACGGACATCGCACCACCGGGTTCGAATCCTGGCTACGGCATTGGTACTGTTGGAGGAAATGGTTATATGTCCGCGTTTTTTCAATGTGTAACCCCCTTTCGCACAAGCCCTGGCTTCCGGAATTGGGGGTTATCTAATTTCTGTTGTGTTTATTTATTTATTTATATTATATATATTTGGAAAACTGCCGTTTGGCTCTCCAAGTTCCAATTTAATACTCCATTACAAACTTTAATCCCTCTATATAGATTTTAAAAACTGTGTCATTATTTTGTTTAATTTTTGACTCAAGTCTCAGTGCATTGACATTCATTTAGTTCATGTATAAATGTATAGATATTGTTATGTGCTGCCCTCTAACAGAAAGGAGAGTGTAATTACTCCCTGGCTAGTAGGGTGGCGCCATCTGTGAGCCAACTGGCGAACCGCCAGAAAACTGTAGATGGAAGATTCTGGAAAGTTCTACAATGAGATTCTAGACATTCCAAGTGTGTATATAAAGAGGTGAATCCAGCAGATGGGGGACAGTTCAGTGAAGTATACAGTACAGTTCTAGTATACAGAGACAGTTTTTAGGTTAGATAAGAGTTGACAAGTTTAAGAAGAAAAGTAAAGTACAGTTGTGATTTAAAAGTAGCGAATTTATATTAGATTGTTATTAATAGTTGTGTGATTTGTAAGTATTTACTATTGAATTTAAGTAATTTATAAAATAATGGTTTGTGAAGATTCTTGTTGCAAGTTATTTGAACCTACAGAGTGTTTACTGAAGACTGTAAACACGTAACAATATTTTTCCTTAGTTCTTATATTCTTATTCTCGGCGTTAAACCATGGTGAAGATTATTAAAGCACTACAAAGTATTTAGAGAGAGTGGGTAACAATGACCTTGGAATTGTTAAAATAATAAACATTAATTTGACTATGAAACCATGAAATTTGATAATGGGAAAGTAGCCATAATTAAAGATTAAATAAATTTGTTTGTTTTTAATATAAATCCAATTTATGTTTCTTGCCTGCCAAATATATAATGATTCCCTGATTTTTTACTAATGTGAGTTTTGTTTAAACGGATGGGACTGAAATTCAAACTGTAGTAGAATGTATCTTTTCGAGCTTAGCCAAAAAGCTTCGTAGTACATGCTGTTAGATACGAACGGCTGTGAGCTCCTTATTATGGTTGTTGCAACACAATTGATGATATTTCATGAATTTTTAATTAATTTAGATTTTTTGAGAAAATTTTTAATTTATTGGTAATTGCAATCCAAAGATAATTAGGGACTGTAATGAAAATTTAGTGCACACATCGGAATGTAAATATATCAGTAATATTATATATAATTTGTGAAAACAAAATTTCTTACCGTCGAAAAAGTATACTTAATAAAATCCCAACAGAATCGCCAGAAACAGAATTATTCAAGTTATAGTATTATTAAATGTTATTTAATTGGACAATATGAGGCACTGATTTACCGTCAAAAATTTATACATATAGCAACATTACATTGAGTGTCTTTGTGAATGATTCATCCCAGCCCGATCTGAAGGACTTGTATCAATAAATTTGTTGAGGCGTTTTATGTACCTACCTTTTAAATACAGGAATGTTTGGAATACATCTCTGTGAGTCCTTGTCAATATTTCAGTCTCAGTCCTTGTCTCATTGACACAAAATTCTTCCAATTTCGAGGCCCATAACATTCACTTTTATTACAGCCTTGCCAAGTCTGCACTAAATGATCAAATTATAAATAAAACACACACACGAAGTACTTTATTTAGTCATAGCAAATGCTAAAATTTCAAACCACTATTATTAATACATGCTTGAACTATTTTTAGCATGGAATTATGCACTTCTGAAAACACATTAGGCATTTTCCGGATCTGCTGTGCCATGTCAATGTGCTGCCTTAAATTTCTTCGGTATTTATCGCTATGCTATAATAAATCACAATGTTTGTAAAATTCACTATTACCACGTACGCATATAATTCATTTTCTAATATTTTTGCGTATAGGGCTCGTCCATTAATCACGTGGGGTCGAAAGGGGAGGGGTGGGGGGTTGTTGCATTGACTATAGACAATTTATTGTTGCCAATATACATAAGTACTTACACAAGGCAAACATTGAACACAAGGAGAATTGAAAAATATATAGTTGAACATTAGAAATCACAAAATATTTCATAAAATTAATAACAAATAAGTTATATAAAGTCGGGGCAAGAATTCAGGCGATGCATGTCACGAGTGACGTAATTGAAAACATTTTAATGCCAACATAATTTTTAAGTATTAATTACATTAAAAAGAGTAATTCTTGACACCAAATTATTAAGCTTTTTTCAGAAATAAGTACAGTTCAATGTGGCTTCATAATCCTTAGCATTTTGGCTTATTTTTAGAAATAGAAGTTAATTAAGTCGTATTT
This sequence comes from Leptura quadrifasciata, assembly GCA_963675555.1. Classification (NCBI taxonomy): domain Eukaryota; kingdom Metazoa; phylum Arthropoda; class Insecta; order Coleoptera; family Cerambycidae; genus Leptura; species Leptura quadrifasciata. The sequence continues at coordinate 12,243,446 of OY776674.1, forward strand.
CGTCGCCAAAGGTTGGTAGTATTAATTTACTAAATCTACAAAAGCACCGATATTTTAAATCGATTTACTGTCGACTTTATTGATTCGAATTATTTTATTGTTGATTTCATTCCCTAGTGCTTTTAATTAATTGTTGTTTCCTTGTTTTATTTACCATCAGTTCTTTTCAGAACTAATATAATTGTATTATTAGTGTTATTCTGGTAAGTGGAGCAAGATTTATTTGTGTGAAAACAAATTAATGCATTATATTGTTATGTGCTGCCCTCTAACGGGGAGAGATGTGATTTAAGTCCCTGGCCAAAGTGAAGGGAAACCTGTATTGTGTTCATGGCCAGTAGGTGGGGTGGCGCCATCTATGAGCCAATTGACGAACAGTCATCTGTCGCATAGTAGAAAACTCTGTAGGGTTCCAGAAAATTATGGAATACTGTTCTGGTACATTTCTATGGGTGTATATAAAGAGGTGAATCCAGCAGATGGAGGAACAGTACAGTTTAGTGAAGTATAAGGAACAGTTCAGTTTAGTATCCAGTACAGTTCTGGTTACAGAGACAGTTTGTAGAAGAAGAGTTCAGTTGAGTGAAGTAGGCAGTACAGTTCAGTTCAGTGAAGTAAACAGACCGAGAGTTTTTAGGTTAGACAAGAGTTGACAAGTTTAGGAAGAAAAGTACATAGTGTTTTAAAAGTAGTTAATTTATATTAGATTAAGTTATTATTAGTTGTGTGATTTTTAAGTATTTACTAGTGTAATTTTAGTGATAAATAAATCAGTGGTTAGTGAAAATTCTTGTTGCAAGTTATTTGAATCCACAAAGTGTTTACTGAAAACTGTAAGTACGTAACAATATTTTTAGGTTACCTGTCATGCCGAAGGCATTTGGTAAAGATATCCAGGTATTAATTTGTTCTTTAATAAATTATTTTGAGAGAGAATGTGATGCCGGTGGACCACTGTTACCATTAACTGCTGTAAGAGAGGCGAGTATAATTCTAGAAGTTAACTATATTTCGTAACATAACCAGTAAATTTCAGAGTTGCTAATGCTTTATACATAAGTTTGAGTGCTGTTAGCAACGTTTCCAAAAAAATGCAGACTGGGGAAGCTTTAGGTAGCCCTTAAAGAACTGGACCAACAACAAAGCCTGTATGCGACATTGATAACTTTGACCAAGCAGCAATTCGAAATTTTATTTATGAAATGTACAGAAACAATAAGTATTTATTAAAATAACGTATGGAAATATTTATTAAAGTATTTATTATTGTTTTAGAACAACATATTACCAGACAATCCCTTTCAGAGCTGTTGATTGAACGGGACATTTATAAAGGATGTTTGAGTAGCTTGGACAAAATATTGAAAAAAATAGGTTTCAAATTTCTAAAAGATAATCCACGTAGAGGATTAATGGAACTGCCAAATATTGTTTTCAGCCACGTCACTTTTTTGCAGAAATATGTAAAAAATATTTCATTGGGGTATCCTCGACATTAAATATGTAATGTTTTTTCTCTTATCATGAATCGTAAATAACTAAAAAATGTACGATTGTTTAATGTCGTAGTAATTTTATTTAATTAGCAGAATTTAATTATAATTATGATTGTACTATAATATATATTATAAAACTCATTGTCCAGTTATTAAATAAAGTTCATTTGAGAAATTATTTATAATCTATTTTTGTTTCAATTAATCGAATTTTGATAGATTTTTGTTATATGTATTGTGGGCAAAGCTTTATGCTGTGTCACAATTCATCATTTTAATGGTACATTTTCAGTTGTGGCAATACAATTTGCATGTGATCTGAATTGGGGGTTGCAGCTATTTCAGGTGCAGTCGCTTTGATTGACTTCATAATCTTCATATAATTATAGTAATTTAGTCGATCTGTGACGTGCATCGCCTGAATTCTTGCCCTGACTATATTTAAAATATTTTCAACTTCGGTTTCCTGCATTATATTGCAGACAAATTACTGTTTAAAAAGTCATGTATGTTATAAAAAGCATTACGCAAAAGAAACTGTTTTATCTTATATTTAAAGGATTTATGTGTACGTCGTTTAATCTCTGGAAGTAGGGCATTATAGCACTTGATGCCCCAGTATGCAGTACCATATCTAGTTTTTGATAACCTTAAGTAGTTTGTAGCCAAGTGATTACAGTGTCGAGTTTGATATGAATGAATTTCGTCACGAGTTTGAAGTGTGCTTAAGTTTTTTTTATATTGTTGTTACATATCACATGCATATCTTCGTGCAACCATGCCCGAGAATGTCTTGCTGTGAGCTGTATGACATCTGACATCACTATTAAGTATAACGCGCAATTGACGTGGTCGATCTTCAAAATGAAGTACCTACAGTTGAGCTTCAAGATGCTTGTCCACTTGTCAGTGTCGAAAACAGTCCAGTAAACCCATGGTCCGAGGTCACTGCATTTTAAATTAATATGTGCTGTTTTTTATTATATTTTTCGTTAAAAAATATTCTGAAAATTTTTAATTTTTTTTAAACAAAAAAAAAATACACGTGATGTTAGATAGGTAGGAGGTGGGATAGCTTAGAACCTCACCACGTATCACCAGCGGGAGGGAGGGTGTAAAAAAGTGTTGGCACCCATACTGCAAACAATTTAACATATTTTGTATTTTTAATGAAAGTCAACAGAAAATACCTAAATACGCCACATACTAATATTTGCTTTATTCTTGAGATGTGTAAAATATTAGATATACAAATACGTTACATTGCAAGTTTCATTGAATAAATTGAAACGATAAAAAAATAACAGTCAAATAAGATATTATTCAAATTAAAACATACCTTACTAACTAATACAATATCACTGGCTATAAATAAATATTTGACATAAATAATACTTATGAGAACATGATTCATATAGTCAAAGGGTCCTTACCCTTAGAAGGCTACAACACTCCAGTTAAGAGTAAACCTGCATCCTCCACAGTCCACCGCATCTGAAAAAGTCACTCTGCAGATTTTTCACGTATCAAACTATGTAAATTAACTAAGGTTATTCAATTCTGTCCGTCTGTTTGTTGGCGTCACAATAAAATACTATTTTATGAAGAAAAATAATACAGGTAATCGCTGCTACTGCCAAGCGAAGGAAAAAACAGGAAAACTTTGAACGAAAAATATACAGGGCGGACACCCTAAAAAAATAATGCCTAGTACCCCAGGCGTCAGAGGTTGAATATCACCAGATTGATGGAATAATTCCTTTCCTTTAGGAATTTTTATAACAAAAAAAACCCTGACGCTTGGGGTAAGGAAGAAACATCAACTTTTTAAGTAAAAAATATACAGGGTAATTACCATTACCATCAAAACGCTAATGCTTCGATTGCAATATCGATGGTAATATATAATTATTACACTTAACGCGCCAGACTTGTAACTTGTAATTCAGCGCTCGGCGGGGCACATAGCCCGGAGAGTAGCTGTTGGTTGCAGTCTGGTTGTTCCTTATAGTAAAATAAGGATTTTATAGAGGAGTTTGCGACTAGAAATATTTTGTTTAATATTCCGCCCTCTAAAAGCACATTTGAACTATGCTAAGCCCAGTCAGGCTATTTATTTTTCGATTGCAACAGGCACTGGACCGCTAGATGGCACCTGCTGACTATTTTACATGTCGCTATTGTAAAAATACCGGGACGTAACAAATAGTCAAAGGATCCTAGTGCCGGTCGTCACATGCCTACCTTGCACTGATGAGAGCCAACAGCTCGAAACTGCAGTCTGCAAGTGGTGTGTGACGGCTGGCAAGAGAGCTCCTTTAAGTAGGATCAGTCTTTCGGCTGGTGTTTGTTGCAATCGAAGCATTAGCGTTTTGATGGTAATATGCAATTATTACACTTAACGCGCCAGACTTGCGCTCAGCGGGGCACATAGCCCGGAGAGTAGCTGTTGGTTGCAGTCTGGTTACGTACCTTAGAGTAAAATAAGGATTTTATAGAGGAGTTTGCGACTAGAAATATTTTGTTTAATATTCCGCCCTCTAAAAGCACATTTAGGCTATGAAGAAATCTACTTTACTTTCTATCAAAAGTATATAGGGCGGACATCCTAAAAAATTAATGAAAAATGTGATAGGGGACAATAATATTTGGCTTGTAGTTAACACAAATACCTAAAAAAAACTGACCACTTCAAGTGAAACGTATACAGGGTGGACACTAAAAAACATAATGATCTGATAGAGGACAATCATATTTGGCTTCCATTTAACAAATGCATAGGAAAAACATACTTTTAGTAAAAAATATACAGGGAGGAAACCCCAAAAAAATCGTGAAAAATGTGACTAACAACAATGATATTTGGTTTCTAATTAACACAAATGCCTTGAATTCTAAATATTTTATCAAAAAATATACAGGGCGGGTATCTTAAAAAAATATATGAAATATGTGATATAGGTCAATAATGTTCGATTTGGTTAACAGAAATAACTAAGAAAACCTACCACACCTTTAGTGAAAGGTATACAGGTTGGACACCCTAAAAAATAATGAAAAATGTGATAAGAGGACAGTTAATATGTGGCTTTCAGTTAACACATGTCTAGGAAAACATAGTTTTAATAACAAATACACAGGATGGACATCCAAAAAAATATACGAAAAATGTAATGGATGTGTGAATGTCGCTTGTAGTTAAAACAAATGCCTTGGAAAAATATATATTTTCAGCAAAATGTATACAGCGTGGATACCCTAAAATGATTAGTGAAAAATGTGATATATGACAATAATTTTTTGCTTGTAATTACCAGAAATACCTAGGAAAAATTCCATACTTTCAGTGAAAAGTGTACAGGGCGGATACCCTATAAAAATTAATGAAAAATGTGATAGAGGACAATAATATTTGACTTACAGTTAACACAAATACCTAGAAAAAAAACTTAATGTTTCCAGTGAAATGTAATAAAGGACAGTCATATTTGGCTTGAGTTGACACATTCCAAGGAAAAATATATATCTTTGGTAAAAAAAATATACAGGGTGGACATCCTAAAAATTGTGAAAAAAAGTAACGGAGAACCATGATATTTTGGTTTGTGGTTAAAATAAATAAGAAAAATCTATATTTATATAATAAACATACAGGGTGGACGTTAAAAAAAGTGAGATATATGATAGAGGACAGTAATATCTGGCTTGTACTTAACCATATACCTAGGAAAAACCTACTATAGTTTTAGCAAAAGTATACAGGGAGGATGCCCTAAAAAATTATGAAAAAATGTGAAGAACAATAATATTCCGCTTGTAGTTAAAACAAATGCCACTGAAAAATCTATATTTTTAGTTAAAAGTATACAGAGTGGACATGCTAAAAAGATTAGTGAAAAATTGGACAATACTATTTGGCTTTGTTAACAGAAATACCTAAGAACCTATTCTACTTTTAGTGAAAAACATACAGGGTGGACACCGCAAAAATTATGAAAAATGTGATTAGTGAACAATAATATCTGGCATGTAGTTAAAACAATGCCTAGGAAAAAATCTATACTTGCAGTAAAAAGTATACAGGGTGAATATGTTAAAAATATTAGTGAAAAACGTGATATAGGATAATAAATATTTGGCCTGCTAACAGAAATACCTGGGAAAAACCTACCATACTTTTAGTGATAAGTATGCAGGATGGACACCGTAGAAATAATAATGAAAAAATGTCGTAGAGGACATTAATATTTGGCTTGTAGTTAACACATGCCTAGGAAGACACTTTTAGTACAAAATATACAGGGTGTACACAAAAAAGTGAAAAAATGTAAAAAATGTAATGGAGAACAATAATATTCGGCTTGTTAGGTTAGGTTACTCCCAGGACAAAACCGTACATTTTATTTTAAGACGTACAGGGTGGACAATACAAACATTTATGGCAAATATGATAAAGAACAACATTCGGTATATAGTTAACACAAATGCCTAGGAAAAATTGCTATACTTATTTCAGTGTCATTAAAAAAATAACGATAACGGAAAATATTTGGAATGTGGTTGGCACTCTTGCCAACTAATGAAACCTAATATATTTTCAGTGAAAAAAATAGACATTGTGGTCACTCAAAAGAAAAAATAGTATAAGCCAAATGGAGAGGGAAGTTCTGGATAATTACTTTTACAGTTTTTTAAACATATCTGGTATATCTTTGTGATATTTAATTTGCATTAATTTGAAAAAAAAATTACATTATCATTTTTTAACTATACGAAAAATACCAAACTGTTCTTAAAAGTGAGAATATAATTAAAACAACTTACTGGCAAGATTTCAACCACCGCTGGTCCCAGGCTCGTATTGCAGCAGTTCGTGTAACAGGTACCGTGCCAGCTGAACCGCCGCACCGCACACACTGCTTCACTACTCGAGGTGTCATGCCTAAATACAGATGTCTGATTGAATCCACGGTTTGTCCTGTGCTGAAGTCGGCATTGCAGGCTAAATACTCAGGTTCGTTATGAAATTCCAGCTGGAAACAAAAAAATATTGACTACTATTACTATAGATCAAATGTACTTTTAAGAGGGCGGAATATTAAAACATAATATTTTTAGTCGCAAACTCCCCTATAAAATCCTTATTTTAATATAAGGAACGTAACCAGACTGCAACCAACAGCTACTCTCCGGACTGATCCTACTTAAAGGAGATCTCGTGCCAGTCGTCCCACACCACTTGCAGACTGCAGTTTTGAACTGTTGGCTCTCGCCAGTGCAAGGTAGGCATGTGACGACCGACACGAGGATCCCTTGACTATTTGGTACATCTCGGTATCTTTAGGCACTCGGCGGGGCATATAGACCGGAGAGTTACTGGTTGCAGTCTGGTTACATTCCTTATAGTAAACTAAGAATTTTATAGAGGAGTTAAAACAACTTGCTGATAATTTCACTCCTTTTTAAAACGGGCATTTTTAGGCGCCAGAATTATGTATCTACCCGGAAAACCAATGAGATTATGGATATAATTAGTTTGTAATAGATTCTAACTGTGTGTTAAAGAAAGCTTTCCTCTAAAACTTCTCAGAATTTCAATTTGCAATGCTTGTACTGTGATTAGTCTAAAGCAGTGGACGTGTAAATATTGGCCAATCAGAATCCAGATAAATGCCGCACAAGTTATTCGTGAAAGCGTCGGACGTTAGTATTTTGTATTGTAGTTTAGGTTTAACCTTCACCGACATTATACATCAGATGACTAACCTAAAACGTTAAATTTATATTTTTATGTTTGTATTGTTTGGATTATTCTATCAGTTTCTGGTTTGTGTTTTATTAATTCTACAATCAAAATGGAATCAAGTGGAAGAGGGATATGTTAAAGGTGCCGCTGATAATTTATCTAAAGTAGAAAAGTGTTGAATGCTGTCAAGAAATAGAGGTTATGTTATGTTAACAGAGACCAAGATTAATAAACAATCTTGAACAGACACAACCTCTGTGATTGGATTTCAGGGTGTTGACGTCACAACTCGCCAATTTATGGCTGTTTAAAATGAACCCAATATTTTTCAAACTTCAAGGTTTTTTTTTTGTTACTATTAGTAAAATTAATAAGATAATAAATATGCCATAAATAATTTTTTTACGTGAGTTAAGTATTTCAGCAATAATTTTTTTTTCTGGGAAAACCCTATTGATCCTTAACTTCAAAAAACCTTGCTTGGAACCCTTCAAAATAAAAATTTTCATATCCGTATTATGAATTTCAATTCAATACCAACATATGTTCAGTAGGTGTGGAATTATTCATATTTTTTAGCTATATTTTTAGGATATCTTGAAATTATTAGTCAATCGGCAAATTCTGACCTCAGATTCAGACTCAGCAGGCGAAAATACATAGAAATACAGTAGCATGGTACCCCGGCCAAGACATTTTTTTTGTGTGCCTGTGATTAATATGGTTGAAAATGTTTATAACCACCATTCAGGTCACCTGTGACAGAGCTCTGAAATTTTTTATGGAATCTGAGCCACTTCTTAGAATTACCTAAAATTAAAAATTACTTCGCAGTAGCTGTAGTTCAAATCGCCTTCCCAGAGGGCAAGCTAGTCATGCTAGTGAAACTAACTTACATTTTAGTTTCAAGTGCCGGAGTGCAACTATATCAACAAATATGGCAATGGAAAAACCAGTACTTTGACAAATTTCTTCCCGTTTACATTCCAAAACTGTAAATGGATGCTTAAGCATATACAAGTAATTCTGCAAAAAGAGCGTGCAAGATTGCTATTTGTTAGAATATTAGGACAAAGCGATTCTATCTGGTCCTCAAGTGACTCTCAATTAATGACAGGAGAATTATGACAATCGGAGTAAGTGCACGCGTGTATGTATCAGATAGGAGAGAGAGAAGTGGAGAGAGTAAGCTCCGCCCCCGGCTGCTCGTCGCTCCGTCGACTGACTCGATCGACCGTTTCCATTAGTTTTTTAAATTGTAACACGCACGGGCAGGCAGGATACGGACAGGGCAAAATTAAAAAGTGGATAAATAAAAAGAAAACTGTTTGCCTTCTGATTTGAGCCCTGCTAAAACCCCCCACTCGTCTCCGTTCTCCCGCTATACAACAAAAACTTTGTACTTTCCTCTCTCCCTTCCTAATTATCGGATTAACTGACTTTTCCAAGAAAATTTCATTTCCACTTCAATGGTTGGGTTAACAAATAAAAAATAGAAAAAAATACTCTACTGTTTTGAAAATGATGCTGGTCATACAGTTACTGTTAACCGAGAACATTTTCATAACATAATTAACGTTTTATGGCTTAAACTTAATGGTACGGGCTCTATCTCACATAGTTTCAACAAAATGGTGGTACAGTGAGAGAGACAATTCATAGAATATAATGATATATGGTTAGTTCTCATAGCTGCGGATTGCGAATTTCCGCTTGCGGATTTTTTTTTTAATTTGACATATGCATTCCAGGAGAAGTTAATTTGCTAATTTAACTTCTAGTTAAAAGTGAACGAATTGTCTTACGAACATTTCGCTACACCTGCAAGAAAATTAGACTGTTTTAGAACAAATTTTATAAAAATCCGCAAGCGGAAATTCGCATTCCGCAACTATCTGAACGGGGCTATATGCCCTAAAGCAATGCTTACCTGTAAAGGTAGAATTTGTTGGGCCAATTGCGGTGATGCAAGAACAATCCTATTATTAGTTTGTTGTAATAATTGCATTTGTACTTGACTTGGCAGCAAACAACATTCATCTGGAAAGTTAAGATGACAATATATACATATTTTAAGGTTTAAATATCATTCAAGTCATGGTTGCAACAACCAACAGCATATACTTATAATATACAGGGTGATTCAGAACCTATCTAAAAATAATAATATACAGGGTGTTTCAACTGCCTAACAGGCCATTATCTCGAAAAATAATAAAGATATTTGTAAATGCAGGATGATTGATACGAAAAAAAATTTCAGATAACTGTAGTTAAAATTTTTCTTTGTCAAATTTAAACATTGCAAACAAAAACAAAAGTGCTTAACCAAGTCTGTACAGCTATAACAAATTATCCAAAATAATACTAATTTTAATGCTTTATGTTAAAATTAAAAATTTCATTAAAAAAAGAAAAGTGAAGCTCAACTATTTGTCCTAATGTAAATATTGTATGTTATAAATCATGTCACATAAAGTCGCCCACCTGCTAAAATAGAAGATCCTTAAAAAGTACAACCGGATTTACCAACAGCAAACAACTGCCAAATTTGAGGGGCGAGTGTAGGTGGGTCTTTAATCTACATCTATTGATATGTAAAGTAAAACATTAGGCACGATTAGTTTTTGGATGGGTGACCGTTTCACCAGAACATGTGTTCCGCTTGTATATCAGTGTATGCGCAGAAGCTGTGCAATCTTATGTGGGGATTGAGTAGTGGATATACCATCCTTCGGATGTAAAACTGTTGGTCCCTTGTCTATTGAATGGTAGGCAAGTAAAACAATCCTACTCTCCCAAAGAGAAGAGGTTCGGCAAAATGTCTAGTTGGTAATAAGCCTCAGTAGTGGAAATAGACCGACGTTAAATAAATGTATAAAATAGAACTGTCAAATTTTCAGTTCCCAATTCAGTTGTTAAAGTTCGTTAAAGAAACATATCCTAAGTATAAAAGATTTCAATTTACTTACCAATAAGAGCATCATCAGGTTCATTTACATTTTGCACTAGTCGACTGAGCAGCCTAAAAACTAAGGCAAGCACATCAAGACTAGCATCGGATTTGACAAAAACTGGTAAACATGCAGGCCTCAACAAACCCCATATTCTAATAAGAACCAACATCTCTCTTAACATATTTAGCGCTTTGACATCTCTCAGCAATTCGTATGGTTTTCCGGTCGCCGGCCGACTGTCAGGAAGTTTTACGAGTAAGTTCAAGGCTAGGTCGGCTACCCATTGTATCAACTGCTGCAAACTTTGTAACGTAGTGGTTTCGACAGTGAATTCTTTGGCTTCCAAATGCATAAGAGCTTTGTCAACATCATTCTGTCCTTCGGCAATAACAGCTAAAAAATGTACACATTAACGTATATCGCACTGTTCTAAGTATAAAAAAGTTTAGGTTTAGTTCCTGTCATAGGAATGTTGTGGTGTTTTTGTTGTATCGTAATATGTATATTACGATATATTTATTTTTGTAATAATTAATCCACTTCGCATTGGCCTTATATTTTGTTAAATAAATAATTACTTACTTGCTAGAGAGTCAGCAGGACTTTTTTCATGACTGTTCATTTCGCTAGGTCTCAACAAACTTTTGAAAGCAGTGGATATGCTATGGAGCATAAGGTAGTGCGTGAGATCATTTGCTTTTGATTGTCCTTGAAAACTTAACCTAAAAATTAAGAGCTGGATAAATGATAGATATATAAATCTTTATTTAGCAACATGACTAATATACAAGAGTCCTACAATTAAAGTCTTGCATAAGATATAGTATCATCTAACACACACTGAAGTTTACTTATCTACCAAAGTATAGTTACATAGGAAATATTATTATAATAGAATATAATACACAACAACAAAATATTGCTATTATTTAAGATATTCAGAAAGCAAAGATCTTAATTTAGATTTAAATGTATTAATAGCGAAGCGTTTTTTCAAGGAATTGTCAAGGTTATTGTATCTGATAATTCCTTTAGGAAAAAAAGATTTTTCTGTTAGTTTTTTATTCTTAGTCATAACTCGTATATCTGTTCGTGTGCGAGTGTTATAGTTGTGTATATTGGCGTTAAATATTATTTTTCATGTCAAATATGTCGGGGTCAAAGATTCATTTTATGTATTAAAAACGAGTGCTTGGTATTCTAGGTAATATTGCACTGACAGCCAATTAAGGTCACGTAACATCGTCTTAATGGATGTGTCTCGTGGCACATGTAAAATAATTCTCATGGCTCTGTTCTGCAATTTCTGCATCTTCTCTAATTCATTTTTATTAGCTGAATACAAAGTATATGCCGTGAATATCAAATGAGGAATGATTAAGGTGTTATATATGGTAATTTTTGACCACTGTGTGTTAAGAAAAGAGCAACCCTCGACAAGAAATTTGTGTTTTTTGATATTTTGTTGATAATATAAGATGCACGTTCTTTAAATGTTAGTTTTTTATGAATTAATATACTTAAATATTTAATTTTCTCAATATTCTCAATCTTAGCATATCAAATCAATAATCAAATCAAATCAAATCACTTTATTTATGCTATATACAAAAGTAGTATTTGCACAAATCAATATTTACAATAAGAGAGAGAAAAAATAACAATACAAAAATATATATACAGATATCATATATACCACAATAAAACATAGAAAATATAAAACAAACTTCAGATTTAAACAATCATTTTAAATCATCATTGAATTTATATGATAAAAATTCATCATACGAGTAAAAAGCTTTTTCGAGCAAGATGGACCTTATTTTTTTCTTGAAACTCGGATCTGGTAAGCTTTTTATATCGGCTGGTAATTTATTGAAAAATTTTGGGGCTAAAATTTGAATTCCCTTTTGACTTTTTGTTAGTCTTACGTAAGGTATTGTTAACATATTTTTGTGTCTTGTATTGTAATTATAGTCACGTTCTTTTCTGTTTAAACCCTGAGTATATAAATTCTTTCTAGCATACAAAAGCAACTCATATATATATATATATATATTGATGGAAATGTAAGTATATTTAACTCACGAAATTGTTCTCTACAATCAGCCCTATAATTTAAGTTGGCTACTATACGTATTGCTCGTCTTTGTAGAGCAAATATTCTGTTCCAATTTGACGCTTGTCCCCATACTAGAACAGCGTAGGAAAGCACAGAGTGGCATAGTGCAAAGTATGCATTTTTTTAGAGCCTCTTTACCTACTTCATTAGCTAAATTTCTCAAAATAAATGTATTTTTTGACAATTTTTTTGATAAATTTTTTACATGTACATACCAGGTCAATTTATTATCAACATAGACTCCCAAGAACTTTGTTGATTCCTGAGGATCAGGAACACTGTGTCCTATTTTATCACGCAGTGAGAAGATCATGTGCACTGTTTTATCTCGATTTAATGTGAGTTTATTTGCTTTGAACCAAAGCTCTGCCCTTGACTCTACCTCACTGCTGAAAGTTGTTCAATGCTATTATTTCGAACCGAAATAGTTGTGTCATCTGCAAAAAGTATGTCACTAGAGTGTTCATTTGAATTTGGGTAATCATTAACATATATTAAAAAGAGAAGGGGCCCAAGTACTGAACCTTGGGGCACCCCCTGTATTATTTTTGTTTTATTTGAATATTCATTATTTATTTTAACGGTTTGATATCTATTGGTTAAATATGATCTTAATAGTGTAACACTGTTATGGCAAAACTTATATCTATTTAACTTTTCTAGCAGTATTTCATGTGAGACGCAGTCAAATGCTTTACTTAGGTCGCAAAATATAGTGCACACATGTTCCCGACCCTCAAAAGCTTCAACAATCTGTTCTAGCAGTTCTACAATTGCAGAGGTGGTATTTTTTGATTTTCTAAAACCAAATTGTTTGTTATAAAAGATGCTATTATTTTCAAAGTAGTTCGCTATTTGGTCTGCCAAGCATTTTTCAACTATTTTTGAAAAGATGGGAAGTAATGACACAGGCCTATAGTTATTTGCATCATTTGCGTCTCTCTTTTTATAAATAGGTATTACAATAGCCTCTTTGAGGCAGCCTGGAAAGCAAGCTTCTTTAATACACAAGTTTATCAGTTTGCATAATGGCGATATTATCAAATTTTTAATAGATTTTATCAGAAATATATTAAGACCAAAAATGTCTTTGCTGTATTTATTTTTTAACGAATCAATAGCGTCTCTTACATTATTATGAGTTATAAGTTTAAAATGAAATAAGTTTGTATGGGATAATTCAGCATTATGCATTATATCTATAGGACTGATCCCATTATCACCCAACTCTTCCAAAAGATTACCAGCAACTTCACTAAAAAACGTGTAAACTGATTTGGAGTTAATTTACTATCGTTCTGTATCTGTGAATACGCAGATATTCCACTTTTATTTCGAATGACCTTTTAAACTTTTCATATTTCTATGGTTATTGCTAATTAACATCAATTTGGTTTTTGACACATTTAATTTTAACAAGTTAACATTGCACCACCTAACTATATTTTGTAACTCATTATTTATAGTATCTACAACGGTCGTTAAACCTTTAGAAGAGAAATATAACAGCGTATCATCAGTAAATAGATGTATTTGACACTTTTCAACAGATTTTACAATATTATTAATATATAATAAGAATAGTAGCGGCCCTTGTGTACTGCCCTGTGGTACCCCGTTTTTATTTAATATTTCGTCAGATATTTCAACGTTTATTTTTGTTATTTGTTTTTTGTAATAATTAATCCACTAATCAACTTAGAGGTATGCCAGTTATACCATATCCCTTCAATTTTTTAATTAATTTTCCCCTCTCGATGGTTTCAAAGCCCGATTTATATCTAGAAATACAGCCCCGATCGTTACATCGTTATCATGTTGTGTTTTCCAGTCATATAATATGTTTTGTACTGCAGTTTCACCAACAGTGACCTTCTCTAAATTCAGATTGATTTAAGAATAGAATATTATTCTCTATTATGTAATTAGACGCTTGTTCGTAAACTATTCTTTCAATCAGTTTTTCTATAGTCACTAACATATTGATAGGTCTCAAATCACTGGCTTCTTTTACATCATTAACATACTGGTATAACTGTAGATATTTTAAGAATTAACGGTAGCTATCCTGTCTCTAGCGAAGTATAGACTAAATTTAAAAGTGGTTTTTCAACGCTATAATATATATTTTTAAGAAACTCTGCTATTTTGTCCGGGCAACCCTTATTTGGCAAAGAAAATACAACTTTATTCAGTTCATTATAGTCAATAAGTTTAAATGTAGTACGTGTATTATTTGGTGTTCAAATTTCATCAATAAAATCAATTTGGTTAGTTGTATCTATGACTGATATAATTTTATCTATCCTATTAACATAAAAAGAATTTAACTTATTGCTCATTTCTGTCGAATCTAATACTTCTTCTCCATCAATTTTAAATTTTTTAATATCACAACCTTTTCTCCCCGATATTAAGGGTTTTAATGCATCCCACTTTTTCTTGGGTCGTTTTTGCAATGGTCAATTTCATTTTCGTAATATATTTTTTTCTCTTCACATTTTGCTTTTTGTGCAACATTTCTCTTATGTTTGTATATTTCTTTATTTAATTGAGTTTTATTTTGTTTATAAATTTTATAACTGTGATCTCTTTGCGTTTCGTATAGATCAAGAGGTAGCGAGTTTTTTCTATCTAATTTCAATCAGGACGATATCTTTTATCATCTCCCTTTGATACTAGCGGTTAGCGAAATGTGCGTTGAGTAATGTATTTAAGTGTCGTGTTACAGTTTTTTGTGTTTGTAGAGACTAACACCGATTTTAAAATAGCTTCTTCAGGTTTTATTTTTTAGCTGAATAATTAAATTTAACTACTTCTGATATCACAAAGACCATCAATGGCAGTTTGTTAATAGACACAGTTATTTCACTTATAATTTATTATTTTTATAATTGTTTAAATTAATTTATACATAGACGATTTTGCATACTGCATATTTCAATATTTCGTCTGTAAATATATTATCTGTAATAAATTGTATTTTTGAAACTATTTACTTTTATTATTTCTGACTCACTAAAAGGATTAGCAAAACCTCGGATCTTATATTATTTTTGTGAAATTTAGATCATAATTACACCGATGATTTTATATTATTAAATTTCAAAGTTGCAAACGTGTATATTTTTCTTGTCATGGTTTTGTTGCTCTAAAACTTCAATACAAAAAATTTAATTAACCCCATCAGATGGTTATCGATTGAGATCTTTCAGTCAAGAATTTAATAGACGATACCAAACACTTACCTATATAGTGATGTCTTTATGCACAGATACTGAACATAGAAGAATTGCTGAACGGAAGCTGGCTGCCTATTATAACTTTCGGTCAATCTATCACAGAGGGCGTCGAGCATTCCAGGTCTCAACACTAACAATAAATCCAACCAGTCCAGTCCACTGACTAAACAATACTCCAATATAGTTGTGCAGTAGGGCACACTAAGCGGAGCTGAACTCTCAATTTGAGGGGGCAACTTAAATAAGTGCAAACTGTCGTCGGAGTCGACAACTAAGAGAACATTGCCCAACCAGGACATGTCAATGTTAGATATTTTGGTGCTTACTTTCTGATACTTGGCATTGGGTTCATCTAGATAACGTGGCTGCACGAATAATGTAGTATTAATGATGGGTTTGAGTGTGTCCCTGTATAAGCAGTGTATTGAATTATCGGCAAAAGTCACCACGACGTATCCACTCGATATACTATTCACTAAGCTCAATTTGCTTGTCGCCAGTGATGTTACTTGACTATTGTATTGAAAATGGCACTGGTACTGCCATAACTGGGAAAAAAATTGAAATGTTAGTAATATGTAACAATATACAATTAATATGCAACAATGTACAATGTGTACATAAAGTATGGAATAAATTCATTTCTGAATACCAAAATATTTTGGAAACATTCTTGGACAGGTCGATTTTTATTTTGCATTGCGCATTTTTTGCTTTGATTTTAATAAATAATAATAAATGAACTTTAATAAATCAACAACTGATTCAATAGGCTACTGACTAAGGTCCTTCGGCCTATTATTACAATTATATATATAAATATTTTACAGAGCTTTCAATACAATATTATAAAAAATAATTTATACTATGTGTTATGTACATTATATGGGTTAAAGTAATAATAATTTGGAAATTTGACTGATAATTAGTCATTGCTGGCTAATTCTTGTAGATTCTCCAGTGTGTTTCAGGTGCTTACATGTGGTTCTGATTCCTGGTTCTTGTCTGATGCAATATTTCTCAATTAGGGCATCCAGTCCCGGTATTCGAGACCGGGACCATCGTGGGATCTCACTCAAAAAATCTGGTCCCGGGACCAATTAAAAGTCCCGAAATTGGTAGTATCATATATAGCGCCACAAAAATGGACTAAAGCTGCAGACAAAGCATGCGCACAGACCGTATGCACTACGAAAGTGAATCACCAGCGTATTACTTTAGCCTCGCCAGTTGCCTATTACATTGGGTAAACAGAGCCAGGTTCAATGTGTGTTCTTTCGGTCATTCCCTCTTCCCTTTGATAAATTAATTGAATATACACATTGTGTTTTGTGTTGTGGTGACTGATGTGACCATTTCAGTATTTGAGGTAGGAAAATCCATAAGTTTTAAATTATTCGTAAAGTAACTGAATATAATTTTTAGGTTTTAAGCGATTATTTATGACAAAATTTAAATTAAAATGAGTACCTCCGATAAATCTACAATCTTCATTTTACATCCAAGCAAAAATAACGATTCAAAGTCAATATGGCAGCATTTTTATGTGTCGAAATATAGACAATCTGCGAAATGCAAAATTTGTCCCAATAAAATTATTATGACCAGAGGCGGCTCGACGAGAGGGTTGCACAAGCGCTTTTCTGTGCACCGAAAAGCAAAAAGCGATGGAAAATCGGGACCAGTATTGTTAGCACCACGAAAAGACCGTATTAGAAAAGATGAACCACAGCCCAGTTCCTCATCGACTCCCACCTCATTCTCAGCTGAATCAGTGCCAAAAAAAATTAAAATTTCTGATTATTTCCTAACGGATAGCGAGCACGAAGACAACTCTCTGGATGCAGTCGTTGCCCCAAATGACTTCACTAGATGAGCTCCTTTTTCGAGTCTTTATCATTTCTAGGGATTTAAGGACAGCATTGGAAGCTAGAGCATTTGTGAATTTGCCAACATCTCCAACAACTATTAAAAACAGTGTTATAAAGTATTGCGAGAAGATGTTTGATAATTTTGCGGCAGTAATGAAGAATCTGCGAAAGGAAGGTCGACGTTTTAGCTTAACCTTTGACGAGTGGACATCCACGGCAAACAAAAGATACATAAACATTGATGTTCATGGATGGTTAGTAGAGGAAAAATTCATTAAAATTTGGAATATTGGACTGATACGGGCCAAAGGTTCTATGCCTGCAGAGAAGTGTGTCAATCTGGTTAAAAGGAAACTTGAAAGATTCAGTTTGACCTTAGAGGACGACATATTTTGTGTGATAACAGACGGGGCCAGTGTAATGGTGAAAGTGGGGAAATTAATACGCATGCTGCAGCAACTGTGCTTTGCGCATGGGATTCAACTTACAGTTGTGGACATTTTGTATTAAAAAAATTATTAGAAAATTGATCCACCAGAAATTGATAATGATGATGATTATGAAGATGACAATATTGATAATGATGATACTGTGGAGGATGGACTTGAATTAATTGAAGCGGATGATGAAGAAGTCTCTTTTGATTTAACTAGCAATGATCCGCTCACCATTAAAAAACATTATTCTGCAAAACTATGTAAATGCAAAACATAATAAAGTATTAAATCTTATTTCTGAGAAATATGTCTCATACCACTGGGTAACATTGTCGTGATGAAAATTGTCAAAGTTGTTATCTTCATATCTTTTGTACACTTTTTCATAATGTCTGGCAAGGATATCTGCTTTTTCGGCAGGTGTCTCATATCTCACCCCATTCTCCTCTGATTTGCTTAATACCCTTTTATTTTTATATTTTGAGTTTTTTGATCTCCTGCCAATATGTTTTTCCTTTTTTGTTGTTTATATTTGCCCTTATCCATTTGTGTGTTTTGAATTGTTGGATTAATTCTTGTATATTTCTATTAAATCTATTTATGTCAGTTTTCATCTCTGGCTCTCTGTTGGCTTTATATTCCCTGTACATTTGTCTTTTCTTCTTTATGGGGCTTAAGATATAAGGCGAGAGTTCATGTGTATAATAGGTATATTTTGTCTTCGGGGTATATATTCTAAAATAAGTGATGTTAGCTTAGTGTTGAAGTTTGATATTTGCTGTCTTGTAATTTCTCGATGGTCTGGATTTTCCAAAAATGATAACATACCTTCATTTACTTTATTAATATCTGTTTTCGAGAAATTGTACTTTTGAACATCGCTAGATTGAGTTGTCTTTAGTAGGTCTAATATTAAAATAAGTAAAAGATGGTCTGACCCCAGGTCTGGCGTTTCTTCTACTTTTAAGATGTTATTTGAGATAGAACTTGCAAACTTGTAAAGTCTGGGGTGGTATCGTTATTATGTGGCATTATAAACGTTGGTGCTGTTTCCTACTTTTGAAAACTGGTGTTTTGTAAAAAATTATTTGTTGGCATATTGACAGGGTTCGGACTTCTTATAGTCAAAAAAATTCCCCGAGTTTTCCAGGTTTTCCAAGACCAAAAAATTTTTTCCGTGACATTTATTTTAAACATAATTTTAAATATAATAACTACTACTTAATTTTACTTCGAAACTTGAGTACAGAACTAAGAACACTCCCACCCTGTTTTGCAATTTTGTGAGGTTTTTTTTCATATTTTCAAGGTTTTCCATATGAGTCCGAACCCTGATGAAGTCACCAATTATTATAGAATATTTATAAAGAGATGCCTTAGTAAATATATTTTCTTCGATTTTCGCTGTTGGATGAATATACACTAAAAATATATGTAGTTTGTCATCTGAAAATGGGACAGTGAAATGTACACACTCGTTGAGATAGTGGTTAATGGTGGGAGGGTTCGCTTTGTCAATTCCGAGGTCAGGTTGAGCCTGAACAAGACAGCCTCCTCTAGTCTCATTCACATTCTGTGGTTTGCTTTGATTTTATTTTATTAGCTATGCTAATATAATATTTTTTTAGCATTGAAGATACTAATAGGATCACAAGTGCAGCGGTAATAGGCCTCGACTCACAGCTCTGTGCAGAGACATATCCGACCAATCAAGGTATGCAGTGGGGGTAAGCTGCTCGAGCATAGAACTGGCACAGCGAGTGGGCGGGTATGAAACAGATACACGGGTGAAATAGATAAATATGTATGCACTTAATTTTAGATTGATGAGTGAATGCAGTAATGACTGCTTGATAATGCAATGAGGTTATAATTTTTACGTTATTTAAATATATAAATTTAATTTGTACTTTTATTTTTAAGAGAGCAGAACATTGGTACATATGTCAGATTAATTTGATAGCGGACTTGTTAATGCAGTGAGTTTGTAATTTTCAACTAAATTAATTTAATTTGTTTTAAAATAGAATCATATGGGTACATATCTCAGATACAATTGCAATATTATTGTCTGACAATGATCAAACCAAATTATTTTACTCTCTGTGAGGGGCATCTATTGGATGTTCTCTTTAACAAAATCGTTAACTTTTGATGTACATGAAGACGAAGGATACCCTGTAGATTTCTTTGTTGCACGTTTTATTGCGGTCGAGGACTTTTAAAATAATCTCTACTATATATTTCATTATTAAGTTAAATATTACTAAATATATGTAATTTGCGTACTTACCACTGTATTAAAAAATTGCGGCTTCTCAGGATCCGCTAAGGAGTTGTGTACAGGCAAAGACTTTTCTCTGAGTTCCCATACCTGCAGGCAACTCATTTTTTCACTACTCGCAGTGACAACCAAAGAATCTGCATCCTCCCGCATTATCCATTTTATATGACTAACTGAACAATTCCTCTCTTTGGTCAATTGGTCCACTTGAAAGAAATAATTTCTATAATAATGAGATTCATATTGATGGTGCCTCAAAAAAGAGCCTGAACTAGATAAAAACGCCAGACGTGCTTTGAGATACTCTGCTCCAAAAGTCTACCCAACTAGCAAAATAGGTCCCTAAAAGAACTGAATAGCTTATAATTAACGTGTAGTGCTGTTTGAAAGAAATTTTATTTCTTAGGATATCTTGTTATGGCACTAAAAGATTTCTTGATGATATTGTTATATAAAAGTTTTTTTCAACTTATGTGTTATCTGATTTTAACAACTTTTTTTTTTTAATGATAAAGTTTCAATAACTCCACTGTGGTCCAAATTTCAGAATGAAGCTTAAAATTTCAAGGCATATTTCGATTTTTTTAATCTCAAATCTGGCTACGCCACTGGGTTTAGAGTACCCTCAAATAGGTGTGATCGAAATATAACAAAAAAACATTGGTTTCTAACAGATATATAGCATAATTAAAATTTATATTACCTATATTATCAAAATATTTCAAATATTCGTCATGTAAATCACGATTCTTTAAATAATATTGTTTACAACGCTCCTTTATTTAAATAACATTTGAAAAATTGTAATTTACGTGACAAATATTCGAAATGCTTTGATAATATAATATAAATATTAGAGAAATACAGAATTTAGGAATTACTGATAAGAAATTAGCTAGTATTTATATTTATATCGATGTTCTTTCATCTGAACATGCCATATAGAAGTATTAAGCTTAAAGAATCATTATTAACAAACACAAACAAATAAGAAACTACTCAACTTTGTTGCATTTATAGGAACATTAACACTTTAAACAACAAACCATTGTAAAGTATGAAGTATGTCAAAACAACTAGCTTATCCACCATATTCTAGAAGAAAATGGATTATGTAATAATTCCGTTAGAAACAAACATTTTTTTCAGCTACACCCATTTGAACTTTTTTGGTATTTTATGCCTTGAAATTTTAAAGAACCCCGCACCAATCTTATGCAGTTCCTGGTGAATTTGGCTGGGCTTCACGTACGTTATAGATCATGATGTACTGATAAAAAGTTACCATTGCCGTAACAATGGAAAATTGACAGTTTTTGAGTTATGAATTGATACTTTTTACTTCCAGTCATACGGTGTGTTGAATCGAAATAATCATATAAAATCGGTTTACCTGTGAATTCTGCTCAAAATCACGTATTCTGTAGTTGATGATATACCGAATGAAGGCATCGCCTGGTCAGACACCAAAAATAAATAGTTCAGAGGGGAGAGTTTAAAGCCGCCGCTTTTTACTTGAAACCATACGCTCTTTTTTAGCCAATTCAAACAGGTATTCAAGATTATGTGTAACCTCGTGAGTACGTGTTTACCTCCATATACTTATGCATGTAGAGCATGGTCTAAGTGCAATGTATAAAGTAAAACATAATATTTTTAGTCGCAAATTCCTCTATGAAATCCTTATTTTACTATAAGGAATGTAACCAGGCTGCAACCAACAGCTACTCTCGGGCTATGTGCTCCGCCGAGTGCTGAATTACAAGTTACAAGCCTTTTTTTAATGGTTGCTTAATGGTTTGCAAAATATGGATTCTTTAATGTCTACATTTTTTTAATACAAACCAATAAAGTTTTTCATCCTTCAAGTAGGTACATTCGTTTTTAAAATTTTTAGGTCTGCCTATACTTTATGTTCATTCAGGAATATATAATTTTATGGCAAATGAATAATGGAAAAAAAAAAGTTATATATTTTATAACGTCTACTCGTCATAAGCGGTTTATTTAATCATAGTAAAAGCAATATATATTCAAATAATTAGAAGATTTTGTCTAATTTCATATATTGCCGCGTATTTGTTTTCAGCATGTGATGTCATAAGGTGGGAGGAACATTAACCATTCAACTTATCCCTTAAGTGACTTTGGATATCTGGAGGTTTTCGAGACCGCCAATTATGAATTCTTGGTCAAAATTTAAAAATTCAAAATGGCGGCGCCAATATGGCGGAAAGCTTTTGTCATTTATGGTTCAAATCGATATCTGGGGGTTTTCGGGTTCGCCGATTACGAATTTCTAGTCAAAAATTTAGTTCAGGATGGCGACTTCAAGATGACGGACGACTTGACCGTTTAAAATCCGATTCAACTCAAAAATCGATATCCGGGGGTTTTCTAGGTTGCGGATTATGAATTTTTAGTCAAAATTCAGAAATTCAAATGGCGGCGCCAATATGGCTGACGATTTTTATCATTTAGATCTAAATCAATCAAAATCGATATCTGGGGGTTTTCGGGGTCGCGGATTAAGAATTTCTAGTTAAAAATTTAGTTCAAAATGGCGGACGACTCTACCGTTTATGATCCGATTCGTCTCAAAATCGATATCTGGAGATTACAGCATATCAAAGTAAAAAATAAAATTATATAAAAAAATATTTAAAAAAAAAGCTTTTATGGAAATGCTCTAAAAAGTAGAAAACAAACTTTGAAGTAAATCAAACCCATCATTTTATTAAATTTTTTTTACGATATAAGCTTGTCGCGAGATTTTCCTCTGTAAAGAAGATTGCTCGCAACAAGCTTTTATATTTTATTTACTTCATTTACTTCAAAGTTTATTTTCTACTTTTTAGAGCATTTAAATAAAAGCTTTTTTTAAATATTTTTTTATATAATTTTTTGATTGTATAGACTTTGTATAATGGTATTTAACTATACCCTATAAAATTTTCAGTTCTATAGGATTCGTAATAATTTTTTTTTAACAAGCTTTATAAAAAATATTTTGCTAATGACGTGTTGAGGTAAGATCGAAGTTAAGATTTATTCTATTTGTATCTATGCTAAGGAAACTCAAATATTTTTTTAAATTTCTGTTCATTGATATAGTCTTAATATTATTTGATCTCATGAGAGACACAGACTGATAATTCCCACATTTCCTACATGTTAATTTGTAGTTGGCATCGGCTGGTAGGCCGTCATTTACAACCTAATTCTTATTTGGCTGTTAGTGTTAATAAATAAAGGATTAAATTTTATCAGTGGTTTTATCAGTCAAGCTATAACTTAGTAATGGAACATGGGACCATGCTAAACTGTAACGGATGATTACCAAGATCATACGAAGATGTTTTGTGAAAAAAAAATTGATGGTAATTTATGAAATTTGTTTTCAAAGAGTGCACTGCCCATCCTGGGATCTAGGAAAGTACTTTTCCAGAACAAGGAAGAAAATATAAAGACAAGTTTTTAATTTTATCAAAAAATCTAGACTCTTTAATATGATTAAAATCATATCCTTATATTTTCTTTCTTTTTCTAGAAAAAAATTCGTTATAAATATTTAACAAATACTTTCCTAGATACCAGGATGTAATTGTAATCTTTATTAACCATTCTGAGATACATAACATGTATATATGGTAAGTCAAAATATGATACTTAATATAAAAAAAATATAGGTATAATATATTGTAAATATAAAAGTCATATACATTAAATAAAATAAAAAAGAAATAGAATAGACAATAAAAGATATAAAAGAGAAAAATATATATGTATGTATAGGTACATATATTTACACAGTAAACACAACAGTTAAGTTATTGAGTCAAAAACTCATATATACTATAAAAAACCATTTCTATTAAATAATTTTTTGTAGCTACCTTGAATTTGTTATAGCTTGTTATAGTTTTTAGGTTAACTGGAAGTTTATTAAATAAATTGATGGCATTGTAATTTGGTGAGTGTTTATAAAGAGTAGTAGAGTGACGTGGGATTGTTAATACATTATTGTTTTGAGTATTATAAGAGTGTGTATCTCCCAGTCTATTAAAATTAGCAATGTTTTTATATGTATAGCACACACATTTTAAAATAAAAATACATGCAACTGTTAAAATTTTATTTTTCTTGAAAACATCCCTGCAGCTTTCTAATGGTTTTAAATTAAAAATAAGTCTAATAATTCTCTTTTGTGAAATTAACACTCTGTTTATATTTCTGCCTACACCCCATGTAATTATGTTCAACGACAAATGGCTGTAGGCTAAGGCATAGTAAATATTTAGCAAGCCATCTGTATCAAGTACAGTTTTCATTTGTAATATTGCAAAATACGCAGAGCTTAGTTTATTGCAAACAAAGTCTATGTAATCATTCCAAGAAAGTTTATTATCGAGCCAAGTTCCTAAAAATTTTACCTTTTGTACCACATTAATATTGTTATCATTAGAAAAATCGGAGTAAGTCCTCTTCTAGAATGGAAATTTATATAGACAGTTTTTTTATCATTTAATTTTAATTGATTACGCTGACACCAAGTATCAAGTTTGTTGAAGGCAAGAGTAACTTTTTCAGTTAGCTCCTAAGGGGTCTGTGCTGAAACTGTAATGGTAGTGTCATCAGCGTACATTGTGACTCTACCGTTGCTGATATACTTTGGCAAATCGTTCACGTATAATGCAAATAGCAAAGGTCCTAACACAGAACCCTGAGGAACTCCCATGTGTATATCCTCGTATCTGACATAGTGTTGTTATACTTAACCAACAGTTTTCTGTTAGACATAAAGGATTTTATCCACTCTAATAAGGTTCCTTGTATTCCAATGCTATATAATTTGGTAACAAAAAACTCAATATTAACGGTATCAAACGCGCGAGATGTCAAACATTAGTGACATTACATACATTCCTCTATCAAGGTCTTTATAAACAGGATCTAATAGATAATAGGAAGCAGTTTCGATAGACTTTGTGGATATAAAACCATGTTGACAGGGTGAGATAATGGGCAACACACTTTTTGAGAACAAATTTTGCAAACCCCAATTAAACATTTTTTTCTATAAAACAACTGTTTGGTCATGGTAATCATCCCTTAAAGTTTGACGTCGGTCCCATGCTCCATTATGAAGTTATAGCTCAAAATGTCACGGATCGCTCCTGACTTTTATTACCGAACACGTACACTGCTAAAATTACATGATCGGAATATGACCAGTAAGAATCACGTCCTATGTGCAGCCAAAAATAATAATTTAATAACAAGGCAAAATTCATGCTTGAAGAGTACAAATTACTTACTCATTGCTTCTTGGGGTGCTTCAAATAAGAAAAAACTAAGCAACGATTGACTTTTGATCTCACATTTCTCATCTACCTTCTTTACTGATACTTTATAACACTGAATTGGCATTGAAGGGTTGCCACTGCTCACGGCTAGAAGGAAATGACCATCTGAAAATGAAAAATATCTATTTAGTTCATTTACACATTGACGGACATAGCGTCAATAGACGGCTGATATTAAAGGACGTCAAGCCTTTCTGTACCTCATTCTCTTACAATATAAAAATCAATGGTATAATTTTATCTTTAACATTATCACTAAGTGGTTCAGAGGTGAATTTCCAGTACTTACTTTTTCCGTAACATATATCAGCATTTTTGACTAATATCCGAGTAGGCCCCAAACTTTCTGTCGCCATAATCATTGGTGTTTGGGTGGTGGGTTGTGGTAGAAGAATTGCCGCCAACATACCCGTCGTTGTTAACAAAAGAGCTCCACTAGCAGGTTTCCCACCAAATTGCTTCACAGAACACGCAAATTTAACATGCTGGTATTTCTCGATGTAGGATGAGCTGTCTTTCTTTTCAGAATTTAAACAAATCTAGAAAAAGCATTTCCAACATGAATTCCAAAAATCTATTCATCACAGATGATAGACACCTACCCGTTTACCAGAATGAAAAAAAGCAGCTGCCAACACATGTTCACCTTGTAGTACAGTCTGTAAAAGCAAGGCCCAATCATTCAGAATGTAATCTTTGGAGCGATAAATTCGAACACAACCACTTTCATCTGCAATAAGTAACAGCTCTCCCGTAAAATCCCATTGTAATACAGTCACAGGGGAAGAATTGCACAAAACTCTAGAACATACTTATGTCATCCATAAATAACAAAAATTTTAAAATCGTCCTTACTTGTGAACTTGCCAAGGACTATTTAGGTCTGCTACGTAAACGTTTGAACTCCAAAACAAAGAGTTGGTTTCTTCAATATTGCTTTCAGTACTAAATGCTATAACGTTAGTACTTGATATTGAACATAAAATCGATTTTTCAAGCCTAAAATTAAGAAATAGTCAGAAAATGTTGAGAGGTTATAGTAAACTTACTTGTTGAATATGTTTTGTTTATAAGCATTCACAGTTTTATTTGGTTTTTTGCTTATGGTAAATATGTGGTCCATTGTTTAAAAGCTCCAAAGCCTATAAAATTTGAACTACGCCCGTTTCAAAATAAATAAAACATTTTAATTCGTATTTACTTAGGTACCATTAAATGACAAGAAATCGACTAATCGAAGTCGACTACTGTTGCGTTGCCACCACAAACCACTCATAGGAGTTGGTTATTTGTGGTTGCCATATATAAATTCTTTGGTTGCCACAGACTTTTGCTGTTGATTATTTAGCACTTATTTATAGGGTATGTTCCACAGTTGAGTTGGTCCACAGATCAACAGGTCTATTTCAACCAAAGAATTGATTTCAACAGGTCTATTATTGGTCGCATTCAGCGGACGTAACAGTTGTGTAACTGTAGCGCAAACGTACTCTGACTGGTATGCTATTTTCTCAACATGTTAAGTAGCGGTCGCCATTTCTGGTAGCGCAAGGCATTTGTGCTATAAGTTGTGAGCGGTGAGCAGTTGCAAAGAAAATTTAAAAAATAAACAAAATGAATACCAATCCAATGTATTATATCCATGATGGACAACTTCTGAAAGTTGAGGAGACTGATACTTTTGATAAAATAGCTTCTGCTCACATATATCTAACATAAAATACTGAAAGTCGTTTTACCAAGAGGATTCTAAAGTTCGGTAAAATGTATAGCTTACTGTAAGAGACTTCCTTAAAGTTGCAAAATTTTCAAATTTCAAATGATGAAAAATAAACGCATATATTTTGACATTTGGCTACAGCACAAAAGTTGTTATTTCAGAGAACGCTTTATGCTACGTCCGCTGAATGCGACCATTGATCTGTCGGTAGCGGTCTCTTTAACATAGGGCGCTTTAGAGCTTTCAAGAAGACACGTACACGATTCATTTGTGATCTCCAGTATGCGGATGACTGTGCACTTTTAGTTTCTACGCCAGAAGAGCTTCAAGAACTTTTAGATGTGTATGATGCCGAGCTATGATTCCTTGGGACTTAAAATCAACATTGGAAAGACTAAGATTATGTCAACTCCTCATCAAGTGAACCAAATAGACATTGCACTTAACGGAAATTCTCTTGAAGTGGTGGATCAGTTCAATTACTTAGGCAACGTTGTTAATGACAAAGCAAACATGGACAGCGAGATTCGCAATAGAATTAACGCTGCATCTAGAGCACTCTAGGGACTTAGAGAGAGAGTATTTGACAACCACGACCTTGCTTTGTCAACGAAAATGGCTGTCTACAGAGCAGTTGTCATTCCAACACTGCTATATGGATGTGAAAGCTGGGTCACTTACCGTCGTCATGTGAAAGAATTAGAACGTTTTCAGCAAAGACACCTCAGAAGTATGATGAAAATCCATCGGTTCCATCACATATCAAACGTGGAAGTACTTAGGAGAGCAAATAGCCTTCCAATTGAGGTGCTTATTTCAAGGGCACGCCTAAGATGGGCAGGTCACGTTCATCGTATGCATGATAACCGCCTTCCTAAATGTATACTTTA
The DNA here is from genome assembly GCA_963675555.1 of Leptura quadrifasciata. Taxonomy (NCBI): domain Eukaryota; kingdom Metazoa; phylum Arthropoda; class Insecta; order Coleoptera; family Cerambycidae; genus Leptura; species Leptura quadrifasciata. The sequence goes on from OY776674.1 coordinate 12,271,577, forward strand.
TGGTGAATTGCTAAGCGGTAGAAGAAGGCGTGGCGGTCAACGAAAGAGGTTCAAAGACGTTCTGCATGAAAATCTAAAATCTTGCGGTATTCCAGACGAGCAATGGGAACAACTTGCAGCGGACAGAACCGAATGGCGAGGGGTTGTGGCCAGCTATCAAGGAAATGTTGCTGCAAGAAGGCCGAATCCAAGACCTAACCAGGTCTATGTTTGTCCTGACTGCGGTCGACATGTGCTCTCCCGAATTGGCCTCTATAGCCATAGTCGTGTGCACCGTAGATGAATAGACTACACCTTTTACTTGTTTTTTATTACACACAATCTGTCGACTGTAACATTTTTTTTATACTCGGACTCGAATAAAGGCTAATAAATAAATAAATAAATAAAAATAAATAAATAAATATTGATCTGTGGATCTGACCAACTGCAAATCTTTGTAAAAGCCAGTAAAAGGAAGGACGAAAGAAAATCACGATCCTTTCAGTTTTGAAAATATGTAGTCGAGATCGAGATCACATAAAATAATTGTAAGTATTGAGATAGTAAAACACAGATGCAGGACACAGAATTCTTTGGTCGTGGTTGAGAGGTATTTTGAAGACTAGAGGAGGAAGTACATTTCCTTATTAAAAAGAATTGACGCCACGATTCGAATGAATAATGCGATAAATCAAAATACCATCTCATTGGGTTTATTTCGCTGTTTCGCTACCTAGTTTGTAGTACCTAACAGAAGTCCAACTCATCAAGGGATTAGAGTAATACATTATGAACTGAATTTCATTTCAAACTCACTATAGCATTAAACAGACGGGTAGGTTAGCTCATGTGCAGGTATTTTATTTATTTTGTAGTAAAAGAATGAAAGGGAAAACTCTTTGGTCGAGTTAAATAGCCCTGAATGCACTACGTCTAGAGGTGGATACTCCATTGCATTGATGCACCGTACCTTAAGTCCGGCATGTTTTGGATTAAGCTGAGCTTTGAAATAAAACGTGTAGGTTTTCGAACGCAGCTATCCTGTTTGTGTCAGAACTAAAGTGCAGCCAACATTATGTGACATTTTATTATTGAAAACTTCATAATTTACTAGATATGTCAAATTTAAAGGAGTATTTTTTGTAAGTCGTTAAAAACAGGTTTTAGTTCATAGTTCACGATCGACATTAATACTATTTTCTAATGTATGTTATAAATCTTTTATTAAAAAAGTTATTTTTAATTGAACAATCAATTTTAGGTTAACATGGAGGGAAGTCGGATGGAATTTGTAAATAATACTATATTAAGTACTCCTAAGCCAACAGCCAGTTCTACAAGTATTAAGTCTTCCCAGAGAAAAATTGAGTATATAGAGCCAACTAGCTTTGAAGACTCTTTAGGAATATTATCATTAAGTGCGGCAAGCACAGCCGACGAAGAACAAAGAAATAAAGATGTTAAATTATTGGACTCTAGTTGTGAGTTACAACAACAGCGTGTACTTGCAAATAGTTCACTACAGAGAGCGGCGAACAAAGTTTCAGGCATACCCTCAAAATACCTAAAGCCAAATATGATAAATACATCATCTAACATTAGTTTATCAGCTGGAAGTACAATTAATGAAAGTGACTTATCTCGTACAGAGCTAAAAGTCACTTCTACACCTAGAACATCAATGTTGTCGAATAATCTTGATGACAATAGCTCAGCACGGCTTAGTTTAGGACAATCTATGGCTCGACTTTCATATCAAGTTGGAAATACCAATATTAGTATTGATAATATTGTAAAGGAGTTTCACAAAGCCATGAAGAGTGTGGATAAAGGTGTTTCCTCTCAAATTGATAGTAACATATTTACTCCGGCAGAAGAAGCAGCTTCAATGCTACGGGCCGATGAATTATCATGGAGAAGAAAAAATGACATTCCAGCCTCTAGTAGTTTTTCTCAAATTGAACCTGAAAATTTATCATTTGGTGAGGTATCAGTAGGTGCTTTCTTTCAACAGAGGTCTAACACTCTTTCAGATTTCGATGCCGCACTAAGTCCGACAAAAAAAGATAAACCCGTACCATTAATAGATTCTTTGATTAGTTCTGCTGGAGAAGAGAATGCAGAGGAGGTGGTAAATGATGCCAGAAGTTTGAGTATTTCTGCCATTCAGAAATTTCTTGCGGAAACCGATGATACACCTAGGAAGGTTACGGATTATCTTTTGAATCATGGAAAGAAGTTAGTAGATGATAACATAAATGACCAATCATCGTTACCTGTCAGCAAAGACTCCTCATACACAACTGATTATTCGGAAAACGATGCTATGAACTGCATTCTACAAGACATTGTTGCTGATAAGGAAAATATAGATACTTGTAACATTCAGTCTATGTCTATGGAGCAGCAACGGATAGAACCAAAAGATGTTTCTAAAAGCAGAAATAATCCTTCGCCAACACCTTCCTCGAGAAATGCCTCGCGTGCTTCAAGCGCCTTGACAAATCTACCTAATGGTAAACTACCAATAGAAAGCACTAAATCAGAACTTATATGGGGCTGTGTAAAAGTTGATAAGTGCATTGCCGAAGACTTTTTTCTTAGGAACAAGGCCCCAAAAAAGATCTATTTGCAGATGTCTGTTTCGCGACATGAATTTAAGATTAAAAATGATAATGATGCAGTAAGTTCTGTTAAATTTATATTACTTCCTTATGAATCGAGACTTGTAACTGTCTATTTCATTCCGACTAAAGTAGGTGCCGCTGTAGATGAACTAGTGTTTAAGTCGCTTGATTCGAATTTGGAGCAAACTAAGAAACAATGCATAAGGCTGTTTGGGTATGGGGGTTATGGAAAAGTAGATATGTATAATTTAACGAAAGACATCTCTGGCAGATTTTGGTTGTCTCTGGGGAAACTTGATGACCGGAATGTGCTTAAGCAGAGTTTTGTTACAAAAAATACTGGAAATTTACCGTCGTTTGCATATATTTCTTTCCGTGGTAAGGAGCCTTTTGCCCATTCCGACATTAAAATTGTGCCTAGCTTCTTTGTTTTGATTCCGGGTCAACAAATGGATGTAGAAGTAACGTACACTACTTCCATGGATGACCGTAAGGTGTTCCAACAAGCAATGTTCTCTAATAATATGGTAGCTGAGATAGGCAGTATAGTTGTGATATCGGGTACAGAAGTTAATAGAGGAAGACTGAGGAGACTTACGCGTAAATGTACCGAAAGGAACCTAATGGTGGACGATCTAAGCAATATTCTAAAAGAAAAAATTGGGAGGGAATTCATGCCGCCTGATCTGAATCAGTTTAAAGAGAACGCAAGTAGTTTAAAAGAAATTTTAAAGCTGTTTACCCATAAAGAGGTTATTTTAACGTTAGAGCAAGATCCTGAACAGACAATAATGCCCCAGTATCCGGACGACTCTGCCATGTTCCAGTCACTGCTCTGTCAGGACACTACTGCCATATACTTGGAAAATTCAACGATGTCTGTTTCGTGTAAATTAGAACCGGCCAGTATTATACTTACACCTCCAACGAAACTAAAGGATAGTTTGTTCTTAATATCTGAGGCTGATAAGACCCATCATTTCGCGGCCGTCTCTATCCCTGAAGGTTTGGAAATTTCCCCTAAGGAAGGTGTAATCAGTCCTCATCAAGAAATTATTCTAAATTTGACTTATCCACAATCATCGAAGATTAACAACAGACTTTATAAGGTATTAGTTTATATTGAAAATGAGGTGTTGGAAGCTAGCGTTAAAATTGCATTTATAAATTGTCAGGCGTTTTTAAACATAAAGTAAAAATTGGAATTTCGTTATTTATGTATATACGTGCGATTGCAGATTTGTTTTTAAGTACCTAATTTATTATAAGAATATTTTTATACTTACAGATTTTATTAATTATGACCTTAATTGAGTAAATATTGGAAATTCATTGTTGATATGTGGATGTGAGATTGCAGATTTGTCTTTAAGTACTTAATTTAAATATATAAGAATATTTTTATACTTACAGATTTTATTATTTATGACCTTAATCTCGACCTTAATTGAATTGCCGTCTATGGTATTTAAGTATGCAGTGCTCAGTAAAATTCATGGCTAGTTGAATGAGGAAGATGCATGGATTTAAAAATCCTTAATTTTATTATTTTTCCATAATATGTACTATATAAGTTGATAATATAATAAAAGAAACAGAAAAATTTCTCTTCGTAAATATGCCAAATTAATTTTGAACTTTTATGTAAACAAAACCACGTGACTGAAAACACTATAATATTGCTTTGACATGATTTTGATGTCACTAATTACTAATTGGATCTGAATTTGCTAATTTACGTTGTTATTCTTAATCTTGTTATTAATTATTGGTTAATATGATGGATAATCATTTCATAACATCCCTAACGTGTTAATCTACAACCACAGCATTCTTTTTAGACGTTTCAATGTTTTAACAATAACGACGTGACGCTACAGGTTACAAATGATGCTATTTATTAGGGATAGAGCATTTTAATGGTTTTAAATTCTCAGTTGAAATAAATATTTTTTCCACCCTCAATTTTAACAAAAAAGAAAAAATACAAGGAAGCATATTTTTCTGCCGTCTATCTGTGATAAAAAAAAATCATGCAACTTTCTCATTAATAAAGCGGAAACCAGCCTACCTAGTAATCACTATGGGATTTTTTCTAAATAAAAGTAGAGGCTTTGAAAAATTATTAAACCCCTAAAACATAATATTTTAGTTGCAAACTCCTCTATAAAATCCTTGTTTTACTATAAGGAAAGTAACCAGACTGCAACCAACAGCTACTCTCCGGGTCATGTGCCCCGCCGAGCGCTGAATTACAAGTTACAAGCCTGGCGCGTTAAGTGTAATAATTGCATATTATCATCAGAACACTAATGCTTCGATTGCAACAAATACCAACTGAGAGCTCCTTTAAGCAGGATCAGTCTTTCCCTATTAGCCCAATAAAATGGGAAAATTTGGATGAAATAACTCAAAGCGGGCTGAAATTTTGGGAACGGGCTTATTTTGTGGTACTTTTTAATATATCAAAAGTCCCCATCCGTAGACGCCGGCGGAGGGGAGGGGGAGAGAAAATAGTTTTAAAAAAACGATTTTTCGCCAAAATACTCGGAAAGTATAAGTTTCACTGTAAAATATGTACACACGAAAATTATAGGTAATAAAAATCCGCACGATTTCGCTTTTTTTAACTTTGTACGACCTATTAATCGATGATATTGTATTGAGTCGAGTCGAGTCAAGTCAAGTTTTAAAGGTACTCCAGAAATAAAGCAAAATTTCTAACAAGCAATGGTACCAAAAAAAGCTAATAAAAGTGATGATGATGCAAAGTGTAGTGTTACGGATAGTGAAGACTTAAAGAATGTAATAAAATCAATTGTGCAAGAAGAAACGATTCGCTAAAAAAAGTGATAGAAGAACTCAAGCAAGAAGTAACCGATTTATGTGAGTCGAATATTCAACTTATTCAATTACTAACCAACTGCAGTGAATACCCGTTAGTAAAAAAGTGTTTGGAAATAGATGACACAAAATATGAAAAGGCAAAGAAACCAAACATAGAATCTAAGAAAACGAACGTCAATGAGAATAATAACAAACCATATTCGACAGTCACAAAAATGAACCATGATAACGAATCGAAAGGATCTAAAAACAAACACGATTTAAATGGATTAGAAAAAGATATATGCTATGTACCTACATTCAAAAATAATAAACAAAGGAATGTTATCATCGGAAATTCCCAAAATGATTGCTCAGGAGGCAAACTCATAGGCATCAACTTGGTTATATAGTATCAAATCTAGCACATACAGATGCAAAAAATATAGACCTTGATATATCCGATCATAAAGTATAGATTTGCTTTTTCAATACACGCCAGAGGAATTCAAAAAACAGCCATATTACTGGAAACGAGATGTATTTGAACAAAATATACGTGCACTCAATAATATTGATTTCTCAGAATTATATAGCATGTCTGATATACAGGATGCATACGTCTATTTTTGGAATTATTTTTATTATTGGTTTGATGTGGCATGCCCCAAAACAAAAACTACAAATAAATATTATTTTCTTGAAAAGGGATGGGTAACTGAAAATGTTATTAGGGAAAGTGAACGAATAAAAAATATATTTTGGTTATATAAAAATAGCGAATTAGAAGAATTATATTTACATTATTTAGAAGCAAAAAATAATTTCTCTTTGAAAATAAAAGAAATGAAAAAACATTATAAAAAATTCTGATAATTCTAGTAAAACAGTATGGCAAATTGTTAATACTATTACAGGGCTTAATAACAATAAGGACCATGAGAAAATTACAATCACGTATAATAACAATAATCAGATGAATCTGAAATAAGTAACCTATTTTGCAAATATTTTGGTACAATTGCAGAACATTGTGTCACAGCAGAATATGGTGTGGAACAGGAAATTGACTACAATATGATAATAAACAAAAGTATAAACTCAAATGTTTTTTTGAGGACATTCAGCCTCATGAACTACTAACGGCTTTACGATCAATAACAAATAGGAGATCTACAGGTCCTGATGAAATGAACTATGTTATCATAAACTCATGCTTACACTACTTATTGCAACCTTTATGCTTTCTAATGAATTTGTCCGTAAAATCAGGTATTTTTCCTTCCAAGTTAAAATTTTCGTATTGTTATGTGCTGCCCTCTAACAGAGAGGAGAGTTGTAATTGCTCCCTGGCCAGTAGGGTGGCGCCATCTGTGGGCCAATTGGCAAACCCCATTTAGTAGTGCCTAAGAAAACTATAGAGGATTCCAGTATATTCTGGAAAGTTCTACAATGAGATTCTAGACATTCCAAGTGTGTATATAAAGAGGTGAACCCAGCAGATGGGGGAACAGTTCAGTTGAGTATACAGTATAGTTCTAGTATACAGAGACAGTTTTTGGTGAAATGAATAAAGCGTTTTTTAAGAAATTAATTAATTTTTCGTTTCTGCCACAATTCGTTTTTGAGATCATCGAGAATATGGATTAAGGGGTTTTTGGACATGCTGAATCCAAATATGATAGAAAAATTTGTCTAAAATAAGCCCTAATATCCTTTTGCCAATAAACTTGCCCTATTTTACATTCTAAAACCGCACTCCAATGAAAAATGAAATATTTACTATGCCAAATAATTCATTTTTCCAACATACAATTACCTCCTCAGTAGCGGAAATAGACCGACGACGTTAAATAAATGTAGAAAAAAAAAGTATTAAGTAGTAAAGAATGATTATCTTATTATTTCAAAGGCGACAAACAACGTAATATTGTCAAATTATAATTTGACACCAGCCTACTTTTAGTATTTTACACTAATATAGTTGTGCTTATCGCTTTTGAATGATCACTTAGACAGATGTAATTTAATTTTTTTCCTCAAAAATGGCCGATTTTATGAAATTTTTTCAAGAGATAAAAATGTTTCTAAATGAATCATAATGTTTTTTTTTAATTGAAAAAAAAATAGCAGGCATATTTACAGAATTCCAAAAAGGGCAGTTAATTTCACCCCTTTGTGTACACGCTAGGTGGATAAAATGATTTCGTTAGATGCCTTTTGATGAGTAACCGAGATGTGCCAAATTTCGTCCTTTTCCGATTACATTATTTTGAGAGAGAAATTAAAATCCGTTTTTAGGCACATCCCTTTAAAGAGGGTGTAGCTGAACAATCAATCAATCAATACAACTTTATTAAAAATTAAAATTTACATCTGCCTCCCCAGAACCCACCCCGGGACCGACCATGCAACCAACACGTTGCTCGTGATGGCAGATTGCAATGTCAGGCGGAATGGGCCTGGTTCAGCTAAAAGGCAATTAAAAAACAGCTTAACCTAAACACCTTCCATCACAGATGGATAAAATTAGATCATAAAATGGGACATATCTAAAAAATAAACTTAACTAAACTTACAAACTACACACTGTTAAGAAACTTTTGCACTTTTTTAAAATTTTGGTACTGACGCAGACACCTCAGCATAAACGAGGAGCCTTCCGCGAGGTGTGAAAACGCCGGGCTGCGCATAGGCTAGCCTAAACTGTGGTATTAAAAATTTTGATTTCGAAAAATTTTGATTTTTGAAAAATTTGAATGAAAATGAATTTTGGGATAAAAATGTGCAAAAAGAAAACAAGAAACAAACGCGACAAAATGATTACAAACAAAAAGGAAGAGACAGGAAAGATTTAAAGATATAACAGGTATGAAATGTCAGCAAAGGTGGATAGGATAAGAGGAAGTTATAGTTGGTAAAGTTTGGCTACAGAGGTTGCCGGACGATCGGTAACGTCTGGTATGGTAGGGTGTGTTTTATCCGAAATGGGGCATTATACTGTATAATTTGTGTTATATTTCTTGTTAGCGGGCTATCGCCCAGTTTGAAAGAATAGAATTTTTGAGAAATGTCCTGGACGTAGTCCGCTATTGGGGTTATGTCGTGGCAAAGTGCGTATAGGTCTCTGAGGGAGGTGTGTATCTTCCAGAATTAGAGATGAGGCACATAAATTTGTGTTCGAGCACTTTTAATTTCCTCATTGTCGTGGCCGAAATGCTGCACCACACCGGCGCCGCGTATGTGATAGATGGCGTGACCACCATTGTGTACAACAATTTTTTATTTTGTCGGTTAAGTCTGCTACCCCTGACCATGAGCGGATACAGACTCCTGGTACTGTCTCATTTATGTGCGTGTTAAACGTCAATCGCTTGTCCAGTCTGACCCCCAAGTACTTCACGCACATCTTGGTTGGAATTTTGTTGCCCCGGATGGAGATTGGTGTTATGATTCTATTTTCAGTGAATAGGCGCGTGAAAATTATCGCCTCCGACTTCTCAGCGTTTACCCGAATCTTCCACTGGTCATAATAAACTGTGGCAGGAGCCATGTGCGCCTTGAGCAGCATGTTTGCTGCTTGAGCATTGTGTGAATGCGCATACATGGCTGTGTCATCGGCGTACTTAGCCAGCTTTGTATTGGGGAACTTTGGGAAGTCGAAGACGTACAAGTTGTACAACTTTGGTGACATGCATGATACTTGCGGGACTCCCGCGCAATGTCCCGCCGTGTTGATAGTTTGTTATTCACTCGAACCTGCAGGGATCTGCCCGTCAAGAACGAGTGAATGAGTTTGGTGAAATAAGTCGGGAAGTTGTAGTTGTGTAGTTTATATAGTAACCCCGGGATCCAGACGGTGTCGAACGCCTTCTCAATATCGAGGAGCACCATGGCAGTGTTCTTCCCGAGGTTGTATTGCACTTTGACGTCGTTAACTATCCTAACGACTTGTTGCACCGTGCTCCTGCCCCTCCTGAAGCCAAACTGGGACTCATCGTCGATGTGGAGCTCCTCCTGAATAGCGTCTAATCTAGCCAGAACGAGCTTCTCCACCAGCTTGGAAATCGTCTACAGTAACGAGATGGGTCTGTAGCTGCCGACGAATTTCGCGTTCTTGCTTAGCTTAAAGATTGGCACGACCACGGCGCATTTCCACTGACTAGGCCAATGTTGTAATCGTAGGATCGCGTTAACGATGTACGTCAACTGTACAATACCTTTCCTCGGAAGATATTTGAGCAGCTTGTACTCGACGCCGTCTTTTCCAGGAGCTTTATTGTTTGGTAGGTCTTTGACAATTCGTGCTATTTCCGAGGGCTTAGTCATGACCTTCAGAAATTCGCGTCTTGTCAGTTGTACGTCATGACCAATGATTTCGTTAATATCGTTTTCGATGCGGTCATGCTCTAAATTATTTGGTATGTTGTTATTGTGTATGTTTTCAAAATGTGTAGCTAAGTTGCTCGCTTTCTGAGCGTCTGTCATCGCTGTCTGTCCGTTCGCGCTTGTCAACGCGGGTATAGCCTCCCGCGTGCTTTTCAGGGCCCTCGCCAGCTTCCACAGAGAGTTGTCCTGAGTATTTAGCGCTGCCAGTTTATCCCCTCATTTCTGGTTCTTTACAGTATTGATGGTGGCTCTGATTTGCCTCTGCAGTCTGATCATCTCGACCTTAGCATTGACATCGTGATATCGCTGCCAAAGCCATCTCAGTCTGTTCTTTTCTCGTATCGTAGCTGAACAGGAAAGGGCTATTTTGAAAAATTTTATAGAAGAACCTGTCTTATTTTTCGACAGGGAATCTACAGTTAAATTTTTTGCACATTATTACGGGACACCCTGTAGAGTTTTGTCTCTATTCATTTTCATTTCTATTTTAAGCAATACCGTGTAAAGTTGTTTTGGTCATCAAATTTCACTTCATATATTTAAATGTTTTTTGCGGACTTTTATTTCGGGGAAGTTCGTTAATAAGGCATCTAGGATTCATGTAATAAATACAAGTAAGAAGTATTAAAATTTTATTTATGTTTAATATAGCACATAATTACACAATATATTTTGTTTAGTGACTAAAAGTATGTGTTGTTACTTCTAAGAACGTATTATTTGTATGAGACATTTCTACAAAACCCAAATTCGTATTAAGTAATTTGGTAACAAAGTGGAATGTTGAAAAGTAACATATAATATCTAAACAATTATATTAAATACCTTACCCATAATTTACAAATATAAGGAGATGTTATTTACACAGTTTTACAAAGAAAATTACAAACTAATATAGCACCATATTATTCAATGCATTTCTTTCCGTATCAGTACACTGAACTTTAAAGTACCTATGTGTTAGATCAATAGTAGCGAAATGAAGCTGTTTTTTTAAAACCTAAAATTAAAATTCACTTTCCTTTTCACTAGGTTCTAGGGCATAATGAAAAAGAAACTAAATTTGTCGGGACATTTAAAACTATAAGGCACAATTTTAAAATTAACTTAGTAACTGACAATAGGTTCATCTCAGACACAATTTAATCGACGTTAAACGCGAGAGAACAATTTTGCAACAGCAGATGGCACGTGAAGTTGTACTCTGCCTATATTTACATAAAAAAATGTTTAGATCACAGTCTCTGGGTGCTCCCCGACATTTTATTTTTCTTCGACATTTTAAACCAACCCGCCGATTTTTCCGGGTCTCTGGGCATTGAAACAGATCTAGAGATATCTCTGTTTTCATCCCTCGACTTTCTTCCGGATCTACCGTTGCTTCCGAGCGACTCTACGGACAAACTTTTGGACGATATTTTTTTATCATCCCTGTCCCTGTTGTATCTTGAGTTTTCCCGCGGTAACCTTTCCTTTTTCTTATAAAGCGTTGAATTTGAACCTTTCGATAATTCTTCTCTTGATCGTTTGAGAGTCTGAGACGATACGTTTTCCTTACTCTTCGATTTTCTGTTTAATGTTGAACTGTTGTTTTTCCTGGTTTCTTGTGCCTTCTTTTTCAATGTTGAGGAGTTGTCTTTGCGACTAGATGTGTTTTTCGTAACTTTTTGTTCGTATTTACCGTTTTTGGTAGGCTTCGGGTACTGCGTATAATCTATATCCATCCCCTCTCGAGGATGTCTCGGCTTCCAGGGGGCCAACACCGAAAAGGATCTACTTAACGTTTTGACTTGAGGTTGAATCCGGCTGGAGGACCCGTTGGAAGCTAACTCTTCTCGGGATGCCGCTCTTCGGCCATTCCTTAAATAGCCCGGTCCTGGTATGTCTCCGACTGTAAATAAAGAAAAAAAAATTAAAAACTGCATAAAACCTAAAGTCAATTTTAAACAAATGTACCTAAGTGTGTATAAGCCTATTATGTAATATGAGCATTATGATATCGATTTTAAATAAGGAATGACCTATATTCCAGTGGCTGATATGTAATATTTATTACATGTCTCTATAATGTAACAAGCATAGGTGGCGCCATCCAGTAGTAGTGCAATTTGTAATTTTGTTTGCGTTTCTGTTGACAGTTGACGTTTCACTGCTGCAGTGGTAAAACAAATAGACATATAGACACAAACAAACCTATATATTATAGGCGTAGAAAAAGTATAGTCTGTAATTCCTTTGGAATGGCATATTCTGCGTGAGCGGAAGTTTGTCACGTGAGCGATACTATTACAGGATATATATCCTGAAAAGTAACTAATACTTGGATATTTAGTATAGTTTTTATACAATAATAGTGGCAAGTCCACACAGCTGAAAAGTAAGAAACCTGCTACACTAATGGAAAATATGCAAAAAATATCTACAAAAGTATGCCTAAATAAAGAAACCGCTGCCCAAGGAATCACTACTTCCACATCCAGATTTTGTAGCCAAGTCTTACACACACTAAGTCCCAATGTAATATTTTATTCCCTTTAATAACAGAGTGGGGGCGATAGAGGGGGTGGCAAATGTAAAAAAAATTAGAAGCCCTTGGTTCTCGTATACCCACTATATCCCAATTTAATTTTTTATTCCCTTAAACAATAGGGTGGGGGTGGCAATGGGGGTGGTAGAAGGGGTAACTAATGCCAAAATAAATTTTAAAAGCCCTTTTGGTTCTCGTGCACACACTAAGTCCCAATTTAATTTCTTACTCCCTTTAATAATAGGATGGCTGTGGCAATGAGGGTAGAAGAGGAGGTGGTTGATGCCAAAAAAATTTTACAGTCCCTTGATTCTCGTATACACACTAAATTCCAATTTAATTTTTTACTCCCTTATTAGTTGGGTGGGGATGGCAATGGGGGTGGTAGAGGGGCTAGCTAACGCCGGAAAAACTTTTTTTAAGACACGTTCTTATATACATATTAAATCACATTTTAATTTTTTTTACTCCCTTTCATAATAGTGTGGGAGTGGTATTGGGGGTTATAGGGGGGGGGTCGGTGGTGGCTGATGCAAAAAAAAAAAATTGAGACCTTGACTTCGTACATGCCCTAAATTGCAATTTTATGGACTCTCACCTGCTTGCTTTGCCTATTTAAAAATATAATTTAGTTCCAGATCTCATTAAAATAGACAGGACTTTTTCTCTCAAATTTAAAATCTCGACGTTTCGTGACATTTTAAGCCTATTTCAACAAAAAAAAATTAATTTGCTACTGAGACTGGACAATGTCCCCCCCCCCCGGTTTTGAGGGTTCTGAATCGATTCCCGGGGTTACAGGGTTAAACCCCCTCCGGGGGTGGTTTTTGGCCAATATGAGGGGGTTGCCGAGGTGGAAAAATGGGTTTGAGGCCGGGAATCCATTCAGCAACCTCGAAAATGGGGTGGAGGGGGGGGGGGGTACATTGAGAATCCCAAATTTATTTCCTCTGTGTGAAAACTTCTTTACATCCTCGCTTATACTAACATGGACTGCTTTCTTTTCGAGTTCTTGGAGTCCAGTATTTTTTAAAACAAGAATGCTGACCTTCTGATGAAAGTTGGAAACTGACAACTGTCGATTATGCACCAATCACATTATTAACTTTGAAATCTCTAGGGCTCCAAGCAAAAGAAAGTAGTCAACTATAAGGGTAAAATAATGTGTACTACTTACCAGTAGCTGCATGCAAGTATACGATGCTTCGTTGTGATTGTTGACTGCTGTCACCCTCGGTAGAGCTTTCAACTGAGCTCACTTCATTTTTCCTTCGCCTTCCTCTATCCCTGTCGTCTCTCTGCCTGGAGACATCCCTGGGCGTACGGTGATTGGGCGACATTGGAGGTTTCAAACTCATACGAGATCCTTTTATATCCCTATCAGATTCTGATATGTTCATCATCGATTTATGGCTATTTTTTCGTACGTTTAAATCAGGCGTTCTTAATTCTTCGGAAATGTTGTGAAGATCCCGCGTCGACTGACTTCTGGTTCGGTCTCTGGGAGTGATTCCAGGTCGACTTTTCAAAGCGGACTTATGGCGGACGCTGTCGTTTGACTCGATGTCGGTGTCTCCGAAAAATCGGAGGTTTTTCGTTGGGGTCGGCTTCGTCGGACTTTCCTCCTCTGTTCCACTTGTGAAGTTGCCCTCTCTGTCATCCTGTAAAACGAGGAATTATAAAATACTATTAACTAGATAATTAATAATAATAATAAACGACTTTATTGCGATACTAAATATCAACAATGTAGGGCGAAGTTTAGATCATATAATCTATAGTATAACTACTAACTGCGCCTGTCATTGCTTTACATCGCATACCGAAGTATGTACATAGTAAAGACGCACCTACGCTCGCCCGCCATTTGCGTATTCAAATTATCAACATACAACCAGTCCCAATTCAAATAAAATTACCGTTACTCTCGTCCCCATCCGTATCAAAACTCATTTCCTAAACATAAGCTATGTATCAAATCAAATTGAATCCACGACATTCCATTCACCGAGCACATATCGGCACACTTTCATATAATTTCAACGCTTCATGCACAGACCTTCGGGATAACCTTACGGGGTCATTCCAATTTTCGTACAAATTGATTCAGACTTCATTCACATATTAAAAAGTTCCCCTTTTTAAGGCCGATATGGTGATATAATTTTTATTCTCGAATTTCACGTTTTTTAGATTTCTGAATGGTAGCTCAGTGTGTTAAAGCGACTGGCTAACAAACTGAGTTGCCTAGCGAAGTGGATTTGATTCCCGCAAGGCGAAACAATTTTTCATTAAAAAAAATTGCCCCAAGAGTGGTTCGGAGTCCACATTAAACTGTAGGGCCTCGTCTCTCTTTGCCTAGCACAAGATCCTTGAGATCTTCCAGGGGGTTACTTCGGTAACTTGAGAGGCGGTTAAGAAAACATTTTAAGAAAACAAACATTTTTTTTTTAATATTGCGAAATGTTATACAATATTGTGCAATCGAAGCCCGCGCGGAATGGGCGGGGACGCATACAGTCTTTTCCAGACCTTTCCAGCTCTCTGCTCGTCGGGTCCCCGAGGAAGCGCATAAAAGAGCCCGGACAAGTCAGGTTTGTTACGTGCGTCGCGATTCGAACCACTACAGCTTCTTCCTTGCTGACCGCAAATAAAAATTGTTTCATTCAATCAATCTACCCTCGCGCAACAAATGAAAATGTGAATTTTTCAAACTCTATAAAACTTTCGTGTTATTACATTTTTATCTTAAACAACGGAATTTCAGTGTCAAACAGTAATATTTTAAAATAAATATTTTAATTTAAGTCGTTTTAAAAACCTTGTTCAGTTATAATAAATAAACATATTTCTTGTTCGTTTAAACCGAGTGTTTTACTTCAAAAAGCACGTACAGGGTGAAGTTTTGGACCCTGCCAGACCCTGCCAAATACAACAAAATTAACTAAAGAGATAAATAAACAAATCCAAGAGAAGTAACCTGCTCCGGAGCTATACAGGGTGTAGTATTTGACCCTGCCCAACGTTTTACACCCACCCACTCCTCTCAAATTTGAAAATTAAGTGCAAGCAAGGCTCCCAGGGTCTCTCTCAAGCTCTAAGGCCCCAAGCTCTGCCGAAATTTTTTAATTTTACCAAACTAGGGAGCTTATTTGTATTCAATCAAATAGTATGGAAATATACACTTATGAGCGTGAGCATAATTTTAATATTTGGTGCTACGTGAAAGGTTCTGTTTATTTATAAATATTAATCTGTCAAATGGAACGTATGCCTAATTACAGTGAGCCGGTGGCTGCTCAAGTCTTTACTTTGAATGGAGTGGTTATGAAACAAATGGAAATATCAGAACGCTTGCATATACTCCAATCCATCGTTTCCCATATTCCCAAACGGCATAGGGAAACTGACAGATTTAGCAAACGACCTGTCCAAGGCCGACCAACATGCACAAGTGCAAGAGAAGACCGTTAACTACTAAGAAATCATGCTGCAACAGCATCTGAGCTTAGTGGACATCTAGTGGAAGCTACTGGAACGAATGTAAGCAGATTTACGGTTTCTGGTTTAAAAGCAAGACGGCCCGCAAAAGTTCCAGAATTGCTTCGATAGAACAGAACAAATAGACATAACTTAACCGTGGAGTACCGAGCAATGGAGTGCTGTGACGAAACTCGCATTCAATTGTATCGGCCAGATGGGCGTAATTTAGTGTACAGGTGAAGAAATTAATAACTTTTGGGGGAGACTCAGTAATGTATTGGCAGGTTTCAGTTCAGAAGGACGTACAGAGCTTGTGGAGGTCACTCAAAGGATGGCATGTGTTTGATACTTGGAACACATTCTTCAAGGCCATGTTTACCCATATGCTGGCTTCATTGGGTTTCATAGGTTCATTCTGATACGTGACAACACCCGCCCGTACACTGCCGTTGTCGTACAACAATACCTTACTCAGGTTGAAATTGAAAAACTGAACTAGCCTGCAAAAAGTCCGGATTGTAACCCAATAGAGCGCGTCTGAGACTACTGAAAGAGAAAAAATAGCAAACGAAATCCGCCTTCAAGAACTGTACAAGACTTACAGCAGCTCAGGAAAAATGGAATCAAATTCCACAACATTATCTAAGAAATTTGATTATTAGAATGGGAAGGCGTATGCAAGCTGTATTATATGCTAGAGGAGGTAACACGTGATATTAAATAAAAGTTTAAAAAGATAAAGTACTCGGGTATTGTATAAGGAACTGGGGCAGCTTTACGGATATAAACAGTCTGAAATTAATATAAATATCATTTATACGAAGTAAACTTGAATATGCTTCTGTCATCTAGTCACCTAGTTATCAAAACTCTAAAATGGAAGTTGAGTCCGTAAAAAGACGATTCCTTAAATATATATTGTTCAAATCCAATGGGTCCTATCCCGTTAGGGCTTTGATTACAATGCGCTACTAAATTCATTCAATTTTGACTCGCTTGAACTTAAAAGAAATTGCACAGCACTATAATTGTTATATAAAATACTGCTTAACCAAGTAGATTGTATTCACTTAGTAATTAGAATTTACTTTCATATATCAAGGCCCAACGCTCGTCTGCACAATGCATTTTATGTCAATACCAGCAGAACTAACATTCATGTCAAGTGCCGATATTTAACATGTGCAAGATATTTAATGAAGCCGCTCATATGTGCGACCTCAACTATGATAGTCTAAACCATATTATTCATATATACAAAGATTCATTTAACTGATGAAGTCTAATTATAACAATCTAATCTAATTATAATATCTATTTAATCTAATTATTATAATATCATTTTGATTAAGAATTCTCTCTTTGTATCTCATTATTGTTATCTTTATATAATTTGTTCATTAATTTCTGTAATTGGGTGTCAACCTCTGTTGAAAATAAACGTATTATTATTATTATGTTGAAAAATACCTTATATGAAGGTTTTAGGTTTTTTATTATCTACAACTGTAGTAAAGGACATTTTCCACTAGGAGGTTACGTTTCAAAGAAAATCGCAAAAAAACACTTTCAACCCCTAAACAGCACCCCTATTTCACAATTTCACTTTATCTCGTCTTTAATTTTTATTTTATCTCTTAGTTATAACCTTAACTAAATTTTCCGGCTGGTCCTTGCACTAGCCTATGTATAATAAATGATTTTTTAAATATTGTAGGACAGGTATTGCCTTGAAAAATAAGTTACGCACGCCTATGGATGGCACGCGTCGAGGTCGGTTTACAAAGGAATGCTGCCCTCTTGTTTTTTATATCGTTTCAAACTAAGATTGTATAAACTATAGTAATTACAAAAATTGGACTAAAAATATTAACGGTTTTACAAACATTAATACTTTTTCGATCAGCAAGAGGCATATATGACGATTTCTGAATATACAAATTTATGTTTACAAATTGGGGACGGTGTTTTACAGAAATTCTATAAATTGCAATCAGCACGTACCTTTTTTGTTTTCTTTCTGGAGAGTCTATCCAAGGACTTAAACCAGCTTCCGTGGGTGGTTTCTGATTTTCCATTTCGTTGGGTTTCACGCGTGGGACTCGGACTCGGTGTCGACAATCGTCTTCTATTACTATAATCGTAACTCTGCAAATAAGAGATACAGCATTAATTATCATCTTGTTCTTATACCACATAAATATATTATATAAAAGGAAGTCGTTCTTCTTCATTTGCATATTTAATACTACTGATCTACAGTTCATACAAATTCAGAATTGAATAGTTAGGTACATAAATTTTCATGGATATCCGCGGTAGGGCTTTTTTAAATTGCCACAAAATTAATTTGAATATTTTACCAGCATGATGCTTTATTAACGTTTATTTGCCTTGCTTAATGTGTAAAACGTAAAAAGCGAAGAAAATTATTATTCATTCATTCATTATCTGTTTACATTGCCATTAAAGTTGGATGCGACAGTTCTTGTTCGGTTGATTCCATGTGACTGATGTTTTATTTGTAAATAATCCTTTGACAAATTTCCCTGCACAAATCATTAAAGCTGACACTACAGCAAGCACACCTAATAAATATATACAAGTTTTTTCTTCACACCTTCCGCTAGAAATGATGTAAAAACTTTACATCGTTATTACCATTCAGATATTAATTAAAATTAAGTTTCTTCCCTTCCTTAGGAAGGCTGACAGTTGCTGTGTTGTAGTTTATTATGAGGAATTTACATTTTTTTGTAGAATTCCCTGGCCCAGTCTGTTTTCGAATAGTGAAATGACTGATATGATTGCTATTTATGCTCAAGAAAATTACAACAGACGTGCTACAGCAAAAAAATACTCGAATATATGTTATGATATCTCGACCTGATGAAGCTAAAATACCACACAATATAGTTTCTAAATTCAATTCTCAAGGTCGAAAGCTCAGAATCAGTGAATAAAACAGATATAGAAACACACAAGCAATAAAACAAATCCAAATCAACTGAACAGTGTATTGTGATAACAGATATATCATACAGCGAAAAGATAAAATTTCCTTATCTAGCTAAATGAAATAATTATGATTCTAAAATTAAAATAATTTGGATATAATTAAGTTGAAAATAAAAATTGTTTATAAAAACGAAGTTGTTGATTAATTTGAAGGCGCGCGATCATTTAGCTTCGCTCCAAGTCCGGCTCGGGAGAGACTTCCCCCACCACGCGTCACTTATTCCCTCCGCTCGCGCGCCCGAACGTCCAAAATTCAGAAATAGCCCGATTTTCAAATGCGTTTTTAAGGTACTAAACGAAACCTTACGAAAATTTAAAGATAATAGGGTTGTAGAGAATTTCATCAGGAACAAATAGCTTTTTGAAAAAACCTTCTATGGCCATTTTTGACAGGTTCCACGCCGTTTTTCGGAAACATCTTTTTTTACATTTTTGGTATTTTCGCTAAAAGTTATTAATATTTTTGCATGAAATTTTTAGAGTAGGTAGGTATTAACAAAAGCTACAATTTTAGCTCCGAAGCAACTTCCTTATTGGTCGATTTTAATTGTCAAAAATTCATTTTTTTCTTCTTTTTACGAGCTATTTCGTAGTATTTTTTGTATAAAAAAAATTTTTCTTTCGCATCGCATCAGGTTCCAAATAAAATTTGCTTTCAAAAACATGTACCTCTAATTCCCACTATTTTTCTCCTAATTATCACGTTCACAAAATGCACTGAGGAATTTTTGGAAAAAAAAATGCATTCCCCTTTGCTATCTGACCTGAACTATAAGTACAAGTGAAAATGATATCAATATATCCAAGTCGCAGACAATCTGATTGAAAATTATTCGCAACCATATCAGCGTCATTGGAAGACGAATAAGAGTGATTTTCAGTTTTAATCATCTCCTGAAAATTGTCCTTTGAACAAAATATTTATCTCAAACACTGCCGACAAAATCGAACTTAATGCGTTAACTGGTATACCCTGTACAATACTATACAATTTTTATTACTGACTGGAGTGTCTATAAAGAACACTTAAGGACCGAGGTCAAAGGTGTAACACATTCCATCGATACAATATAGGACTTATATATAGCCTCATATCAATTACAAAATGCCATGACTTCGTGTTATGAAAAAAGCTGTCCCGGCAGTCCAAAGAGATGTATGTGTCCTGGTAGAATAAGGATCACAGTCGTCTCAGGGCTGAAACTAGGAAAACTTTTAATAGATCCAAAAACTGTGGAAACTGGGATGACTACAAAAAGCACTTACAGAGTACAACAAAGAATTGAGAAGGTCTAAAAAAGATCATGGAAACGGTTCTGTGAAGGGATAGATGAATTAGCCTCAGCAGTCCGTCTACAAAAAGTCCTTGAAAAAGACCACTCGAATGGAACAGGGTTACTAAAAAAACCCGATGGCGAATATGCAGAGAGCCAGCAGGAAAATACAAAGTAGTCGCTTCCCAGACTCTCATAATTCAAGGTGAATTTCCACAGGCCTACCTGGATGAGGATATATACCGACCTACCAGAGAAGTCTTTCAAATTACCAGGCAGGGATGGCACTTTCCCTGCCCTATTTCAACACGGGATTGAGAAACTTATCCTATGCCTGAGAAGCATATTCATAGCAAGTAGCAATACACTTGGGTTATATTCCCCATGTTTGGAGGAAAGTCAAGCTGGTGTTTATTCGAAAAATCGGCAGATGTCCACCAGACGAGCCTATATATCTTATCGACCCATTAGCTTAACCTCATTTCTCCTAAAAACAATGGAGAAAATATTGGACCAACATATTAGAAGCGAAATCCTTATAGAAACACCGCTTCACTCCAAGCAATTTGCCTATCAACCTGGCAAATCAATAATAAATGCCCTCCATGGCCTGGTCCAAGGCATTGAAAAGACATTGGCTAAGGAAGTTATTTTGTCTGCTTTCCTAGATATAGAGGGTGTTTTTGACAACACCTACAAATCCATACAAAGAGTCGCCGAAAAAAGGGGAATACAGTCCCCCAACAATCAAATGGATACAATCCATGCTAAAAATCAGAATAATTATTACAATGGTGGGGGATGAGCCACGGTGACTCCAGTCAGGGGCTGTCCACAAGGTGGAGTCTTATCACCCATGCTGTAGTCAATGGTGATCGATGATCTTCACAAAATATGTAATTTTGGCTTCAATGTCCAGGGCTATGCAGATGACCTGGTCGTGAGAGGCAGACATGAGGTTATGATTTCAAACCTTATGCAAACTGCCTTAAATATAATATCCAAATGGTGCTCATCAGAGGGGCTTAATGTCAACTCCTATGCTGAATGGAACGATGCTGAACTTCTGAAGTCTGAAGTCAAGTATCTAAGAGTAATATCCTGGATCAAAAGCGTACCTGGAACTCGCATTTGGAAAGGACATTTACTAAAGCTACAGCGGCTATTTGGACGCGCCGTAAGCTGTTTGGTAAGGCTTGGGGTCAAAAGCTGAAAATGAGACATTGGTCCTACATTTCGGTTGTCAGAGCTATGGTGACCTACGCATCATGTGTACGGTGACCAAAAACAGAAGAAAAAATAGTACAAGGAAAATTACAGAAATTGCAACGCCTTGCCTGTTTAGGGACTACAGGAGCAATGCTCTCGTGTCCCACAGCAGCTATGGAGGAAATGCTTGGCCTACTTCCTCCGCATTTACATATGAGGAAGGAGGCATCACTTAGTGCCTTAAGACTGCAACAAACACTTAAATTCAAACCAGGCGATCTGGTTGGTCACTTAAGAATTTTGGAGCTTGAGCATTTTGAGTCCATGACCAAACCCACTGATTCAATGCCAATCAAGCAGGACTCAAACTGCCTATGCCCGTTTGATGTGCTGATTGAAAGCCGTCAGATGAGCGGGATATAAGCACTGTGATTAGAGCAAAGGCCACTCATCTGATACTGATGAATCTAAGATGGCTGAAGGGATAGGAGTGGGCATAACAGGGCCTAAATGTAGGCTATCCAGAGCCCTTGGTAACACCCCAACCATCTTCCTGGAAGAAATTTACGCTATAGATGTGTCCAGTAATGCCTAAATACGCATTCGAAAGGCAAAGATCTATATACTTTCAGATATCCAGGCAGCATTAAAGACCTTCGAGTCTAATTACTTGGAAATGTAGGCAAGCCACTGGCTAATAACAATAAGGTTACTTTGATGTGGGTGCCAGGGCATAAGGGAATACAAGATAATGAACTAGCTGATAACTTTGCAAAAAGGAGCAGAAACGCCATTTTTCGGACCCGAACCGTTTTGTGACCTATCCAATCGCAAGCTTTTTAAATAGTCTTGGGATCCTAACTAAGCAACAATTAGTTGTAGCTTAATTCACAAAAGATCTTTTAGGTCGAAGTGAAGGAAGGCTACAAGCGACCCTTGAAACAATCTACAATCTACATCGTGAATTGAATAATTGAACATGCGTCCACCCCCAACGAACAATAACGTAGTACTGAGTCTGCGTCCTACGATGGCTTGCTCCTAACTAATAAATACTCATAAACGCTGGTATTACACCTGCGTGCGCTGCAAGTCAGTTGCCCATTTATTTCGTATGTAAACACGTTCCGACGTACGCACTTGTTTGCAGCTTACTGTATTAAAATAATATTTTACATTGGTATTGAAATTGATATTACAAAAGTACCAAAATATTGTACCCTGGATTCGTCAGACACGTCGGTAACATCTCTAGAGATCACCACCTTCACATCATTAAAATTTTTAATTACGTACCACTAAGCATTAAATGTATCTCGTTCAGTGACAAATAGATATATTTATCACATGTTACGATAATAACGTGTTTCCTGGTCTGGAATATAATTATTGTTTATTTATGGAGCGGTTTCATAACATTTTTGCAATTTAAGTAGATCACGTTTCAGATTTTAAAACCTGGTCAGTTAATTTCCGGGTATCTTGACTGATTGTTATAGAATTTTTGCCACACCTTGAGATATTCTGCCGGATCCTGTAGACAGAATATTCATGCATTCATATCAACTTAATTCTTAATGCATTCAAGTGATATATATAATTACATCATTAATTATTTGGCTGCTTATTAATATTTATTTTATATAAAAACTAAAATGTCATAACAACATGCACTGCTCCTTTTCATAGACTTAATGTTATTTCGAGATTGTTGAGTGATAAAAATATTGCTTTAACCTTGTGAAATACGATATGTATTTTTATGTATTTTGACAAAGCAAGGACACAAACCTTAATATCTAACATGTTAACAATGATGATGGTGACGTTAATAAGAGGAGACAAGATATTATATACTCATGAAGACCTGTTTTCTATTATGTTTTGTTTAATTAATGTCAACAAATACGGAACATCCTGCACCTAATTTTTTTCTTTTATCGTATCGGAGGCGATATCTTGTCAAGTGTTTAGTTACTTTTCAGTAATTCGACCCAAAAAATTTAAAAAAATGCATCATTAAACAGAAATGTTTTCTACAGGGTATCCAGAAATTCACCTGCTTGTCGATTCGATGGAAATTACCTTATAGAAATGGTTCGCTATGGAACTACAGCCATTGAGGGACGTCAGAGTGGTAAAATTAGAAACGCATTAAGCGATAAAAAAACGTTCAGATTGGTGTTCCGCAGGGTACAGTAATAGGACCAGTAGTTTTCAATATATGTATTAACTTCTTTGCCAAGATAAATATAAATCATTTCATATGCGGATGTTACTGTAGTAGTTTTCAATGGAACTACCTGGGAAGGGATCAAGTAGTACCTGGGGTCAAAATTGTAAAAGAATGGTTAGAAACCTCAGACCATTCAATGTTCCGCTACGCTATTGGTTGGTTTTTTTTAAATACACAGCACACATGAAACCGCACACTAATTTCGTTAAAATACACCATAGACAATAAATATAAATTAATTTACTATTACATGAAGTACATTAACATGTTTAAAATACCATGACAAACAGAGTGAGGTTACAACGTATCACATTACTATTACATCGATGCCAAGAGCGATAACATGTCGCTTCATTTTGAAAAATTTCAACTAATAAGTTTATTGAAGAAACTCTTTCATGCTAATATAAACATTCCTCTCCATTTTCAATCTATAAATCTGTGAAAACTACCATCGATGCTGCAGATTATTCATCAAATTCCATTGAAAAATAAAATTTCCACTGTCGATGGAGAAATACTCAATTACCCAAATTGTTTCTTATCTTTTGACTTAATTTTGACGTATTTTGAATATTCTTGTCTGCACATGTTTTTCTTCTCTATATGTTTTGTTTTGCAATACTTATGTACGTATATGTATAATGTATATATTTAATGTATGCATGCATATACATATGTCATTATATGTATTTTTTATTTCCGCCTCTATGATTGAATTTTATTAATTTATATTTATGATAATACTACCTATAATATTGGCTATTGCTCATCTTATATCATCTGATAAAGTAAATAAATAAAATAAAAAGTATATTACACACAAATTGAGGAAGATTAATTATGATTTGTTTATTTTCCACTTCAACTTTCATTTCTAACATTCAAGTGTTGCTCTATGTCGGATCAACAAGTGTTTTGTCCGATCAAAGATATTCAGTGAAAAAATAATATTACAATATACTTTATATCGGTGGCGACAATGTAATTTTTACAAAATAAGTCGAGTCTACTTAGAATTGAAACGTTGTCGAATTTGTAGTCGACAATGTGTGAACTAGCTTCAAGGCCTCTGAAGGCCGCCCGGTTGGTAAGGCAGGCGGTTTCCTCGCGGTCACATCTGATACAAGCAAATACCGTGCATACCCACTTCATAAATATCACCCCTGATGTTGTACGTTGCTCATTACGGCAATGCTTTTCATGTGCCCGCGCCTAGCAGTCCCGTATACCTCCGTATGTACAATCACAGTAGCTTTTGTCTTGCCTTCTTTATTTCAGAGACTCGGTGTATTTTACTTGTCCCAGGACTGCAGCATAACGAGGGGGCATATATGTGCCAGCTTTTTGCATTCTCAGAACTATCACAAAGAAAACTATAATTACATCTGGGAATGGGTTAATTTTTTAAAAGGTAACTGATGTAAAATATCCCAGCGTTGCTGTTCATCTGAAGTGACATTAAGTGGTGACGGGAGCAACAAAACTTAGAACAATGTTCCCTTATTTAGGTCTAGACGAATATTAATTGTACATTGCAGTGTATTTGTTCTACATAAAACCCACTTAAGTATTATCTTAAAAATCTTATCTTAATAACTGGTATGTATCCAGGAATTTGAAAAATAACTAAATTATGTCCCATCCTCAAAACGGAAGACCCCCCCCCAATAACTAACTACAGGCCTATTGCTATTCTTTGCAATGTTGAGAAGCTCTTGGAAATTATTTTTTATGAAAATATTTACTGCGAAGTCAAAGGTCATATATCTCCTTACCAGCACAGTTTTATGGAAAAAAGATCGACTCACTAGAACAAGTATATATACTGACTTAAAAAAAGCTATTGACAAAATCGATCATTACTTCATATCCTTTCTAAACTTAATGCAATTGGAATGTCAGAAGCCTTGTTATCTTTGATCGAGTCCTACTTGCCCAATAGAAACCAGTTTGTTGAATATGGTGGATTTAATTCTCAGAACTTCATCGCAACATATGGAGTTCCTCAATGATCCAACCAAGGGCCACTTTAATTCTTGTTGTTTATAAACGACCTATCCCTAAGTATGAGAGCCACACATCTACTTTTTGCAGACTACTTGAAAATCTATTCAGAAATAAGCAAACTTGACTATTCTTTTTTACAAAATGCGCTATAGACTCGCTTAATGAAAACAACTTCTGAAAGCTAAACATATCTAAATGTAAAGTCATGTCTTTTTCAACAACAAAAAACCAGTCCTATTCGCATAAACAATTAATAATACAATACTAGAAAGATGCTAAAACTTCAAAGATCTTGGAGTAACATTCGACTCACCAATGTTTAACATACTTGAAGCACTTTTAGGGCTTCAAACACAGTGCTTCAATTACTTTTAAGCGAGAATATTTGGTACTTGACATTTCAATTACTTTGCAAAGTACTCACGGCTTCAATTAATTTTGAAAGTTCTTCAATTATAAGTAATTGAAGTCCTTTTGACGTGCTAGAAGTATCCGTTCAAAGCCTTTCTGGACAAGTCTCATCATGAATTATCAGTAACACAGGAACTAGTAGAAAAACAAAGCAGCTTGTGTTAAGTATTCAATCTCGTTATCTCTGGCCCGTACATTATTTGTACAAAATTTGGTATATTTTTAGTGAGGTAATTACCCCATTCCTGCAAAATATTAAACCTCGTTTTAGACTCACTGTTGTATAATACGGGGTTTGTAAAAGGGGTTAAAAACAAGAACGGGACTTCCAATTTGAACGAAATGTAGTACATGTATTATTTAAGGCAGTCTTCCTATTTACAAATTCCCAGCTCCAGCACACCTTGTCCGTTATATTCACTGCCGCGTTGTTTTTTTTTTTTTTAAGAAAAGAAC
Organism: Leptura quadrifasciata; assembly: GCA_963675555.1. Taxonomy (NCBI): domain Eukaryota; kingdom Metazoa; phylum Arthropoda; class Insecta; order Coleoptera; family Cerambycidae; genus Leptura; species Leptura quadrifasciata. Next base: position 12,298,025 of record OY776674.1, read on the forward strand.
TGTCTACTTCCCTCGCATACCGAAGGGAATGGCAATCGTGAAAATATCAGACACCAAGATTTCACCGGATTTTCACAATTTAGATTATGTAGATTAAGAAAGTTAAAGTCGTTTAATTCTGTCAGTATGTCTGTCAGGTGTCAATTAGCTGCAATTAGTTTTATATATGAAATGTTTATTTTAATTTTAATATGTATTATGTATATCATTATGTACCTATACTACTTATATTCTAAGTAATAAATACATAAATAATTTTCTTTTAGGGAGTTTATTTTCCCTGAAATTGTCATGATCGTTATATCATAAAGGTGTGAATGGTGTGGGTGTGAAAATAATATTGTCTTTGTTTTTTAATCGAAATTAACTTCTTGTTACTCAACAGTGTATGCTTTAGTGTTGTTGTATTTCTGAAAACTACTATGTCAGTATTACAGGAACTGGTACTCCCATTAGGACAAATATTCCTTTAGGAATTATTTTGCCTTTCCCCGTTTTTTCTTGTCGCTTATCCTCCTCAACTTTTATTTTTCTTAAACTCGTTTCGGACATATGATTTATAAGCTAGTATCTAAATTTCCGCATTTGACCAAATGACTACCTCGTGTATGTCCTGCGACCCGCTTACGCCGTCCCTGCTGTATCTTTGTTAACATGAAATCTTCAGGAAAACGAAATAAACGAAAGTTTATTTTATGAATGGACAGAGGCATTCTTTGCAACGACATCGAGGCGCCAATATGAAGCAAATAAAGAACTACCGAAAGACATCCAAGGCAACTAGATGGCTAGTGAAAAATACCATTACCGATTCAGATTACCGCATCAACTTAACCGTGAAGTTAAGTAACCGTCCTCTATTGACAAAACAACTTCTTTTTTCGGTATATTTAGATGAGTAGACAAATTCTTACGACTACACTTTTTGTTGTGATTTTGAGGAATACCACCGTCTGCGTCTGGGTAAAACCTTGCTTGTGGTTATATTACTTGTCCACTCATTGAATTAAGTTTCATGATCCAGTAAACTTAAAACCGAGCTTTTGTCGCACCCTTAAGAAAAATGCTGCTCTATAATGTTAGTTACAAGTTGCCAATTCAGGCATAAATTTCACAAAAAATATTATTTTTTTAAGTAATAAGAACCGAATTAGAAAAGCCGCAAAAAGTTCTTAGATACCTGTAATAGATTTAATAGAGTAATAATTGTAACTTTTAAAGAAGAACCAAATATTATAACATATATAACATGTTAAAACATAGACGGTCGTGTTGAAGGATCAAAATGAAGACAAATTCTAATCCTAAGTGATATATTAACACGCTTGATTGTTGTACGTCATTACTTCCATTCTAATTAATTTACTCTTGTGAATTTTTTGATACAGAGGTTTAAAATTTTCCAAAAAGGAGGGAGGGGGAACGAAAATTTTTTAGAAATTTAAAAAAAAAAATCAGGTATGTTCATCTTTTAAACGCAAAGCTTTTTCTCCTCATCGACTTTTTCAACAAATGCAAACCTGAACAAATATTTAGAAAAAACCTAAAAAAAATTGAAAAAGTAAGTGGGAAAATGCGGAATAAAAAAGGCTTCTAAAAATCTAAAAAAAAGAAGGATCTTTCCTTGATATTTTTTTTACTGTTTTGATTTTCCATTAAAATACATATTTTCAAAGGTAGAACAATTTGATTATCGAGAAAATAACAACTCATATTTTTGCCTAAAAAAAATAAAAAAACAACACGTTTTTCTTGTAAAAATTATATTGCAGTTCCAATGTTCCATGCATGCATATAAAATTAACAAAATAGAAATGTGTCAATTCCGGAAAATTGGAAAATTTGTAGACAAAAATTTGTGTTATTTTTTACATAAAAACCACCAAAAATACTAAACTTTGCATCAAAATATACATTTAAAAAAATAAAATAAATATCAAATTATAGTCGAGCTCAGTGCACTCAAAAAAGACAACGAAAACTTTACGACTCCTCATTATTATCGCCATTGGACCATTCGGCATGCTGTCATCAAACAAGCCGACGCACATTAAAAACCTATAAAGGTAAACGAGTAAATTTGCGAAAGAAACAGTACAAAGTTGTACTTAAAATTCATATGTATTAGAATGTACTTGTACTTAAGCTAAAGAACACATCACGTCAATTTGAGTTGTGTAAAATGTATTTTATTTTATTCTGAGTAAAGAGTTGCATGCATGTTTTCTGTTTTCTTTTATTTATTCTGTTTGATGAAATATCAAAGTATTTTACAGAAGACAGATATTGTCTATAAATACATGCCATTTTTATATTTCAGCCATTAAAAACAGATAGAGATGTTTATTACATAATTTAATGGTAATTAGAATAAGTTATTTTATTTCAATTCGCTTAATTATTGTAACACTAATTATTAAAACGCTTAATAACATCTCGAACTGTTAACGCAATTAATATGTTCATGTAGATATAAGATTTTTAATTAATATATGCGGGAAAGTGATAAAACTGAAAAAGGCTCAATATCACATGATGATGACCAATTCGTTTTGTTAAGTTGATGTCACGAAAGATTCAAGTTGGTATCTACGATTTTATTATTTGAAGAAAATATAAAGGAGATTGTGGAAAATTTGAAAATTGGACGTGGCTAGGGGATATTAGAAAATAACAAGAACATTGTGAAAACTGAAGGGGTGAAAAATTTTGGAGAAAGTAAGATATTGAAGTAAAGCAGAGAAAACAGACTATTGTTGGCTTAATTGAAGATAAGTACAAAGAGGGAAGACAAGTAGCTAAAGAATTGGGAAGAAAGAAACAGAATATCGAATTTTTCAAGATTTTGACAAGTAGGAGATAGGAGTTTAATCAAAGATTATTTTAAGGTCCAGAAAACGATCGATATACCATTTGAATTGTGAAGGAACTTAGGATAGCAGCTGAACATCGCAAATAAGTGATACTGTGCGGCTGGAGGTTATATTGAGCTAGGCGGACTAAAAGGTTGTAACAAACTTTATCTAAATTTCATGTTCACCATTTCATATTTTGGAAATAATTGAGAATTTTTTTAATTACAAATTTTGATAATTTATTTCATTTTTATTAACAAATTTTATTCTAACTTAAATCATTTCCAAATTACTTTATTCTAGTATCGTATTTATTTTATTTAGCTAGATAGGGAGTTTTATCTTTTATTTGTATCGTATGTTTAAGGTGTTGAGTTTTATTTGAATTTGTTTTATTGTTTGTGTTTCTATAATTGTGTTCTTTTAACGACTCCGAACTTTCGACTTTGAGATTTAAATTAGAAATTATTTTCTGTGATATTTAACCGTCCTTCAGGCGGGATATCATAGTAGTACATATTAATAATACTAGGCCGTAGGTAACGCGCTGTTTAAATTGAACAATTGAGTTGCTGACCTAAATATTTCACTTTTGCGACCACTTTTGCGACCAGTTTAGCGGTATTTTAATGACGTCGTAAATTTTTATTGAATTTTTTGAGTGAACCGTAAATCTGATCTCGACTATTTCTACATTTATAGTATAATTACAATATTTGGTGCTTTAGAAATTCACCCACAGAATAAAATGCTTTTTCTATGAGAAATCTATTTAATTCATATTTATAAGCATTGAAATTTATTTTATTATAGCACTTTATGCCGATGTTGAAAAATGTTGACCTATGTTGAGCCTAGAGAATGGATGATATATTAAATGATTATTACGTGTGTGAGGATAGATATGGTTTCCTAAGAATTGCTGTTCATTAGATTTAATATGCATAATTAGTTGCAAAACACATAGGCATGGTAATGTTAGAATTTCTAAATTTTTAAAATTTGATTTACAACTGGAAGAATGATAAGTTCCAACATCGTACTATCTTCTGCATTATCAATGCTTTTTTCAGGTGGCATGATGAGTACCAGAAAAGCAGACCTTATTGGAAGTTCCCTGCACAAGCCCATAATAAAATGTTTTCAAGATATGATTTGAGACTGTTTCTCTAACTGTTCTAATTATGTAAGTTATATTACTAAGCTTTGAGCAGATATTATTTATATGTACCACCCATGTGAGTTTTTGGTCGATATATATCCCCAGAAATTTAATTTCCTGAACAGCTTGTACAGATCTGCCACAAAGTTTAATCAACATACTATTGTCAAAAGTAACATTATCTGTTAAAAATTTCATGTAAAATGTTTTATTTGGGTTCAACATTAGTCCATTGCTACTGCACCAGTTTGCAATTTCTTGCGATGCAAGATTAAAGTTTTGAACAATAGTGTCAAGATCTTTCTGATGTAAAAGAGGATTTGTATCATCTGCATATAGTATAATGTTTTTGAAGTAGTGCAATTATCTGTTATATCCTATTATAAAAATAAAAGATCCAAAATAGATCCTTGCGGCACACCTAGCTTACTATTTTTTGTATCTGATTGAGCTTTTTCAACACATACAGTTATAGTCCTATTATCTAAATATGAAGCAGCCCATTCATATGCAACTCGACGTACTCCTATACCATATAATTTTTGGAGTAATATCTGGTGATCAAGGAATCAAAAGCGCGACTTAAATCATAATATAGTATGGCAGATTTTTGGCTTAATCGCTCCTAAAAATCATAAGAAATGATAAGTTCACTATGCACGAGTTTGAAAACGTGGGCGTAATGTTTTATTAAACAAAATGCGAAAGAATTCTTTCTTCCTATTTTTTCACATATCTCAGTAGTTATTGCTTTTAGAGAAAAGTTATGGAAATGAGAAAGTTTTGTAATTAAATTTTAAATAAGATGGAGTTGGTTGCGAATCCAAAAATTCATTGTTACTATTGCAAAAATAGTAAAAATAGCAAAAAAAAATTTGATTTGTGGAATTTTTTTCAAATACTTATATTATACGTAGGACCTTCATACTTGGCTAAAGAAAACTTTTTAATATAATAAATCTTCCCACAAAATTTCATCAAGACCGAACTTTTAATTTTTGCATAATAATTTTGCAATCTAAATTTCCCAAAAAAATTTGCAAATTTTCAAAATGTTGCAGAGGCTAAACTAAAGCATTTAGAAAGTTGAAAATTTTTTGACATGTAAAAGAGGACTCAAATTTTCAAATCCATTTTAAGATATTAAAATCCGTTAATTAGGAGAGCCTTGGAAATTCAATTATCTATTAGATTGACAAAGGCAAATATTGATGACATGGCGTCTTGATTTGAATATTTCATTTGATGTATTTTTGGGTGTTTATTCTAAAGTCGTTATTAATAGTAAAATCATTTATTAATTTTAATTTTTTATTTGATTAAACCAAATACAATTCATTTATTCATTAATTAGTATTATCTGATTTGTGTTTGTAAATATTTATATTCTAACACAGTTTGATAGTGACAGATATATTGATGACATGACGTCTTAATTTGGATACTTGATTTTATGTATGTTTATACTAAAATCGTTTCTTAATAGTAACATTAATCAAACTCATTAATACACGGACGACGGAAAAGTACTATTTTTGAATAAAAATTATGTAGCTTGAGTGACGGTCTTGAGTGATATTATTAACAATTGCATTTTATAATTATGCTTCAAGCGATACTGAAAATCAGTGTGATGATTCTTTATCATTATTTATATAATTGCTCACTTTCGAGTAAAATTTTCCATTTTTTATATAGTATTTAAATACATAAATATACATTTGCATAATAAATAGTGCTTTTATTGAACTATACCTAAGTATAAATATGTATACGTATAATTTTAGCAGTTTTTTTAAGTTTTTTTTTGAGGTTATGCGTGCAGATAAAAATTTCATATTGTAACCGCTGATAGCTTAGATCATAACGAACAGCCTCAATTTTTTCGCTTTTATTGGACCTTCACATACCGAGATATACTCATCTATATTTAGAAATATGACCAAATTGGTAGATTTTTCACAAAATGGCCGATAACTTGCGTAACGGCGGTTGCTAGAGGTACAAAATGTCCATTTCGTATAGTATTCGATGTAACTAACATGTTAAAAAAAAATTCCACAAATAACTTGCTATTTCAATTTTTTTTTCGATTTTTACTATTATTGCAATAACAAAATGAATTTTTGGATTCGCCATCAACTGCATCTTGTTTAAAATTTAATTACAAAACTTTTTCATTTGTATAACTTTTATCTAGAAGCAATAGTTACTGAGATATATGAAAAAATAGGAAGTAAAATACGGAATTTTTAGGAATTCTTTCACATTTTGTTTAATAAAAAATTACGCCCACGTTTTCAAACTAGCGCATAGGGAAATTATTATTTCTTATGATTTTTAGGAGCGATTAATCCGAAAATCTAATATACTACCCGATTTACCCAAACTAAGCGACTTTAAGCAGATACCGCCTGGGCTAATATCCTGACTCAATAATCTTTGTAAAGGTAATATTTCACAGAACTCACACAAATTATTAACAATGAAAGTCTTTGAGCGGTGCAATAGCTGTCGTTTTCCCTTGATGAATGATATGGTAGGTATTTCCAGTGATCACAAGCCAGATGGAATTAGACTGAAGCATGTCACCAGAGATAGGTTTGGTGCTGTAGAAAAATTTTGCTCTATCTGCCTACAATAATAGTGACTGATGACTATAAGCTTAAGGTTGATATGATTAATAAGTGTAATGAAGTATAAAGACCCTAGAAGAGATCCTTGTGGGACCCACTAGACTAGAAGTCATTCTACTAAATATCTTGGCTATACGTGGATTGAAAAAAACTGATTGATAACTGTTAAACTGGTTACGACTGATTACCCAAAAACACAGCCCAAGTTGTCGTAAAGAAATTTGTTGGTACATTTTAGTAGGCTCAATTAATAGTTATGGAGAATTTCAAATCATTTATTGAAAGTATTTAATATCAATGGGGTGTTAACCTCTTGATTTATTTCCTTTCTCTTTAATTGAATCCGACTTCGCTTGGTGTTATTTTGGGCTTTCCCCTACTTTTTGTTGTTTCTCATACTAAATTGGTGCTAGTAATATGGTCTACACACTGTAGGTTTCATCAATTTACAAGGCCCAGACAAATATTTTTTAAATTGCATTTCATGTCTATCATGAAAATAGTTCTAAGCCTTGCCTGAAATCACAGACATACACTTAAATTTTACAATTTCAATTTTTCTACAACGTTAAAAAATAATGGTTCACAAAATAGGGGTTTTTCCCTTGTCTCCTCTATTTTATAGTTATTGCAGAAGATTTGTCAAAAGTTATGCTTTCTCTCTTTCATTTTTAACGTATACAGCAATATTTAATATGTTGGTACAGTCGTTTGCTATGTTTGATGACACCATAGCGAATGGTTCACCGGAGTTAATAATGAGCTCGTAAAGTTTTTATTGTCTGCATCATAATTCTGGAGGTTACTATATCTATTTTTATATATTTTGATACGTCGAATCGACTAGTGTAGGTCCCATATACAATGTGTTTCACTTCTCGTGAAGACACCCCTGTAACTCCTTTATTTGTGGCCGAATTCATTTCTAATTTTTATATATAACTATATACAACTCTATAAGGCGACTTTACATGACACATAAATGTCGTCTAGATCTAAAACACCGGTCTACTGCGATAAAAAGAAAATCGCAATCTTCGAGAAATCATATTATGCTTAGAAATAGACAAAAATTTTGTTAATAAAAGTTGTTCAGAATCACGAGATATGCCCCCCTATAAAATTTGATGAAAATCGGAAAACTTTCAAAAAAAAATGTCTGTTTCACTTCTCGTGAAGACATCCCTGTATCTCCTTTATTTGTGGCCGAATTTCAAGACTAATTCATGGAGTTATACAGCTCCATAAAGCGACTTTGTCCAACACATAGAGATAACTTTTTCCAACAAATGAAAGTTGTGAGCAAAAATCATGATTCAATAAAACGCTAAAAGAGTCACTTCTTATTATTACACATCAAGTTAACAATGTAATACAGTTTTTTTTGTTGTCACTGTTCTTGAGAAGTAACGCTCCATCATATCCTTCCTCCTTATCGGCTTAGACATTTAGGAGCGGTTTTTTTGTTTAAATGTTAAGAATTCTGTGAAATTAACTGTCAATATTATTACTTTTATGACAGAAGTGATTGTTGTTATCTATTGTTGAGTTTGTTAGTTCCCTTATTTGATTTTTTTTTACTCATAATGGCTAGAATACTTTTAACTGCTGATGAAAAAGTAGAAATAATAAAGATAGTCGGTGAAAATGTACGGTCTTCAAGAGAAGCAGCAGAAGAATTTAATTTAAGGCATCCTCTAAGACAACCAATACACCTTGGTACTATAGCAAGAATATGTCACTTGTTTAATACAACTGGTAATGTGTTTAAACCGAGGGTACACCTAAATCGAAGGCATGAAGATGATAATGTTATATTAGCGGCGTTTAACGCCAATCCCACTACCAGCCTTAGAAATATGGCTCGTGACCTGAATTTGTCGGTGTCAAAAATTTGGAGATGTTTTAAACGCCATAAACTACAACTATATAAACCAAAATTTTTACACACTTTGGAGGTAGGTGATGAAGAGAGAAGACTGGAATATTGTTTATGGATCCAAGGTAATTATTTAAACAATCGAGACTTCTTGAAGAAAATAATTTTCACGGATGAAGCAACTTTCTCCACCAACGGGGTGGTATCATCAAAAAATTCTAGGTACTGGGCAGTAGAAAATCCTGATTGGGTAATAAATTGTAAAAGGCAATATTCCCAGAAAGTAAATGTGTGATGCGGAATTTTAAACGAAACAATAGGGCCGTTCTTCTTTTTTCAAAATATAAATGCGTTACATTTGCGACAATTTTTAAATAATGATCTGTGGCATGCAATAGTCGATTTTCCAACTCGATGGAGCATCTATCCATAATTCCGTAGTAGTAAGAGCATGGATGAATGAACATTTTCGCCAAAGATGGATAGGACGAAATAGCCCTCTAATACATTGGCCACCCAGATCTCCTGATTTCACTCCCATGGATTTTTATTTTTGGGGTCATATTAAAAACAAAGTTTATAAGACCAGACCTCAAAATGTGGAGCAGCTTTGTGAGAGGATAAGGCAAGTGTGTTTAGAAGTTACAGCTCAAGAATTGCGAAGAGTTGTAATAAATAACAGAAAGCGGATTGAGAAGTGTATTACACTTGATGGTGGGTTAGTAGAAAGGGGCCGAATATAATAATATAGTCATTCATTGTAAACACTTACTTCATCTTTTATTTAATAAATAATTTTAAATAATTGTGCACGACTTTCATTTGTTGGAAAAAGTTATCTCTATGTATTGGACAAAGTCGCTTTATGGAGCTGTATAACTCCATGAATTAGGCTTGAAATTCGGCCACAAATAAAGGAGATACAGGGGTGTCTTCACGAGAAGTGAAACAAACATTTTTTTTTTAAGTTTTTCGATTTTCACCAAATTTTATAGGGAGGCATATCTCGTGATTCTGAACAACTTTTATTAACAAAATGTTTGTTGTCTAAGCCTACTATAATTTCTCGAAAATTGCGATTTTCTTTTTATCGCAGTAGGCCGGCGTTTTAGATCTAGACATTTATGTGTCTGTCATGTAAAGTCGCCTTATAGAGTTGTATATCTGATAAAAATTAGAAATGAATTCGGCCACAAATAAAGGAGATACAGGGGTGTCTTCACGAGAAGTGAAACACACTGTATATATACCAAGATAAAATTTACTTTAATGAATGAAGTAAATGTCGCAATCGCCGACAACTTTATGTACTTTAAATACTTTTGAGACTGTATACTAGTGGGGCCAACAGAAATTAATGTACCAACTAACCTTTCCAAATGCGATTGCATTAAAAACTTGTTGTGCAAAAGCGTAGACCGGTCGAATTATATTGTTTCCGCATTAATTAAAACCGGGGGACTGTCTACACCTGTGTGGTAAAAGTTGTTAATATAATAATAATCAGTTATTTGTAGCCCGCTTTGAAAAATGTGAAATTACTTTTGTTTTCGATTCAAGGATGGAACTGATATATAACCGAACATATAACAGTATTTGGCAGGGATTAAATAGAATGAAAGCTAGACTTTACATTCCACTTTGTAGTAATTTTTATTTCTAAAAGTGTATTACGAATTCATTAGAAAATTTCATTAGGAATTTTTCTTCTTCTTATTTTTTTCTACGGCACTAAAATCCAGTTACTTGGTGGGGTGGGGAAGATAAAAAGTTTCATGATTACGACTTTCAAATGCAATGGCATGAAAATTCAGCATGCACAAGATATTCAGGCAGTCAACTAGATCAATTTGTGTAAAAACAAAAGAGTGCAAAGTTTCCTGGGGTACTTATATTAATATGTAAGTAAACCGCTAAGGCATACAACGCCAACGGTTTCCTCGTGAAATCAGATGAATTTATTTGGTTGCAAGTAACTGAATGTAATAATAATTTATAAAATTCGATTAAAATTAAGTTACATTATCTAACTAACTAAAGTTTTTATGAAGTAAAATTAATTAGAGTAAAGGAGGTAACTTTGATGTATGTAGAAGAAATATAAAATTAATTCATGAATTCCATAATTTTACTGATCGAGGTTAGAGAGTATTTATGATAAAATGACGCGGTGCTTAGGAAGCTGGGATGAATAGTGCTTTGCCACGCCTTGTCTTTGTGAACGATTCTTGCAACATAGTGCTAAACAAAAATTGGTTTACAATGTTGTTAAAATTTAGCAACAATGATAACTTTGCTTTTTTGCAGCTTATAATGTAGCACATCCTGTAAATGATCTGGAGTAACCTTCAGATGGACTGCAGGCTGCAAGTATCTATCATATCACTTAACATTTCTATTCCAGTCTGGTATTCCAATGAAATTAATAATGTTGTTTGGCGTTGTTACTCGTTTTTGCGTCGGCAGCGATTCTTTATTTGTCATTACCGATGATTAATTTCAGATTGTCGTGTATGTGCACAGCGTGTATTCGCAACGAAACATTCTAGTTAAAAAACGAGCAAATTCTATGTTTATTCTCAGAAGGTAAACTACAAAAAGAGATATTTATGACTTAACGTTGCGGATAATCTGATACGAACACCTGGAAAAATAATTAACACTTCAAAGTAACGATTTTAACGACGCCTTTCCCACAATTGTAATTTTGTTCCGTCATTTTCAGGTGTTTCTAAAAATTACTCCTCGCTGTTTTTTCAGTTAACCATATGTTCAAGCAAACAAAGGGTTCAAAATGGTAACTTTCTGTGTTCATTAGTCATGGTGTAATATATATGACAAATGACGTAAACTAAGGCAACGATAGATGAAGAATTCACAAGGCAGGTTTCGTCGTATTTCTTAATTTTCTAATATTTTTATATTTAAAAGCGCTGTGCAAACCGGCCATCACAAGTAAAGGTAAATAAATCTCTTCATAACCATTTGTCAATTATAATTATTCCTACCTTATATACATACCATTGTTAAGAAGAGATTTTCATTTAATAGCATATTAGTTTGACTTTTTCGCGTTAGATGTCTGTCTCCCAGTTCAATCTTACCAATGAAATATTGTTACGTTTACACCCTTTAGTTAAACACCAAGCGTAGGTTCAATAATTGCAATACAAATGTTCACTAACCACTAATTAATCACAAAATTACCATACAATAATTAGGCCTCATAATTACACACTACTTTTAATTCTTAACTACTATAAATTTCACTACTTAGTGTCACTGTACTAATTTCATCTTATCTGATCACTTTCTACTGTACTTAAATACCACTTGCTCATCTAATACATAACTCATTCAGAACTGTACTGAACTCCGTGCGTTGGAACCGCTTCTTATATATCCGTGCCGCTTATTCTCGTTTCGTCCATTTTCCTCCCGATCGTTCCGGACAACTCCTCGATCCTTCTAATCTGTCATCTGTTTTCTATCTATCTTTGGTAATGGTAGTTCGCCAGATGGCCCAGAGGTGGCGCCCTTTACTGATAGTTAATTAGATAGGCTTCCTTTTACTCTGCTACTAGGGATTAGATTCCCCTTCGTAAGAGGGCGCAGGCGTGCATATAACAATATTTTATTGTGTTATTGTCAGTAGGACTGTTTATTTACAATGTTGTGTGTTTTAAGGGGGGTTTTTAAAGCAAGTGTTGTATTGCCGTGTGATTGTTTTCGTTTATTGTTAAACAATGGAGGAAATGGAGCTTTTAATATATCTGCAAGGGCAGATAAACATGTTAAGTAATTAGTAGACTCTGCATATTGATGATTTTTTTTAATGGGCAGTAGAGGAAACCATGTTAGAGTTGCCAAAATACTTCATAAACAAAAATTATGTAACGATAAAAAGTATCTTGATCCCGAAGTTATTAAAATTTAAAAAGCTTTATAATCGTAATACCAAAAGTCACAGGTGCAGCAACGTTACTTTTAGTGACAAAATTTATTCGAACATTTTCTTATAATAAACATTATATTTTTAGTCGCAAACTCCTCTATAAAATCCTTATTTTACTATAAGGAACTTAACCAGACTGCAACCAACAGCTACTCTCCGGGCTATGTGCCCCGCCGAGCGCTGAATTACAAGTTACAAGTCTGGCGCGTTAAGTGTAATAATTGCATATTACCATCAAAACGCTAATGCTTCGATTGCAACAAACACCAGCCGAAAGACTGATCCTACTTAAAGGAGCTCTCTTGCCAGCCGTCACACACCACTTGCAGACTGCAGGTTCGAGCTGTTGGCTCTCGTCAGTGCAAGGTAGGCATGTGACGATCGGCACGAGGATCCTTTAACTATTTGGTACATCCCGGTATTTTTACAATAGCGACATGTAAAATAGTCAGCAGGCGCCATCTAGCGGTCCAGTGTCTGTTGCAATTGAAAAATAAATAGCCTGACTGGGCTTAGCATAGTTCAAATGTGCTTTTAGAGGGCGGAATATTAAACATAATATTTTTAGTCGCAAATTCCTCTATAAAATAATTATTTTACTATAAGGAACGTAACCAGACTGCAACCAACAGCTACTCTCCGGAGAGTAGCTGTTGGTTGCCTTTATGAGGAACCTGATATTGCCAGGTCGATCAAAATAAATAGGCTAAGGTGGCTTGGACACCTTGAAAGGATGGACGACATGGAACCACCAAAGAAAATATTCCAGCAAACACCGGCTGGACAGAGGAAGAGAGGTAGGCCTAGAGCCAGATTTAAGGATCAGTGGAGGAAAATCTAAGAATGCTAGGAATTAGAAATTGGAAAACCAAGGCGAATAATAGGGAAGAATGGAAACTGATATTGGAACAGGTCAAGACCCACCCGGGGTAGTACCAAAGATGATGATGACTCATCCAAAGAAAAATAAGCAAAAAAAAATAGATGTTATTGTAAAGGTACAATGTCATCAGAATTTCAGTTATGTATCTTTGAATGAAACACCAAAACGTCTGTTTAAAATAGAAAAAAGAGATCCAACAAAATTCGTAGAAATTCAGGCCTTTTTTCAGATAAGAAGAAGAAGTCTCTTAATCGTCTAATAGCACAACAATTTGGTACCAATTGTGCACTTAGAAGAACAGGAGCATGAAGAAGAAGAACAGGGGGATCATGAAGAGCAAGGGTGTAAACATTTGGAGGACGACATCTGTATTTAATTCCAAAAATAATGTTCTGTTATTTTTTTATAATAGTAATACACATGATTAAAATACTTATTGAATTTTTGTTTCAACTCGTTACCTAAATTAAATCATTTCTATTTGTCAGTTCAAACAAAAGTAGATAAATCCATTTCCATCAAGCAAAACTAGATTAATCCATTTTTTTGAGAACTTCTTAAATTCTTAAATTAAGAGTCCATGATTAAGTTTTATACGATGTATGTGTCACTTTCCGCTTAGATATCGGGACCTGTCAAATATCAATTTTTCCTTAATAGCAAGAAACTGTTTATAATGGATTTATCTTCTACAAAATCGTTTTCTTAACTACTACCAACCTAAACTATTAATTTCATTAATAAAATTCACATTTCCAGAAAATTCAATTCAAAATGTAGATTAATGTGATTAAAGCTACAATTCAATTCATTTACTGATAATGCACTTTATATCACGCAGTCATATTATTTATGGAAACGGGAATTAGCCATTAACCGCAACTACTTTGAAACTGTTTTGTTAGTGTAATTAAACACGCAATGTTAGTGACTTTAGTGTAATTTTTCTGTTATATCCCCATTATTGCACGTAGTATAATCCCGTATGAATAAAACGCAAAGATGAAAACATCTGTTGGAGTGTATGTTAACATTTCCTCTCATCAATCTCCTATTATGTTAATTTACGTTTCTACACCTTACCTCACACGAGTATTCAATTATTTTCTGTTTTGCATGCAATAAATCATCAGAAAGAAGGATGCATATCATGGCGATTTAATTTGTTTGTCATTAGGTATACGCTATGAAGTGTTTTCACACTAGGCTTAGCTTACCCCACCTCCTCAGCTTTTACGTCGACTAGTTGTGACTACCTTGCCGGAAAAAAGCTTTATTGTATTTAGTCTTCACCGCCTCCCACCACCTTGCAAGACATCATCTTATCGGTATATCTGCGAAATATCACTAGCTAATTTCCTTCCATAGGCATTATAAGCAATCTTAATTACGTTACGAGTTAATAGAAACGACTGACAATGCAGTTTCTATGCGTGTTCAAGGCAGGAGTTCATATTAAGACATATAAAATGGAAACAGTAAATTTAATTTACCCATATTTTTATGGAATTGTCTGGAAAAGCGAATTTTGTAATTAAATGAATAGCTGACCTCACTGAACATCTTTTTTTAAAACAATTGATTTTTTAACTACATTTTCCCCCTTTTTAAAAGCTTTTATTAAATTTGTAATGTTTGTTTGTTTGTTTAGGTCAAATCTTGCAATCAAAATGTCGATTAGTTCTAATTACGCTAGAGCTTTGAAATTTTGCACATGTATATAAGTCCGGTGACATTACACTTTAACATTATCATATAAGAAGAAAAACAAGATGGCGGACGACTTTACCGTTTATGATCCAATTCGACTCAAAATCGATATCTGAGGGTTTTCGAGATCGCCCAATAATGAATTTTTGGTAAAAATTTAGAAATTCAAAATGGCGGCGCCAATATGGAAGACGACTATTGTCATTTACGGTTCAAATCGATCGAAATCGATATTTGGGGGTTTTCGGGTTCGCCGATTACGAATTTCTAGTCAAAAATTTAGTTCAGGATGGCGACTTCAAGATGGCGGACGATTTTCCGTTTAAGATCCGATTCAACTCAAAATCGATATCTGAGGGTTTTCTGGGTCACGAATTATGAGTTTTTAGTCAAAATTAGTAAAATCAAAATGGCGGCGCCGATATGGCTGACGACTTTTGTCATTTAGATCAAAATCGATATCTGGGGGTTTTCGGGGTCGCGGGTTACCAATTTCTAGTAAAAAATTAAGTTCAAGATGGCAGACGACTTTACCGTTTATGATACGATTCGTCTCAAAGTCGATATCTGGGGATTACAGCATATCAAAAGACTAAGAAGCGACGTTAACGCAAAAATTTGTTTTAGACGTTTCCTTTCTGTATATACACTAAATCACATTTTTATTTTTTTACTCCCTTTCATAACAGTGTGGGGGTGGTGTTGGGGGTGATAGTTGGGGGGGTGGGGGCTGATGTCAAAAATATTTTCGAGACCTTAACTTTTCGTACATGCCCTAAATTGCAATTTTATGGACTCTTACTTGCTTGTTTTGCCTATTTACCCTTATTTAACTTATTTACCCCCGAACCCTTCAACGGAATTAGATCAAAATATAATCTAGTTCTAGATCTTACAATACATAAGTGTACCAAATTTCAAATCAATATCACAAACGGTTCCAGAGTAAAGGTGCGCACAAAAAAATTACAGACAGAGGATTTTTTTTTCGCTCAAATTTAAAATCTCGACGTTTCATCACATTTTAAGCCGATTTTGAGAAAAAAAAATATTTTTTTTGCGTTACTATACTTCCACTGGACGTGGAAGTAATTAAGAGAAATATCTGGTTGTTTAGATTTATTATATCTCAAATTGTTGCCAAGCCAATGCATTCAACATGAAAAAAGAAACATTTAGAAGACTACAAGGAGAAAGTTGTAAAGGTTATGTGTAATTCCACTGTGAAATTTTACAGACCCATGCCATTTTACGAAGAGAGGCGCCGTCTCTTGGCCAACTGGCGAACTACCATTACCACAGATGGATATAAAATGCTAGAAACATCTCGAATGGCAGATCAGAAGGATGGAGAAGTTGTCTGAAACAAACTGGAGGGAAATGGACGGATCGCGAATAAGCCCCACGGATATATAAGACGGGAATCCAACGCACGGAGTTAGTTATTATATTATATTTTTTACATTTTCTCTTAAAAAGTTGAAACGAGTAGTTTATATTTTTTAAAGACATCGGAACTTCATTATATAATTTGGAAGCTAGGTAAATGTGACAGCGTTGCCCTACTGTTTTAATCATTTTAGGTACAGTAATTGATTTATTCATGTGTCGTGTATCATGATTGTGAACAATGATGTCCTTTGCGTTTAAGTTTCTGTACTGATATAGAATCAAATTCTGGATTCTGGAAAAACAACTGTCTTATATCTAGGATTTTAGATTCTTTATAGAGATCATCACTCGGGTAAGTAGATAAGTATAACTTCTGCCAAATATTATTTTTAGAATCCACTTCTGTAATACTTCAAGATTTTTAATATAACAATTTGTTATGCTCCCCCCAAGTAATGATACCATAACATAAGTATGGCTGAACTAAAGCAAAGTACATTGTTTTTAAATGATCTATGTCGAAGAATTTTTTAAGGTATTTAAATTTAGGCAGAAGTGATCTTAATTTCTTAATTAAAAAATCTACGTGTTTATTCTATCTAAGGTGACAATCAAGCATGACTCCGAGATATTTTATTGATGTGACATATGTTAATTCAATATCCGTGTTATTATATTTAATATTGATAGCTGAAAAGTTTGTCAGTTTATGAGCATAGCTAGTAAATGGTAAGTAGTACGTCTTAGTTATATTTATTGTTAATAATTTTCTACTAAAAAAATCTATTACTACTGGTAAGTCATTCCAGGTTTCTCCTTTATAACACAAAACTGTGTCGTCGGCAAAACTGATCACTTCCCCTGTAAGTGGAAGCTTAAATAAGTCGTTGACATATAATGTAAACAATATTGGCCTCAGTACGGTACCTTACGGTACACCGCAAGATACTGCAACATTCATCTTAAATGGAACAGCGAACAAACATAACTCTAGATACTGGAGTACAGAAAATCCACATTGGCTAATGGAGGCCAATACTCAATATCCTAAGAAGGTGAACTGGTGGGCTGGAATTATAGTCTCAAATTATCGGACCATATTTCTTTGATAGCACATTAACTGACGTGCGTTACTTGGATTTCTTGCAAAATTTCTTAGTTCCAGGGTTAAGAATACTTTTCTCAAACGATGACAACCCTAATGAAATTGATAGAAATATTTGGTATCAGCAGGACAGAGTTTTGCATTGGAAGTAAGGATCATCTCAATAAAGTTTTTTCCAATAGGTGGATCGCTAGACGCGGAGAAATTGAGTGGCCTACCCGTTCTTCCGATTTGACCGCTCCTGACTATTTTTTATGGTATTACTTCAAAATAAATCTACCCCAATCAAGTGTTGGAAAAGATAATTGTTAAAATAGCTAATTTTTGATAATAAACAGACAAACTGTAAATCCTGCATATCTACTTGTCTTACTAAGAGATGAAGGACTGTACTCAAAATATAATTTTCAATTAAGTACGACATTATTCGCGGTTCTCTTCGATTTACGAGTTTCCGCATCTACACATGCCAATAACAACTGTAACGGTCCATTTTTAGCGTGTGTAAATTTAGCGAAATATTAGTAAAATGTCATATATAAATGTGTTCAAACAAAGCCTATATTGTGCGATCTATTTGTATTCATACTCTAAGGTTATATGTAATTGGTGCATTTTTGAATCCGACGCCCTGATTGATTTAGATATTTTAACGACGTTTTGTTGAAAGATAGAGAACGCGCTCGGCGAGGTTCCCGGTGGAGTTGGGGGCTGGATGAGGTGATGGGGTCGGCCGACCGCAGCAAGGCGGCCCCGGGGATTAAAAATATTTAAAAGGAGGCATTGCAAACGTTATATTACCGTGAAATAACGTGTAAAGTTCAGTTAATTACTTGTAGATTTGTTTGATGCTCAAGTTTGTCGATATTACCTTCTTAAGTTCCAGTTTAAGGATAAGTTTTATCTGGCTAGGAGAGACGCCATGTATTTATGCTGTAAACGGCAAGTCGGCCATGCTTATTTCGAGATTTTCACGTTCAGTTCTGTTATATTTACGGTATTAGTCTGTATACTGTACTGTATTATTAAAGCGTAAACTTTAGAAACTTTCTTAGTGAACTAAAGTCTGTTTGGGGCACAAACCCTTCTTTAGTGCTTCTAATCCTTAGTGAATTAGGGGTTACCGATGTTCTGTTAACGTACGGTAATACCGTACGTTAACAGAACATTTAATACAGACTAATGTACACTGTACTGCTTTATGGAAGCGTAAATTTGAGAAACTCTCTTAGTGAAATAAAGACTTTCTGATGCATTGACACTTGTCTAGTGCGTGAACCCTGAGTGAATCAGGGGTTAATTTGTACATTTTCGAACAATACACCCTCCAAGAAGGTATTTGGAAGATTTCCGTCAGTGCCATTTACTGCCTCAAGTGACAAAATGCAACGTAAATTGTAAGTACGTTCTAGTTACGTTCCCTGAATGGTTTTCCGTGGCACCCAACTTTCCTTTCGAAACTTTGACTTTAAGAATTATAATGCGTGTTAATGTCGGAATATCTAACTATTTTTTTGTATACTCCAGATTTTGTCATGCTTGTATATTACGTTTTGTTGCTATGAGAATGATAGATTTTATTCATATTTGTAAATTACCCTTTGTTGCGGTAAAATTCTCTGTATTAGTTTAGTTATTTTTCTATGACTTAATTGCGTATTCGAATACCGTAGATCTTACCGAACTCTTGATGTGCTTTTGAATTGATGTATTTTTTATGTACTATGGCCTCCGGGTCACCCGTCACCCATTTTTCTGCAATATAGGATTAAATTTTACATTGTTTGTGTGTTATTAATCCAGTTTTCCCTCACACCCTGCCACTGAGCTAGTTAGGACTTTTAAGTAGAGACTTTTTAAAGAAATTTATAGTAAAAAAATTAAATTGTTTCACAACTGTGGTACTAAAATTTCCACCGCATACGAGAATAATCATCAAAACACAACAGTAGTAGTAGGTATCTTCGAAATAATTTGATTAAGCCTATAAAACACATTTGTTGGGTCCACACCCACAATAAATTTAGGCACACTATTTTCATCAAACATAAATCTGTCTCGCTGATAACAAAAACTAATTTAAATAAAAAACAATCGAGAAAAATATAGCAATTAAATTTAATGGGACTGATCCGCAGAATATAAAACCAAGCGGATCGGACAAAGATTTCCAACTTGAACCACCAACAAAGTGGCTTTTTGCAACGCTGACGTTATAAATCTTATTAGGGTAAAGTTGATCCTAGCTAATAAACAATCTAGAATTACGTAACACGAACGTCTGCTGAAACTAATGAGTCTTGATTAGAAGTCGGCCGTTCCTGTTATTTTACCACATGCACAGCGTTCACGCTAGAACAAGCAGAACACTTCTTCAAAGGCGTAACCGTAACAGGCATTGGGAGTTTTTTAATTTTTTGTTAATAAACTTGAGCTGTCTTCTGTGCGGAACACCGTTTTAATATTTATTAATAGCGTCGTCCCTAAATCGTTTCAGTTGAATTGAATACAAGTTGTATATCAAATAATTAATTCAAAATTATATTGCACTTAATAGAAGTGGGATTAAATTAGGCAGTTGAAATAAATTTAAACAGTACAGGCGATAAAATATTCTGTATCCCTAGAACATAGTCGGGTGCATATTTACTGGGCAGTCAAAAAACGCAACAAAAGCTTAACGAGCTAATTATTAACGCCGGTGAACCATTTAGCATGGTCTTATCAAATGAGCCGACGCCCATTAAAAACCTATAAAGAAAAGTGATTCAATTTGCAGGCGAGATAGTACAAAGAATAACGGTATTTCAATGAGGTTGTAAAGTTTTTGTAACGTTTTTTGACTGCCCAGTAAATATACACCCGACTATGCAACAGTTTATTTGTCCCTTGAATGATGTATACATTATTTAGATTTTGTAAAGTTCGCGCAACAAAAATTAAAAGTTGGCAGCTATCAGCAAGAACCTGAAGATTCCAGATGTCATTCTATCGAAACAATTTGTGACCAGTATTTTTATAGCAAAATTTGTGATTAGTCTCTTTTTCTCGGTTTGTCAACTCAACCTTTTTATGGGATCAATGTTTATTAAATCATGTTTCGTCTTAATGATAACAGCTTTATTTTCTTCTATACAGGATGTTTCAATGTATTAATGCATCCACCGTCCTTCCTTACTGAGATACAGGATGTTTTATTGATTTTGGCCAAATCTTTCATTGGTCATAACTATTGGATCACCCTGTATAATCGGTTCATACTTAGAATATATGTTTCACTTATTTCATTTGATAGAACTTCATAATAAACCAAAATAGAAATCCAGGTCCGGCTTAATAAAAAAACTGACAATATGTTTGATGTCAAAATCAACACCTTGTATGACAAAATTTTGTAGATCTGTTTCGATATTCGAAAAGAGCGGAAAAAATTTAACAGAGTAAAGCGTATACGAACTTAATTGAAACCGTATAAAAACTAAAATCCGGCAAAAACAGTCGGCATCTCTTTATTGTACATGGGCGGAGGTAAATAGAAATGCTTGTCATAAGAAAATGATAAGATTTTCGGGCGTTATTATATTATCCTCTGTTTCAAATGGTCTCCAGAAAGCCATGGTAAATTAATAAATAATTAAAATATTTTACCTTTTATATAATAGTAAATATTTATAAATATGAACAATAACTAACTAAACTTCTATGCTTGATATTATAACAGGTATTTATGCACTGCACTGGCACATTGACAGCACATCTCATAAGTCCACCGTTGTCTACTGAGAAACGATTTACGATTTTTTTATGCTAGTAGGCCTGTCCGTTTTATTATCTTTAAATCAGTGCAGTCGTAGATGGTTCATTCAGGCTGATTACATTGCCAGTCTCGGGCTCGCCTGCACAGTTTCAACTACCATTCGAATCTCGATACCATTGCTAAATATATAGGACAAAATATCAAGTTCAGTGCGCACGGTCCTGTGCTTTAACACTGACCAGTTTCAATTGTCCTCGTATATAGTATAGCTCACTTAATTTGTTTGCGTATTTCATTCACCAGCCTTGATTACGTGCCGTAAATCCAATTTCATTAAAATGGCCGAGACAGTTGGAACTTGAATATTTAATTTAGAGTTTAATTAACAAAAAAATTTAACTTGCAGCGGTGACAATTCTTACACTTCTAAACTAGGTAAGAGAACTATTGTAAAATAATTTTAAAAACAATGTAGATTTGCATACATAAATCAAAATATTACTTAATTTTGTTAGTCTACATTTAAAAATAATATTATTTTTAATGTATGTGTTACGGTTAAAGTGTTTACTTGGCTAGTTGACAGACTAACTGGATAGTATACAAACTATCTAAACGCCTGGCCGTTTTGATGGAAAATCATATTTCTATTAAAATAGCTAGCTAGCTTACAAGATTTGTCGCCAAAGTACAAACCACAAGAAAAGTACAGAAATTAACTGGTGTTTTCGGCTAGTGCGGAAATTTTCGCGGAATTTATTCAGCACAAACTAAACGAATTCCTAAACGTAATTGGGCTATTTTTTTATTGATCTCGACCGTTCGCACACCATAGATAGTAAATTTGTCTCAATAAAATTAGATAAATTAGGTATTCGAGGAAATGGTAACTCAATATCCTATCTCGAAAATAGAAAGTGCATTGTTAAATATGCTAATGTATCTTCAGACAGCTATGAAACTGAACTTGGTAACCCACAAGGCAGTGTTCTCGGTCCACTCATTTTTCTCTTAAAGTCAACGATTTCGTAAAGTGACTCTTGTAACAGAATCTTTTAAATGGCAATATCAATATGTCTTGGAATTTTTTCCAGCGACAATGAAAACATTGTTCTTATTTTATATCGAAAGTCTCGAGATATCTTTAATGTATATAATAAAAAGAAGAGGTCCAAGAATACATTCTTGCTGAACATCGAATGCACCTAAACTA
Source organism: Leptura quadrifasciata (assembly GCA_963675555.1). Classification (NCBI taxonomy): domain Eukaryota; kingdom Metazoa; phylum Arthropoda; class Insecta; order Coleoptera; family Cerambycidae; genus Leptura; species Leptura quadrifasciata. Next base: position 12,320,572 of record OY776674.1, read on the forward strand.
TTTTGTGACGTAAGTATCGAATATCCGGTACCAAGATGAGTAAGCTGTTGTCTCCCATTGAAATAATTTTAAAATCAGCTAAAAGTACTTCCAGATATGCCATGATAACTTAATTTTGAAATGAGAGATGATTAACATTTAAGGAGTAAGAAGCTTTAGTCATGTCAAGTAATGTCAAAGAGGTGAATTTCGTGTTGTTGATGGCTCATAAAATTTTATTAGTTATATTAAGGGAGGACTGAAGCCATTTCGAAATCCGGGCTAATTAGAGGAAAATGTTGAATTTTGACATAATCAGAGAGTTGTTCATAAATAATTTATTGTCATTAATGGAAGTTGTTTAGAATATTTTTTCTTAGGCATCGTTCATGAACTTGTTCATCCGATTTTAAGTGAAATAATTGTTGATATCGTTAATATTGCTACAATATTAATCTTCAAGGAGATCGGTGAAATGTTATCCTTTAGTACTCCCATAGTTTCAACTTAAGTTGATCCATATTTGACTAGGATTATTCCTAATACTGACTCGATATTAAAGTTTTAGAGTATCCCAAACCATTATATAAATTTTACGTCGAATTATTTCTGACTATTTTGATTTTATGACGGCATTATTTCCTTTTTTTAACGTTAGATTAAAATTGTTGTTGTTGGTAGGCTTTGTTTACACATAATTCTTTTTCTAATTTTAAAGTTGACTATTTACGAAGTAACATTTTTTATGACTTCTTTATTATATAATCCATGTGATGGAAAATAAAATGTGTGTTCCCTAATAAATCTGAGAATTTCTCCTCAGATTAGACCAGTAAGGTGATAATTTTAGTCTTACCAAAAATTTTTTCAACAAATAATAAGAGTTCATTGAAATGTTTATGATGAGTCTCCATATTTGTAAATGTGTTATCATTAATTATTAAGACCCTCCTTTGGTATTTCTTTGTTTGAATAATCTCCTTTTTTGTGCATTTAATTTAAGCAATATCTTTTTAAGGAGCGTCATTGTGATTGCACTCGAAAGCTGTTTCAACAATCGAATATGCTTAATAAGAAAGAGTTTTAAACATTTAATACAGGGCAAAGCTTTCAATAATATATGAATAAGTTAGTTTTATTATTTTTGTTAGAAATTTTGTGTGCTCTTTCGGATGTTGGTTAATTATTATTATTAAATATTTAATAGTTTTAACTTTTTCTATAGTTTCAGGAGGAAGTGAGTTTGCTTGGCCACCAAGCAGTCCTAATTATAATCCTTTGGATTATTATGTGAGGGGACATATGAAGTCCTTAGTCTATGCAAATACTATCATTTCAAGAGAAGAACTGTGAGACAAAATACAAAACGCAGCGAATTTTATTAGAGGACAGGAAAATGTATTTTTCAATGTAAGAAAATCTTTTATGAGTAGAATTAGAAAAGGCATAGAAGTTAGGTGGAGACCATATCGAACATTTACTATAAGTTGCAGCAAGGGGGTTTCTGCATGGGGGGAAAGTTTATAATATCATTATGCCAACTTTTACGTTATTTTTTGGTTTTTTAATAAGATCCTCATTGTAGACAATCTTTTGATTTATGTATTTATATCAATACCATGAAAATAATCCATTAGTTCATAAAGAATGTGAGAAAGAGTTTACGCTGTTATTACGAGTTTGTTTTCCCTTACGTTTTGTACTTTTTTCAATTAATACGCTTTGTTTCACTAAATTTGAATTTGTCTTTCAAAAAATTATTGAAATGTTTAACGGCACTTTCCTCGAAAACGGTTGGAGTTATCAAGTTCTACCAAGTGTACCTTTTATACGTGGAAATGATGCCCTCATCAGATTTTCTGGTCAGAAGTGCCACAACGTTTCGTAAAAAATATGAAAAAAATTCATCATCAGATACAGGTACTGCGGCGCCCTCTATGATCTAATGTGATGTAATACATAAATTATTGTTTCTTAGAATAAAAAAAGTTCCTCTCGCAAATTTGGTGAAGATCAGTCAAGAGGGTGTTGAGTTATTGCACAGCAAAATTTTACTAAAGCATATTTGGTTATATGCTTATATTTTGGCCCAAAGAATCCTTGAACTATGGCCTATTATTAATGGTCCACCCTGTATATACAATACATTTAATTTGGTTTTATTTAATAACCTTGCCGCAATATTGGCCAAAAGTCCGTACATCATAAATTTTAATTATTAATTATTAACCGACCAACTTTACATGGTGTAAACTCGAGAGTCATCACCGCCGCTACGTCGATTCCTCGATACGTTCAATGCAGAATCCATAATACAAATGAACGAATGAGGTGCAAGCACTCTAAAATGATGGCAGTAAATATGTCGGTGGATGAACGTGTGGGGTCTCTACATACCAGTGGAAGAGAACTGCCCATAACTTCAAGCATATCTCTGCATTAGATCCACAATTGCTAACTTAACAACTATCGTCATTATTTATTTAATTAATTGAAAAAATGAGCCTTAGTTATTTGCTTTTGGGATTTCATTACACGGTCATGTCTCGTTTTGACAGACGGACAACTTTCCCGTTCAAAGAAATGCGTATCGTAGCTCATAGGTGTTTCCAAGACATCTTAAGCTTTTAAGTTGACACTAAAAGCTCTAATAAATAGCCGCAAGTAGTTCTCTGCTATCTGATGGTATTTTTATGGGGAGGGTTGAATTATTTCTTATAAATAGGATATATTTACAGAGGCCTCATTATATTTCAAGAGATAAATGTGACGAGGAGAAAATTGCACTACTTGCCAGATGCGTATCATACAGCAACAATTTACATTAATATTTATGTCACTCGCAATGCTTTCTTATCTTCATGCATTGACGGATGCTAAGAAATTCTATTTTAAAGTTTATTTGAGACCTTTTTGGGAAAATATATAATTACAGGTCGTTGGTAAAACAATGAAATAGTCATTTAAAAAAGTGTTAGTGCGGAAGGATCAGATATGAGGTCTAAATTTAATTTCGCAAAAAATAAAAAGAAATTTTAATAAAATTGGTAGAGAACTTCTGTGATGCTGAGGTAGGCTTTATTGGCAATTTAGGTGAAATCAGAAACAATCATTACTTGTTGATGACAAGCTTAAAAACGTCCATTTAAAAGATAAGGCCTATAACAAATGGTATACCCCAGGACCCAGTTATAAGACTACTAAAGATTTTAAATCCACTCTACAGATAGCATTAATTGCATTTCTGCAACATACTGTTTTATACTAATGACACTCAATTAATGGATAAATTTAGTGAAAGCGATGCAAATATAGCTCGGATAACTAAAATGTTGACTTCATGTTATATTTTGTTTATTTATTTACATATACCATCCGACAGCCAAGGCCAATTACTGGATGGGAAAATACAGGATTATCGACAAATTACAAATTATTAAGTCAAACAGAATAATATAAATATCAATATATAACGCATAACATAATTTTAACAAGCATGGGAAGAGACTACGTAAAAAAATAAGAACTATTGCAGTGTTCAGTGTCCTAAGTTTATTTATATTACAATTAAATATGTCAACTATGTCTTGCAGGTTGTGGTAATTATCGTACATAAAGCGAAGCGGTGGATGTTTTTAACAAATTAGTCCTTAATGTGGCAAGATAGAAGGAAATGTCAATACGAGCTTCAGTTCTTGATACATGAAAGCCTATTTGTTCCAATACCTGAGGGCAGTCTATTTTATTATTTATTATTTTTTACAGAAATATTAATGACTGTCTAATTCTGCGATCTTCCAGGTTAGGTAATTAGAATATATCAAGTATCAAGGAGGCGTTATGGTATTCTAATTGGTGGATATAACCTACTTTCTAAAGGATTCCATATTAGTGAAGCATATTCAAGTTTTGATCTGACCAAAGAATTAAAAAGCAATGTTAACGTGTTGAATTTCTTATTATAAAGTCCAAATTTTTTAAAAAAGATTACATTACGTTATTGATATGTATACTGAAAGTTAATTCACTGTCATAGGTGACCCCAAGATCTTTCATATGCTTAGAGTAATGTAATGTGTTGCCAGTTAATTGATAATATTTTAGTAGTGGACAATTTTTTGCAGTCTGTCTCAGAGCTAATATTGCAAAACAACTTCATGTCATCTGCATAAAGTAAATAGCATACATCTAAATTATCTATAATATCATTGATAAATGGTATGAAAAGGAGAGGCCCCAGAACAGAGCTCTGGGGAACCCCTGATGTAACTGATATTTAGAACAATTTTGCACCCCGACATTCAACATATTATGTTCTTTGGATAAGATTTTAGTAAATTTAACAGTAGTATAGAAAGCCCAGCGTGATCTTGCTTATGTAATAATATATTGTGGTCAATTCTATCAAAGGCTTTTATGAAGTCCGAGTGAATAACATTTACTTGGTCATTTAGATCCATCCATTGCGTGAAATACTGCGTAACACAAAATCAGTTTGAGACCTGTTTTTAACGAAGCCGTGTTGATGCACACTAGTCTGCCCTTCTATATGAAGATAGGGCGCGTTGTGTGGAGTTATTTCAAAAACTTTTGCGAAATTATAAATCATAATAATTTGCCGATAGTTTTCTACATTGGTTCTTTCACCCTTCTTATAAGCCGGACAGATACAAGATATTTTTCCATATATCCATGTGTAATATGTGCATAATTCCTAACAATAAAAGCTGGTACGTCATCAGGTCCTTTTGTAAATTTAGGTTTTAGCTGTTTCGAGGCAGATAAGACATCATCTGTAGAAAATTTATCAATATGTAAATTACTATTCGGACTGAACGATTTGTTAAACAAATCGTTATTTGTTTCTCTGGGGTTAGTAAACAAGATACTGTAAAATCTTGCAAATACATCCACAATTTTTACCCACACTATTATTAAAGGGAGTAAAAAAATTTAAATGTGATTTAATGCGTATACAAGAACGAAACGTCTCAAAAAATTTTTTTCGCGCTAGTTACCCTCTCTACCACCCCCACTGCCGCCCCCACCCTATTATTAAAGGAAGCAAAAAATTAAATTGTGATTTAGTGTGTATATGCGAATCAAGGGGCTATAAAAAAATTTTGGCACCATCCACCCCATCTACCACCCCCATTGCCACCCCCACTCTATTATTAAGGGGAATAAAATATTGGAATACTGAGATTTAGTGTATATAGGACTTGGATATAAAATCTGTATGTAGAAGTAGTGATTTCTTGGGCAGCGGTTTCTACTTCCTTATGTAAATTTGCTGTTTTCCGTAAAGTTTCTAGAATGGATAAGTAGGCCATTCCAGTTAACTGAACGGATATATACGTTCTAGGATGGATATGAAATCGACCAATCAGTTCGTGCATTAAGTACATAGGCAATTAACTATTCATTTAAAAAATTCAAGTTAATGCATAACCTGTCAAAGTAATTGCCAGTGTGTATTCGTGCAGTTTGAGCTAAAACATAATTTAAAATGAGTGATTCCAGTGAAGAGTCGATAAATGGTATATCACCTAAATACAGACAAAACTTTAGAGACATATGGCAAAAAAAGTAGTTATGTGGGGGGGGGGGGGGCGGTTTGAACCTACGACCTCTTGCATTCGAAACGTAAATGTAATCGCTAGGCTACTGCCGCCTTTATAAAATGTTTCCACCTAGAGCGTAAGTTAAGCAGACGCTAAGTTTGTATATTAAAATTTGATTAAAACTACTTATTTGTAGGTTTTTCTTAATCCGGTAGTAGAAAAAGTATACTGTACAACTAGAGTGGATTATCCATATCATACTCGAAAGACTGAAGGGCAAATTCATAGACAACACTAAAGTATTACTAACACTTATCCCAAATCCCACTCATTCCAAACTTAAGTTAGGGTGCGCCATTCTGTAACTCACTTTTGGTACTCAGAAACAGGCATAAATAAGTGACTAACTTGAGTGTGCATCAAACCATATATTATGCATCAAACCACAAACTATGCAAATGTTTCCAGAAATATTCTGTTAGCATTGGAAAATACTTAAAAGCTAAATAATTTCGTAATTTCATTTTATTAAGAACTTTTTTTTTTATCAAATTGAAAACAATATATTCGTATCGTTGTTGAGCCCTGGTTACTGGATTCACGAATGGTGTATACACATGTCTTGTTTGTGCATAAACACTATCAGCCATATGAACTCCTGGCAAATCACCACGTTTCAAACGCAAATGAACACGAAGAGGACTACTGTTACATATTCTACTATAAGCAGAACGTGGCCAATGAAATACAATATACTGTATTTCACAACGTGGGCTCGCCACTATCTGCACATTTAATGACATCCAAGTTTTCCTATTTCTATAAATTTCTGCGATTAGGCCACCTGGGCTGTTCATTTCAATATGTGTACCATATCAATACAACCAATGACTTCTGGAAAGCCTGCGATGTTATAAAATAATCTTTTGATGTCACGGGATTTATTTCTATTTTGTGGAAATTTCAGCTATCTTGGTAAATTTTTTGCCAATCGTTAATATAATTATTAATACGTAAATATTAATATTATATAAAATTAATATATAAATATTTTACACAATTTATCAACTTTTTGAATAAAGAGTACAGCACGAGTGAAGTTTCAACTGCCCTTACTTGTAACTCGTTTTCTTCTAATATTTTACTCATTTATTAGTGAGATTTGATTGACTCATTCAGTAGAAATTGGTTATGAATATGGTTAGGTTATGTTTAGGGCAAGATAAGCATAAGCTGAGTGTGAGTGAGGTTTGAGTATGACTTATGAATTTGTCCCTGAGGCACTCCGCTTACAGTCTCGTGCTCAATCTCCTTTCTCGTGCGATATGGCTATCATATCCACTCTTGTTGCACAAACTACTATTCTCTGACGCTTTTCTTCTTATGCTTTTTAGCTAGACTTCGTCTAATTTTAAAAAGTTTATATAAAGGAATTTTATTATTATAATTATCATTACTTTCACTTTCTCAAATTTTTGGGTAATAAGTTTTGGAAAGCGGAAGGTATTTAGAGCCCTGAGACCAATCCAGTTTTGTAAAGCGCTTTCTATCGGATTTTTTTTACATAGCCGGAGATTTATAAGTTCTACTATGTCCGTATGAGTTGTGTAATGAAAATCAAATCTTTTATATGAAAATTAATGAACTATCTTCCGACGGCATTGTTTATTTATATTTGTAATATATCACGCTAGGCATCTAGTCAACAAGTAATTTTATTTACTTGAATTATTCGCATACATCAGTAGTCAGTACGTGCAAACAACTTCCTCTTTAATCAAGAAGATCGAGTTATTAAAAGGAATATTATTACCTACTTGCGCAAAGAACAGAATCAAGAACATCCTTGAACTGTTATCAGATGTGGACTGAATAAAATCATAGCTAAAACTACGAAAATAATTTCCAAGAATTATTTAACTTAAAATTACAAGCATATTTTTGACTTGTATTTTTTAAATTCATTTGTAGTATGGCAGATTCTTGTTTGTAATCCTAATACTACTTTTTTTTACATTTATTTAACGTCGGCCTATTTCCGCTACTGAGGCCTAACACCGACGCCTGTAGACGAGCTACCCCCAACCAGGAATTTTGCCGAACCTCTTCCCTTAAGAAGAGTAGAGATCTTTTACTTGCATAATATATAATAGACAAGGGACCGGCCGCTTTACATCCCCTCCGAAGGATGGTATATCTCCTATACAACCCTCGCCTAAGGTTGTATAGCTTCCGCGCATACATTGAAATACAAGCCGCTGGAAGATGAGGCGAGGACGAGGTCTTCGTTGGAACGGTCACCCATCCAACTACTAACCGCGCTTAACGTTGCTTTACATCGCATATCGAAGTATGTACATAGTAAAGACGCACCTACGCTCGCCCCGTAATCCTACTACTAGTCGTGTTTTTATTTAGATAAGGATTAATTTCGAAAGGCTTTTCCACCAAATCGCAATAATCTCATCTCTGTAATCCTTAATTGAGCACATTTTGGGTTAGAATTTATGCGTGAATTTACGTTGGAATTTACGCGTGTACAATGAACTCATTTTCTGTGTGTAGTTTGGAAAATCTAATAATAATTTGCATAAATGGATGACCAGAAACAGAAATAGAATATACACAGGATGCAATGTTCACAAAATCCGACTTTCGAGAATTTGTCTGCTGCTGCAAGTCCAACTCTGCAGGAACGCATAGAGGCGTAATTTAAAATTTATAGACTGCCTAACAGATCACTCTAGAGTAATAATTATAGCTATAACGCGCCCAATTAAAATAACTTTATACGTAGTTAGGTGTAAAATTAAAAGCTTTGGACAAGAGCGAAGAAAATCTTTGCTAATGATACCTTTATCGATCATTGTAATAAGCATGATTGCGTTTCATATTCGTAAAAGTTCAGGAGTAATATCGAATTTTAATTTTTTTTTCTCTTAGGGGCCATTTGCACAGACTGTAATCATAAATAAATCAGAAAAAATAATGCCAACAAGGTTCTTTACAAATTTTAATTATGCAAGATGAATAAAATGTTAATGGCAATAGTTATTGCAGAGCGGTGCCCGCATGGCTCTCAATAAAAGGCAATTCACAGCACCAGCCACAAGTTGCCCAAATTTACAAGAGCTGCCGTTAATAACACTACGAATGCCCGTCGATGACCCACTTTCGTAACTAACAGTAACCCATATCACGATGCTACTTTTTATCGCAAGCAGCATGTCGTATATTTATATAATTACGACCAAAGGTCGTTGATTTGTAGATTTGATCAATTAGTAATATAAATTTTTTCAATGCCACAACTTGCATTCTGCTATTGAACGTGATGAAATATATCGTGACCAAAGTAATTTTTTCGGAATAGCTATGTCTCACGTATTGTTTACATTTGCATTGCGAAATATGACGGAAATTAGTGGTTGCTGACCAAATTTGGTGGGATTGTAAACATGATATTAAGAGTTTCTCTTTGCCACTTGTAGAATGACATTGTGGTCTGTGGATAATATTTGTTAGGAATAAAAGATGGATGGGGAATGGTTTTGAATGTTGACCTGATGGCATATTTAATACTGTTGATGAAAGGAAGGTCAAAATAGTACATCACCGAGTTAATAATATATTACAAGATTTTGGGCAGGCTCTGGCCTCCTGAGCTTTGTACGCGAACAACATAGATATACGAGAACAGAGACAATAAGAAACTTTCCAACTATAAGAGTTACAAGATTTCCAGACAGAGTTAATGGCAATATTAAATTTCCAGCAGCTGTAATTTTAATAAACTTATTATGATTATTATAATTAAAATTGATTAACTCCACTTTTAATTTATCACCTATTACCTGTAAGGAAATCAACAAAATAATATTATTAATTTCCTCAATAAAATCTGCTGGCGTTGATGGAATTCCTTGCTCATTATTAGCAAAGTTTGTTAATTATATAACTCACCCCCTCACCTTACTAATAAATCTCTCATTTCAAAAGAGGGTATATTTCCTACTATTCTAAAAAATGCTATGGTTATATCTGTCCACCAAAAAGACGACAGAAGTCTAATATCAAATTATAGAGGGATAGTCCTGCTATCTCCATTTTGTAAAATCTATGAAAAATCTTTTCATGGTAAATTCTCAGCTTACTTGGACGTTAAAAACATACTAACTGGCTTTCAGAAAAGGCTATTCTACCCATCATGCCGTTTTATCAATGTACAATTATTATGTTTTAAATAATATTGTTGACTTAAAAAATAATGCCGCCTGCATATTTTTTGATATAACATGCGCGTTCGATACAGTCAATCTAAATCTGCTCTTACTGAAGCTTGATAAATATGGAATAAAAGATAGCGCTTTAAACTGGGGGGGGGGGCATATCTAGTGGATAGGACACAAGTAGTTACTATAAGGAACAGCGTTATTATTTATCAATCAAACACTAGTCAGGTCACCATGGGTGTCCCTCAAGGGAGTGTTCTGGGGCTATTGCTATTTTTTTTATAAATGATATTGTTGGCTGTTTTGACGAATCGTTTCTGTCTTTATTTGCTGATGACACATCTGCTGATGTCTCTGCTTCGGGTATGAGGGAACTCACTTATCGTGCAAATGTAACTAGGTAGAAATGTTTAATGTACCCTTGATAGTTCTAATAAAAAATTAGTAAAGATAATGCTGGTGGCGGAATTTATTAAACGACTAATCGTTCATTTTCATTTAAGTCAGTCAGTCCTTGACTTTGACGTTTGTGCATATATGTCATTAACTGATATTCTTATCTCCGTGTCCCTTAAGTTTGTTGGTCTTGTTAAATTAGTTATCGAAGATTTTGATTTTGCTAGTAGTTGTTGTTATTAGTTGTTGTTATTGTATTTTCTGTGACATGGCCGCGTATGCCAACGCAGAATACGTTGATATCTTGTTTGTCTATGGATACTGTGGCGGCAACGCTGCTGAAGCTCGCCGAGAATGTGGTCTTTGGTACCCTAACCGCCGCTTACCAAATGCACGTGTATTCAGTACGGCATATCGAAATATCGCTGAAACTGGCTCCGTGAAATGTAGAAGAAGTGACGCTGGTGCTCCTCCCGTGTATGAATCAGATGATGAGGAAGATATTGAGGTATTTTGAGGAAGACCCAACTATTTCAACTAATAAAGTCGCAAGACTAACCGGAGCGTCACAATGGAAAGTTTGGTCTACGATACGTAGAGTTGGATGTCATCCTTACCATTATACCCCTGTCCAAGGCTTGGAGGAAGGTGATCCTGGAAGGAGAGTGGAATTCTGCCGCTTTATGTTAAATTCAGATGCAGAAAGTGCAAATTTTTTAACAAGTATTTTATGGACGGACGGGTCGAAATTTAATTTAATTTATAACAAATTTCCACAACCTACATTATTGGGCAGAAGAAAATCCCAAGTTAACACGTGAAACTAGTTTCCAAATGAAGTTTTCTATTAATGTGTGGATGGGAGTCATTGGCCACTATTTAATAGGGCCGGACTTTCTACCTCAAAATTTAAACGGGGAAATCTATGAAAATTGTTTAAGAAATGATCTGGCGGTGATTTTAGAAGATGTTCCTCTCGCCGTCAGACAGCGAATCATGTTTCAGAACGACGGTTGTCCAGCACATTATCGGCTGACAGTACGACAGTTACTTGATCAACCGTTGGATTGGAAGAGCGGGCCCAATACCTTGGCCAGCGCGAAGCCCTGACTTAACACCCCTTGATTATTACGTATGGGGTCATATGAAGGAGATGGTCTATGCCACACCAGTCAATACTATAGAAAACCTTAGACAAAAGATAGTCGGTGCTGCCGAACACATAAGGCATAATCTGACAACCAGAGTAAAAAGGACGGAAATAATAAGACGCTGCTGTGTCTGTATACGGAATAGGGGCTCCCATTTTGAGCAAGACATATAAAAAATAAAGTACAACTTTGAAATTAATGAAGAATTAAACTCTACTTTTAAAATGTTTTTTACTGTTTATCTAAAAATAAAATTCGTACTACCTGTGTTATTTTTACTAGTATTTTCTTAGAACTATTAAGGGTACCTTGAACATTTGTACCTAGTTAGATAGCTATTGAAATAAGGAAGTTTTTATAGTAATTTGTACGCGTGCTACTTTAATATTTTTTTGAAAAAACCTAATGGGTAAATTTCATAACTGATTTAAAAAGTTTTTATTTTAAATGTTCACATGATCGAAATGTTTTCGGATATTTTTCATTCCAAACGGATATCTATACTATTGGACAAGTAATCCAGTAAAAATTTTTTAAAAAATGTCAAGTAGATTTTTCGGAAATTAACTTTTAAGACATTAAGATCTACTTTTTTGAGAAAAACAAAAAAATTTAAATATCTCAAAAACTATTGAGTTTTGCATAGTGTATGTTAGGGCTAGATTTACTCCTTAGCTCATGCCCCATCACATCTCCAAAGGAATGTATCGAATTACCAGTAACCCTGTATACTGTGAACCACCTCTTCAGGTCAGTTTTCAAGACTCTTTGATAATGGTCGCAAGGCCGAAACATATGTCGGACAAAACTGAACAAAACCCATGAAACAATAAACCAAGTGCGTATTGTAACTATATTTTTGAATATTTATAATTATTCTATTTATTATTAGGATCTAGTTTCTACGCTGTGATCGAATATTTTGATGCTGATTTCAATAATTAATTTAATCTCTTACTAATATTCTGCTAATATTTTATGTCATATTGTATGTGGGTTTATTTTATACTTGTTTTATATATTTCACTGCTGGTGCGTTATTTAATTCGATTTTAATTTGACAATATTCTATACTTGTGATACGAGTATGATGAAAATAGGGTGTATTATTATTATTACTAAAAGAATCACGGAAGATTGCAAATTTACATCTAAAATCATGAGTAGACTGGTTCCATATGCATCTCTACAATGTAGAGAAACTTCCTCTTGAAGATATATATCTATTTAACAAGCCAGTATTAGAGCCATACTGGGGAGAGTTCCATGTGGAGTAGGCAATAAGCCGATTTTTTTGTACTTAAAGATGCTACCTATTGATTTTCTACTACCGCAATGTTACAAAATGTGTTAAAAAGTTATTACTACATATCATAAGACGCTAATTTACGATCACTTTTGAACACAGGTCATTAAGTTAAGGTATCTTTAATTACCCGTATGTTTTGCACCTAGTGCGCCTGTTATGACAAATTAACGATTTTGCAAACGCTATCATGCCCTGCGTTTTGAATTAAATTTAATATTCTAAAATATATCGCATAACGTAGCTGAAACGACTTATTAAAATTTATTGACGCAATAAACCACAGAGGATAAGATCTAGAGAAGTTACATATGTAGAAAATAGTGTATAGAGGGCTTATTTATATCTAGTTAAAAGAGTATATCCGTTTTCTTGTCACATTAAGTAAAAGACTAGCAAATAACTTGTAATTGTTGTATTTACACAGCCATTTGCTCATGTCCAAATACCACAGGGTTTGTAGCTCCCTTGGGGGTGAATTATTGCACACAGTGCCTCTTTTAGCGGATCATATCTTTACGGTTATAAGTGTAAGAATATTAATTATTTCTTATTATCAGCTGCAGTAGATGTGTGAGGGAATTAATTTTTTAACAGAACTCAAGAAAAATATTTTTTTTATATTATATGTACATATAATAATAATAACTCATTTATTATTTATCAATATGTACATACAAAATATTTAACAAAATAAAATTTAATTGTGATAAATAAACGGTAAAGGTTCAGAATTCTGAAATAACAGATTCTGCTCTTCCACCAATACTCGGTAAATTATAAAATACAATTTATAAAGATGGAGAAATAGGAATGAAGAAAGAGAAAAAAGACAGAGAAGAAGCAGAAGGAAGAAAGGAAGAAAAAATGAAAACGTTGAAGAATTAATGTGATCGCTGGTTTTGCAGTAAATGCTTTTTAAGTTTAATTTTGACCGAATTATATGATAAGTTAAGATCCATGTCACCAATTTTGTTAATACATTTTGCAGCGTTATATGAAAAAGACCGTTTAAAAATTTCTTTGCGGTGTTGAGGAATGGTAAGTATATCTTTTCTGCGAATATTTATATTGTGCACATCAGTTCTAAATTTTAATTTATCATGTAAATAAGATGGTGATTTCAATTTTAAAATTTTGAAAAATAAGCAAGTCATGTGAAGTTGCCGCCGATTATACATGTTTAACCATTTAATATCTTGGAGTTTATGAGATATTCGGTGGCGCCTTCTAATTCCATAAATAAGACGTAAACCGGAGTTTTGAAGTTTCTGTATGCGTCGAACGTCAGTGGCGACTAAACAGGGTTCGTAAACACTATCACGGTGATTGAATTGGGATAATACAAGAGAGTCGCATAATTTTTTTTTAATATCATGGTCTAGAAAGTGGCGCTGTGTATATATCATTTTTAAAGATAAATATCCTTTCTGCAATTTGCTTGCAACATGTTCTTTAAATCGAAGTTTACTATCAATTATAAGACCCAAACTTTTAGAATAATTTTTAAACGGTATTATATCATTCCCAATACGCAAACTAAGATCATTGTAAATAGTATTTCTTATATTTTCAGTACAAAATAGTACGGCACAGGATTTACTAGGGTTAATCTTCAACAAATGGTTAACTGAAATGGTAAAAAGTGCATCTAAATCCTTGTTGATCAGTTGGTTGGATTCCTCTAAGTCGCTCAAATTGAAGGAACAATATAATTGTGTATCATCAGCGTAAAAGTGAAATTTACAAAATTTTAATGATTCGCAGAAAGTTGACGTATAAACTGTGTACAAAAGTGGACCTATGATACTCCCTTGAGGAACACTTGCTAAAACATTACGTGGTTCTGATGTGCTGTTGTCAAAGTGAACTTGCTGAAACTTATCCGTTAGAAAAGAGGATAACAGTGTGCAAGCACTGTCATTAAATCCAAGGAAATGCAACATAGATATTAATATAGTATGATTTATCATATCGAATGCCTTGGAATAGTCTAATAAAATTAAAATACTAATCTTATTTTCGTCGCTAGCTTTAATAATGTCATCTGTTATATCCAAGAGAGCTGTAGCACAACTATAACCCTGTCTAAACCCAGATTGTTTAGTTGGTAATATGTTATTGGCGTTTAAGTGTACTCTTATCTGTAATTCCATAACTTTTTCAAATACTTTTGACAAAACAGGTAAGATACTTATGGATCTTAGATCACTGAAAACAGTCGGATTGCTGACCTTCGGTAGAGGTATGACTTTAGCTTTTTTCCATTCCACGGGAAAATATTCAGTTTTTATGCAGTCATTGATAATGTGTGTGATAAATGGGATTATAAAAGGACAGCAAAGTTGGATAAGAGTTATATTTAACATATCTAAGCCGAATGCTGTTGACTTTATATTCTTTATTATGTTAGCCACGGTAAATTCATTAGTTAGTTCGAAAGAAAATAAACTAGGCACACCCTGCTTAACATTGTTCAAATAAAAGTTTATTAAGTTGTCATCGGGCAGGGAATTGTGAACGGCAGAGTTAATAAAGAAATTGTTGATTGCATCAGCATCTTTTAAGTTGTCCGGTATATTGAGGTTTTTATTTTTTGCAATATTCAGTTTTTTTAGTTCTTTCCACTTGTCTTTAATATTGGAATTTTGCAGTTTAAATCTCAAATAAACCTTTTTTTCCGTTTTTATGGCAGAGTTTGTCAAGTTTCTCAATTGTTTATAGTATGTCCGATGTTCAGGTGTACCTGTTTGTTTATATTTTTTTAATGCTTTGTCCCTTAATTTCTGCATTAATTTTATGTTTTCAGTTATCCAAGGTGCATAGCTATCCTTTTTAATAGTAAAAGTTTTAATAGGGGCGTGAAAATCAAACAGCTCAATAATATTGTTGTTAAAAAATGAAATTTTTTCATCAATATTGTCTACGCTATATATTAGATTCCAAGGCAAAGATTCTAGATCTTTTTGAAAATTATTAAAATTTATATTTTTTAGAGGCCTGTAACAAATTTTTTTGGAATTCACTTTCGTTAAGCTTTGACTGATTTTACAATAAGTAAGTAGATGATCTGATATTTGAACATCCATAACTCCAGTTACACAAGTTTCATTTTCATTTTCAAAATTTACCAAAATTAAGTCTATTATGGATGCAGTTGTATTCGTGATGCGTGTTGGCTCGTTAATTACTTGTTTAAGGTTGAATGTATCCAAGATCGAGTTAAATTGCGAACACACATTAGAATTTATATTTAACATATTAATATTAAAATCACCACAACATATTACATTGTTAAAATTTGCATAAATATCTATTACCGTATCCTCAAAATTGTAAAAAAATGATGTTATATTAGTATTAGGAGGTCGGTACACAACACCAACAGCAAGTTCCTGTTGGTTATATTTTATTTTCAACCAAATATGCTCAATGTGTTCTTGACAATCGCTTATTAAAACATTGTATTTTATTTTATTTTTTATATACATACCAACTCCCCCGCCTCGCGTTCGACGATCTTTCCTGATAAAACTGTACCGGTCAATTTTTACCATGTCACTGCAAATAACTGTAGACATTCATGTTTCCTTCACCCCTATTATATCATAATTATACCTGCTTATTTGATCCCGAAATTCATTGAAGTTTGCTACCAGCGATCTCACATTAATATGTGCAATACTAAGAATAGCTAATAAGAAGTTATTAGAAAAGACAAAGTTTAGAGAGATTGAATAAGTAAAGCAAAATACCGTGAAACACTACCTCATATAATATGTATATACTTGTTACTTGTTTCATTTATCTAAAGAAAAACATAAGTATAAAAAAACAATTTGTTTGTCATAATTAGTTATTATAGGAAGTACCTAATAAAACACAATAGCTTCTTCCATAGAAATTATCTTGAACTTTATATGTACAAATGCTTAAGATGAATTTAGACAATTCACATCAAATACACGATGATGCCAGATTGACTAAAATTTATCACTTGACGTTTCATGCAATAATTAGTTAGGTAAACTGTTTTTTTAACCGACCAGAAAGTACACCGTTTCTGGAGAACTTTTCCGCCAGATCGGCAAAAGTTTTTACCGACCTCTTTTCCGATTCATGAAGGAAACAAAATGCTTCCAATTTATAGTATAGGTGGATATTATTTCCTATTATTTGTGTTTTCTGCCACATGTATTATTATCCTCTTCAAAAACAAATCACCGAATCTAGAAAATAATAGAATTATTGGAAAAAAGCCTCTGCGAACGTGACATTTACGCCAAAGGAATAGTCAGAGGTTATGTTTTGCAATATAAATCGGAATAAACACAGAAATAATGTATTTTGCTGACGTTTCGGAAAGTAATCTCTTTCCGTTTTCAAAGCTTTTTTGGAAGAACTCTTATTTTGCTGTGTTTATGTTATTTCCATAGATACTTACTACTTACACAGAACATAGATAACTGATGATATTTTCTTTTAGATAATGTTGAGTTTGTTAAGTTCTTCTTTTAACATTGGTAGCCAGGTTGTACAAATATCTACAGAACAATTCGATACGCACTTATCTTCATTCAATAAGATTATTGCTGATTCTTTAATTTTTCTTTTTTTGGTATCTGCTTCTTTTGTTAAAATTTTTGCCGAGTCCCAGTTTATTCTATGTCCGTTTTCCCAAGCATGTTCACAAATCTTTGATTTCCGAATTTCATTCTTTCTAATGTAATTCTTGTGCTCATCCAACCTCATACTGAAAGGTCTGGATGACTCACCCCCATAACATTTATCACATTCACACGGGATATTGTAAATACAGTTTTTTAAATTCTACCACCTCTTTATCAGTTTTGTTTTTGTTAAAATAGATCTTAAAGTGTTCCCCGTTTGAAATATCGTCCTAACTCAAATTTGTCACCTATACGGCGTAGCTTTTCCGATAATCCGTATACATAAGGAATTATTGCTATATAATGACGTTCAGGTTTTTGTCGTAAATGAGGGACTCTACTCAAAACTAAACAAAGATCCAACAAAATCAATAGAGAGTAAAATTTACAGAACTTTGTTTAAATACAAACATGAATTTAATGATTTTGAACGAAGGAAACTTACACCACATCATAGTAAGCCTCTTCATTTTTATGGCTTACCAAAAACACATAAACAAAATATTCCTTTAAGACCAATTGTTAGTTCTATTAATTCACCATGTCATAATTTGGCAAAATTTTTACTTAAAATTATTGATCCATTATCTGGAAATACCGATTCATATATTAAAAATAGTAAACATTTCATATAAAAAATTTATGAAAACGATATTCATGAATCACACCTGATGGTTAGTTTTGATGTAGTTAGTCTTTTTACCAATGTTCCGGTAGATGAAACCTTAAAAATAGTTAAAGACAGGTTGCTAAATGATAATAATTTGAAAACTAGAACTAAATTAAGTGTAAATAGCATAATGAAACTCTTAACAATGCGTATAAAAATAACCTATTTTCAACTGGACAATGAGTTCTATCAGCAGGATTTTGGTATGGCTATGGGGGTCTGCATTATCATCAATTTTAAGCAACATATTTATGGAGAACTTTGAGAACACACATGTTCAAAATTGTATAAACAAACCGGTTGTCTGGTGGAGACATGTTGACAACATCTTTGCAAGTTGGCCTCATGGTGTCGATTTACTAGATAGTTTTTTGGAAAATATAAATAGTAAGGAACCGTCTATTAAATTCACATTAGAATTAGAAAGTAGGAATGAACTACCGTTTTTAGATGTTTTAATTAGAAGGGTAAATAATACAAATGAAACAAGCGTTTATAGAAAACCAACACATACTAATAGATATCTAAATTTTAACTCAAATCAGTCAATAAATGTTAAAAGGAGTGTTGTAAAATGTTTATACGATAGGGCCAAAATAATTTCATCTAATAATGAAATATTAAATAACGAGAAAAAATTTATCAAAGAGGTTCTAGTACAAAATCAATATCCTGAAGCCTTTGTTGATAGAGTTTTCATAAATGTTGAAAATAGGCAGAATCAGGTACGACAAAAAACTGAACGTCATTATACAGCAATAATTCCTTATGTATACGGATTATCGGAAAAGCTACGCCGTATAGGTGACAAATTTGAACGTTAGGACGATATTTCAAACGGGGAACACTTTAAGATCTATTTTAACAAAAACAAAACCGATAAACAGGGAGCAGAATTCAAAAAACTGTATTTACAATATCCCGTGCGAATGTGATAAATGTTATGCGGGTGAGTCATTCAGACCTTTCAGTGTGAGGTTGGATGAGCACAAGAATTACATTAGAAAGAATGAAATTCAGAAATCAAATATTTGTGAATATGCTTGGGAAAATGGACATAGAATAAACTGGGACTCGGCAAAAATTTTAACAAAAGAAGCAGATACCAAAAAAAGAAAAATTAAAGAATCAGCAATAATCTTATTAAATGAACATAAGTGCGTATCGAATTGTTCTGTAGATATTTGTACAACCTGGCTACCAATGTTAAAAGAAGAACTGAACAAACTCAACATTATCTAAAAGAAAATATCATCAGTTCTATGTTCTGTGTAAGTAGTAAGTATCTATGGAAATAACATAAACAGAATCTTAAAGCTGTGTATTTAACATACACAGCAAAATAAGAGTTCTTCCAAAAAAGCTTTGAAAACGGAAAGAGATTACTTTCCGAGACGTCAGCAAAATACATTATTTCTGTGTTTATTCCGATTTATATTATTTGCAAAACATAACCTCTGACTATTCCTTTGGCGTAAACGTCACGGGCGCAGAGGCTTCTTTTTAATAATTCTATTATTTTGTAGATTCGGTGATTTGTTTTTGAAGAGGATAATAATACATGTGGTATAGTTGGCTTCGCTTTCTCGTTGCTATAGAAACGAACTTGTGTTAATTATTGGGATAAGTGTCAAATAGATAAATACACTTAACTTTTAAGAATTTTCGAAAGTCAATTCACAAGTTATGGAAAATATGGATTCAGATTTTGAAGTGTTACAAGCAGAAAATGAAATTCCAAAAGAAATTTTGGAAATAGCCAGGAAGGCGACAAACGATATTTTGCAGAAAAAATCTAAAGTTCGATACGGGAAGGCCTACGAAGCATTTAAGAATTGGTGCCGAACAAAAAACGTTAAATGTGTAAGTGAAGAAGACCTTTAGGCTTATTTTGGTGAAAAATCACAAAAATTAGCCTCTTCAACGTTATGGAGCTTATACTTAATGCTCAAATCGATCCTGACCACAAAAAAAGTAGACATTAGCAAGCTTTTCAAACTAATAACGTTCATAAAAAAGAAGTCTGTTGGTTATAAAGGAAAGGAATCTAAGATTCTGACAAGAGAACAAATTAAAGCCTTTCTGAATAATGCTCCCGGTATCGAATATCTGATGCTCAAGGCATGCTAGAAAGAAAAAGTAAAGTAAAAACTGGTTACAATACATTTTATTTCTATTTTAGGTGCTTTTAATTATGGGTTACGCAGGTGCATGTCGCCGCGAGGAAGTCGTTCGTAATGCGTTGAATGATATGGAAGATAAGGAAACAATATGTTGATCGTCAATATCCACAAAACCAAAACGAATTTTACCAGATCATTAATTGTAAATTCAAAAAAAGATTTGCAATTATATAAAAAATATTTGCAACTAAGACCACCGCACACCAACCATAGACGGCTTTTCATATTTTATAACAAAGAAAAGTGTTCAATCCAAGTTATAGGAATGAATTCTGTGGAAAACGCCCCTAAAAAAATAGCGACCTACCTTGGACGAATTCACAGGCCATGCTTTCGTGGAAGCTCAGGGACTTTGTTAGCTGATGGAGGCGGTGGTATTATAAATTTAAAAAGGCAAGGGGGATGAAAATCTTCCACCGTAGCAGAGAGCTACTTGGAAGATTCCATCTAAAACAAAGTTGATATTGCAAACAAAATCCAAGCAGGATGCTCCAAAAAAATATACAGGCTGTCCATATTATCAGGGCCCTCGAGAATATCTCACTTAATGTCGGTCGTACAAAAAAAAATATTTTTACGAAAATTGTGCCGATTTATATAACCTACAAAATGGTTCAAAGACATTTGAAATCCATGGCCTACTTTAAGAGTTATGGCGGAAAATATCGAAAGTGCGGAAAACGTCTAGGCCAAATATCTCCGTTATTTGAAGATACGAGAAAAATTCTAAGGCGAAAATTTTTTGCAAAACAGAGTGTTTCAACGAGGTTTTATCTAATTTTTTTCAAAACCGCTGTATTTGAGATTTACTCTTCAGGCTGTTAAAAAAATTATTTTGAAACAGGCGGGAAATGGCACCATTAAATAGAGTATTTTCCTCCCTGCTCAACGATATATCACATGCCATATTTATTCATTGGTACTACGTTAGTAATTATAAAAACATTTTATTAAAACCAATACATTTTTTTTAACAAGCATTATACTTGCTGTGGAGAAATATGATTAAATAAAATAATAAAATAATTCAATAAATTGTTCAAATCTTTGCTATAATAAAACATTAACACAATTAAGAAGAATAAAGTAAATTCAGATAACAAAAACAAATTAATAATTAAAAGAATATAGCACACAGAACATTAATATTTATCTAATCCTCAAAATAATTTTTAAGATATCATATCAAGTGTTCAAAGTATCCACCGCGATTTCTTATGCACAATCGAGCGCGGCGAGGCACTGTATTTAAAATATTACTCAGCATTTCGGGGGTAACTGTAATACATGCCTGTTGAATTCGAGCTTTTGGGTCCTCTACATTTTACGGTGTCGTCGAAAACACCTTATCTTTAATATACCCCCATAGAAAAAAATTCATTGGGGTTATGTCTGGAGAACGAGGGGGCCATCGAATAAATCCATTGGTACCTATCCAATGTTGAGGCAAAATTTCGTCTAAATAATCTAGGCAAATCTGGAAATTGTGGGGAGGAGCTCCATCTTGTTGAAAATATTGAAAGTTGTGTCGATTCCCTAAAGGTACGTCAACTAAGAATTCATTAAATTCATTTCTCAAAAAGTTTAGGTACCTTTGACCACTGAGGTGACCATCATAAAAATAAGGACCTATTAAATGAGTGCCTAAAATACCTATCCACACATTTATTGAAAAACGATTTTGAAATCCAGTCGGTCTATGCCAGTGTGTATTTTCAGAAGTCCATTTGTAATGAATATTGCGATTAAAAAATCCATTATTGGAAAAATTTGCCTCGTCGGACCAAAGTATTTTACTACAAATTAATGGATCGGCACGCTTCTTTTCCAACAGCCACCTACAAAAAGTCGTGCTCTTTAGTTTGTCCCCCGCTTGTAAATTTTTTTGGCTTTATAACACTGGTAACCATTTTTCTTTAAAATTTTTCTAGCACTTGTTTTATTTATAGGACAAGCAATTTGAATTTCTTGTAATGATGTTTCCAAATTTTCTATATTTTTATTTCTTACATAATTAATAACTCGGTTTACTTTATTTACAATATCAGTAACACTGTTCAACCTTGTCTTCTTCTTTAAAAATAAACCATTATTTTTCAGTTTCGTAGCTAATTTTCTGAACAGTTTTATTCAGCTGTAATGCTTGTGGAAATCTGTTCCTATATTCTACTTGAGCTAATCCAGAGTTAAAATTGCATTGGCAATATGTAACGAACATATTATAACGATCAATGTGAGTGAAAATCATTTTTGAAAATTTTAAGTTCTTAAACGAGTGTGATTGAGTGAGAGTTTAAGTATTAACTGAGATGATCTGCCAAAAAATTAAATTGTCAAGTTTGTTCATAGCCAACTATTTTAAAATAATTGAAATAATAGTGAAATCATTAAATACAAATAAATGGATATTATACTTAAATTAATTGGTAAAGACATTTTAACTTTCTGAGCAAGGAGTGACGCTTTTATGGAGGACGGACCTCTATGCATTGGCATAACTGCGAATACTCTTTCCATAATTGCTCCATGTTGTTTTCTTGATTATTATTTTGTTTTCGCTACCTGAATTTACTTTATTCTTCTTAATTGTGTTAATGTTTTATTATAGCAAAGACTTGAACAACTTATTGAATTATTTTGTCGTTTTACTTAATCATACTTCTCTAGGCAAGTATAATGCTTGTTAAAAAAAATTTATTGATTTTAAAAAAATGTTTTTATAATTACTAACGTAGTACCAATGAATAAATATGGCATGCGATATATCGTTGAAAAGGGAAGAAAATACTCTATTTAATGACGCCATTTCCCGCCCGTTTCAAAATAATTTTTTTAACAGCCTGAAGAGTAAATCTCAAAATACAGCGGTTTTGAAAAAAATTAGATAAAACCTCGTTGAAACACTCTTGTTTTGCAACAAATTTTCGCCTTACAATTTTTCTCGTATCTCTTCAAATAACGGAGATATTTGGCCTAGACGTTTTCTCCATTTTCGATATTTTCCGCCGTCACTCTTAAAGTAGGCCATGGATTTCAAATGTCTTTAAACCATTTTGTAGGTTATATAAATCGGCACAATTTTCGTAAAAATAATTTTTTTTGTACGGCCGATATTAAGTGAGATATTCTCGAGTGCCCTGATAAAATGGACAGCCTGTATGTCAAACCAATTTTGTTCATACCACAACAAAAAGTGTGACAATTCTCAGCATATCGAACACCTCTTCTCCTCAAATATCTAACATTCATAATCATGTATTTAAAATAAATATTACAAAATAATTTCTACCCATAGTTAATTATTGTTGTTTATACTTGTATTTTTCTTAGAAAATTTATTAAGAAATAATAAAAATTGAAGTTATATAATAGTGTCGGTCATAAAAATAGTTTATTTAATTAGTTATTATTGTTTGTCGTTGTATTTGTTAGAAAATTTATTAAAATAAATGATGCGGCCAAACCGCACTTACTTTCTCACGTTACTAAAAAATCTCGTAGTCAAATTTTCGGACGATTATAATATATACTTTCTTAACACTAGTGTGCTCGAAAGTAAAAATAATAAAAAATCGGTTTTGTATCAGCGTCAGTCGAAAAAAAATCATAGTTTACATGACCGAAAAACAGTCTCTTTCGGGTCTCCCTAAGCTTCCAGGACGAGCCGCTTGGGTTGACCTGCAAAACATCCCTTTCCGGTAACGTAAATTACTATTTAGCCTCCTCATTAGCTTTATTTCTAATAAGATGCACATTTCTTCAATATATGGAACTGTTGAAAAAATCAAACCAATAGCACTGTTTGGTCTGCAAGCTTTTCAAACAGTAATAGCTGCAACTGAATTGTAACCAGCTTTTCAAATAAAACAATAATATACGGAGGTTACATGAATCACAATTCTACATCATTCATATTTTCTCGACCCTTTCACTCTCACATGCTATATTTTAATTATTTATTCCTGCCTATAAAAAGTGCACTTGATCAAAAGTCCCTGACATATTTTCCCATTAAAGGATAGTCAAAATAAAACGTACAAATCAATTACTTACAAATATGGTTAACTATTGAGACTTAGCGACACTTGAGGTCGAGTATGGTGAATTATGAATTCAGTGTACAGTCAGAGGAAGACTATTAAGACAACAGGATTTTATACTAGTAATTATTTTGCAGACATATTTTCCTTTTTGCTTATTTTTTGGAAACAGCTTTATTTGGAAAATAAAATAAAAAACTTGTTATTGTTCCACACATTATTTCATTTTTTAGTTTACGTTCTTGTATCTCTACATATTTTTCATTAGCTTTACGATTATGTTTAATTTATTTTAATCGCCATTTTTTCAAATTGACATGTATTATAACTGATTATTATGCTAACCACTTGGATACATTATTTTTTACTGCCCTTACTCAATCAAATTACAAGGTTTATAGGTACTAATCTAACTTAACGTCCGCCATTTAATTCTTGTCGATTTTACAATATAAATATTCGCCTAAAAATTAAAAATAGAGGGCACAGCACTATTTTTCTTTATTACTCGTCACCAAACTACCGCTTATTTATCTAAATCTATATTTCTCGTGCTTTTTCGAATATTATTTGGCACCCTTTTTAATTATACAGAGTGATGATGTCTATACTTTAGGATAGAAACGACATTTTATTTACAACAGTCAAGGCCTGCTTGAAATTTTCTTGAGGGCTAAAATTCAAGAAGTTATAAAAATCATTTTAGATCCTCATATGCACTTAACAAGTACAAGGAATTTAAAAATTGTGTTTATCTAAAAACGTTCAAGATAACCTTTTTAAAAATTTTCTTATCTACACCGATGTTTACCATATTTTCTGATAGCCTCTTTGGTTGTTGTCGAAAAATTCTTGTGGAGCGTGATGAGTTATTTCACAATATAGTGGCCTACGTCAGATGTGAGTCAAACAAAGAATAATAAAAATTTTAGTGGTGGGACTTAAACCAGGTTTTAACTGTCTAATTCAAAAACGTATAAATACTCGATATTCTTTACAAATATTATCTGTGACTACACCTTTTAGATTGGCATTTCCTATTACAGATAAATTGTTATTGAACGTAAAGGGAAGATTATGAGTTTGTTGATCATTTAATTTGAATTTATATACAGTTATTCAGATCTCAGCTTTGTTTCGAGACAAATCAAAATCATTAATCATGTTTTTATATTTATTATCAAATATTACTACAGTTGTATCATAGGCAAATGGCAAATTTATAAAATCATCATCAATACAAGATTATAGAATGTAGTGGCCCCAAGACAGAACCCTGGTGCATACCATGGTTACCGGCATTGGTTTTTGAAGAAGCATCATTATAAAAGATACGATCTTTTTCGACTTGAAAGAGACAGAGTTCTCGACCGGAGTCATGCCATCTAGACGTACCAGCAGGAGTTAAGTAAATCAGCTACCCACCACCCTTCATAATTCTCATACAGCTGTTGTTGTAGATAGTGGTTTATGGTAAGTTTAAATTATAGTTTTGTATATAATAGGTTTGATGTCAATAAATATTGTAATATTGGAAACTGTGCCTTTTACTACTGTGTTTGTGAAATTCAGTTTTCCCTTGGCTCGCTGGAATTTCCGTTTTCCCACTCGAGCTACTAAGCCCTGCGCGTGCCAAAATCCTTGGTTGTGAAGATGATCTAAGACGGCTGTGATCCAGCAGGACTATTGCTCCATACCCAAGACTTTGCCCTGCGTAACCGGCCTGTAACACTTAAAACAGGAACTAATGTCCCAGTAACCTTACTGCACTGTAACGTTACCGAAACTCGCGTGCTAAAGTGACCCTACTCATTTTTCCGCCTAACAGGGCTGGGAAAAATCTCGCGACAAAATGTACGTGCTTGTACTAATATGATAAAGATAATAATAAACTTTATATTCCACACCACTCAACTTTTGTAATCAGTCTGTTATGAGGGACACAGTCGAAATCCTTAGAAGGACCTCAAAGTATGCTTTCCCTTTTTCAGGCCTTTTCAGGATTAGTTCTCTCCCAACAAGTTGTTGAATTACTATTTCTGAAATCGGATTGAGAAGTACCTAAAATTGAATTTGACTGAAAGTTTATGTATTATTTTATAACTTTAAAAATTACCATCAACAAAACGTAAATTAATTAATATTATCAATAGTGGATTTGGTTAGTTTACTGTTTAGGTAATAAAATCAGAATTGAAATTATTCAGACTTATTTATATCTCTTTTAACGGTAATTTGAGCTAGAAAAAAAGAGTTGTATGTACTCGGAATGTCATTTTCCATGGCATTACAACTATTATCCACTGTGGGAAGTGAATTAATGATATTGTCACTAACTTCAAAGAAAAATAATTAAAATTGCCATGAGTAGTTCAAACACCTCAAAAATAAAATCGAACTTTTATTTGTTATGTAATTGATTAGTTTCCAGCTATCCTTAACTTTATTAGAATTTTTTAAAAAAATGTAAGCCTATTTACGTTGTTATATAAAATACTATAGATCTTTAGTAACAGCACTAACAAATAATATAATACAGGATTACTATATATTTGTTATTACAAAGTAAATGAAGAAATGGACACGAAACACAATTTACAAAGTAAATTGTATTGACGTACACAGTAATCGTAAAAATCAAAGATATAATCAACAATTAATAAAACATAAATGTTGTCGTTATTGTTCCACATATTATTTCATTTTTAAGGCTGCGTTCTTGTATATTTTATCTCTGCTGTACAAGTCTTTCATTAGCTTTACGATTATGTTTAATTTATTTTAATTTTGAGCACGTGAAGCCATTAACTTAGCATTTTTTCAGACTGACATACTATAATTGTTTATTATGCCAACCATACGGATACATTAGTTTTTACTGCCCTAACTTAATCAAATTACAAGATTTATAGATACTATCTAACTTAACATCCGCTACTTAATTCTTGTCGATTTTAATATATGAGTAAGTCAGTCGAAAGACAACGCTATTTTTCTTTATACTTGTCACCAAACTACTGTTTATTTGGAAAGATTTCTCATACGTTGTTCGAATATTATTCAACACCTTTTTTAATTGTAATACTTGCGCATACATATCTTGTTATATCACGTAGTTCATCATTTGTCAGAGGTTTATTGCTATTTTGTATTTTTTTTATTATTATTATATTATTATTATCTACTATCTCATAGAAAAATTCCAACAACGTCCTCCTAAAACAAATCAATGCATATATTAATAGATAATCTGCCCCAGTCAACTGATTATACTGAAATTCAAATAATCCATGTCCTTATAATGGCAAGAATTGTTAGCGCGGCCAGAATATAAAGTATTAAAATTCTTAGAATGTTTATGTTACAATAGTCGATGGCAAGAGTAAAGAATTAATAATTTCAAAGCACAAACAATGATGTTGTAAATTGTCTTTACAATACTGATTAGAGTAAGAGATTGCAGAAAAATCTGAAAAACTAACGCACTATTTCATTCCATTGTCTAACAGATTAAAAAATAAAGGCTGGGCACCAGGATTCCTAAGGGTAGCCGCAAACGATCGAAATTCACCAACGATGCTACGTCCGTCGTCACCACTCGTGCATCTCTCTCTAGACCTCGCGTATATTAGTAGAAACGCACGTATCTAACAATCCCACTCACGGACACTAGAGTGTGTAAAAACTTAGAAATAGCTAATCACTTGGACGGCGAAGGATAATGTAATAGGAATCAAAATTACTCTAATATTTGTTAATTACTCATAAATCAATGAAACCGAGCTACTTAAATCAAATTTTATTAACGCGTCGTCAATGGTTAGATGTATTTCATATTGTTGTTAGATTGCTGCCCTGTTAGTGCAAAAGAAACGTAAGAGCCGAGTAGAGGAAGCAGAAAAATGAATTTGCTAAAGTTTTGTGTGAAAGTGAATTGTTTTTATTAATTATGGAAGCTAATTTTAATAAAGCTACTAGTAATTGCCTAAGGAAAATTGGTGTACGTATAAAGTCTAAATCTAGACTTGTTCGTATAAAAATATTATTGAACTATATTACATTAAAATTAGTGTTAGTGGAGCAGTAATGTTAACTTTGAAAACAAAAAGCAAAACTTGGTAACAGAACGCTTAAAACTAATCACATGTGAAATGTTATATTTGTATAGTTCAAGTAGGAATAGACTGAGACAAAAAAAACGGAACAAAAACTTTACGACATAATTATTACAGCCGCGGGCCATGGCGCTAAGTTGGAGTAAATAGATCCTAGTAAATAAAAAATGCAAACAAAAACTTTACAACATAATTATACCGCTGCGGGCCATGGCGCCAAGCCTGACATGAAACATTCCCGACGCACATTAGAAACCTATAAAGGTAAGCGATTCCATTTGCGAACAGCACAAAAAAGAGTGCCGGTATTTTAATGAGATCGTAAAGTTTTTGTTGGGTTTCCTATGTCTCAGGATTTTCCTACTTGAACTATACACAAAGGGGATAATTGCAATTCTAATTTACCTAACTGATATATACATACATGTGTTAAAGCCAAGGCAAGAATTCAAGCGATGCACGTCACGAGTGATCTCATTAAACAAATTTAAATACTAACATAATTTTTAATCATTAATTACGTTAAAAAGAGTAATTCTTGACACCCAGTTATTAAGCTTTTTTCAGAAATAGGTACAGTTTAATGGGGCTTCATGATTCTTAGCAGTATTGTCTTATTTATAGAATAGATCTGTGACGTGCATCGCTTGAATTCTTGCCTCGACTATACATATATATTTATATATTTTTTTAGTAATCGTTTTTTATATATAATCATAAACACGGATATACTCATACTCACATAAATCTCTCCCATATACGCCCACCCACACATATATACACACGCACACACCCCCATGTGCATATAATATACACATATATACACATACATATATACTAAAACATATTTCAGTCGCAAGCTTCTCTATAAAATCCTTATTTTACTATAAGGAATGTAACCAGACTGCAACCAACAGCTACTCTCTGGGCTATGTGCCCCGCCGAGCGCTGAATTACAAGTTACAAGCCTGGCGCGTTAAGTGTAATAATCGCATATTACCAACAAAACGCTAATGCTTCGATTGTAACAAACACCAGCCGAAAGACTGAACCTACTTAAAGGAGCTCTCGTGCCAGTCGTCCCATACCACTTGCAGGCTGCAGTTTCGAGCTGTTGGCTCTCGTCAGTGCAAGGTAGGCATGTGACTATTTAATACATCTCGGTATCTTTACGATAGCGACATGTAAAATAGTAAGCAGGCACCATCTAACGGTCCAGTGTCCGTTGCAATCGAAAAATAAATAGCCTGACTGGGCTTAGCATTGTTCAAGTGTGCTTCTAGAGGGCAGATATATTAAAATATAATATTTCAGTCGCAAGCTCCGCTATAAAATCCTTATTTTACTATAAGGAATGTAACCAGACTGCAACCAACAGCTACTCTCCGGGGTATGTACCCCGCCGAGCGCTGAATTACAAGTTACAAGCCTGGCGCGTTAAGTGTAATAATCACATATTACCAACAAAACTCTAATGCTAATGCTAATGATCCGGCACGTATCCGACACGACACTCAATGTGTTTTTGTGATTAAACATTTCCATTTTTTACATCAGATAATTAATTTGTTATTTTGAATATTTTTAAAGTTAACACAATTCGTATTTTCGCGTTCGATTGAGCCAAAAATCCTAAATCAAAACTGCACAAATGTGATTAATACGTCGTATTATTTTAACAGATCTTAAAATTCAAACATCAATAGCAATGCCGTAATAAGATGGCAAGTTAAAGACAAGTATTTATATGAAACATGAAATGATAAACAACTTATTTCGCATGTAATTACCAATATTAAATGTTCATGTTCTTTTTATAAAAGAAAGAAATATCCAGATGGCGCAGAAAGCAACATCTTGCTGTATATGAACCCCAGTCTCGTTTTGCTTGCACATGGAAGAGAGAAAAAATTAGCTGCGAAACCCGACCGGGTTTCTTGATAGTAAGTGTTGCATTCTTCACAAGAGAGCTTATAAACTCCTGATTTTTATTTTTATCATAGGTATAGGTTTGCCATATTATCGATTGGTTCACTGTAAACTAAAATTTTTAAATGTTCTCATAAGAAGAAACATAATGGGGACATCTAAACATTTTAGTTTACAGTGTTACCACAGAAGCTGTCTACCACCATACTCCCGATAAAAGCCTCGAGCGCCCCTACTATACACATCTATAAACAGAGAATGATTACAGAAAGAACAATAGTAACCGAGCGATGTAATGACTGGAACCGTTCCTACGCTACCTCCAACTATGGATATACCGAGATTCCAATACCATTGGTTATAAAATTATCATTAGAAAAATTGTATTGTGAAGATGTTTTCTAATCCTGTTTAAAGCCATTTTGTGTGTTGCCTTATCCTAGATAATCGTGGGAAACCGTCCAGTTATTCCAAAAATTAAACGCAACTGAGCTTCCTTCTTGGTATGGTGAAAAAATGGGAATTTTTATGACATCACCATCTTGGGCTGTAAGCGGTGCGGACATAGAACTACTTTTCAATAGGATATAAAATATAGTTAATTGCACACACAACTAATTAGTTAATTGATTGACTTTTATGGGTTGTTATATTTAGTTTAACTATTGCTCTACGCCCTACAATATTTATGGTTGCTGGTGTTAATATTTTTTATTGATGGCTCGGTCATAAATTCGTGCACAGAATACATTGTAGCAGGTGACTTATGCTAAATAGGATAAGTTTCTTGAATCTCAAGGAAGAATTTGCTATCATTAAGGGGGAACTTAACCGCAAAATATTTGATTCTTTTTTGTAGTAGGTTATTTTAATGGGATGCTTTTAATTCGTGAAATAGTAAAAAATGTTTGCAGAAAACTTATTAATAGATCAATGCCTCGTTTTAAAATTCTTCGTGTTTTCAGAATTTCTAACTAAAAAAAACAAAAAACAAAAGTTAAGAATTATAAATACTGTGATGTGATATTTACTTGTACTTACGGTAAAAAACGCATTCAGGTTAATTTGACTGATGTATTTTATTCTCAGTAGAGAGTTGCATGCATGTTTTCTGTTTTCTTTTAATTGTTCTTTTTGACAAAATGTCAAGGTATCTTACTGAAGACGTATATTTTCAATAAATACATACAACGTTTGTCTTTCACCCATTAAAGACAAATAGACTTGTTTATAACATACATAATGACTTTAAATAGATTTGTAAATTTTTATAACATAATTTAATGACGAAGTTTTATAAAACAGTTATTTTAAATAAATGCACTCAATTATTGTTCTACTAATTATTAAAACGTTTAAAACATCTCGAACTGTTTACGCATTTAATATGTTCAAGTAGATAAAAGATTTTTAATTAATTTGTGCGGGAAATTGATAAATATCACGTGATGATTGAATGAAAAGAGAAGAAACCAATTCGTTTTGTTAACTTTATGTCATGAGAGATTCAAGTTGGTATTTTATATGAGGAAAAATATAAAGGAGATTGTGGTTAAATTGAAAATTGGGCATTGTCAGGGGATGGAAAGATAACAGGAAAATTGAAAATTTGAAGGGGAGAGAAAATTTTGGAGAAAAAAGAATATTACAATAAAATAGAGAATAGACTGCTGTTGGTTTAATTGGAGAAAAGTAAAACGAAGGAAGAAAATTAATTAAACAATTTTCATGAAAGAAACAGAAAAATCGAGTTTCAAGATTTTGACAAGTAGGGTGAAAGAAGAGTAATAATAATTTATTTTAAGGTCAAGAAAACGATCCCTAGTAGAAAACGGTATCGCATTTGGAAGGTGAAAGAGCATAGGGGATAGTAATTGGACGTCGCAGATAAGTGACACTGTGCGGCTGGATTAATACTTCGCCACGCTACCTAAAAAGGTAACAAACTACAGGGTGTCTCACCGGAAACTGAATCGATCGATATAGAGAAAAGTACGCATCAGAAAATGTTGAAAATTTAGATAATTGCTAATGTCGGTGTGGCCAATCCAATTAAAATAACTATAAGCAGCTGACACTTCCGCTTATACCGGAAGTCGATACCAACTTACTTATTTCAAATGAAACACCCTATATATTTTAGGGTTTTCGAAAAAAGCATAAAATTCTGAGTCCTATACCTAAACCTAGCCGTTTCAGAGATATTTGACATTTTATAGAAAATTTGATAGGTGCAACGGCTTGCAAGAACCGTTATAACTTTCTTCGTGTAAAATATCCTCATTTGCTTCTTGTCACGTAAAAAGAACACAAGGAGAACTACGTTCTACAACTGAAATAAATTCAATAATATCATACAAGTGTTCCGTTTTTAGCGTTACATTTTGTCAACTTCAAACCGCGAAAACTTGTTTAGGTCAAATGGAACACCCTGCATTTTTTTACGTCAAGTTGTGTAAAATTGAATTCCCTTTTTTCTGATATAAGCATTGTGGGGGTTAAAGTTACAACTTTTTGAAATATTTGCGATTTTATTAGAAATTCATGAATTGTAATCATTTCATCAAAATAGCCATGATTAGAAACAATCAGTCATTATCTTATGTCAAAAAATGCCAGCACGTTTAAATTACACCCACGAAGACTTTTTAAATTTGTTTACTATTTATGGAGAATATGATATCAAGAACTTGCAGCACATTTGCTACTCGATATCCAGAAAAACGGAAACCGTCACCAATCAGTGTAAAACGCATACTGGAAAATTTTAAAAATCATGGCTCTGTCAAGGAAAAAATGCAAAGAAGAAAGTTTATTGTTGATGACGAAAATTTTGAAATAGTCACTCTGGGATATTTTCGTGCATTTCCAAGGATGTCATTAAGACAAGCTGCTCTGGAATCGGGACTATGCAAGGATTCAACTCACAGAATCTTATTAAAACATAAGTTTCACCCGTTTTCATTCCATATGGTTCAAGGATTAAAAGAAACAGATTTCCTAAGAAGACAAAATTTCTGTGAGTTTATTCTAATAAGGTCTGAGGTTCACGATTCTTATTTGGGAAATATTATATGGACAGATGAAGCAAAATTTACGAAAAATGGACTTTTTTTAATAGACACAATTCGCATTATTGGAGTGACTCAAATCCTCATATATTCAGAGGGCGAAACTTTCAGGAAAGTTGGCAGTTCAATGTTTACTGTGCCATAAGAAACTATAGAGTGGTGGCATTATAATTTTATCAGGAAAATTTAAACGGTAAATTTTCTCTTCTGCTAATATGTATAGGTAAATTTCTGTTTTTTTTTAGGTGAAGGATATCTGAATATCTTACAAAAATTTGAATAATAACTATTTAGAAAATTTACCTTTCGCCGAATATAGAAACATTTTCTATCAGCATGACGATGCTCCCCCACATAACGCAAATTTAATTAATAATTATTTACAAGAAACTTTTTATGATCAATGCATTGCCAATAATAGATCTTTCTTATGGCCTCCTCGCTCGCCCGATTTATCAGTTCTGGATTATTTTATTTGGGGAAATTTAAAAAGTTTTCGTTGGTATAATTTAAACGTGCTGGCATTTTTTGACATAAGATAATGACTGATTGTTTCTAATCATGGCTATTTTGATGAAATGATTACAACAATTCATGAATTTCTAATAAAATCGCAAATATTTCAAAAAGTTGTAACTTTAACCCCCACAATGCTAATATCAGCAAAAAGGAAATTCCATTTTACACAACTTGACGTAAAAAAATACAGGGTGTTCCATTTGACCCAAACAAGTTTTCGCGGTTTGAAGTTGACAAAATGTAACGCGAAAAACGGAACACTTAGTATGATATTATTGAATTTATTTCAGTTGTAGAACGTGTTCTCCTTGTGTTCTTTTTACGCGACAAGAAGCAAATGAGGATCTTTTACACGAAGATAGTTATAACGGTTCTTGCAAACCGTTGCACCTGTAAAATTTTCTATAAAATGTCAAATATCTCTGAAACGGCTAGGTTTATGTATATTATATACATATTTTCGACTCAGAATTTTATGCTCTTTTCGAAAACCCTAAAATATATAGGCTGTTCCATTTGAAATAAGCAAGTTATCGACTTCCGGTATAAGCAGAAGTGCCAACTGCTTCTAATTATTTTAGTTAGATTGGCCACACCGACATTAGTAATTATCTAAATTTTAAAAATTTTCTGATGCGTACTTTTCTCTATATCGATCGATTCAATTCCCGGTGAGACACCCTGTATATATAAAATTTTACGTTCACTATTTTAGTATAATTCAACCGATAAATTAATAATTTGGAAATAATTAAAAATATTTTAAATTAGTAAATTTTTGACAATCAATTTATTTATTTTAAACTTGATTATATCCAAATTATTCTAATTTTAGAATCATAATTATTTTATTTAGCTAGATAGGGAAATAATATATTTTGTTGTATGATATATCTGTTATCACAATACATTGTTCAGTTGATTTGAATTTGTTTTATTGTTTGTGTTTCTATATGTTCTCTTCAGTGATTCCGAACTTTCAACTTTGAAAATTAAATTTAGAAATTATATTGTGTGGTATTTTAGCTTCATGAAGTGAGAATATCACAGCAACAGGTTATTGTTTTGTTTATTGTCGTGCCAAATAACTTTTTTAATTTTCATGAACAGCCCATTTTGACGTCTAAGATCTTATTAGGGACGTATATAATGGAACCAGGTCACTTCGTGTCTTATCATCTTCATTCAATAATATTTCTACACTTAGCTGCCGTTTCAAGAGAGAGAGTTTTTTGTCAATTGTTACCTTATAACTATTTTTTGTCTATGTTTGTTTAATAGATTACGCCACGCCACAGGTCATTATAAATTCAAAACGTAACGTCGGAAATTTGCTGTAATAACACCTTGAACAAGTCCATGATTCACTTACGCCGGTCGTTCTAAATCATGCGTATGGTATAATTGTTATTCAACTCTTAATAGATTTTTTTGCTTAAGTATAGTTGACCCGCAAAGACAGAAACCTATTAAAAATGAATAAATGAGTTAAGTATAAGCTCAGCCGGGAAAAATTAAGTAAAATAACTAAAGAAGGATTATTGTTTCAACGACTTTCTCAACATAAAACTAATAGTATTAAGTACCTAAGAAAATTAAAGTGCTTTCTTGTATTAAAATCTTCAGCGATTATTTGTTACTTATATTTTATAAGGGAGAAAAAGAGAAAATTTGAGAAATACTCGGTTTTGTGTAATTTTTGATCTGCAAATTATTTCTCTTCTTAAATCAGTAGAATATTTGATGTTGAATGAACGGTTAAGGATTTAAAACTAAAAAAAAATTAACGGTATATGATGGTATTCCAATAACATTAAGGAAATGTTGGCAGTCTGAAAAGTCCTCTTGCACATTTAATAAATATTTTTCTACGCCTATTATGTAATATGAGCATTATGATGTCGATTTTAAATAAGGAACGACCTATATTCCAGCGGCTGATATGTAACATTTATTACATGCCTCTAGAATATAACAAGCATAGGTGGCGCCATCCAGTAGTAGTGCAATTTGTAATACTGTTTGCGTTTATGTTGACAGTTGACGTTTCTATTGACAATTAACCTTTCACGTTTCACCGTTGAGTGGTAAAACAAATAGGCATATAGACACAAATAAACCAAATTTATAGGTGTAGAAAAAGTATAGTTTGTAATCCGTTTGGAATGGTATATTCTGACTCACGAAGTCAATAGTAATGTAAAGTAATATTTTCTTATAATATACAAAGTTGTATAAAATTATGTATATTATTGGGAAAACTACTCTCCTCTTGTCTACTCTGCTATACTCGGCTCTGCTCTACTCTAGTCTACCCTACCCTACTCTACTCTATCTGAAAATGGTTAAACAATCGGAAATGCTCAATGAATTTATCTGAGCATGGTGAATAAGAACTTTATAAACATTGAGCGACTGATGCAATGCGTTTCATGTCTGGTTTGATCTATAATAATAAAGTTGCTATAAGTATTGTAAATATTTTTTAATATGATAGACAGTAACGTTTCTGCATAAAACAATTGGGATTCTAGAAAATATTTATGCAAAATTTCCTCTCTATTTGGCACCTTATATTTATTAACTATTTTCTCTTATGGGTGATCATTCTGAATTGTTTTCATTAAATTATACTAGGTCTTCATCCTTAGCAATAGTGTCAACTTATTCAATATAGTACTTTCGCTCGTTGTTTCTGAGTTAATTAATTTGTTAGAGTATATTTTTCAAAAAATTATAATATTTTTTCCTTAGCAATGGAATAAAATAGAATGGTATGGAAAGGAACAGAACAAAATAGAGTAGAATAGAATGGAATTGTCAAGAGTGGAGTGGGGTGGGGTGTGATGGGGTGGAGTAAAGTAGAGTAGAGTAGGGGAGGGTAGAGCAGAGTAGAATAAAATTTATTTCTCAAAAATACATATACATACATCATCATGGTAACAGTTATAACAAGATTAATGTAACCAGTATATGTATAAAGCTGCGTAGAGCATTTGAGAAAGAAAAAGAGATGTAATAGATGAAATATATACAACAGACATTAGTATGTCTAAGTAAATTATAATTGTGTTGTAATACCAACATTATGGGTATGTCTAACTAAGTGTTTACAATTATAGATAATCCTGCACGATCTGCCTGGAAGGTCGTGGCTGAATTGTCAAATAAAAATAAATCATTCAACAACATTATTATAAATAATAACGATGGCGTTATACATGAACATCCTCAAATAGTCGCTTCACTTTTTAACGATTTTTTTATAGAAGCTCCTAAAAACATAATTGAGCAAATACCACCCTGTAATACATGCATACCTACTGTAGTTAAACAAACAAATTCATTATTTTTAAAACCGTTTACAACCGAGGAAATGTTAAAATTATTAACAACAAAATTTAAATCCAAAAAATCATCTGGCCCGGATGACATTCCTTGTTTTCTTATTAAAAAAGTGTTGAATTTCATCGTCGAACCACTTACATATCTTGTTAATTTATCATTCGAGACAGGAACATTTCCTAATAGCTTAAAAATTGGAAAAGTTGTACCGATTTTTAAAAGGAATGATAAGCAACTGTTAGAAAATTATAGACCAGTAACTGTGCCCTTTGGTATGTCCAAGGTGATTGAATATTGCTATTTGTATAGATTATTAAATTACTTAGAGACTTTTCAAATCATGACAAAAAATCAACATGGCTTTTCTAGCGGTAAGTCGACCAGTACAGCTATTCATTCTTTTTTGAACAAAATATTAGAATGTGTAGACGCGGGAGAGTGTCCTGTTGGGATATTTTGTGATCTCAGCAGGGCATTCGACTGTGTCAATCATAATTTATTATTAATTAAACTGCAGGATTATGGAATAAGGGGTCCTGCACTTAATTGGGTTACGACATTTTTGGAAGGTCGGAAACAATACGTAACACTAAAACATAAGACACAAAACATCGTGTCCAGAGTTGATTCAGAGTGTCTAAACTTAACCATGGGTGTTCCACAGGGCTCTATATTAGGTCCTGTGCTTTTTCTTTTATACGTAAACGATATTGATTCTTTGCCAGCAACTGCACACTTTACGATGTACGCGGACGACATATCTGTAATAATTTCCAACCCACTGGATAATCTTTTAGAACATAACTGTAATAATATTTTAAACATTTTAAGCAGTTGGTTTTCCCACAATACTTTACATTTCAATGCCGAGAAAACTCATCTCACTAGATTTCACAACAGGCAAAAGAAATGCGACAATTTAAATATTAACATAAATAATACACCTATTTCTAGCGGTGAGGAAAGTATTAAGTTTTTGGGAGTATACTTGGATGAATCCCTGAACTGGAATTATCATTGTGAAACTTTGATATCCAAAATTTCATCGATAGTATATTTATTCCGAAATATTAGAGCTTATTTAAGTAGAGAACAGTTAATTAATTTGTATTATGCTCAAATTGATACACGCTTAAGGTATGGTGTCTGTTTCTGGGGGAATTCCACATTATCATCTAAGGTATTTATTGCGCAAAAACGCATTTTACGATGTATTGCCGACGTACCGAGTGCTTACTCCTGTAAAAATATTTTTAAAGATTTTAAAATTTTAAGCTTGCCGAGTCTGTATATTTTCGAAATATGTATATATGTTTTTATAAATAGGAATAATTTTATTTTAAATAAAGATTGTCATAATATTAATACAAGGCAAAAGAATAAGCTGCATGAGCCTTGTGCCAGGCTTAATATGACTAGTAAATCCCCAAGATTTATAGGACCTAAAATTTTTAACCGATTGCCAGACGAAATAAAATGCAGTAAGACTGTGCATTTATTTAAGAAAAGGTTAAAATTATTTTTATTGGATAAATGTTACTATTCTGTATCAGAATTTTTTGTCTCTTAGTTTGTAAGGGCTATATGACTATTCCTATACAATATTCTGTATTGTCGAAAAGGAAAATAAATGATTATTATTATTATTATTATTATTATTAAAAATTAAACAAGAGAGAAAACTAGAAATCAAAGATGTTAAGTAATAATTTATTTGAAGTGAACCAGTCTGCAATTTCATTTATAATGTGTGATAGCGTGCCAGAAAGCATTCGAGTTATAATTAGAGAATAAGATCATCCGTTAAGAGTGCTAAGTGAGTAATTTAATTTGAAAAGATCGGCTACCTCGTTAATATACAATAAGAAGAGCACTGGTCCCAACATTGATCCCTGTGGTTCTTCACTTTTATTTGGCCATAAGGGGATTATATTTTTTGATACAATTGTTTCTTAAACAGTTTATCTTTACTGTCACCTCCCTCTTTTTCAGATATGTCCGAAACCAGTTACGTGGGACGCCCCTAACTCCATAATAGTAAAGTTTGTCCAATAACTGATGAAAATCTACACTGTCGAAAGCTTAAGTCATATCACAAATTATTCCGAGATATTTGTTTGTATCCAATTAGTACCTACATTTAAATAACTATTAATTATATGCAATATACGTCTATTCTAAGTCATATTTTCTTCAGTGATTTTTTAGGTTGTCTACCCTATGCATTTTTCACTAAAAGTGAAGTCACTAGAACTGTTACACTTGAAAATTTCACGGGTATAAAATAAGATAAATAACCATTATTCTTCTGTTCCTCGGAAAGGAATCGCTCTATGTCGCCATTTGTTGCAATTTTTATATTGAATATTTTACTGATTAGTTAATTATTGTGCCACCATGTATGTCTAGGAGAATTTCGGGAATATCCTTTTCCATCGCGTATCGTTTTGCTTCAAGGTTTGAGTTCAGTAATTTAAAATGAAATTTGTTTTATGAACCATCATACGACAGTTTGTTTGATTAAATTATGACTTACAAGGCCCGAGTACACAAATGTTTTATGTTACTTCATTTATTAAATAAATTGTATTAGTTAAAAACAGTTCATAACCTAGGAAAGAAAACAAACAAAAACGCCCGTTTCTTCTATTATCGTATAAAGAACACAATTAGTGACCTACCTTGGCATATTCGATAGTCCAATAATATCTATTACAATAACATATTAATAAACAGTTTCCTCCAGGTTTCGTGTAGGTCAGTTTGTTTGCTGTCAAAACCAAAATTGTGGTTGGCATAGTAGGTAAACCGCTTCCGTTACGTTCACGACGGGCTAGCGCAAGAGCGCAGACTAGCATACGGCGAAGTGACAGGACCCGTATTAGCCCACAATTTTATTGTTTCGTCCTGATTTCTGCCATATTTTAAATTTGGGATATCAGGAAACAGTCTGACTTATTACATGAGCATCCTGGATGCAGAATTGATGCACTAGCGTTGGAGACGTGGATTATTAAGATATTTGAAATTTGTAGGTTTGCAACTATTGGGCGTTCCGGCCCTGTGTTTTCTAGGTGTAGTACTGTCGCAGACTCGAGCGCTTGAGCAGGATGGTAATATGATTTACGTGGTTTGGACAATTTTCCCATATAATTTAAATTTGCCTTCACTAAATAATATGTTGGTTGTTAATCCTTGTAATCTAAGGGAAGACTATATTTGTCTTAGTTATGATATGATTGCATAATCATAGGATCTATTTTGTCCGTATATTTCTGTTGAATTGGGCGATTAACGATTAACGTGGTACGTCGCTCACTTCCTTTGATGAGTTTTTCT
Organism: Leptura quadrifasciata; assembly: GCA_963675555.1. NCBI lineage: Eukaryota > Metazoa > Arthropoda > Insecta > Coleoptera > Cerambycidae > Leptura > Leptura quadrifasciata. The sequence continues at coordinate 12,361,081 of OY776674.1, forward strand.
TAAATTCTGGTTTTTATAATTTTTCCGGGAGAGCCATTATTAATTTGGTAGTCATTACAACCACATGTCTTGCGAAGACTTTCCTGTACTTGTTCTGTACTATTGGGATCAATTGCGGTTGTTGTGAAGTTTTGTGGCGCCTATTTGGAGTTTGGGTTTCAAGCGCCACAGATTCGTTTGGATTAAACAATTAATTTTGGGGTAAGAGATATTTTTCCTCTCCGGAACACGTGTATCGTTATTAACTTACAATTATAAATTTTCTTATAGAATTGAGAAAACCCCTCCGGTGGGTTGTTGCCTGGAGGCTACGTTAAAGCCACACCACATCCACGTGAGTTCTATAGTTTTTGTAATATGTTGGCCAATACTCGACAACCTTTTGTTTTTTGCAGGGCTTTTATTTTATTTTATTTTATTCTATTCCACTTCAAGTTTTGTGTATCGTTCATCCAACATTATTTGACGTTGCTTTCCCCTGATTTGAGTGGATCTTTGGCTGTCTCATGGTGGCGTAATTGGGAGCGCTCTGGTTCACCACATCGTTGGTTTTGGCTCCAGGCTTGCTGCTGTCCCTGGTATACCAACACCTACCTACCGTTGCTCAGCTAAGTGCCTTATTTCCTTAGCCGTTGTACATATGTATATATATTTAACTTAGTAATTATAGCTTACATCATAGTACCGTAAATTTTGCATCTAAATAAGTGCCCTAGCACTGACCCTATTAAATATATTTTTTTATATACATATTATCAGTAATTTTGCTTTTGCCACTCATTTTCGTTTTTTTTTCTTACTGTTTTTTTTTAATGTAACTATAAATTAATGCTATATGGTACTCAATACATGTGTGTACATTTATTATATTGTAATATATTCTTCGAATTGGACTAATTGGTTTATTACTGTTTGTGTGTTCACCACCTAGCTGTCTTACCCGCTCCCCCCCGACGAGCTAGCAAGTGTGTGGTTCCTACTTTTACCACGAACTGCACACTATAATAAATATTTGCTACGAGTCCCTGAGAGGTGCCCATCAAGACCTCTCATTAATTAATATAAATTTCAGTAAACCATCATTTTTTTTTTCTATTTACCATCTGCGGGCGTAGCAGAACATTACACTGATAATCTCCCTAGAATAACTATTATCACTTACATGATTCAGTTTGATAGTTTAATATTAATTTTTCTGGCAATATAGCAATTACGATCTGAGACTGCAAATGACAACTCAATAAATAAAATAATAGAGGAGAACACCCCAAATAATGCAATTAAAAGTAAAATGTACACGGATATTTCAACGATTATCAAATGTTTTATTTTCTATGGCACGTAGTGTATTAAGTTCCCACCAACAAAAACTATACACTTCTAGTCAACGCGTTCAATAAAATATCTCGAAAACATTTTTTTGTTTACGTTTTAACAGTTCAATGTCTTAAGTTTTTACAGTCCATACACATACACAAAAAGTATATATCCACAATAAAATTAATAAATTCGTAGCCATATAATTTGGTCAGATTCTTTCCTCGTCCGAATTGGCACGTTCTACTTTTCCAACACCTTAAAAAATCTATTTATAACAATGACCACAACAAAGACGGCTATTACGACTTTCGATTTAACTATTCTCGAAACCATACTTAATTATACGAGTCAATGGTCGGATAACTTTGCAATTTGCGTCTTCCATTATATGCAAATGTCAATTTAAATTTGTCTAATAGAGAGGACTGGAATTATGGGTCTTATGAAATTGGGGGCATTAGTAACGCAAATTAAGTGATATGTGTGAAGGGACATGCTGTTCTAAATTACAAACAAACTTATAGAGATACAATTATAGATTTAAATATAAAATTTAATACATCATGTAAATATAGAGTCTATGACATACAAATACATCAATGAATGATTTTTATATATGTTAATATATAGTACAAAGCTTGAATCAATCCTATGATGTGTCCTATTCAGAACATGATAAAAAAATATGCAAAAATATTAATATCCTCCTAAACGATAATCACCTAAACCTAAGTAGAAATACGAACTTTCTGAAGTAATTGTGGATGAACATCTCTGCTCAACCCCACACACACAGGGCATCGATCTACATAGAGTATTTGTTTTACCGAAAAGAGCGCTAAGAATAATTTTTAATATTATATGGGATTCCGAGACACTCTTACATTTTTGTATCCCGGAGATGATTATAGAAGGAATTATAAACAGCAAAATAATGACGTGAAAGAAAGCGATATATTGTTAACATTGATGCCAGCAGTTTAGCATGTCAATGTTTCGTCCGCTAAAGAGGAAAATATCAATAAATCTATCTCTTTTCAGCACATTATTTGGTAATTTCTCTCCTCTTCTATCTTGCATAGGCATCGATTCAATAATTTACCTGCCAATACTGTATATGTACGTCCTGATGCAGTGTAAATATTTGACAGCTAAATATCTCGAAATACACATAAGAAAATTAAACCATGGATTATAAGTGCATTAATCACATCAATTAAAAATAGCGACAGAACAAAAAATATCACATTTTTCCGACATAAAAATCCCCGATTTTAACCAAAAGTCTTCTGTCAGACAAATACGATATTCGCCAGCCGTAAACATTTCTCAGAGAATATATTTCTTTTTTTAACACGCTTTTTTTATTTTTTATTTTTTTACTATTATTGTTATTATTAGCTTCACCTGTGTATTTATTTGTAACAGAATCTTTGAACATGGTTCTCATCCACTTCAAAACATCAGATTAAACATAAACTTTGTACACTTATCAAGGACCAATGACAATACAATAATTGACAACTTTATCCTAATGTCCTCACCAGGATCATCAGGACAAAATAAAAAAAAAATATGACTAATCTAATATCGAGATTTTGCCGGAGGCGCCGCTGTTATTAATTATATTTTATTATTATTTTATTAGCTTCACCTGTATGTTTGTTTGTTTGTAACGGAATCTTTGAACGTGATTCTCACTCAAACTGTCTCATCGGTTAGCATAATAGCGAAGAGCGACGCGCATATAGGTGTACACTTTTGCGCAACCTTCTACGCATATGCGTTGTGCGGTAATTCACTGCAGACAGCTACGCAACTATCCGCCTTCGCTTAAGCTAATATCGCAGAACGCAAAAACGGTATGAGGTTTGGACGTTTCTCGTATTATTATATCAACACCAAGCGCTCGACGAGAGTTAAGCAACCGCGGTACAGTTTGTGATCATTGCATATCAGAGTACTTATACGTAACTTTGGAATTGTCTGTAACGTATTTGCTGTTGTATGAGCCCTTGTTAGACGCTAGTTCCAGCTTTAATACATACATTATGATGTAATATTAATTATATACTACTAGCGGATACTCAGCGGTTTCGAAAAGCAGGCGAGTATCAGCTGGTTTCGGTATGTATCGGTGTTCATGATGCTAATTCTAAAATTCACCTAATCCAATATATTGGAGAGAAACGTGCCGAGGGATGAATGAAAAGAGGGTGACTAAAAATGTCATGTCGCTAGCGTCAACCCCAGGGAACCGGGCACACCCAATTCTATAAGAGCCTTATCATTCTATCGGACCTCTGGGAATGTCGGCTGTTTAATTGTCCATTACTCGTGGTAACAACAATGAAAAATGAAACTACAACACAAAAAAGAGATTGGCGAAAAAAATTATAGTTTTAAAAAAACTAAAAAAACACGCTTTAATAGCAAACCGAACTATTTACAAGTCCAGTTGTGGATGGGACATGATATGTTGCCAAAAGAATGGGGATGGAAAAGAAAGATAATTCACTAGTAGGTACCAGTTACAATGAACCAACCACCAGGTTCTGAAAATTTATTGAAAATGATTTTTTGTTCCTGAGTGTGGCTTTGCTTAAACTGTTCTATAGCGTATTTACTATGCAAAGGAACTAGCTGCTTAAGTGCTCCACAAATAATACTAATGAATGACGTCGAAAACGTCGGAGACAATTAGACAGGATTATCCTTTTAATAAAAATTTAGAATTATTTATGTCATTAAAATTTATAATAATTATTATTTAACATAAGTTATTAGTAAATTGTTTTCTATAAAAAAACTAATGTGCTTGTATTATTTAATGTCTCTTTAATTTATTTCGCTTTTTAGAGCTTATGCCATCTTCAAATTAATTTTAAAAATTCTTTATAAACAACCTCAAAACTATAACAATCATTATTTTCTTAAAAGAAATATTTAAAAATTCCGATAATTGTACTGTATTTTTCGTTGAGATTTCTAAAATTATTTTTTTTGTAATTTACGGATTTTCGAAATTGCGATAAATTTTCAATGGGTAAATTATGGCATTAAAAATTTTAAAAAATAATTCAAATTCATTAATTATACTTGGGTTCCGTCATTTTTCATTTGTAATGACTAATTGCACTGGACTATTTATTCTGGAAAAGAAGGGTAGAGAGCTTCTAGCGTCATTGCTCATTGAACTCTCCAGTCCAAAACTAAATAAGATCGTAAATATAACATGATGCTTCGCATTTTAACAGTAAACAGACAAAAAATAGCAGTTTTTGTCATACACACAGTAGAATTGCTGGACACTAATATACAGGGTGTCTCACCGGGAACTGAATCGATCGATATAGAGAAAAGTACGCATCAGAAAATTTTGAAAATTTAGATAATTACTAATGTCGGTATGGCCAATCCAACTAAAATAATTGCAAGCAACTGGCACTTCCGCTTATACCGGAAGTCGATACCAACTTGCTTACTTCAAATAGAACACCCTATATATTGGGTTTTCGAAAAGAGCATAAAATTCTGAGTCTAAAATATGTAGCATATAATACACCTAAACCTAGCCGTTTCAGAGACATTTGACATTTTATAGAAAATTTGACAGGTGCAACGGTTTGCAAGAACCGTTATAACTTTCTTCGTGTAAAAGATCCTCATTTGGTTCTTGTCACGTAAAAAGAACATAAGGAGAATTACGCTCTACAACTGAAATAAATTCAATAATATCATACCAAGTGTTCCGTTTTTCGCGTTACATTTTGTCAACTTCAAACCGCGAAAACTCGTTTAGATCAAATGGAAAACCCTGTATTTTTTTACGTCAAGTTGCATTGTGGGGGTTAAAGTTAAAACTTTTTGAAATATTTGCGATTTTATTAGAAATTCATGAATTGTTGTAATCATTTCATCAAAATAGCCATGATTAGAAACAATCAGTCTTATGCCAAAAAATGCCAGCACGTTTAAATTACACCCACGAAAACTTTTTAAATTTGTTTATTATTTATGGAGAATGTGATAAAGTAATATCAAGAACTTGCAGCACATTTGCTACTCGATATCCGCAAAAACGCAAAATAACACTAACACTGTACATGCGTATTAATCGAATTGAAGATATGGCATGAACTAAAATAGCAGCGATAAGATCAATTTAAAATATGATTTCCGCCCTCGAACCTCGACACATTTTTCACACCTTCGGATTCATGGGTAGCTCTTCTAATTGAATCCTGTGATATGTTTTGAAATGCATTTCTTACTCTTTGCATACAATCTTCAATGGTTGTTAATGGGCTCTCATAAACTTTATTTTTAATAGTTCCTCAAATGAAATCATCCAGAACTGATAAATCGGGCGAGCGAGGAGGCAATAAGAAAGGTCCATTATTGGCAATCCATTGAACATAAAAAGTTTCTTGTAAATAATTATTAATTAAATTTGCGTTATGTGGGGGAGCACCGTCATGCCGATAGAAAATGTTTCTATATTCGGCGAAAGGTAAATTTTCTAAATAGTTATTATTCAAATTTTGTAAGATAATCAGATATTCTTCACCTAAAAAAAAAAACAGAAATTTACCTATACATATTAGCAGAAGAGAAAATTTACCGTTTAAATTTTCCTGATAAAATTGTAATGCCAAATTTTCAAAATTTTCTGATGCGTACTTTTCTCTATATCGATCGATTCAGTTCCCGGTGAGACACCCTGTATAACAAAATCGTTTTGACATATTGGAAAAAGTAATTTAAATTCATAGCATAAAATATTTAAACATGTAAAGCTATTGCGAAAATCCCACCATATGGCAGTTTCTCAATCTTATCCGGTAAAAATGAACCACTTATTCACCTAAATAATATTTAACGTTGTCTCCGGATTATTTTGATTGATTTCCAACAGGTTATTTCTCACGTTATTAGAAAGGAGAGTGAAAGTTGCTGCGCATCGCCGAGTTACCTCACGTCGTGGCCTAGGTCTGGAGCACCTTATATGGGTGGACAGGTCCCCGCAACTCGGTCATTGCAAGTCCACCGGGAGGAGGCGCGTGCTGACTCATTCCGCCAACACCGCCTGGCGCCGCGGTTGATCACGGCACCATCTCCTGATTACCTTTTTTGACTTTGTTAGGTTGATGGATGGATTCGCGTTTTTGTTAGGCGTAACAAAAACCCCAGTTTTAATATGCTTAGCTTGCATCTCGAGACAATAGCACTGTAGGTTGTTTTCAAATAGTATCGTCATTAGTCGTGGAATATAGGTAAAATAAAAAACACCGCTTTGTGCCATTTTATTGCAGTGAATTATTTTATGAGAAGAATTTATAAACATTACGGCCTCAATAATCACGAAATCTTCTACTAATTCTAAAATATTAATTTGAAATTATATTTAATGCAAGGCAAAAAGTAAGAATTAAATGGACAAAATGCCTTTATATGACACCGATGAGGAGAACCTTCACGACTAACAAATTAGATTTATTTGATACAGAAAAAGTTTTCTATTTTCTCGAGCTGAAAACCTCGAGCCTTTTTTAATTATGTTCAGTATTTTTCGGTTTGTTTAATGATATCAGAATGCATTTTCTAATTTTTGTTTGACAGTCTGCCTCACTTGATCTGTCTTTCTGGGGGATTCTAGTTCCCAGACTATAAATTCGTAATCCGCGACCCCTAAAACCCCCAGATTATCAATTTTGATCGATACGGACTTAAATGACAAAAGTCGTCGACCATATTGGCGCCACCATTTTGAATTTCTGAATTTTGATTAAAAATTCATAATCCGTGACCTAGAAAATCCCCAGATGTCGATTTTGAGTTGAATCGGATCTTAAACGGTAAAGTCGTCCACCATCGTGAAGTCGCCATCCTGAACTAAATTTTTGACTATAAATTCGTAATCAGCGAACCCGAAAACCCAAAGATATAGATTTTTATCGATTTGGACCATAAATGACAAAAGTCGTCCGCCATTTTGAATTCCTAAATTTTGACCAAGAATTCATAATTGGCGATATCGATTTTGAGTCGAATCGGATCATAAACTGTAGTCTTTCGCCATCTTGAAGCCGCCATCTTGTTTTTTCTTATATGAAAATGTTAAAGTGTATTGTCACCGGACTTTTAATAATACTACATTTTGCAGAAAATATTCACTAATTCCGGAGAACTGGATATAATTATTGGATACGACGAATGTGGCTGAACAAATATACAGACTACGTTTCCTAAACGGAAAACCAGGCCACAGAGCGTTTTTAAATTAAAAAAAAAAATTTACTGCAACGTGGAAGTTTCAAGAACGTGAACGTGTGCGAAGAATTAGAGATGACCTTGAAGTTTTTCAGTGTATTTGAAAACAACTGGAATTTTAAATGGGCTTTACATAGAACCCTATTTATATGACAGCAAGTTAAATAGTCAGCGATAAACTTTCTGCATAATCAGCTTCCATCAGCTTATTAGAACATGTTCCCAACAATGATTGGTGTAATGCGTGGTTTCAGCAAGATAATTCACCACCGTTATTTAGATACTATTTTTCATCCTAAGTGGATTGGGATGAACAGGGTAATTACATAGCCAGCTTGATGGCCTGACATCACTCCACCAGACTCTTTACTGTGGGGTTACTTAAAAAATAAAGTTTATGAGTAACCAATAGAAAGTATGGCTGATTTACGAAATAAGATTTATTTTAGATGTGCAGCAAAGTTGTACGAGGATAAGAAAAAATAAAAGGAATGTGGAAGAGTATGAGAATATTTTGGGTATATGGTGAAAAAGTGGGTGGTGAGAGAGATAAAGTGGTGGTAGGAAGAAAAATAGTAGAGAAGGTGGGATAGATAGATAGTCTTTTTTTCACCACTATATGTTACATGATTAAACACTTGCAGCAAGTCAGAAAATCAGCAGGCAAGCAGCTGCATTACAAAAAAATAATAATTTTGTTTTGAGAAATACAATACATATATAAAATAAGGGCAGTAACAAGAACATAATACTGTATATAACGATTACACATTGTCAAACACGGATAGTGGGAAGAGGTGGGAGAAGATGGGATAGGAAGGGGAGATGGCGGGAAAGTAAGTTAGTAAGACAGGGTCAGGGAGGGAAGGTGGTCGGAACTTAGGAGGGATGTGGGCGAAGATAACAGGAGGGCAAGGGAATATGGTGGGGAAAAGTGGATGCGTGGAGTACCTTCTAGTCATTACCTCCGTAGAAAATATAGCTTGAGAGTTAAGAGGAGGACAATGTGGGAAATTCTTCGAAAATACACATCTTGGATTTGAAATGTACGCGTCAGAATTGTTGTGAAGACGACACGTAACATCCTGAGGTTTTACTTCTGCCCCGAAATCGAAGGGGTTGTTCAAGGTACCAAAACGCGTTGCAAATAAAGTAAGTCTTCTATTAACTGTCAAAGTCAAATCTGCCGAACAGAGTAGAGGAGACTAGGTTTATCGATAAAGTTGACTTTTCCCTTAAGGACGGTTGACGGTAACTTGAATTCAATGACTTTATTGTTTATTGGGTTGTGTAGAAATTGTAATCCACATCTTCGTCTTACCGTGCTTGTGATGGTTGTACATATAGTTTTGCATGCTTTTCAAAACTAAACATAGTTCCTTCAATTTGCATTGCTAAAGCTCGCTATTAAAATATCGCATAATTCTGGCCCCAGTATCGTTCTTTGGGGGACTCGGTCTTTAATTTTTCATGGTTACTTATAATATCCCATTATTTCACGCTAATCTCCGTTCCTTAATTAGTTCCCCATTATTTTGTCTGCACGTTAGAATAAATTTTGATGACATTGATGAAACTAAAATTCAATTTATATTAAAGAAAGATTACGTTACAGGCTCTTTTTATTTGTCTTACTATTAGCGGTTTTGTTTGTGTAACGCTATATATTCTCCGACTATGAATGCATTAGTAGCTGTTCGATACGATTCATATTTCAGTATAGTTGACCAAATCCCAGTGGCGTGCAGTTAATTATTTCTAAATGGATTTTTATGGATTTTTTCATTTGGTTACATTATTTTATTTATACAGATCTGTTGAGTGTGATTAGATTTGGATAAAAAATATGTATAAATAAAAGTAGATGACTTTTCTACTGATCAAATATTAGATATTGGAGTGTATGAAAGTTTTGAGTATATTTTTTTTGATTCATTTTTGACTTCTCGAGAGGGAGATATAATTACATAATATTTTCAATGATTTAACTATATTAGAATTAGATCAACAGTATATCTAGAGATTTATCCCTATTATATTTTGAATGTAAGATGGTTATCTGCAAAATACCCAAAGAAACCATTTTCTATTAATATCTAAGGAGTCAATAGCTTCAGTCATATCCATTAATGTCAAAAAGGTGGCTCTCATGCTGTCAATGTCTCGCAAAATTTCGTCAATTATATCACTTAGTAGTATAGCAGTACCGAAGGCTTTTTGAAATCCGGACTGATCAGAAGGCATTCTTGAATTTTGAAAGACATATTCAGAAAGTGGATCATATAGAGCAGATTCTGCTATTTTTATTGGAATTGGAAGCAAGTCCATAAGGCATAGATCTTTATGTTGCTCTGGATTTCTTTTCTCAGGTATAGACTTAACAGACCACGTTTTCTATTGAGGAGGAAGAACACCTAATTCTATTTATATATTAATAATACACTACATACGTATCTTCCATGTACATAGCTAAACTCCACGTACATATCTCTACTCCACATATACTCCTCAATTTAAAAAAAGTGAGGGAACAAAGAACATGCCATTTCAATTTTTTCTAAATATCATTGGGGTGATCACTGTAAAATTTGAGGTGAAGTAGTTTCTTAGCAACGAATTCTTTTGAATAATTCTTTTGGGGGAAATTTGTCCCGTGTATTCCATTTCTGTTTTACGGCACCAGGTGGAGTAATAAGCTGAAAGTTATAATGATTCGTTCGTTTCACTTGATAATTTCAATTTGTTTATGGAAAGTCTGTCATCATTGGAATTTGCACAAAGCAAAAATGTTATCATAATTGGAGATTTCAACTGCCCATATTTTAATCTTGACGCGAATAACTCTAAGAATCAAACGCTATGCAACTTTCAGGAATTTCTTAATTTAAAACAGTTTAATACAATCTCAAATATAAATAATAGATTTCTCGACTTATTGTTTAGTAACTTAAGGTGCACTGTTAGTAGAGGGGATCTACCACTGGTTGGTGAAGATGCCCATCATCCTTGTTTCAATTTTAGTGTTCCGTGTACTTTGAACCATTATACCCAGTTTAATCGTAATAATTCTGCCCAGAAAACCTACAACTTTAGGAAAGCCAATTTTCCTGGCTTATATGAGTCAATAGTGAACATTAACTGGGCCGAATTATATGATAACACTGACGTAAACATAGCATGTGATTTTTTCTACAGTTCACTTAATACATGTTTTGATAATCACGTTCCTCAAAAAATTAAAACGTCTCGTAGATACCCGCCATGGTATAATAAAGATATCATAAACAATATTCGACGAAAGGAATATTTTTTTTAAAAAGTACAAATTGTCCAACTCTGACGAACACTTGAGTGAATTCAAAACCCTCCGGGCAATTATTAAAGAGCAAATTAAAGCCGCACATGTAAAATACATAAACGATATAGAGAACAATATATCTCAGGATCCATCGAACTTTTGGTCTTACATTACCAGTAAAAAAGCTCGTTCCAGGATTCCAGGAGTTATAGTAAATAACGACAACACTATTAGTGATCCTCAGTTAATTGTTCAAGCTTTTGGTGAATACTTCCAAAGTGTCCATCATATTTCGGATGCCTCATTCGCTGAAAATTATGGAGATATTTTGCAAAACGACTCATCTCTATATATAAACACCATACATGGAGACGATATTATTAAAGCATCTAAGAAATTAAAAGACAAACTTACTTCAGGCATTGATGGTATTCCCTGCTTTTTTGTTAAGGATTGTTGTCGTGCCTTGTTAGAATCCTTACTTTTCATTTATAATTTAATCTTGAAAACAGCTACATTTCCCGATATGTGGAAAATCGCCCGAATCACTCCCGTGTTAAAGAAAGGTGACCCAGCTGTACTCCAAAATTATCGGCCTATTTCTATCTTATGTAATTTTGCGAAATTATTCGAAATAATAATATATAATTGCGTTTATCCTAATGTTAGACCATATATTTCCCTGCACCAACACGGATTCTTAGATAAAAAATCTACGATCACAAACTTAACCTGCATAACTCAGTTTGCCTCGGAAATTCTTGATAAGCAAGGACAAGTAGACACAGTATACATGGATATTCAGAAAGCCTTTGATCAAATCGATCTATATTTATTAATAATGAAATTAGATAACTTTGGATTTTCCGCAGGCTTAATTAATTTATTTACGTCTTATTTATTTAACCGCAAGCAGTTTGTCGAGTACGAGGGTTTTAGTTCGGATTACTACATTAATGCATCCGGAGTACCACAAGGCTCCAATTTAGGACCACTTCTATTTCTCATTTACATTAACGATATTAATGATGTTCTTAGCTGTTCAAAATTAATGTTCGCGGATGATTTGAAAATATATAGAGAGATAAGAACGATAAGTGATTGTAGAATGATCCAAAATGACCTTAAAGCCGTATCTGATTGGTGTAGTGCGAACCATCTGTGCATTAATGTTCAAAAATGTTACGTTATCTCTTTTTCTCGGAAAAATAAACCTGAAGAATATGATTATAAAATAAATTCAGAGAGTATAACCAGATGTACAGAAATCAAGGATTTGGGTATAATCTTCGATAGCCAGTTAACATTTCGAGCCCATATTAATAGTGCTGTATCAAATTCATATAAAATGTTAGGCTTCATATTAAGAAACTGCAAGTGTTTTAGCAAAACTTCTAGCCTAATGTTGTTATATTACGCATACGTTCGCTCAAGATTGGAATATGGTGCCATCATATGGTATCCGTGGTACACATGTCACGTGAATAATATTGAGTCAGTTCAGAGGAAGTTCCTAAAATATTTGTTTTTTAAGGAGGATGGCATTTACCCGCCGAGAGGAATTAATACGTCCATTTTAACGAACCGTTTTAATATCATTTCATTAGAAACTCGTCGCGAAATAATTTCCATTAAATATTTATTCAGTTTAATTCACAACACTATTGATTGTCCCTTTTTGTTAGATAAAATCAATTTCCACATACCCAGACTTGAAATCCGCCGTCACACAACCTTCTATGTCAAGAATTATAGGACAAATATTATGGTGAGATCTCCAATTTATGTAATGTGCAATAATTTTAATAAAATCTCCCATCTATGTGATATTAATTTTGATAGTCTAGGCAGTATATTAAGTCATATAATTATTACTGAATAGTAGGTTTAATTTTGTTTGTAACTTAAGTGTCAATATTATTTTTCTTTTTTATTCGCTATTGATATATAAATGATATGTGTTTTCATGTATTTCCTGTAATTGGGTGCTTACCTGTTGGAAATAAAGAGATTATTATTATTATTATTATTATTATTATTACTATTAAGCACCCAATTCTCTAAAAAATTAAAATTCCGGCATGCATTATATTAAATTTTCAATGTCGTATGTAGCATAGCACTGAAATGAAGGTAAAGTTATTAAAAGCGATTTCCTGTTATTAAAACTAACAGGTATTTTATTCACAAGTAATAAATTCACTACTCCTCGATAGTTTCTTTTAACGGTTATATCCTATTTATATGCCACGCAGGGACGAATAATAGATTCACTTGGTATGCTGCGGTTCTCTTCGGAGAGGAATATATAATAAATTTTATTACGTAATTTAAAAAATTTAAGATCTCTCTCGGTAGTCATTATAGCTTTAAAGCGGTGTGGTAATGATATAGGAAGTGTTGCTCTTCTCACTTTTCCATGATATATCTAATAATTACACATTAACAAAACGTTGCCGCATCAGAATAGTACGTAAATCTATTACATTCTGATATATTACATCTGCGATTTCACCGATACGTTTTGTAGTGCCTGTTAGCAATCTAGACATAAAATTTTCTGCAAAACAGGTGGCAAAAACTATTATTTAGAGAATCGCTTCCATCATCGCATTATATGGGATTATATCATTAAGTTGCAGTCATACAATTATAAACGATTATCTTCAAGGATCATTGCACCAGAAAATGTCTAAATGTCCCCTCTCGCTCTTGGCTGTATTACGTCGGATTCTATACTGGCGTGTCCGTTTATAATCTTTATTACAGATAAATTATCCAATTATATTTTCTGTAATTAAATTCCTGGCAAAGACAAAATACCGATACGTTTCAACTATAACCAACCGAACCGGGCTCAACTAGGCATGTTCAACGTTTGTTTTGTAATTTGAGATGTTACTTTTTTATGATAATTCGTTACAATGTCTGTATCTATGGGATATGATAATTACAGGGTAAAAGATGATTGCTGGACACACGTATACGAAGTGATGGGTGTGGGAGCTGGATGAAGATGTAAAGGCCTTTAGTACATCTTATGTACACCTGAGGCTTAAAGAGGCTGTTTTTTCACATACCTTGTATCGTCTTTACATGGTATCTGTGAAAGCTCCAGCCCCCAGAGAGATAAGGAATGAAATTAAATTGTTATATTGCATTATACCGAGTGTTTAAATTCTATACAGCGATTACCTTGAAAATGAATCTGTAAAATGCGTATCAACGCCTATCAAAAATAGTCACTAAAATCCCCCAATACAACTGACGCCCAACTATATTTTTCCAAACTGCATCCACATTCCTTTTCGATGGATTTCGAGATGATAGTAATAATAACAATAATAGTTATATTGCTCAAGAATATCTATTTATAGGAAAATACACTCTAAATTTTTACCGATCAGTAACATTGCTTAAATCATTAATAATTAGGAGAAAGACAAGCGGTTCAAGGGAAGACCCTTGAGGGACATCTGACACAATAATAATATAACAAGATGATTAAAATCACCTTAAGTGATATATTGTTGCCGTTTCCACAAATAAGATTTGAGATATTCTGTAGCGCTAGAATGTAAACCAAATTTTGTCAGTTTATTAAGTAGTAGAAAAGTGAGGGAGATGGTGGAAAGCGGAACCAGCTTAGTGGTCGGGGTATGGATGTTTAATAGCGTTTTCATGTGTTACAGAGTTAGTAGCAGGGATTAGGCGGGGTTGTACGAGGGACAATACGACTAATTGCTCTACCACTCCTGAGTTCGAATCTCAGTTGCGGCAGAAGGCAATGTCGTAGGGAATGGTCGTTGTGTTATTGTCTGTCAGTATGTGGCCTGGATGGTAATCTAAATAAATGCGATACAATTAAAAAAATATGGTGGGTGCATAGGACGGGGAAGATTGTAGAAATATGTGGAAATTGAAGGAAATGGCAGAAAATGGGGTTATGTAGAGGGAAAGCGAGAGAAGGTAATGGAAATATAGAGAATAAAATTAGGTAAAAGAGATAAAACGATAAAAAGCGAAGGAAGATGTTCAGAAGGAAGAGAAAGGGGAGAAAATGGGAAATGGGCTTATGTATTGAGAAAGCGAGAGAAGGTGTTGGAAATGTAGAGGATATAGGTAGGTGAAAGAGATGGAAAAACGATAAAAGCGAGAGGAGATGTTTAGAAGGAAGAGGAAGGGGAGAAAATGGGGAAATGTAATAGGAAAGGGTAGAGGGAGAGTATAGGTGTGTGAAAGTGGTAGAAAGATGGAGAGTTGTAACAAAGATTTACAAATAATTTTCTCGAATATTCTTGGCGTTCATTTGCTAATTAATTTCCCGTGAATATTTCTTATACGCTTTATCAACAGGCAATCTTTAAATCAATAAAATCATACACTTCCTTATTTATCATTCTTTGTAGCATTTGACAAAAAAGCGAATACGTATTTTCAATATCGTATTTTCATTCTAGTTGTGATCCGATAAAATCAATATTGTATATTAGGTGACTAACACTTCTGTGACGAATTGTAATTATTTTTGCAAAACTGGATAATTTATACAATATCTGTAATGCTATGCAAATATACGGTGAATAAGACGGTAAAGAACTAACACAAGGACATACATGTCTTGCTCAACCTACTCGCCATATGGTTAAAGGCCGAGCAACAGGTTCCGATATCCCTTCATATATTATAGCCAACATACTTGTTTGCCGTATAAACCCGTAAAATCATTGAACTACCGAGTGGCAAAAACCATATATTCTGGGTGGATATGACGCTGCTCAGGCATCCTCGTATATATCTAATTTGAATAGTTCCCCAATCCTAAACCCATCCAAGCCGTAAGCATAAAATCATGACTTCATTTTTTGCGGTAAGATTGATTATGTGTTAAACTTACAATGTACAAATCCATTACCTGCATAAGTATCTGTTAAAGGATTTATTGCCTTACATTTGTTTTTATAGCGGATGTGGCTATTTATACATACTGTATGTATACGCAATTGGCTATTTATACATACAGTATGTATACGCAATTGGCTATTTATACATACAGTATGTATAAGAAATTGGCTATTTATACATACAGTATAGCCGTCGAGGGCAAGGGACATTATCTATCATAAACAACTATACTACATCAAAAAATATTAACATATTTAACCCAACGAACTAACCTAAAGAAATATTCGTATTACGTATTTTAGTTAACAAAATGTGGTAAAAAAAAAACTGTAGCAAGCGGATTCGAACCGTCGACCTCACGTGTGAGAATCGGGAACCAATTAATTACCAATTAAAAATCTTTTATTGAGTTTTTTAAGTACATATCATTCCGTTTATGTCATTTTTCCCTGTATAAGATGTTATTATAAACCTGCACTGCGTGCTGTATAATTCTAAACCTAGTTAATATTAGAGTTTCCTCCTTATGAGTTAGGGTGGCTGGTGTTGTGCCGGGAAATGACTACTCCTTCCGAAATTTTTAATTAATGATTTTAATTTTTCTATTTTCTACTAGTTTCATAGATTTATAAGTTTTATCTGCAATGCAGTTGTAAAGTGAAATTAAAAATATTTTATTAAGTGAATTAAAGTTTTATTTGGTGTACGTACAGGAAAATAAAATGAAAAACCTGTTTCAACCGTGTGTTGTCCAAAAAATTAAAAATAATTCTGTATTGTTAAAAAATAAAATAAAAATGAAAGTAAAAAATTTTTCTTAAGTAATATTTATATACAAGGTTTGAAAATAAGTGAATTCTGTATTAAATTAAGAATTATTCTGATAATTATATTACAAAGGATTAAAATAAGGGGAGGGAATTGGAGGTAGGATTGTATGAGGGATATGTATGTTAAAAGTTTTATGTAATTGTCCAACGTTAGTCTCGTGTGTCGTAAATGGGTAGGTTTTGATGTAATAAACGGTGTGCGTGTAATGTATCGTTATGTCGTCGTATGTTAGTCAGGTCACGTGTTAATATCGATCGCTGAATTTTGTTTGCAAAGAATTTTTGGGCCGTGTCATCTATGTATTGCCTCATAAGGGGGACGGCAGCCCTCTCATGCAATTCAGCGACCGATGTGTAACGGTTGGCGTTTAGTAGGAGTCTAAGTATTTTGTTTTGTGTGGTCTGTAGTCTTTTGCACTGTGCATCTGAAATGCAATTCCAGGACGCACAGGCATATGTCATTGTCGGTCTAAAAATTGCTTTAAAAAGAGTCAATTTATTGTCGGTCGAAAGTCTGCTCCGTCTATTCACCAATGGATACAGCTTGTTGAGGGCTGAATACGTTTTTTGCAATGTTGCAGTTATGTGGGGTCCAAAGCAGAGCCTTGTATCCAAGGTTACCCCCAGATACTTAGCTCTGCTTTTTTCCCTCACCTGCTTATCGTTAATTTTAATTTTCGTGAAGGTATTCACATTGGTGAATTTCCGGTGCAATGTTATAGTCTCTGTTTTGTTCTCGTTGATATGTATTTTCCAGTCAGTATTGTAAGTGTTGAGTCTAATGAGGTGACGCCGTATCTTTTGGACGGCCGTTTCCGCATAGAAAGACCGCCCGCAGATAACGGCGTCGTCTGCGTATAATAGTGAGGTAGTCGTGGGAAGGGTGGGGATATCTGATAGGTAAAGGTTGTATAGGGTGGGGGAAAGTATGGCTCCTTGAGGGACGCCTGCAGATATATATTTGATGTTAGAGGTAGTATTATTTAGAATCGGGAACACTAAGTATTACACCACAGACTGCTGATGGTTAACCTTATAATTCTTACTATATCAATATGTTTGAACGTCATCGCGCATGTGCGGCGTGAATTGCCTGGACAGTATGTATAAATAGCCACATCCTTTTATAGCTTGTAATTGCTACCACAGCAATAAGTTCCCGTTAGAGTGTTTTTAGTAAGACGTGCTACAGCGATTAATAAAAACTTAACCGAACAAAATCACAAGAGATTATTTTTGATAAAATATTTGGCCACCTGATAATGCCTAAATATGCGCATATTGTTTCTATCGAGTTCATGGCATTTTACATGAACCTGATGATTCCTGCTACATAGGCGAAGTGAGTCAGTTCCATGAGAGTATCAGTAATTCCATTTCACGGTATCTGACAGAAGAAAACTTTACGCGGACATACCAAATATGATTGTTTGCAGCAATTAATTAATGTTAATATTATTAATAATACTTTACTTCCTTTGAGGCAAATAAAATACATCTGCATAGGAATAGTCAATTACTTTTAAGTACTACCTATAACCTAACTTACTCTATCTTCAAAAAATTCGTTTAAGTCATAAAAGGATTTATCCAGATTATAACTTTTTAATTGGCGTTCAAAAGTTATCAAACTTGATGAAAGCTTAATTTCAATCTGTAACTTATTAAAAATATTTAAACCTGAATAGGTAGGACAGTTTACAGACACCTTATATTTACAGAATGGTATGTGGAAATGATTCTTTTGTCTAGTATTTATATTGTATATACCGTTATTTAAAATGTAATTTTCTTTATTTCTATGAATAATAACACATAGTTCTAAAATTAGCACACACACAAGAGTTAAAATTTCAAGTTTCCCAAAAAGGTTCCTACAAAAATGCCGACTAGATAACCCAGCTATAGTTGTAATGATGGGTTTTTGAGTTATAAAAACATCCACTGATTGGATGGCACCATATATATATATATAGATGCTATATCTCAGCTCAGAGGAGACTCGTGCATGGACACCATAATAAGTTGTTCATTTCTCAAAATTATTTTTAGATTTCTCATTAAATAACACAGCGAATTTGGTTTTGAGATTAGCTGGGAACAGTGAGCCTTCCAGTCCAGTTGAGACACTCGTTAACTGTTTTAACTTCTTAATTAAAATTTAACATATCTGAACCATTTATGGAAATATCTAACTGTGGGCAGGTTTTTTGTCTGTTATGGAATCTAAGCACTAATCAGAGTTAAAATAAAGTGTATTCGGCTACCAATCTCTTAACATTCGCAAAACATTATTGCATGTATATTTCAGTAAGTATCTAAAATTAGCAGAGATGCATCGTCTGCGTACAAAAAAATGTATTAGAGGTTTAAGTATCAATTTCGTTTGTATATAATAAGAATACAATTGGTCCCAGTACCGAACGTTGTGGAACACCTACGTTTATATCGAATAATTCTGATTTCATAATATTAGTACTATTAGGCTTGCATATTGTTTACGGTTTTTCAAAGAAGAAGCTATCCATTCATATGCCACACCACATGTGCCATACGAATGAAGTTTGGAACAATTTGATATGATTGACACAGTCGAATGCTCTGCTGAGATAACAAAATATCCCAATAGGGCACTCGCCTACCTCCATACATTCAATTAATTTTTTATAAAATGAAAGTATGGCGGTTTGTGCAGACATATTAGTCCGAAGACCATGTTGTTGTTTAGTAATAACATTATGCTTATCAATGAATTTAAATAAACGATCTAAATACCAATATTCTAATATTTTTGAAAATCCATACGGAAGAGTTACTGGCCTGTAATCTTCCATAAACTGAGGATCCTGTTTTTATAAATTGAAAAAACTTTTCTTACTTTTAAAATTTTCGGAAATATTTCGGTTAAAGAAAATTTAACTAAGTAAGTAATTGGTTGAATGATACATCTAATTATTTTTTTTAATAAAAACATGGTAAGTTTATCAGGACCTGAAAAATATTTGTTTTTCAATTTATTATTTAGTAAAGTAAACATTTCATCACAGACAAAAGGTTCAAGAAAAATCGAATATATATTTTTGGAAATACCAAAATCTCTAATTGAATTACTCGCAGGTATTTGTTGAATTACCTCATCGGTTGTTCGATGAAAAATTTATTAAAAGTAAAAGCTACTGTGGCCGGATTCTCACAAAGCTCCACCAACCTTTATAATACTAATATCTGGATTTCTTTTACTTTTGTCTCCTAATTCAGATATTATGCTCCAAGTAGGTTTAGACATATGATTTGATTTCATTATTTTGTTCTGATAGTATTGTTTTTTAGTATTTTGAACTAATTGTGTATGGGCTTTTTGCAGTTCTGTATGAATTTCTTAAGTCAGGATATATAAATAACACCACACCACAGGTAATTACGACCCCCTTTATCCCGGAAGGCTCTAGAAGAACCTTGTGTGGGAGGGGGCTACACATTTAGAGACAAGGGACACACACCCAATATCCGTGTATAGTGAAAAAATCCCTTTCACAGTATTTTCCACTGCCACGACCGGGGATCGAACCCGGAACTTTTGGGTGAGAGGCAAGTGCGCTCACCTCTCGACCACCAGTCATATATACTTTAAAAACGCCAAAAGGGACTTACTTTTTACTCAGACTGATTTCGGCTGAACAAAAATAATCATTTGTTAAAAAAGTTACTGAACAAAGTCAGAAGAGAGAATATTTTTCATAATACAATAAACAATAATATGACCCCTGATGATGCGTAAATATTAGCATATTACTTCCTTCCTTCTTTTATGACATTGAATTTCAATGAACCTTATGACGCCTTAAAAAAGCAGCTGTCAGATATTTTCAATTCGTCTGCGATACTCCTGTAAGATGCAGAGAGATTTTTGTAATGTAGGTTGATTCTCTTTTTGTGAGTTTGTGGAACTTATATTTTAAATCTTTTAAAAAATGTTGCCCAATTTTTTTAGTGACGTGTGTCTAATGAATAACTAGATGTTATTATTTTTTTGACCGTGAAACTCAAACTGATTGAAGTGTTTGTTCATGAGATTTCGGTAACTAAATTAAAGGTTATTATATTTTCTTATGTTTCGGTTTTATTATTCATCGTCAGATATAAAGCCTGGCTGGATAAAGAATAAAAAGCCCAAACCGGCCTAAGGCAGTCCCAAATAAAAGTTATATTGCCCTCACCATTACAGATATTATAGTGGAAAATATCTTTGACTCCTGTAATCTGTTTCAATCTGATAGAAGCGTTGGTAGATGCAATACACTGCGCAGTGGGTATTATTGGTAATGATATATTTTGTTATTACATTCACTAATCTAAATTTGACCCACACTACTTCCTTTAACAGTCATTCTAGTAAAAAAAATAAAGAGGCAGACGCGGAGAATAATCACCTCCTTATAGGTTGTAGACGTTTTTGTAGGCATCCCACCTTAATATTATTAAGAATCTTTTGTTCGGGAATCACAGCAAGTTCAAAATGTGTTATATTCAGATACAGATGGTAATTTTAAACAACAATAATGTTCTGATATTGGATAGCAATATTCCTTAAGTACGCTTATTAAATGAAAATTATAAATTTTACGATTTTAACCACTAATTAATAATATATGTAATGTACTTATAATTATTTTAAGTTAATTTCTTTGCGTTTGGAGCTATTTTTTCGCCTCCAAAAATTGGAATTGTAGGCTAACTTTAGGAAGTTCTTACTCATGTAGATTCATCATAAATAAATAAAAACAAGAATTCAACAGAAAAAGTGCCGGACGAGAATTTATAGAACTAATTATTATAAAATTTAAAAAGTTAAGACATAAGACATAAAATGAAAAGAAATCAAGAAAAAAATGACATTAAATAAATAGATATTAACGATATAGTTAATAAATAATTATTACTCTCCATAGATTGTCATCTAAATAGTTCATGATGATTACGTGGTGTTTAGAATGGACCGATCATCTCTAACAAGAAGTAATAAAAATCGTGGTGGAGGTGTTGTGTTTTACTGGCGATAAGGAAGAATATTTCATGTTCGCGTATAAATATTCCTCAAAATAATGTGGAGGAACTGTTTGTGTCACTGTTATTGTTAAAGAACACGGTAAAACCCTCGGTATACTTTTCGACGTTGTAACAAAATCCGACTTAGGAAATATTATTTCGCATGAAAAGCGTGCTTCACGTAAAAATATCGTGGAAGAGGTTTTTAATATTTTTAATCATATTTTCGCTCTACGGAGGGAGCGATTTTTATGCAAAAATTCCAATAACTCCTCAAGGAGAGTCATTTTAGAAAGTGTAGTAAATGGCGCTGCACAGGGACGTAATGTCGCCCCGACCACTAAAATTTAGAAAGTATAACAAAATTTGACTTCAATTTCGGAAATTTCAAAAATTAAAAACCCTTTTACGAATCCACGTTGTTAAGCACTGCAACTCATGCGCGGTATTAAATATGAGGACAAGTTAATCCGGCTTCTATCCAAAGTATATCGTGAGTTTTAGCGAAAATAGCCCTTAGCGACATGGGACCCCCATGATTTCCTAGCAGTCGATTTTGATTTTTGATGATGAGTTTTAACGGGATTTGCCCTAAACCGGTTCCTCAGTGATTCGGTGTCAGAAAAGTATCTTTACCATGTACTCACTCATATGTGAATGGGACCGCCTTGCCTGAACGTATAAAATTGTAATTGCAGAATACAATTCAAAATAGTAGCGATTCAAGCATTTTCAAGCTCCGAGGAGCGACCAAAATTATTATTGAAATAAAAATACGTGAATAAGACAGGCAAGCAAAAGCCCACCAAATTTCAGAAACATTGAACCTTTCTTGAATCTTTTTGTGTAATCGTTAGCTCACAAAACTGCATATTGGATGGTAGTTGGTACATTACAAATCGTTCCGTTCCTCACCATGTGTTGTACACGGGCCAGACTAGTGTTTGTTAAACATATTTCTTAAAAGTTGTTGTAAAAACATAAATTTTTGAAGAGATTCAGTATATATTTTTGAACTTCATATTGTCTTTTAACTGTGTTTTCTAACAAAATTTCCTTTCAGGTATAATTTTAGGAAAGTGTTAGTACATCCAGTGTTAGGTTTATAATGTTACGACGTCCAATAGATACCATCAGAGCAGCAGTTAAGCAAAAACGAACATAAGTATAAGTTTTCATATTATTCTCCGTCTGAAAGAGTTATCTTGAACCCTAATTTTGTGAACGTTAACATTCATTTTTGAAATATATATATAAAGTCCTTCAGACTCCAAAAGATGAATCAGTTATACGATAATCACTGTCGGTCAATAAAATATATATCCGATCGTTTTCCTAATGCAACAATCTGCATATCCGGCGATTATAATTTACCTGGAATCTGATGGACTGTTGATGATAATAATCATTTAGTGTCTTCACGAAATCTCCATGTGTGTAAAAAACTATTCTGTGATAGTTTTAATTACGCTTATATATAAAAAAAACTTTAGAAAAAATTGTAAGGACAAGATTCTAAATTTAGTTTTGTAACAACTGTAATGAAGGTTATTTCATGGTAAATCCAGATCTGTATCATCCACAGCTAACAATTGAAGTTAATATAATTTATTTCCGAAACCTCTTGTCGATACGAGATGGAAATATAACTTTAGAAATGGCGACTATAATAATATTATTGATTATTTTGAGAAGCTGGAATGAGGTATTTCAAAATAGTCCTGGCATAAATTGTCTCACTGAAAAATTGTATCTTGTATTAAATTTTACCATTGACATGTATGTTTCAAAGAAGCATTTCGTTAATAACGGGAATTATCCTTGCTGGTATTCATTTCAACCAAAAAAAAAGTAATACAATGTAAAAATAGGGTGTATAATAAATATAAAAAGACAAATAAAAATTATTTCACTAGATCACTAACTAAATCTCAAATCAGTAATAAGTACGTGAAATTTGTTCATTCATCACAATCGCAATCTCTGTCTAATACAAAAGTCTTTTGGAAATACGTTAATAGTAAGTAAGTGTAGGAACAGTACTTTATTAAGCAATTGGAGTTCAATGGCACTAGCTCTTCGGATCCTAAAATTATCTGTGATATGTTTGCAGATTATTTCGAGTCTGTTTACGTCAGATATGATAAGGACATAGTTATCTCTAACATTCACATATATGTTAATCCGGTCATACTAAATAGTACTTATATTGACTGATTTAGTTTTTGATAAATTATCATCTTTAAATTCCAATACTAATCCAGGTCCTGATCGTATACCGTCATATTTCTTTAAAATGTGTAGCTCCTCCTTGTCTATATCATTTGGGATTCTATCCTACAGATATTACGAATAAATAGAAATTAAATAAATAAATGTCACAGAATTGGGCCGACGGTTAAAATCAATAAAAGTACGTCATATGTCAACTAAGTTCACACAATCAAAAAGTGACTCGATCTCGATGATACCACGCTATTTAAATTACAGTGCTTGGTTTTCAGTAACAAATGTATGTTATGAGAACAAATAAAATGAGTTCAGATTAAACTGATAAATAGTTGAAACCTTCAATTTCTGAAAAAAAAATAAGAGGACTTACCGCTTGAACTTCATTGACATCTTTCTTCTTAATTTTACCATCAGGGGTATCTCTCCCTTTATACTCTATGTATCTCGCTCGTAGGCTTTCCTCTCGCACCATTCCCGCCTGCTTTTCCTTCTTCTTCTTGCTGTCCCGAGAAAAGAGTGATTTAACCTGTAAATAAATTGAAACATTAAAAATTATCTTTCACTAATTCAACAACTTACTTTCTCCAACCCGCTCTTCTTTTCCGGCTTCGGTGGTTTCTTCTCGACACGTTTCAGAGTGGATCTATCAATGTCCTTGTCAATTCTAGGATCGTAGTGTGATCCATCGTCTATGCTCCTTTCCCTGGGAACGTAATCGTTTCTCAACTTGCTCTTGTAATCCATATTTTCTATATGTCGATAAGCGTCATCTTCTCTGGAATATGCCCGATCGGAGTCGTAGTCCCGCCTTTTCCTTTGATTAAAATTATCTTCCGTGTGCTGCCTCTCACTGGCAATTAAAAGGGAGCTAGCGAATCCCTCGTCCTCGCTTTCGTTACAGTATTCTCGTTTCGACTTTGACGGGCGAGTAACTCTGAAATTTTCCCCAGAATCACGCCTAAAATCGTTCTCTATCCCGGAATCCCCGAACTTATCTTTTCTTTCATTCTCGCTTTGATCGAGGTATCGCTCAGATTTATACCTTGAGGTACTTGTTATTCTATTTTCTATTTTGTCTCGCCTTAACGAATCGTGGTAAGAATCATGAAACTGATTCTCCTGATAAGATCTCTGGTGAATCTCTGGCGTTGATTTATACAAATCCCTATCTTTAAATATCTTTTGCTTCTCGCTTCTGACATTGTACCTGTTATTAGATTTATTATGACTAGCTTCAAATTGACGGTTTTCGGGTGAAGATCTGTAATCGCTTATTTGCGAGTCGAAACTTTTCGGTTCGTTATCAAAACCGTTGTACTGATAACCGTTAGGTTTCCCGCGGTTTTCGTATTCTATACTATTCTTACGATCTCCGAAATATTGCTTACTTCGTGATTCAGTGGTGCGTGGCTTCCCATACTTATCAGTTCTGGTTTCAGACACGTATTTCTCCGTGTAACCTACTGGACTAGCTGAACTTCCCCTGTAATATTTCGAGGTGGACTCGGAAATGTAGACGTTCGTAGGCGTCGAGTTTTGAATATATTCTGGGGAAGTGCGGACTGATTTGTCGTTTAACCTATTTTTTATCCTAGACTCCAGCAGGTCGCGCCTCGCACTAAGGTCGCTTCTACCGTTGATAGTTTTTGAGATGAATCCGTTTTCATTTTCTGTTAAGCTCTCCCGCCGTTTGGCGTCCATGCCGTCACCCCTCCCTCGGGAGGAGGAGTCGATGTATCCCGATCGTTCCATTCTGGAAAATTCATTAATTTTTTTCTCGTAACTTGAGAAACCATTCAGGTATGCCGGATTTCTAAATTTTGGAGTTATCGGACTCTCTTCTTCGAATTTGTCCTCGTCGAAATAATTATCAGTGCGAGTTTTTCGGTAACTGCCATCATTGAAGCGGTCGTCCCCGAAGTGAGTTACAGTTTTTTCCAGTCTACTAAATCCTGAGTTTTCTTCCCCTCCTAGCCCTTCATCTGAATCCGAGTGTGGATGCTTCTTGCCGTTTGTGTAAGCGGTATGAACCGTTTGTTTTGTGGGTCCAGTACCGTTTGCTCCACAAACTACTTGCGCGTAAATTATAGGACTTCCAGGATTAGGTAAATTTTCATTCGACATATATTTTTCTGGACTTATGCCACGGGTGTACGAGAAAGGTTGGTTGTTGTTATGTTGCACAGAGGCATGGGGTGTAATCAGCACGTTGGTTTTCGGCGGAGGGGGAGAACAGGAGTCGGTACTTAGCCGCTTCACCATGGAATTCACGGTCCGGCCTTTCGTTAGTGGTAACTTATCGACGGGTTTCTGACTACTGTGAATCATTGTTGGGGGATTTTTGTTCAGTTTTTCAAAACTTTCCACAGCCGCCTTAATTTTCGGGGAAGGCGAAATGGAACCCAAGGACAATTTCTCCTCGAGTTTGGGTTTTTCTATTACCTCTTTTATTTCCTGTTCGACCTGTTTTTTAGAGTTCGTAAGAGGTTTTGTTTCTTTAGTTTTGTTATTTGTCGGCAATTTCTTGATCTTGTTGTTAGCTTCATTGGTTTTGTTCTTTTTGTGAGTGATAGATTTTATTTTCTTGCCAAAAAGAGAGTCTTTAAATTTCTTGTTCTTTCCCACGATTTTTTCTGCCTTGTCAACGTCTATTATGATCGGTTGTGGATCCTTCACTTCCTCTTTCGGAGGACTGACTCGAATACCCGTTTCCTTATATAATTCCTCGTCTACTTCATCGATATATTCCTTAAGCTTGTCTGTGACGCTGTCTTTTTTCTTTTTTCTAACCGGAGCGAGTAAATTTTCGTCTTGTTTTATATTTTCCTTGTCGTTTTCTTTGTCGCCCTGAGAGAAGTAGTCTTCACGTTGAGTCACTTCAATGATCGGAGATAACTGTTTCTTTGAATTTCGAGAGTTATTCACAATGTCTTCGGCATCACTCCCTGATCTTTTCCTGAACGATGGTTCATCATTCGAAGGCCCGTACACTTTCGATTTTAAATTAGACGCATCACTAACACTACGACGCAAGTTGGATTTCTTTGGTTCCGACTTCTTTTCTTTTTTAAATATATCGAATATAGAAGTCTTTTGTGATGTTTGCGGGCTTATGGTGGTGAATGTACGCGGAGGTTTTTTAGGCGGCAGTAATTCTAAAGAGCCTCTCCGCTTTGTCCGTCTGTCTAGAGAAGCCGAGGAATAATCTTTCTTTTTTCTGTTAGGTAATGTGTAGAATTTTTCTGGAGGCACACCTGAAACAAGACATGAAGTACTTTAATTACACGAGGTAGATATTTATCTTGTTAATCGTAGTAAGAGAGCATTAGTACACAACTTCTGGTTTCCAGCTAATTGCGAATTTGATACAAATGAGTGCCGCAAACTTGTTGCGTTATTGAAGTCTTAATTAAATTATGTCTTAATGTTGATTTTCTTCGACTATACTGGCCGCGTTGTTCCTCTCCATTTATCACATTAACATGAAAACATTAAAGTAATATACCCATGCAGGGTCGGAACTAGAAATATTAGTGTGTAAGAGCCAAGTATATGAAGATTTATTATGTACAATTTTTAATATGGTCAAAGTGAAAGTAACGCTGAATTCTTAGAAAGCCTAGAAGAACTATTAGAAGACAATAAACAGAAGAAGGGATTAATAATATGGGCTAGGACCTTTAATATAAAGTTAGCAAAGAAAATAATTTACTTTAACAAGTTAGGCAAAATTATATCTTATCTAGTATCAAATTAGGGACCCCGCATCTGATCTTATGTAAAAGTGGCTTCAGTAAAATTTCATAAAACTAGAGTATGTTGTACTTCAAACCATGCTGATTAAAAGTCTCAATGGGCCCAACCCCCTAAAGTTAACGGCTTTCGATATATTTGAGTATAAAATTCGAATAATGAATCTGTGTGAGGTTTTTCAATCATTTTTACTTCCTAAAAATATACAGGGTGGCCATAAACGATTGTTCAAATTTTTTTAAATAGAACACCCTGTATATTTTTCGATCATATGATGTAGGAATTCTACTTAACAAGAAACTAACTATTAATATTTCGGTATTGCACCATTTCTATTTATAATTTCTATAAGTCTGTTTGGCATAGAATTAAATAACCTCATACAATAATCATTAGTAATAATATTTTCCCATGCATTATTTATTATTTCCAGTAATTCTTCGGCATTCCGTGGTCTCATATTTTGTTTTTGGCTACTTCTTACGAGTAGTCCCCATACTTCGTCCACAGGGTTAAGATCTGGACTATGACTGGGCCAGTTAAGAACATTGATGTTGTTATCTTGAGACCAGTTAGTTACGGTATGAGCAGTATGAACGGAACAATTGTCTTGTTGAAATATGAACTCATTATTAGGAAATAATTGTGTCACAGAAGGGAGGCATATTATTGTCTAAAATCCTAATATACGTTTCACTATTAAATCGTTCCTCAATATGCCACAAAACACCAGGACCACGTGCCGATATACAAGCCCACATATTGACGGAAAATTTACCACTTTTATCATTGTTAGATATATATTTCTCATCGAATCGAGTATTCGGAGGACGGTAAACACGAATACGACCGCTGTGTGTTGACTGGAAAGTTTTTCCATCTGTAAAGATTACATTGTTCCAAAAATTTACATCATGCTCTAAAAATTCAAGCGCAAATCCTACTCGAGCTTCTTTATGTTCAGCTTTAAGTAAGTATTTCTGTACTGCTGCATGACAGCATAGCTCCGATTCTCTTACTCGCCGGCGACTAGTATTACTCGATCCAGGAAAATTCGTTTCTTCAGCAGCCTGAATAACTGAGTAAAATGGATTTTCTACTAAAGCATTTACCAATTGCAAATCTTGTTGTTGAGTTGATATCCTTCGTCGTCCTGATCCAGGATTTCTACTAATCGACCGTTTATTCTCCACTTTCTTAAAATGTAACACACCGAATTTTTGTCAATATTATAACGCAATGCAATTTGTCTCGTTGACCATCCATCTTCTGTTTTAGCAATAACTCCAGATTTAACTAAATCGCTTATATTATGAGGCATATTAGTTTTTTGCACACTTGCAATAAATTATGACAACTAACTGACAATGTCATAAAAATTAAAGTTAGATGTACACAACTAGATTTTAGCAAAATACCGTTATAAGACTTGTCCTATTTTTTTTTGTTCACGACTGTACGAAGATCGAGTGCAAACAATAAGTCTGTCCATAAAATTTAGTTTTTAAATGGAAATGATAGATTTATGGGTTTCGGCGTTATTTGTAATAGAAATTACCTCAACTCATCGAGGTTAGAAAACGCTTCCTTGGCGCGAGTGACGTCACATGCTCGCAATGCGATATACGCTGCGGTACTCTAGGTGTTATTCCTCAAAAAGTGGAGCGATGCATAGTTTTCCACCCCACCCCCCCCTTCGAGCGGCACCCTCCCGAGGTAGCAAACTTAAGTGTAGTACCATTAAGAGATCTATGTTATATCATCTCACCAAATTTCATTTCTGTCTGACCATTTGCAAGTCAAAACCTTCCATTGCATGGACTAAAGTAATTGAACAGAAAAATTATGAGTGCTCCGCATTGGCCCATTTTGATTGACATCATCTGTGAAATGAAGTTTCTACTGTTTTTAAAATTGGTGTTATCGATCGAGAAGCAGTTATTATTATTTATTTCATATTTTATATTGTAGAACAGTAGAAACTTCATTTCAAAGACGCACAGAGATGTGTATGAATGGGTCCCTGCTCCATACTTATAATTAACATTTAACATAAATCACAAATTTCTTATTATCTAAAACTCCCAGTGAACTCGGGTTTTGCTAATTTTTAAAAATAATTTTTACATTTTTTTGTTCGTTTGCCTATTTAGAGATTGTTTGTTTAATCAAATTTGATTGTACTTAAATATTCCTGCGTGTTTATGACCAACTATTGTAACGGTCCATTTTTAGCGTGTGTAAATTTAGCGAAATACTAGTAAAATGTCATATATAAATCTATACAAACAAAGCCTATAGCGTGCGATCTATTTATATTTTACTCTAAGGTTATGATTGGTGCATTTTTGGATCCGAGGCCCTGATTGGTTCAGGTATTTTAACGCCGTTTTGATGAAAAGGAGAGGACGCGCTAGGCGAGGTCCCGGTTGGAGTCAGAAAGGGTGTACGCCGAGATCAACAAGTTAGACGGGGGGATTCCGGTCGAAGAGATGGGGTCTGCCGAGTAGCAAGGCAAGCAAGCATTGCAAGTGCTTTATTAGCGTGAAATAAGGTGTAAAGTTGAGTTATTTACTTGTAGATTCTTTTGATGTTCAAGTCTGTCGATATTACCTTCATAATTTCCAGTTTAGAAAAGTTTTGTTTGGCTAGTGAAAGACGCCATGTATTTATGATGTAAACGGTAAGTCGGCCATACTCATTACGAGATTTTCACGTTCAGTACTGTTATATTTACTGTATTCTTCTTCTTCATAGCGGCGCAATAATAAATCGCGGCACTCAGGACTTGTGGCCCATTGTGCATCCGCTAACTGGTTAATGGATGCCCTATAAAGATCTGATTCCAAACCAAAGGTCAGAATCCTTCCCAGTGGGGCATTCCTAATTTCCTCTGGCATTAGGAAGCAAATGCAGAAGTAATTATGCCTCAAGTTCATGTGACTGGGCCAGGAGGTTAAGAGTGTCCGTATACTGTACTGTATTATCAAAGTGTAAACCTTGGAAACTTTCCCAGCAAAATAAAGACTTTTGTGGCAATGAACCTTGTCTAGTGCGGGAACCCTTAGTAAATTAGGGGTTGCTTTGTACATTTTCGAAGAATACGGTATTTGGAATATTGTTATCAGTGCCAAGTTATTGCCTCAAGTGATAAGTGCAACGTAATAAGTACGTTCTAGTTAAGTTGCCTGAATGGTTTTCGGCTTTTTACCGAATGTCCATGGTGCCCAACTTTCCTTTCGAGATTTTGACTAAGAATTTTAATGTGTGCTAATATCGGAGTATCTAGCTATTTTTTGTATACTCCAGATTTTGTAATGCTTGTTACCTTCGTTACTATGAAAATTCTAGATTTTGTTCATATTTGTAAATTACCTTCTGTATTAGTTTAGTTATTTTTCTATTGACTTGATTGAGTATTCGAATACCGTATAATTTAAAGAACTCTTGATTTATTTTTGCCATTGATGTATTTTTATGTACCAAAGCCTCAGGATCACCCATTTTTTATTGTAATATAGGATTAAGTTTTACATTGTTTTTGTCCCATTCATTCAGTATTCCCTCACTCCTGATATTGAGCTAGCTAGGCCAGTTTAAGCAAAAATATTTGTAAAGAAATTTAAAGTTATTTCACTGTGAATCTATCCAAATTTTTGCTTATTTACTGAGTATTTGTAGCATTTATTTGTGGGCTTGTCGCAGTTACAGTATTTAGTTATTTTTGTTAATACATTCCCTCGCATTCACCCTACACCACCTCCCAGCTCCCGCCGGCCCTGTGCCCGGTCGGTTACACACATCTCCCGTAATTATATTCCGCAAATTAAGTATTTAGAGCCTAATAAGCGCATATGCTGTGGCTTAAATGTGCATAATTTATTCACTTCAAATGGATGGTCTGCCGATGTGGACATATAAGTAACCTTCATTAAAACTAATAAGTAGGTAGCATACGTCTTATACGTCTATGGAATAAATGACAAAAAAAGATGAATTAGCAGTCGCGATCGTCATTTTTCAAAATTATAATTGGTTTAACGACAACATGGTGGGCGTTAAAAAAATAAACAATAATTTTACGTATGCGACTGTTATAACCTAACTCGTCCTTGAGGTATAATAACAACAATAATAAATATCTTTATTTCTGATTATAACACTAACGAAATCCTTTATTAGATATGGTAATAAAAGATTATTTTTGTGTCAATAACCGTTTATAACTAATTTCGACCCCCAACAAAAAATTTTCTTTGTCTTTTTGTTCAATATAAAGATAATAAAACCGATTTCGAGCGGTTTTCAGTTACACTTTTTTTTGAACTTATTTTAATGGGACTACGAACCATACAAGTTTAAGGAGATTATCAGACATGCTTTGAAAAATTCTGTAGCTCTTGGTCTATAGGGAATTATCTGCAGAATTATTAGATAATGCTTCCAAAGCTGTATTTACCTTCTATTCTGCTGTTACATAATCTTTGACATAACATCAATGGTATAGCAGAGTGTCAGCCTGTCATACATATACATAGTACAGAGTTCAATGAGCAGAGGTCCTAAGACAGATCCTTGAGGAGCACCTGATAGTACATACCTAGGATATAAAAGTTTGCCTCTTAGTCTAATACATTGACTATTTCCTTTTAAACATTGTTTGATTAAGTCTAGGTTCTCTATACGTATACCACATGACTTCAGAATTACCAGTAATTAATGGTGTCAAAAGCTTTGTGGAAGTTTATTAGAATCAGAATTTTAGTCGAGTAAAATGGGAAACTTTGGATGAAATAATTTAAAGCGGGCTGAAATTTTGGGAACAAGCTTATTGTGTGGTACTTTTTAATATATCAAAAGTCCTCACCCGTAGACGCCGGCGGTGGGGAGGCGGGGGAAAAAATAGATACAAAATTCGGTTTTTCGCAGAAAAGTATCAATTTTACTGTAAAATATGTACGCATGAAAATTATGGGTAATAAAAATCCGCACAGTTTAGTTTTCTTTTTAACTTCGTACCACCTATGAGAGCCGAGATAGATTTTTTTGAAATTTTGACTATTTTGCGATGCAACGGAAATGCGCACGTTTTTCGCTAACATCTCAAAAATGGTCGTTCGAATCGGAAGATGTTTCAAATGAAAGTTTCGATTTCGAACAATTTCCTTTTATTTTTCATTTCCATTCGATCAATAACGGCAGAGATGAATTTTTAAACATCTTTATAGCGCTCTATCAGAACACTCGTTTCATGATAAAATCGACAAAAACTCGGAAACAATAGATCGTACGCAGTGTATCCAACGAAAGTTAAAGAAAATCTAATTTTAAATATCTTGGTGTATGTACAAAATCGTTTTGATAACGAGTGAATGTAGATAAAAGGGAAAAACATGAAAAATTGTCATTTCCTGTGCATTTTGACAAATAGCTATTTTTCGAATGGCTTTAGGCAATAATGACACTGAAGGCTTTTTGAAGAAAATTAAATTATCTGTAAAATGAGCTCCGATTGATCTTCATACGATGAACGGTTCACGAGTTACAGCTGTTTAAAGCAATGAACAAAAATTTCTTATTTATTATAAATTAAGATTTTCCTGCAAAAACTCCGTAAATCAAACTTAATAAAGTTTACCATACTTAATTAGTAAGTTTGTTGGATATACTTTACCATTAATTCGTAAAAGCTTGGTGAAAGAATTTTTATTAAAGCCAACTCGTCCTTGTAACTTAATTAACAATATTTAATTAGCAAAAAGTTTCTATTAATCATTTTTTTATAAGACTGTTCGTATTAATTTTAGGGCGTTTCTATGAGCAGGAATTACCAGTTACTTGGGAATATTAAGATATTTTTTGTCGAGCATATAAAATGTTTGTCAAATAAATTGATTCGTTTATTTAAATTAATATGTTTAATATGATTAGTTAATGGTGCAAAAAAGTTAGTGACCGAAAACCTGTAGGTACATTTTTACTTCTATGTTTACCGAACCAGAATAATAATAGTTCGATTGTGTTAAGATCCATTAGAGATCAGAATGTAAAATAGCGATTTCAGAAAAGATCGAGCGTTATAAAAAATGTAGAAGAAGTCACACTCCATTTACTAGGGAATAGTAAGAAAGTTGAAAAAGACATTTCTTAAGTCGTCGTCGTTATTAAAAAAGTTATGGAAATAGTTTTTCTTTACTAAAAGACTGCTAATATGCGGTCATAGTGTTAAAGAACACGGTAAAACCCTCGGTATACTTTTCGACGTTGTAATAAAATCCGACTTAGGAAATAATTCGCATGAAAAGCGTGCTTCACGTAAAAATATCGTGGAAGAGGTTTTTAATATTTTTAATCATATTTTCGCTCTACGGAGCGATTTTCATGCAACAATTCCAATAACTCCTCAAGGAGCGTCATTTTAGAAAGTGTAGTAAATGTCGCTGCACAGGGACGTAATGTCGCCCCGACCACTAAAATTTAGAAAGTATAACAAAATTTGAAATTTCAAAATTAAAAACCCTTTTACGAATCCACGTTGTTAAGCACTGCAACTCATACGCGGTATTAAATATGAGGACAAGTTAATCCAGCTTCTATTCAAAGTATATCGTGAGTTTTAGCGGAAATAGCGCTTAGCGACATGGGACCCCCATCATTTCCTAGCAATCGATTTTGACGGGGAAATGATGAGTTTTAACGGGATTTGCCCTAAACCGGTTCCTCAGTGATTCGGTGTCAGAAAAGTATCTTTACCATGTACTCATATGTGCATGGGACCCGCCTTGCCTGAACGTATAAAATTGTAATTGCAGAATACAATTCGAAGTAGTAGCGATTCAAGCATTTTCAAGCTCCGAGGAACGACCAAAATTGTTATTGAAATACAAATACGTGAATAAGACAGGCAAGCAAAAGCCCACCAAATTTCAGAAACATTGAATTTTTCTTGAATCTTTTTGTGTAATCGTTAGCTCACAAAACTGCATATTGGATGGTAGTTGGTACATTATAAATCGTTCCGTTCCTCACCATGTGTTGTACACGGACCAGACTAGTGTTTGTTAAACATATTTCTTAAAAGTTGTTGTAAAAACATAAATTTTTGAAGAGATTCAATATATATTTTTGAACTTTATATTGTCTTTTAATTGTGTTTTCTAACAAAATTCCCTTTCAGGTATAATTTTAAGAGAGTGTTAGTACATCCAGTGTTAGGTTTATAGTATTACGACGTCCAAAAGATACCATCAGAGCAGCAGTTAAGCAAAAACGAACAGTAAGTATAAGTTTTCATATTATTCTCCGTCTGAAACAGTCATCTTGAACCCTAATATTGTGAACGTTAACATTCATTTTTGAAATATATATAAAGTCCTTCAGACTCCAAAAGATGAATCGTTCACAATAGCACTGGTACTGTTAAAGAGCTTACTATGGCGTTATCTTGAAGAAAACTACCAATGTATGTATAAACCCTGTCGTTTTTGTACAGTGAAATTTTGGGTTATGGGGGAACGATTGTTTTTTCTTGAAATTTAAAGAGAAATCTGCGCCAAAGTTTACCGTCCGCGCCCGTATCAAGAACGTTCCTCCCGTCAAAATAAAATCTATTCTTTTGGGGCTTTCAAAAAATATTACAGAAGGATTACTGATACGTGAATTATTGAATGCAATAACCGCCTTAATTATGTATTTTAAACATATTTAAGTGCTACACTCCATAATACAGTTCAATATTTAATATATTTAATGCTTGCTGATTTATTCATTGAAAAATATGTTGGGTAGCCTATAGGTATTGTTATGTAATTATAGACAGAAAAAGTAATTTTGATTTTAATTTGAATGTTGCGATAGACCTTGGAAAACAAAAGGTTGAGTTACACTTTATTTGTTATTTATATTATATTAAAATTATCAGATTGAGCATGAAAAATTCATAATTTCACTAATTTCGCAATTCTATGCAGCAAGTCATTTTTCATGAATTTAGTGTTCAGTTTTTTAGGTCCTCGAGTGGTATACAAGATTTGAAATTCAGATGTCTCGGTTCCCTAATTGATTTCTTAAGCTTGTGAATTTATTCCATAAGTAGAACTGAATTTCATAAATTAATTAGTGACAATTTAGAACTCACGAAATTAATATTTGAAGTTTTTACAATAATCCGTACCCAATCATTTCAACACAATCAATTATAGTAGTTCAAATATAGACATTCCATATAAATATCTAGATATCTGCTTAGATTAAAAATTAACTAATAGACCAATAGATGAATATTAATTACATAATAACTCATAACGACGTAGGTTAAAATTATTTTATTCTACACACGTGGATGACTAAATCAAACTGTAAAACACAGCCCAATTTCCAATGTTAAATGCAAATATAAGTTTTGCGTAATTTTCGTTGTTTGTTTTGAATTTAACTGGATGTATATATGGAAGGACAACCACCCACGTCCTCCATATGGCTTGCCAATTTAGTTGTAATATTTCGCCCACATTTCCACCGTTCTGCCATTTTAAAACACATTTTTAAAAGCAATGTTTTGATCGTGAAGCTTCCTTTCTGGACTGTTCTTCCACTGACGTGACTCAAAGTACTGGAAGGGGAACAGGACAATTGGTTCTGTCTAATTATATACAATTCATTGTTTTTCTTTGCGGTTAAGAAACTGTACATTTCGCATACGTAATAAATATAAACGAAGTATTTTTTGCCTTTTTTTGTGGGTGCCGCCTATGTTACGGGAAACACTGCAGCCTCTTGGGCAGCCGCTTGGTCTCCCAATTTCTTTATGACACCCATTCCAATATTCTAGTCAGTTGTACCAATTTGTACACGCCCAGAATTGGTTGAGTGTCATATTCTATTCATATACCATATATGATCATGGTCTAACCACCATGATGTACATCCAATACATCATGCTTGGCTCTAACCGTCATGTTTTTCCATGAGTGCATAAGCGTTGTCTCCACTTTTTTTTGGCTGTTGATTCCAGTTAAGTCTAAAATCTAGTATTACTCCTAGATATTTTCCGTACCATTGCTGAATTGCACGTTTACAGCATACAATGGGATAGATGCAGATCGCAGGTTCTTGATATAAGTCCACGCTTTTGCTCGTAAGAGTGGGAATATGTCATACGATGTCTAGAGACGTACATAAAGCTCAAAATCAGTTATAGTTGAAAATCTAAGACCTCAAATTCAACAAGGGGGTCAACTGTAGCATACACAAAAATCAAAAGTGGATTCCTATATACAATTTCCTACCGGATATGAATTTTGGGCATATTTGTAAAAACTACAAAAATCATTTATCTCTTCGTTCCTCATTCAATACATCGTTCATTATTAGAGATATCTGTTGAAAATTTTAATACCGATATCTTTGAATTGGGTTGATTGGGGAATTAATTTAATCTTAGAATCATAGTTACTTTATTTATATAAACTGCTGGCCACTCGAACTTACACACATAGAGAATTTTAGGCAAAATTTAAAGTTCAATATTTTCAACAGGAATGCAAATTTATGAACGCGGCTTGCAAATTTTAAGAGCTAGTTTTTTTCGGATTAAGCTGCATGACGTATATTTATCGTAGGACCATAAGTTTATTATATACGGGGTGATCAATGAAGTCATGCAAAAAATCAAAAAGTTTGTATGAGTGAAATTTCCGCAAAAAATTTTTTTGGTCGTTGCAATATGGTTCGTTACTAAGGTAACGTCAATATCTCTAGACAGTTTTGTCAGTTTTTGGATTAAGACCCTTAGGCCTTGTACACACTACTCAACATAAAATTTGGATACAGAAATTTTTAAAATGCTATAACTTGACATTGGATTGACGGTTCTTGATGATTTTTGCGGATTTGGAATCCTTATTTCACGTAGATTTTCTATGGTCTAAGCATTTTATTTGAGGGTTGAAATTTACACATTATACCGGGTCGATAATAAACAAAAACGTAGCGACAAGAACAAGTTTATTACATTATATTCTACAATGTACAAGATTGCTTAACAACGGCCAAAAGTCAATTCGTAAAAAATTTATAATTCTAATTCTGGTAATTTTTAATAATTAAAAAAAAAATTAACTAAAAAACTAAAAATGAATTTAATTCAAACTTAAATTAAAATTACCTAATTAAAATTAGGTACATTAATTAAAAAAAAGAGAAGCTAATATTTTGTTGATCTTCCTGCTCGTAATATTATTTCCCGACATCGATTTGGTAGAGTATCCACAAGATTATTTATAAAATCTTGTGGAATATTCTCCCATTCTTCACGAATGGCCTCACTGAGCGTTTCTAAGGTGTCAGGGGGTACATCAAGAGATCTTACTTTAAGTTTTAAATAAGACCAAACGTGTTCGATGACATTAACATCCGGAGACTTTGCAGGCCAGTCCATCCTATTGATGTTTTGTGCCTGCAAAAACTCTGTGATCCTTCGCGCTCTGTGAGGTCGAGCGTTGTCATCCACCAATAGAAGTTCTGGGCCGTAATGTCGAGCAAAAGGAACAACAATAGGTTCCAAAATTTCCTCCTGATAAACAGTAGCATTAATGGTTTGGTTGGTAATGAATAACTCGGTTTTACCATTTCTTATGATACCTCCCCACACTGTAACACCTCCGCCACCAAATGCATCTTGAGGGTCCATATTTTCCTCCAAATATCGCTGATTTAGCCTTCTTCAAACTAAAATTCGGCCATCGGAGTGAAACAAATTAAATCTTGTTTCGTCAGTAAATAAACAATGGCTCCACTCTGCATTACCCCAATTCGCATGCCGATTTGCCCATGCCCGCCTATTCGCTCTATGGTGTTGTAATAACCGCACACATTTTGCTCTGCGACGGGCTCTATAATTTAAAATGTTTGGCATTATGTTGTTTTTTAAAAAAAAATCTCACCTCAAGTTCTTTTTATTTAATGTTCTTCTCACTGTTCTGTCCGAAACTCTCACCCCAGTTTGTTGTCTTAAAGAGTCATTTAGTTTTCTAGAGTTCTTTGTTCTATTCCGCATAGTTTCTCTCATTAAAATTCTTTCGGTTCTTTCGTTTATTTTTTTTGTATGTCCACCCCCATGCCCATAAATATGATCACCAGTAGTTTCGACGCGGCGGATCAAATTATAAATTGTCTTTCGGCTGGCATTGTAAATG
The DNA here is from genome assembly GCA_963675555.1 of Leptura quadrifasciata. Lineage (NCBI taxonomy): Eukaryota > Metazoa > Arthropoda > Insecta > Coleoptera > Cerambycidae > Leptura > Leptura quadrifasciata. Next base: position 12,399,933 of record OY776674.1, read on the forward strand.
TGCGCAATTTGCTGTTTTGACATTCCTTCGTTGAGAAATCGAATGCAATTTTCCCTTTCTGCCGTGGTTAAACGCCTCATATTAATTAAACTTTACAAAATTATAACATTGAAATGTGTCAGATTATTTCTAAAATAATGTCAACAGTTTTTAATTGCATAGCAACAAATTTGTTTTTCCAATGCCTACTTTGAAATTGACGCCGCGTAGAAATTACACCCGATCATAATTATGGGCTTGGGGGTGGACAAAGAATTCTGTAAAACTGAATGACTCTTTAAGACAACAAACTGGGGTGTGAGTTTCGGACAGAACAGTGAGAGGAACATTAAATAAAAACAACTTGAGGTGAGAATTTATTTTTACAAAAACTTAAATAATGCCAAACCTTAGAGCGCGTCGTACCCTACGTTTTTGTTTATTATCGACCCGGCATAATGTGTAAATTTCAACCCTCAAATAAAACGCTTAGACCATAGAAAATCTACGTGAAATAAGGATTCCTAATCCGCAAAAATCATCAAGAACCGTCAATCCAATGTCAAGTTATAGCATTTTAAAAATTTCGGTATCCAAATTTTATGTTGAGTAGTGTGTACAAGGCCTAAGGGCCTTAATCCAAAAACTGACAAAACCGTCTAGAGATATTGATGTTACCTTAGTAACGAACCATATTGCAACGACCAAAAAAATTTTTTGCGTAAATTTCACTCATACAAACTTTTTGATTTTTTGCATGACTTCATTGATCACCCCGTATATAATAAACTTATGTTCCTACGATAAATATACGTCATGCAGCTTAATCCGAAAAAAACTAGCTCTTAAAATTTGCAAGCCGCGTTCAAAAATTTGCATTCCTGTTGAAAATATTGAATTTTAAATTTTGCCTAAAATTCTCTATGTGTAAGTTCGAGTGGCCAGCAGTTTAGTAGGGAAATTTTATCTTTTCGCTGTATGATATATTTGCTGCCACAATACATTGTTAAGTTGATTTGAATTTGTTTTACATCAAACGAGAATATCATAGCAGTATATATATACTGTTAAATACTTCATTGTTTCGGTGTATAAATACACAACCAAGCCTAGGATTACTGCAGAATTTGATGAGACAAGTAATCCTTTTTTAAACTGTTAATGCAAGAAATGTGCTTATGTGAATAATTTTTGAAACGGATTTTGATTAAGACACATTTATTAAGGACCAATGAAATTTTTGAAAAACGTTATATCCCATATTAATAAAATGATGGATTATGAAAAGCTCATTATATTTTTGATCAAAATAAAAAACTGATTATTCAAATTTATTTCTCATAATGAACAATGAGCACATACCGTTATCCTCTGTGATGCAGCCTATTCGATCTGCTTGATGAAGAATTCGCGCAGCCTCCTCAGCTAATTCCTTTTTAGACTTGTTTAGCCGTTCTTTCCTGACGGGCGAAGCCACAAGGTGACCCGCCCCGTCCCCGCTCAGTGCTCCAACGACACGCGCACTTTCTCGTGGCACTGCAAAGAAAAAACACATTTAAGCAAACGATCTGAGTACCTACAACAGTTTACAGGTGAGAAAATGAAGGAAAAAAAATCAGTAATTTTAAAAAGATATGAAACCTGGTGCCTGTGGCAAAATTATAAATGATTTTTTTAAGCAACCGACAATAAATAGTAAGTATAAAATTGAAAATATTCAAGAGATAGTTTTTAAATATGGAATGCCTCAAGGCACATTTATAGAACCGGTATACTTTCATTTTATTCAATGAAATACGTTATGAGGAAGTAAAACAATGAGTTAAGAACTATAATTATCGTAAACTGAAGATTTAAATGCAGTAAGGGAGAACCTATATCATATATTTTTTTATTTTATTTTATCACCTTGTTTAGATTAACGTCCTGGTGGAGTTTAGCATTAGCTATCCAGAACACACACATAGACAATAATTATATAACGACCATTACCTACGACATTAACTAGCCGTGTTGTCTCTCACACAATCTCGTCTAGCCTACTGTCACTAACTTTATAATACAAGAAAAATATCACTAAACATACATGTCCTAGCCAGGATTCGAACCCGGGACTCCTTGGTTGCAAGCCTAACGCGTAAGCGTTGAGCCACTGAGCCAGTGAATTCCACTGCAATGATTGGAAGAAAAGGTGTCACTAAATGGTCTGCTAGTTCACCAGATCTTACAAAAATTGATTTTTTTACGAGGAGTGAAGTAAATTGTTTATAAAAATACACCAATCATAATCTAAAATATGAAGAGAAGGTTTACCTTTTAGTTCTATCACAATGGCAATTTAAAAGCAGTAGAAGCCTTATTTCAGACGGTCATAGAGATGTGTCAATCGAAATGGGCAACATGGGGTACTCATAATTTTATCTGTTTCACTATTTGAAAAACCTCTAAACGTTTAAGTTATTCTTAACGTTTGTACATGCAGAAAATATTCGTTTTCCATTTCTACATAATATAGTCGATATTTTAAAAAAAATTATTATTTAATTGATGATCTTTTCTTGACGTTTTAATTTCAGTAAAATTTTTAAGAAGCTATACCAGATCTAAACTATACATGCATTCATTGTCAACTAAAGGCATAAAAAGTCCACACTCTTCGACAAATTCTCTTCGTATCCTGGCGTCGGTGACTGACATTACTCGTGGAAATAACGCGACGTTAAATACATGGTACATGGTAGATTCGTTTTAAAGTTAAGAGAGGATAGACAAGCAAGAAACACAAGTAAACAAACAAATTAATTAAGAAGGTATATCACTTTTGTTTATCGAGGATTAAAATATAAGGATTCAGAAAACAAATGATCATAGTTTCCAGACTTTTACAAGTTTTCATTCGACGAATTTGATGTCCTTAAACAAATAAACAAAGATAAAATTGTACGATTTTTGGTTACACAAGAGCACGTATTTATGGATAAAAAGACAGTATTATAAGTACCGTGCAGCAGGTAGAAAAATATGTTGGTTTACAAATAAATACCCATCACAGATTAGCAAGTGAAATAAATGTTGTGACCGACCTTGAATTACACTTGTTCACTCAAACACTTAAAACGATTTAAAATAGTAGTACGCCATATTTGATAAAATGTCTCTTTACGTGAGGATTGGATTGTGATAGATTCTATGCCTATATGTATGAATCGGAAATCGTAAGGAATAGAGAGTATGTAAAAAGATTTTCTTATAACACAATGTAAATGAGGTTAACTTCCATTACATGTTCAATATATCCTGACTCAAAATATTACAACAGTTATAGGAAAGTATTGTGATAGTGCAAAAATAGACTTTGAGTTATTGGCGAATTTTCACGTTTTCAATTCCGCTGTAGTCTACTGCCTATGGTCGCACTACCCATTCGATTTCGTTCAAATTTTGTGTGCATATTCAGGATGACTACACCTCGAGGCGAAATCGCAAAGTAGATCCTAACTCAACTGTATGGGGGGAGTTAACCCCTAAAAATCGATAAGATAACATAAAACAAGTTTTTCTTTAAAACCAGCTCTAACGATTTTGATCAATGTGTTGATCAACCTTTAGCATTAGTATAATATAGCATAACCCGTTATCCCTAAAAATATAGCGATGGGGGAGATAAGGTTGAAACATTTAAGCAATTTTTTTTCTCTAAAATAGCAATAACGATTCTGATCTTTGGCATATAAACATTTCCTTAGCAACAGTACAAGATGGCATAACTATTTGGTTTTTGAAAATTTAAGGAGGTATGTTGCAGGAGTGTGGCTTTTAAAGAATTAAATAATTATTTTCTCTAAAAGTGCAATATATTTTTTTTTTAATTTAATAAATATATACACCATTAGTACCACTATGAGAAGACATCACTAATTCGTCTTAGAAAATAGAGGGAGAGAATCTGTTTCATCAAGCATTAAAGTAATGCAAATTATAATTCTTATTTTTTTCTTCTTATGGATTATTAATAACAAATAATCGCTTGTTAATAATTTTATTTTAATGACAATGCTTTGTTTAAATTTTTTTATAGGAATGTAAGTATTCATTTACTTTAATATTTACATCCAGTCTTCTTATTCGTTTTCAATCCAATATATCTCATACTTAAAAGATTTTTACCAAAAAATGTTTTTAAATATTTTTTATTCTTCACATACACCCTTCTTTATAAACTTAGATAATTCTTACTAACCATTTTATAAAAAAAAAAAAATTGCAATTCTTATTTTTATTCCTAATTTTATTTTTACAAAAATATCTTATTGTTATAATAATAGTCTTGTGGCCTGATAATGTGAGGGAAGTTAGTTCACGAAACCAGTCGCCATTACGAAATTAAAGAATTTAATGAGATAAGACAAAAAAAGACATTGTTTGTTTTTAATCAGTATGAACAATTCACTTGCGGTCTCTACGAAGATATCAAATACATTTATCCGGATTTGAAAGTTAAATATTTGGTGCAGGAGCCGGTGTTAACGGCTTTATTTAACTACGTAAATTATTCTATTTTATTAATGTTGAAAATATATTAATTATAATTATTTACCTTTACTAATATAGATATGATGGTGCGTGGTGGGCTGAAAACACTTTGTAATATGTACTGAATAGTTTAGAATAGCCCCACTTTAAATATTGAAATAAAATGTGATCGAAGTTCTATGCTTTGATGCTTTATCTTGCGGCATTAGCTGTAATTAACAAACTGTTTTTCAATCTGCGAATAACGGAGATATATATACTCTCATAGACTGTTCTAGAAGGAATAAACCGCTGTCCATATAATCATGCATAGAATGGTTCAGTATATTCTGGAAAGTTCGGGAAGAAGTGTAGATTATTCGAGAATGGTTGGGTTATTTTATTGTAAAGGAAATGAATGCATTTAGATTTTAATCCTTACTACTTTGATGTAAAGATTTGAAACCTCTTGCATTATGTTAAGTTTCGGCAACATATGAAACGCATACCTTTGAAAATTAGTGCACTCATCCCAGTGGGTTGCAGTCCCCATTTTACACCCCCAATTCAATAACTCGCAAAGTTTTCAACGAAATCGGCAAAATTCATATCTTGCAGGTTATTGAGGTCATGTTGAGTGCGAAGTGAAAATAAGAAAATTCAAAATGGCGGAAGTTAAGAATTAATTCCTGATTTACGCCACTTATATTGATTTTACTGAAAAATATGTAGAGTAAAAAAGTGTTTAGAATGCCATTTTGTATAAGAGTGCACCATTTTGGTAACCACATTATTTAATCCTTTCGCTTCTCCCCCGTGGAAAACCTTCTACGCCTGACCCTTTCATTTGCAAAAATTGAGATATATTTTTTTAAAATTTTTAATTATGGTTTGACTCGCAGTTTGATAATATTGAACTAATAACGATGAAATAACCAAAGAAAATTAACTCTAATCGTAAAACACAATATTTTTATTCGCAAACTCCTCTATAAAATCCTTATTTTACTATAAGGAACGTAACCAGATTCCAACCAACAGCTATCCTCCGGGCTATGTGCCCCGCCGAGCGCTGAATTACAAGTTACAAGCCTGGCGCGTTAGTTAAATGTAATAATTGTATATTACCAAGAGACATATTACCAATGTTAATGCTGGTAATATACAATTATTACACTAGATATATTTTTTGGGAGTCTTTCATACTGTAGTGGCTACTCCGCCCTTTGAAATACATGATGTGGTTTTCTGTCTTCTCAAGAGAGTTATTTGATAGCTCTTTAGCCCTGTTTTGGTGTTTTCCTCTTTGATCTATTGGAAAAACGCCTTTTCTTTAAGAAACCTAGTCGATATTCGATAGTCCTTTTGGTAATGCTATGTAAGTTACGTTATTTCTACAAATTCATGGCTTTGTAATTTAATTCGTTTCTTTACATCCCTGAGCTTTCTGCGTTCTGCTCTTTTCTTAGCATTCTTAACGTTGGCATGTTCACAATCACTTATATCGTCTTTCATTCAGAAATATTTAACAAAAATACCTAAATTAGAAGCCTGAGTAAGATAAACAACACACACTGCACAGTAAAAAACTTTGAAATTGTAAAAATTACAGACGTATGATCATTGTGTACTAGCACTTTAGCCCGTTTTTTCCCTGAAGCGCACGACTTAATTTAGTTTTCCTCTGTATGAATATTCTTTTACAATTTCTAACTGTCGACTTATTCTGTTATTGTACTTCTAATATCTATTCCCCTTGTACCCTTCATATATTATCATAGAATGTTCAAAATTCTGACAAGAATCCTGTCGATCATGTAACACGAGCAGAGTTTACTTTAAATATTCGCTGATAAGCCCATTAAGTCCCAACACCACATAGAAGGAAATATTAATGATTTGTTAAACTTATATTATATACGATATGTCACACGGTTAGTATTAGAATAATTGGGAACATACTTAGGTTAAAGTGGTTTTGAGAACAAGTTTATATAAACACAACATCCAATGGTTCTCTTTTACATGATAGCAATATTAAGGAGGTGTTTACAGGAGTAACATAAAGTAATTATTATTTTTCCCCATCAAAGTATTTACTTTGATTGCAATTTAAGTGTTGACATTGATAACGACATTTGTTTTATTTCAAGTATAATTACAAGTGGAAATTAATGCTCAAATGATGTAACTGTCCATACATATATCTTCTTTGACGTAGTAATAATATATCTGCAAATCATTTTGTAATTTATGTCCTAGATATACGCTTGTAAGTAGGTATACTAGTATATTCAGTGGTTAATATTATTATACATTCAAAATATCATAAAATAGAAAAACCTGTTATGATGACAGCCAGACTAAGGAACTTGAAACAAATTGCGTAGTTACTTTAAAATAGCTAAGTATTTTCAGTGGGACGTAGCGGAAAAATCTTATAGTAGAGGTGCATTGTATTGATGAATATAAACAAAATTAAGAAAGGTAAACATTTGGTTGTTTATTTCCCGAAATTTATTAATATTTCTGTCTGTCAACCACTTTTAGTGAGTATTAAACTAAACTAAAATTACTGAGGATATATTTCTACGTATGTTTGCTTTATGATGCATGGATCTGAATATTAATAACGCTGCCAATAAATGGAGGTAATAGCAAATTCAATTTGAGTGTACCTATATCTTACAGCTTTTAAGAATAATTTTTAGTAAATCTAAGATTCTCCTTTATTAGAATTAGTTTAGCATCATTATTATTGAAGAAATAACTCTGATCAAAGCAGTGTTTAGTAAAACCTGTCGATCCTTTATTATCCAAAATATATTTTACATGGTCTTTTAATTTTATATTACGACTGCCTAATAAGTTAAAATAACATTCAGGAAAGTAACATCCTTATTATAGTCGATTTTATTATAGGGAATATAACTTCTACTTACGTTTACACAATAAATAAATAAATACATCACAGGTAATGACGACCCCCTTTATCCCGGAAGGTTCTTGTGTGGGAGGAGGCTACACATTTAGAGACAAGAGACACGCACCCAATATCCGTGTATAGTGGAAAAATCCCTCTCACAGTATTTTCCACTGCCACTATCGGGGATCGAACCCGGAACTTTTGGGTGAGAGGCAAGTGCGCTCACCTCTCGACCATCAGTCATGTCGAACAGAATCAAATTTCTTCTGTAATTATCTCGATCTTAGTCAATTTAACTGTGTAAAAACATAAATAATAGCTTGTTGTGATTTTTGTAAATTGAATATCCAGGAAATTGTTATGATACAATTCCTATAAATCTGATTATTAAGTGGTATTTAATTTCGGAAATTTATTACGAATTTTCTTACAAGAAATCGGACAGACTCAATAACATGTTTATGTGGACATTGCATAATAAGTTTATAAATAACAATCCCATTCTATGTTTGCATACTTCTTGTTGAACCATAAAATTAGCGCTAATTCTCACTCTCAAGGTTGCTGGTCTGTACACAGTTAACATGCATAATAGGAAATTGAATTAGATTTACTTATGGGTATTAAAAACTAATATAGCGGTACTGTAAAGTATGTAAATATCACTAGTCATTGGGAATTTTTACATTTTTTATTTAATGAAAAAAATTCAGTTACCAGCAGCAAAAGAAATACACCATTTATTAATACTGTGACAAGAATCTTAATAATGTTTAAAATTAACGTTTCTTTGATCATTGAAAATCATCATGAAGTACATTAATAATTTTAATTTCGTCTTGGAGGATGCGGCACAGTGCCACAGGCAATGAGCAAGAATAGAAAAATCATTTTTTTTACTTGATTTCATGTCCTAGATATCGAATATAATCCAGTCATTGAAGCGAAAAATAGGGTCTTACCTCCGAAATATTTTATTACGAACCGATTTACATGAAATTTTGGAATTAGGCTTATCTTACCCTTAACTTCAAAAGTGATATTGACCCAACCTCCGTTTTTTTATTTTTAAGGGGTGAAAACGACCCCTTAATGAAAAAATTGACATTGAGCCATTTTATCGCTAGAAAACGTATTCAATAATAAGGAGTGAAATCGTAAAGTGTTTTCTAACACAATTATCTCATGTTTAACCCATTTTCAACCCCTAAAAAACTTTACAACCCCTGCAAACGACCCCTAAATTGAAAAAAATTACAAAAAAATACTTTTGTATAACTTAAAAAAATTTAAATATAGAGTAAATATTGTTTGACGTTCTCTACCTTAATTATCATATTTTTAACCCATTTTCAACCCTTAAAAACAACCCCTCAATTAAAAATTGTATAAAAAAATTTCTTTTGATGAACTCAAAATGATTTAAATGTTGTTCCACGTTCTCGAAAATGACTATCATATGTTTAGCTTTTCAACCCTTCAAACTACCCCTAAATTAAAACATTGAAAATATATGTTTATACAATTAAAAATAATTTAATTATAGAGTAAGTAATCAGACACTTTTTATTGAATAAAATATAAACTTACAAGTTATCTGGAAATGTACTAGATTAAATTAGTAATTAATTATAAAAAATTCTGCAACAAGAGCATTACAATACATAAAAAAACTATTACACCAATCGTTCATGATTCAATACCGGAGTTGCTGCCGTAATCAAGATCTTCTTCTGGGTCAATTGGAGGGCTATTCTGGCAGTTATCTCCACTGCATATAGGAACATATGAACATATATGAACGTTTGTATGTATTCGTGCGTATGTTTCCGATATATATATGCCATATATGGACATATATATAAGATAATAGTTTTGGGTTTATATTATTCTTTACTTTCACTCTGCTCCAAATTTTTGTGCTCCGAAATTTTCCTTTTACTAAATAAAAAAAAAAAAACGTTTAGTTTTTGGACCATAACTCCTTCAATTTTAAAGCTATCACAACTTTAAGCATTTTAAAGGTAATTAAAAGAGCTACAACTTTTTTCATTATGATATGTAGTGTAAAACCCTTCATTTTGAAACGGTGAAGGGTCAAAGGGCTCGAGAGAGACTGTGATTGCGCTACCGCGCGCTCTTTAAACATATCTCATATCTCCGTCAATTTTGGTCTGACAGAAAAAAAAACAAAATTTTTGTCAAAAAAGACCTACATTTTTTTATCATTACAGTTTTTTACGTATCTTTCATTATTTTTGAAATATTATGAAAATAAGGTTTTTTTTAAATGAAAAATTTTTTTTTTCTTAAAATCGTGATTTTTTTGAAAAGTATGCATTCCAAAGCAGCCAAACGGCTGGAATCCAATAAACTCTTCATATTAAAGTTAAATTTAGACGGAATACGATTAATTTTAATTTTGGTGGAAATGGCACTTATGAAACACATCGATTTAAAAAATATATATTAGATGTCCCTCTTTTTTTCATTACAACTCACTCACTTTACGTGCAAAAGACTTTTAACACTGCTCATATTAAAGATTATTTTAAGCACTATAAAAAGTTTCTCATTGTCATATGGATATAATGTATCCGTTGTCCGCTAGATGGCATTGAATACATCGATTAAAGTTCAGACAAAAAAAAACGGCTTTTATCTTCAATGTCTCGCTTAATATTGCACTTAGAACACTCTTTAAAAAACCAGTTTGTTCATTTTCTTACCTTCTACAATTTTGTTTATTATAAAATTATCGTTAAAACGCATATTTTTTGAGATATTTGCAAAAAACCGTTGAAAACGTGGGAAAATTCCGAGTTTTCAATCGCCAATAACTTGAAAAGTATTGAGTTTTTGAAAAAACTTTATAGAATACTTTTTGCTTAGAATTGGGTCTTCTATCGATCGATTATTTTGACCAAAAAATTTCCACTAACGAGAAGGGGTGGCAACCACCCCCAGGGTAAGAACGGAGGTCGGGTCAATATCACTTTTGAAGTTAAGAGTAAGATAAGCCTAATTCCAAAATTTCATGTAAATCGGTTCGTAGTAAAATATTTCTGAGGTATAAAGCTTCAATGACTGGACTAATATAGTTGGAGGTAACGAAAAACAAGATTCCAAGGTGTATATGCACAATCTAATATGTACATTGTACGGTTCAAATTAATCCCACTGATCACTGATAATCATTCATATCAAAAAGTTGTGGCAATCTGATAAGCTGCTGAAATTCTAAAAAGGTTTATTAAAAATATATGCGAGAATATGACGGAGATATATTTTTCTATTTTGTTGTTAGACCAATATAGAAGCAGATAAGTTATGGAACGATATTAGTAATTTTTCATTTTCAGTTCAGCAAAAATAAATTTCTAGAAATTAGAGAGTTCGGCAAAAATTAATTTAGAAGTAAAAGAAGAACCACCTCAAAATTGGCCATTGGTATGGGACAAAGTCATAGCGAGGTATTTATTACATGAGGATTTTAGCACCCTTTTCAAATCACTGTAAATTATGGACTAGCAGTTTAAACAAATATGAAGATTATTTATTTCATTTTTAATAGTCGTGTGTTTTTTCTATTTCAATTAGACTTATTAAGTATAAAGTATTTTATAAAATACATAAGTGCACAATAATGGGCCTAGCACCAGACCCTGAGAAATCCCAAATACAATAAGTTTAAGTGTATCGGATTTTTTGGCATTTAACATATCTTCTCTTATTCAAGCATTGATATACACACTGTAGAAGTTGATAGGAAATTGTATCTAAACTCACGCTGTGAGACTGTAGTGTCGTATTCTTTAGTGAGATATTCTATTGTAAATCACTCCGTAAGGTATATTAAAGGCTAACAAAGTAACAGTTAATAATTACTTCCACGTCCAGTGGAAGTATAGTAACGCAGATTTTTTTTTTTTATTGAAATAGGCTTAAAATGCCATGAAACGTCGAGATTTAAAATTTGAGCAAAAAAAAATGTCCTGTCTGTCTGTAACTTTTTTGTGTGCACGTTTACTCTGGAACCGTATATGATATTGACTTGAAATTTGGTACACTTATGTATTGTAACGAGATCTGGAACTAGATTATATTTTGATCTAATTCCGTTGAAGGGTTTGGGGGTAAATGGGGTAAATAGGCAAAACAAGCAAGTTAACCGTAAAATTGCAATTTAAGGCATGTACAAAAAGTTAAGGTCTCAAAATTTTTTTTGGCATCAGCACCCCCCGCCCTCCCCACTGTCACCAACAATACCATCCTCAAACTATTATGAAAGGGGGTAAAAAACTAAAATGTGATTTAGTGTATATACAAAAACGAAACGTCTAAAAAATTTTTTTGGCGTTAACACCCCCTCTACCATCCTCACAACTACCCCCTCTACCACCCTCAGCCTATTATTAAGGAGGTAAAAAATTAAAATGTGATTTAGTGTGTATACAAAAACGAAACGTCTAAAAAAAATTTTTGCGGTATCTACCCCTCTACCACCCCCATTGCCATCTCCACCCTATTATTAAAGGGAGTAAAAAAAAAATTTAATTTGATTTAATGTGTATACGAGAACAAAATGTCTAAAAAAATAAATTTTTTTGGCGTTAGCTACCCCTCTACCACCCCCATTGCCACCCTCACCCTATTATTAAAGGGGGTAAAAAATTAAAATGTGATTTAGTGTATACAAAACGAAACGTCTAAAAGAAATTTTTTGGCGTTAGCTACCCCCCTCTACCGTCTTCACCCTATTATTGAAGGGGGTAAAAAATTCAAACGTGATTTAGTGTGTATACAAGAACGAAACTTCTAAAATAATTTTTTGGCGTTAACACCCCCTCTACCACCCTCACAACTACCCCCTCTACCACCCTCAGCCTATTATTAAAGGAGGTAAAAAATTAAAATGTGATTTAGTGTATACAAAAACGAAACGTCAAAAAAAATTTTTTGCGGTATCTACCCCCTCTACCACCCCCATTGCCATCTCCACCCTATTATTAAAGGGAGTAAAAAAAAAATTTAATTTGATTTAATGTGTATACGAGAACAAAATGTCTAAAAAAATAATTTTTTTTGGCGTTAGCTACCCCTCTACCACCCCCATTGCCACCCTCACCCTATTATTAAAGGGGGTAAAAAATTAAAATGTGATTTAGTGTATACAAAACGAAACGTCTAAAAAAAATTTTTGGCGTTAGCTACCCCCTCTACCATCTCCACCCTATTATTGAAGGGGGTAAAAAAAATTAAAATGTGATTTAGTGTATATACAAAAACGAAACGTGAAAAAAATTTTTTTGGCATTAGCTACCCCTGCCACCCTCACCCTATTATTAAAGGGAGTAAAAAATTAAATTGGGATTTGAACCAAGGGCCTCTAAATTTTTATTTACATTAACCACCCCCTCTACCACCCCCACTCTATTATTAAAGGGAATAAAATATTACATTGGGATTTTGTATGCATAAGACTTGGATACAAAATCTGGATGTGGAAGTAGTGATTCCTTGGGCAGCAGTTTTTAGGCAGTCTTTGAAACTACCATGTTCTGCTCTCCTATTTTTCAAATAAACATGCGGTCTCTTTTTCATTATTTTTACGATTAGACCATTAAAGCCAACTTTATTTGAAAAAATATTGTGCGCTTTTACTCTGACCGAATCAGAGCAATTGAAGTGACATCATTTTAATTCAATAGAAATATTCTGAAAGACTATTTATTCACTGCTACATTTATTTAATTTTCAGACTCATTCTATTTGAAAATCACATTTTTCAACAAAACTGTCAAAACGGTATGAAATATGTATTTTTCTCTTCTTGATTATAATTTGCCGTGTTAATTACATAACATGCTTAAACCACTATTTATATAATCGCCATTTTTACCAATTTTAACGTGTATATTCCCTCGGCAAATATTTTCCCACCAATTATACTTAAGAATGTCACAAATGGAAGTTTGTAGTCCTTGAGATCATCCAATATTTATATTAACCTGGATAAATATGTCGTTAGGAATTTCGCAATATAATCAGTTTATGGCTATCTTAAGAAAAGCTAGTAAAGAGAAGAGCAATTACTTGACTGTTTTCACTAATGAAAGATATATTTAATATATAAATTTTCTAAATGAACTCAAACATCAGCAATACACATTGATTACAAAATGAAATATATCTTTGCCACATTAATTGCTGTTAAGTTCTAAAGAAAGCTGTGTTGTAAATTTCAAAAAACATAAATTCTAAATTATCAAAAGTACAAACTCGGTTATAATTATTTGGATATACAAGTGGATTCAAATATGTTTATTATTTGTATTAACATCACAGGAAGTTGACACTTCTCTAATTGATGGTTGTACGTAATTGCTGCGAAATTTAGACAATCTCTATGTTATTATTATTCTTTGTAATGTGACCATGAATTTCATTACGAAATGATCCTAATATCTATCTTATGTAGGATTAACTTATTACATGCAAACAGGTCCAACTTTTCGCCGTTAAATACTAATTAACTCAATATAAAAAATTTGAATTGGGGCACGATATGCGTTTTTAAGAGAATGGAAACGTCCATGGGCCAGACAAGATTTGGGTTATAAATGGCGGGGCAAAATGCCACATCAGAGCCGCCAGGGGCTATAAGAATGACAAAAAATCTTGTAGGCAATCTGGTGGTGGTAGCCTTTCAAAATGGCGGCCGGTTGAAAATGGCGGATGTCAGCTCTTCGCTTAAATGCCAATAACTTTTGAAGTAATGTAGATAAATTGATGTTATTTTTACGAGATTGTATTTTTCTACTCTAGGGAAAGTATCATGAAAACTGGAGATACGTGGCGCAAAAAAATTATTGTATAAAAGTGGAAAAATAAAAAATACTTATAAAAAAATGATTCTAACTCATTTGTCAAAATCGTCATCTTCAGATTGATCTCCACTGCTGCAGTAATGCAGAATATTGATGCTTGTTGATATCGACAAATCGAACGCTGTTTCTGCAACCACGTCTCACGAAGAGGTTACTCGTAAAATGTTCATTGAACGCAAGATATAATATCAGGACATCTATGTCATCCGAAATACAAATTATATTGTTGTAATTTTACATGGCATGTTTAATGTGGAATAATAAATGGGTGTCTGCCTCTTCATGAGAACAAATCAGTTCATCCATGTCTTCAGAATCATTACTGCAAATTTTGATCCACCGGTCTTCGTATGTTGCATAAAGAATATGGTGACCAAGCTTATGTCTCAGCTTTTCTTCCTTCCAGCTCTCAACAAGGCATTTTGTCAATTTTGTCTTGAACTCACATCTTCTCAGCAATTTTTTCCAGTTAACTATTTCTCATTTCCGAAAATACAATACCATCATTTGCACCTCGATTCATTCTTTCCGCAGGTTTTATTGAGTTTTGTTTATATACGTCAAAGACAATATCGATGCAATCCGAAAGTTCTTCAAAAGTTCGATTTTCACCATAAAGCTATTTTATTAATGCCATGACATCTATAAATACAAGTAGATGTTGAAGACGTGATATCTTCCTGAGTTGAAGGTGGTGCAAAAATTACTTCTTTGGAGTTGATATTCTTCTTGAGAGCAGTCGAACGAGTGAATGTTTTCAATTTAATTTTTTGAATTCTTTCATAAAAAAAATTTACCCTCGTGCAACCGAGTGTCTTGAAAATTTTTGTATAGTTGTTTACCTTTTTTCTGGATGTCAACAAGTCATTGGCTATTTCTTTTCCTGCAGCTGCCCCAGTTGATAATTTTACAATATCACAAGGATTATCATCAAATGGGTTTATTCAATCGCTTTCTAATGGTTCAGTTATGAAGACTATATCCTTTTCATCTTTTAATATGCGTGATTTGCTCAGATCAGGATTACCACAGCTTTTATTTCTTGTTAGGGACACAATATCTCTAAGTTTTGTGAGAGCAGCAGCTTTGTGCTTCGCTGTTAGTTAATACTTGCATACTGATTCATGTTTGAGACTGAAACCGCGAGTTCTCCCTGAGGTCTGGGTGTCCTTATTGACGGTTTCTTCGACAGTTTGTCTATAGGTATACGAGAAAATAGATTGCCATGACCCAGTTGGACCGAGAATCCACCGTTCATAAAATGCGTGAATATAAATGGGTATAATATATGATTTGCAGGAAACAACTACTCAGCGGGCAAACACCCCGACCTGCATTGAATTACACCGTGTTGTTTCCTGCAAATCATATATTATTACAGTGGGTTGCGTCCACCTAGGACTAAAAGGTCGCCGCTCTCAGGTACTTGCAGAATGGCAAGTCGCTATGCGCCATGGAGACATCTATGGTGTATAGTAGCAATTGGCCATATGAGAGGATTCACTTATATCTCACCACTACATAAATGATATACTTCTTTAAGATTCGATATTTCAGCATAATGTACAGGAATGTACCTTACGTAATTGATTTTATCCATTACGAAGTACCAATATAGAAAAGGCATAAGGTCCAGTTTCCCTCTCTGCTGACATGAAGGAGGCCTAATAAAACTTCGATCATATCCACATACATCATGCAGAAGGAAGACAGAGAGCCGTCGTTATTTCTTAAATGACTCAAGTATGTATTGAAACAGAAATAAACACTTTTTAAGAAACTGGTACTTTTGAGTTTCTCGAGGTTTACTTCATTGACGTCTTTCGCAAAATTATAGATAAAATCTTCTACAACATCAATTTCTGTGAAATCATGGGGGTATTCTTTCTCAAACCACATTAAGAAACCCTTCCATATTAGACGCATTAATAAATAATAATAATAAATAACACCACAGGTAATTATGACCCCCTTTATCCCGGGAGGCTCTAGAAGAGCCTTGTGTGTGAGGGGGCTATATATTTAGAGACAAGGGACACACACCCAATATCCATGTATAGTGGGAAAATCCCTCTCACAGTATTTTCCACTGCCACGACCGGGGATCGAACTTTTGGGTGAGAGGCAAGTGCGCTCACCTCTCGACCACCAGTCATACTTAAAGCTTTGTACATTAGTTTGTGGAATCGAATACCAAGATCATAATGTTTTTAATCTAAAACTCGCTTTACTGAACCATCAGCAATCACATTCGATTCAACTGCTATATCTAGACCTGCGTCGCCAAATAATTTTCCACTATATTTTGGAATATGTGTTATACATAAATTGCACATTTGCTATATATAATTTATATACTAGATCACTTCTCCATATTCAATCATGTTTATAAGCCGCTGGTCCGTAAATAGTGTAGATGGTTTAAAAAATGTCCATTTTTATGAGAACATATATTTATTTATTTAAACTTTTCCTATTATTTGACGAAATATGTTCTACATAGCGAATTAGAAGAAACTTTATGGAATATAACAAAAAAATGAACAAAATGCAATGATCTTGAACAAAGTTATTATTGTTTAAGTGGGAACAGACAGCCGCCATCTTTATCCATCTACCATATTGAAAAGCTACCAGCACCAGATTGCCTACCGGATTTTTTTAAATTCTCATAACGTCTGAAATCTATGGTAGAGGTGGCATCTTGCCCCGCCATTTTTTACCAAAAACTCAATTTCAGCGAGCTGGCCCATGGACTAATAAGTTACATTACTGATTCAGCAGTACTTATATAAAGCATATTGTTGGTTCTATCAAGGAACGTTCAAATGTTCGTTGTTCTAGAGCCTTTCCGAAGAAGGCTGTGCCGAAAGCGGCCTTGCTCAAACACCATTCCAATCTGAGGAAATTCACACATCTAACAATAGATCTTGTTATTTTTGTGATTCCAATCTCATCATCAGATAGGTTTATAAATTTCACTTTAAAGACATTCAGGTATAGAAAGTAACGAGATGAAATGATATACAAGCAAATTTCAGACTGTGGCTTGGTTTTAAAGCCTTTGGATATTCAGGGTGTCTGGAATGACCAGCATTTTCCCGGTTTCTACAGGATTTTTAAAAAATGAAAATAAATAAAATATTGAGTTCACAAAACTTGCATATCAGAAAAACCAAAATTAACGCTTTAGGCCATGAAAACAATACAAGTTGTGAAATTACTGTTGGTTACTAATTTGCAATAGTTATTTATAATTGATGCAAAATATATAGTGGTGGGCTAACCCTAACCTAAACTTTTAACCAGATGGTATTGTAAAAGTTTAGGTTGGCACTTTTTGGATTCGTTCAGATACGCTTTACTGTTACATTCGTTACAAGGGCATAGTTTCTTTATGAATAATTTTAAATTGTATGTTTATTCTAATGCTTTGATCCAAAATTGCCAAGGCTATATCTATTAGCGTTAACCCATATGGAATTTTAATCTCCTATATACTTGCAATATCTTAGGGATTATACGACACACTTTTTAAAACAGCCATAAATATACCTGTTGTTACTTTTCGTCCTTGATATATAAGAAATTCTTACTTAAAATTTGATTAACATATTTTAACTTTTGTGATTACGTGATACGATTACGATAGCACCATATTTCAAAGTGATACAGATTTTATAGCTTGAAGGATTGTCAAATCTAAATTTCAAATTTCTGGATGATTATTTCACTCACTGAAATAAGGAAAATTAAAAGCAAGATGCCACATGAATCCGCCATTAGCTAAATTATTAATAAATCAATTAATACAACCGTAAAACAAATCTGTGAAAGGTTAGGTTTCTTGCAAGACACGTAACGACTATAAATACCTACTTGATGCCAATTTAAGGGGAATTTTGTTACAGAATTGAGAACTTATGAATAATTATTGACATTGTATAACTAACAGGTTTTGCTATAAATAGTTGAAAATATAAATAATTTATGGCGGCCGAGTCATTTTGTAGACAGTGTTTTATATTTCGGTATTAAATAATATATCTAAGACTTTGGATTCATTTAAGTATTTCATAAAACAACTCACAAAGCACAAATAGCAAAGTTTTGATTAAGAAGATAGTAAATTATGTTTTTTCAATAGTCACAGTTTGTCATTATATCTGGCTTTTGTATGCTTTATTATTTTTTGAATTCATCTCGGAACTGGTGACATCGCAAGAGGCTCGTTATCAGAAGCAAACTACCAATATATTCATATTGTCGCTTTATTAAAGTAATTAAATTGATGAGATTTGCTTTTATTCGCAGTTTTCTCAACTGGGTAGAATCAGAGGGATGGTTAGAAAATTCTATTAGAAATAAAGTTTTTCTGAAACGTCGGATAAATGCATTATTCTTGATTTTGTTATAATTTATATTGGATAGCAAAAATACCCTCCGATTGTTTCTTTCACATAAACGTCATAGGCATATAGGTTATTTTTATAACACACTAGTTAATTTTGTTATTTTGTTTATAAGCAGAACAGTTTCTTATCAAACTCCTAAAACGCAAAAGTTGAAAAATCTCAGCAAATATACTAATATATATAGAAAATACTTTTTCTTTAGATTATTTGTTGCTTATGAGCTTTTAAAGTGTGAAAAGACATTTTATGTTTGAAATACTGTTAATGTGGAAGATGCAACAAATATATTAACTTGTATATTAACGACGGTAATTGCTACAAACAAAATTAAAATAATCCACAAAAACGGAAAAAGAACCTCATGAATCACTACAGGTCTAGTAAATTCTATAAAAAAAAGATATCAACTATACAAAAATTACCAAACAAATCCAGAAAACCTTGATTTAAAAACACATCATTCGAATTTTCGTAATAAATTAAATGCATTAATGAAATCAATTAAAAGTTATTAATTTAAATATAAAATCACTAAGAACAAAGGAACTAGGAATGGAATTGTGGAATACAATTTATGAAATTAGCAACAAGAAAAAGATAACATAATAATTAACTGAGAGTTAAAAACAGAATCTAACGAAATAATTTCTGATCAAAATGAAATGGCTAATATATTTATGAAGTACTTACTTCACTGTTGGCAAAAATCTGGCTAGTAAAATAAAAAAATCAAAATTTACTCCTCACGGAAAATCCACAGCTTATTCATTTTTCTAACACCTACGAATAAAGAAGAGGTCGAGGTTTCAAGTCATTAAAAAATGGAAATTCGTCAAGACAGAAACACTCATTTCTAATCTATAAAATATTTGACAATTGTATATGTCCCTCCGCTTTTAACACGGCAGTAATACAGCCCATATTTAAAAATTGTGATAAAACCGACCCTTCTAATTATAGGCCGGTAATTTCGAGATGAAATAATTATAATAATAAAAATAATTTTATTTCGGACAGACAATATGGTATTCAGGAGAAAAAGTCTACGCAAGACACAATTGCTCTTTTCTAACATAACAAATATATATATCACTAGATGAAAGTAAACCAAATCTGTATGTATTCTTGGATCCTGTCCAGGCATTTGACACCGTTAATCACCCAGAATTATTAAATGCTTTAGAAGATCTCAGTTTTAGAGTTCCAATTTTAGAACAAATAAAAAGTTTATCGGAAACAACTACTCAAAATAAACTCTACCTTGAGCAGGGAATGTGTTGTCGAATACGGTGTACCCCAAGGTACAGTAGTAGGCCCAATACTTTCATATCATATTTAAATAACTTACTTAGTCTGAATAGTAAAGGTACTGTGATAGGTTTTGCTGATGATACGATTATTTTATATGAAGATAAGACTTGGCAGCAAGAGGAAGACAAGAAAATAATTAAAAACTAGTTTGATTCTAGACCATAAACTTTACCAAAATGAAATACGTACCATTCAGCTGCTATGAAAGGAATGTAGATTATTTTAGTTCTCTTAAAATTGACACTAGGTATCACCATTCATAAACATATAAAATGAGACAAACGCCTATACAATGTATACTATTCTCGATACTATTCCAATTTAAATATTTCAAAAATATTCTAGGCATTTCCGACCCAAAGACGATTATTACTTTCTAGTGGAATCAAGGACTGTCCTATGAAATTCTAGGCTGGGAGGTGCTTTACAGACTCATGCTGTACATCATTCATAATGTGCCACATGTGGGCCATATTGGATTTTCAGGTCTTTTAACAAGACAGCTAGTAACTCAACTGTATTAAGTAAGCAGCTTAACTTTTATGACGTGAGGGGTTTCACATCTTCGAAGTAAAACACTATTTGTATCTAAAGGTGGTAAAAGTTAGTTGTTCATTAGATTTATTTAACTATTTCGAAAACTAAGTTCTAGTAACTTGCTTTCCTCTTTAATAAATAGGATAATTTACGGAAAGCGATATTTATTAGAACAGTTAAAATTAGAAAGTAGGAATAAAAATATAGCTTGCAGCCAATGGAGAGAAAAATTGATAAAATACTGCAGCAATTCTTATTTCCATTTTTTTACGATAAATATTTTCTTCACATAAATTTTAATCCATTCTATCCACCAAAAAACCGATCAAATATTTATATAATATTTTCCTGACGATTTACGTTCGTCAGGATGGTACAAAAAATATTTCACTGAAAACGTTATTTAAATAAAAAATCGAACGATCTTAAAATATTCCGTTGTTGTTAAGTCGTGGGGAATTCTCCAATTCACAAAAACACTCAAAACAGGAAGTTCAATGAAATCAGAATGTTAAAAAATATATCGATCTTATTCTGTACCCATAAAAAAAGACTAAATGTATGAACCTCGGTATGAACACTTGTTTTCACATATTAAGGATAATAAGGCTTACATAAAAACCGATCTACAGTTACTGATTTATTCTACAATACAGACCAGCTGACGATAGTCTGCAAACTGATGTCATCTACACAGACTTTACAAAAACCTTCGATATGCGTCACTATCACGGTATTTTGCTATAGAAATTGCTAAGTTTTGATAGTTCCAAAGATCTTACAGTTTTTTTCTAACCATATCTTAGCAACAGAAATCAAACTGTATTTTATCTGTTGATGTACTAACTACTTCAAGATTTTCTGGAGGATCGAAAATGGCAGAAAAATTTTTTGAGACGTTTCGTTCTTGCATACACACTAAATCACATTTTAATTTTTTTTACTCTTTTTCATAACAATGTGGGGGGTGGTATTGGGGGTGACAGTGGGAGTGGGGGGTGGCTGATGTCAAAACAAATTTTGAGACCTTGACTCTTCGTACATGCCTTAAATTGCAATTTTATGGACTTTTACCTGCTTGCTTGCTTATTTACTCCATTTACCCCTGAACCCTTCAACGGAATTTGATCAAAATATAACCTAGTTCGTTACAATACTTAAGTATACCAAATTTCAAGTCAATATCATAAACGGTTCCAGGGTAAACGTGCGCACAAGAAAAACTACAGACAGACAGACAGACAGACAGGAATTTTTATTTTTTTTTGCTCAAATTTAACATGTCGACGTTACATGACATTTTAAGCCTATTTCAACAAAAAAAAAATTACATTTTTTTTGCGTTACTATACTTCCATTGGACGTGGAAGTCATTTTCTGGAAACAGAATAGATAGCATATAACCTATTATTGGTTGCTAAGTTGAGCTTCTATTCTGCTTTTCAATAAATAGTATCTCATATCATGGTAAAGTATCCTGTTTGTTATTTCTCTATAAGCTTATTCATATGCTATCGATTGTACAAAATAGTATGCTTAATTTTAATTCACACAAATTGGTGTAAAGTCAGCCAGTATCTTTTTATCATTTTGAAAGGATTCTCTAGTTTAAAGTATGTACAATTTATACCAAAGTTCATTGTTTGGTGATAATTACACGCTTTATAGAAGGTTTTAATGATAATTTATTGTAACTAGTCAGCCCATAGTTAGCGTTCAAACGCTTTAAAAATATTATTTTCGTGTCTAGTTTGGTTATAAATTTTGATATAATATAACGAGTTTGTGAATATAATAAGTAAATATTTGTATTTGTGTAGCCTTGTGCACAATTTAGACAAATAAATAAAATAAATGAGGAAGCGCATCACGAATATGTTTCTTTAACGAATCATCGAACAGTAAGCATGATCTCTGCAGTCATAAAAGTCAAAATATGTAAATGTAATTGGCATAACCGTGATTTATCAAACGCATCCTAGTTTATACTGCACAAATAACCTTGTGCTTTACGTTGATGTTAAATTGATTATTAAAATTACACTATATGACTAAAAGAGTCAATACATAGTATAAACAACAACTTACACTCACTTTAAAATGCGTTAGGTCTACACGCACTAAAGCACTTAACAGAAAAAAACTAGCAACAAAACACACACATGAAATCACAACTAATCGAACTTAATTTAAAAATTTCACGAAACACCGAGACGGACCGCTGTCTTTGCCGATATAAGTCAACATCACTAATATTAAAGAACGACTAAAAAGTCAGCACGAGCTCCGCGAAGCATTCTGATTTTTTTCTGTGCATAATTAGCATAATGCTGTCCGGCGACTGTCCTCGTCTAGCTCGCATTACTAAGGAGCAGGTTATTCAGATATCAACTGTAGGTGTTTATACGGAGTTGGGTATGCGCAAAACAAGCTGACATTTAAATAATATATATTAGCAACATCGCCTACTTATATCTATAATCGACACCTTAACAATATTTTTTACAAGTGCTCTTGTCGAAAATCACGTTTCCTCTTAAAGGAGCTTTTGTGTTTTGACACTGATTTGTTTTGCGCGGTCTTTATTAAGTCAATGAAAGTCACCGCGATACGACCTGGGTTTTTTAAGCCTGACAGGATAATCTGTTACGAGATTCTGCCGAGCGTCAAGGCTACTTAAACTACTTACTGACTTTATAGTTTTCAAAGAAAGAAACGGTTTTAGAAAGTAATGTATGTACTTTGTTAATTGATTATAAGCTTCCCAAATTTTCAGCAAATACATGCACGCGGACATGAATACAAGTTTAATTCTTTTAAATGTTTATATTACTTTGATAGCTTGCTAATTTTTGTTACTTTCATTATACAGGGTGTTCGGTAATCATGGATAATCCTAAAACTGGTAATAGACCAGGTGGTCACAATACCTACCTTAGTAAAAACCTCACGGTTAAGTATTACAATTTTGTTTAAAATATGTTTTGTTTTTTATTTAATTAATGGCAAATTCACTGGCCCCTGCGAATCACCGCCAACATAATTAGCAATATAAACAGCAATAATATGATCGTGAAAGTAATTGAACCTCATATGTCTGACCACAAAGGTATTTCTTTCTCTACAGATATAGACTCTAAAATAAAAGACGATTTTATTTTATGTAGACTGAAAAGAGTAAACAACAGTTTATTAAATGGGTAAATACTATAAATTGGCAGGTTTTTTATGAAATAAAAAGTCCTGACGAATTTTCAAACTTCTTAGTTGACATTTTATCAAGATTTTATAATCAATGTTTTCCGGAGAAAGTAATAAAACAATCAAAATTAGATAATAACGACTTTGTTTGTTGATAATGTTATACAGCAATTATTAAAAGATACCTTGGATGCTGTCTATTTTATTCTATTTATTAAATAGTGAACAGTCTTCATTAAATATATTAATAACATATTCAATATTCGAGAATATAGTGTCTAGTATTCAATTTACGTTTTCTATTATTCTAGTGGGGACAGTAATCAACGTTTTTAAGTTAAACTTATCGATAATCGTACTGAATTCTGTTTTAGGTTCGTTTTCTATTTCAAAATGTATACTGAAATCTCCACATACGATAAGATTATATGTTTTAAACATTTATTATTTATTTATAAATATAATGTTTAATCCATATAGTAAGGTATAAAATAAATATAAAAAGTGTCCATATTGCCAAGTGGTGAGTTCTAAATATATAACTTTGTACTCATCGCAGCCACATTTTCAAAATCTATTTCAACTTTTTGAACATTTACGTTTGCCATATTTTTAAATTCATGCACCCTTGAGTATGATGCTGTTATTTTTTATATATTCAATGCTGTCTATTATGTATGTATTTTAAGTTAATTTACTGCAATATTCTCTTGTAGATCATTGTATAAAAGAGCATATGGTACATGAATACCGCTATCCTTTTTTATGTTTTTAAATGAATTTTTGAATGGAAAAATGCATATTGTTATTATAAAACACCACCATGTGAACTGGTCGTTCTGCAAAAACTCTACACTACTTTATATCCAATTGGTATACAAAATATTGTTTCCTCCTGACTGGCCCAAGTTTGCGTAAAACAATAAACTTCTATGGTAGGCCAAAATAAATTTTAAAGGCCCTTGGTTCTCGTACACACACTAAATCCCAGTTTAATTTTTACTCCCCTTAATAATAGGGTGGGGGTGGCAGAGGGGGTAGCTAATGCGAACATTTTTTTAAAGGCCCTTGGTTCTCTTATACACACCAAATCCCAATTTAATTTTTTACTCCCTTTAATAATAGGGCGGTGGTGGCAATGGGGGTGGTAGAGAGGGTGGTTAATGCCAAATTTTTTTTAGAGTGCCTTGATTTTCGTATACAAACTAAATTCCAATTTATTTTTTTATTCCCTTTAATAATAGGGTGGAGTTGGCAACGGGGGTGGTAGAGGGGGTTGCTAACGATAACAAAAATTTTTGAGACGTTTCGTTCTTGTATACACGCTAAATCACATTATTTTTTTAATTCCCTTTTATAATAGTGTGAGGGTGTTAGCTAGGAGGTGGCTGATGCAAAAAAAAATGTTGAGACCTTAACATTTCGTACATGCCCTAAATTGTAATTTTATGGACTCTTACCTGCTTGCTTTGCCTATTTACCTTTATTTACCCAATTAACTTCCGAACTCTTCAACAGAATTAGATCAAAATATAATCTAGTTCCAGATCTCGTTATAATACATAAGTGTACCAAATTTCAAATCAATATTATAAAGGGTTCCAGAGTAAATGTGCGCACAGAAAAAGTTACAGACCGACAGACAGGAATTTTTTTCTCTCAAGTTTAAAATCTCGACGTTTCATGACATTTTAAGCCTATTTCAACAAAAAAAATATATATGTTTTTTTTTTTCGTTACTATACGTGGAAATTGTGTATATGTTATAATTGTTAAAGCATAAATTAATATATATTCTATTCTATTATAAGCAATATTCCAATTATTTATGACAATTTTATATTTGAATTTCGTAATTATTATTATTACTTTTTAATTTTCATCGTCATCGTAGCAAATATTTTTTATGATGCTGTCCATGAAGACATTCATAATTTCCGTATAACTTACTACGAGAACTGGAATGTCCAGTAATATCGAAATATTAGTTTATTAAGCAATTCTAACTGTATATTTGAAAACTACGCCCTGGCTCAGTGTGAGTTCATAATTGCCGTAGATCGAAACAGATAGGAAATTGATTTTATTATTACCGAGCAGATAATGATATATATTAATATATTAATTAAAAGAGAAAGAGTTGAGTTTTAACGATGCAACATTTTCACAATAAATAACTCGCATACTTGATCTTTTATGCAACAAGATCATTAAATATTAAGGAGATAAATTGTTTCATAAGAGGATCTCTCTTTTTATATCATCTTTTCTACTTGACATCTTTAGCTGAAACGATTTCTATATTAAATGTATTCATAAAAAGTTTATATAAACAGGACCATTTAATGATTTTGCACTTTCTACGGCTTGTAGATTGGAAATTTAAATAAATCTTAATGCTTTAAATTCAGGTTGATTTTAAAATAGCCTCAAAAGCATATAATAATAACAACATTTATTACTTCCCTTGCACTTGCGTGTAATTAAGGGTGAGTATAACTTATATTTCCCGCTAACCGATCTGTTTCAGATACCCCAGGACGGACCACCACTACCAGAGACATGACGTTTTTCTACCCAAACCCAACCTCCTTGCGGGCGTCGGACAACATACCGTCCAACGCCCGTTGTCCTACCTGCTCCGTGGAGTCCGAAAGTGCTAAAAAAGCACTTAGGGTCTCCACACTCCCGAGCTACACAGCTCATATCCTTACCTTTCCGATGATCCGGGGTAGGACACACCTTTACTGTGTCCTACGTACCGGCAGTCAATCCCAGCCAAAACTTCCTAAAACCCAACTAGACCGATGACTACCCCCGGGGGTGACAAGCTGGCGAAGAAAGAAAACATCAAGACAAGAAGAGCGCCAGAAGAGACCTCAGCCAGCGAGGTTCAACAGCCAGGACCAGGGGAGGTCCGCAGAAAATACCACGACACATCTCACATTTGTGAGCTGGGTCTGGTAGAAGTACGCGGGCCCACCTATCACGAAGGCCGGTCCAGGTCTACAGAGATAATCTAGGTGCAAAGAGTAATAGTCCTACTCGGCCCTAGTTATCGAGACCGTCATCAAGCCAATGGATATTGGCGCGTGCGTGTAATTAAGGAGGCAGCAATCGTTGCCTTCGACTGCCGACTGCACCAGGCACATGAATTTAAACCAGGCGATCTGGTTGGTCACTTAAGGATTCTGGAGTTAACCATTTGAAGTCCATGATCGAACCCACTGACTCATGCCAATCGAACAAGACTTTAACTGCCCGTTTGACGTGCTAATTGAAATTCATCAGACGAGCAAGATAGAGGCACTGCGATTGGAACAAGGGTCACTCATCTGGTATACAGATGGATCTAAGATGGCTGAAAGGGTAGGAGTGGGCATAACAGGGCCTAAATGTAGGCTATCCAAAGCCCTCGGTAACACCCCAACAATCTTACAGTCAGAAATTTACACTATAGATCTGTGTGCCTGGGAATGCCTAGATATAGGCATCCGAAGGGCAAAGATCTATATATTATTAGGTAGCCAGGCAGCACTAAAAGCTCTAAGGTCTTATACTTTTGAGTCTAAAATGGCCTGGGAATGTAGACAATCCCTGAAGCAACTGGCCAATAACAACAACGTTACCTTGATGTGGGTGAGAGGGCATGAGGGAGTACAAGGAAATGAACTTGCTGACAGCCTTGCAAAAAGAGGAGCAAAAGCACCATTCATTGGACCTGACATAGGGAAGACATAGGGAAATTAGACCCCAGGAAAATCACAAGCTTTGTAAAAAGTCTTGGAATCCTGGGCAACTACTAGATGTAGGGTAAATCATAAAAGATCTTTTAGGTCGAAGTGAAGTAAGGCTGTTCGAAGCCAAACGACCCCAGAAAACAATCTACAAGTTAGTATCACCCACGGTAACTTTTATATTTGCTTCCACTCGGTCTTCAAATTTCCCAAAAATAAGAACTGTTGACTTCATTGGATTTATAGACAATTTATGACGTGTAGACACTTCGACTAGTCTTTGCAGGTCATTGTTGATAATATCATTTGTCTGATTCAGTTCATTACGAAAAATAAATAATACATTTGGGTATCATCCGCATACAAATGTAATTTACAATCATTTAGGCAGTTTATTATATTACAAGTATATATATATAGAGAATAGCAGCAGACCAAGAATTGACCCTTGGGGTACGCCGCGCAGTATTTTTCCACAATCCGATCAAATCTACCGATCTACAAATTGTAATCTAATATCCAGGTAGTTCATGATGAAACTAGTAGCACTCTTGGAAAGTCAAACGACTTTTGAATAGTTTAATAAAATTAGAGCTGAGTTCCTGAGTCTGTATCACCAATTATATCGTCCATGACACCTAGTAATGCCGTGGCATAGCTGTGACCTGTGCGAAACCCAGATTGGTATATAGATAAAACATTATGTTCATTAATGTGTTCACGAATTTGAAAATTCATTATTTTTTCCAGCACTTTAGATAATACTGGAAAAATGCATATAGGTACAAAGTTCAGTAAAATTAGAAGTCACTTTTTTAGGTAGTGGAACTACACGCCATATTTTCCAAGAGTCTGGAAATATGCCCTCTAAGAAGCATGTGTTTATAATATTAATGATAAAAAGCAGAATACGTGGGCAACATAAAATTAATATGTTAATGCTAATCTGATAAGACACTGTAGATTTAGATTTTATTTCTAGTAGATGTGTATAAATAATTTTTCTCCGATACTGGTACAAATGCAAATAAATCATTAAAATTAGTTTTTAGATTATTATAAAACTGTAATAGTTTGTTGCCCGGAGGATATAAATTTGTAGAATATTGCAAAAATGTTTCATCTGTATGTTTGTTTGTTTGTTAGTTTGTTTGCTTGTAATGGAATCTTTGAACGTGATTTTTACCTGCTTCAAAACGCCAAATTAAACTGAAACTTTGAACGCTTTTCAAGGACCGATAACAATACAATAATTTGACAACTTTGTCCTAATGTCCTTACCAGGATCATCACGATAAAATAAAAAAAAACGACTTAACCTATTGTGGAGATTTTGGTGGATGCGCCGCTGTTAATATCATACCTAGTGGACCATTAATAATAGGCCATAGTTCAGGGATATGAGGATATAACCAAATATGCCTTGGTAAAATATTGCTGTGGAAAAAAATACAGGATGTCAAAATTCAAATTATTTTTTCGTTTTCTGCAATAACTCAACAGCCGCTTGACTAATGTTCGCCAAATTTGCTAGAGGAACTTTTTTATTCTAGGAAACAATAATTTGTGTATTACGTCACGTTAGATCATAGAGGGCGCCGCAGGACCTGTATCTGATGATGAATTTTTTTCATATTTTTTTTTACGAAACGTTGTGGTACTTCTGAAAAGACAATCTGATGAGGGCGTCATTTCCACGTATAAAAGGTACACTTTACAAATTTCGATCCCTGTTGTGTTTATTTAGAACAAATTGACAAAATTGTAGCCTTTGTGGAAGATCCCTTCGAAGTAAGTTTTGTACAGGAGTGAGATGATATGGATAGAAGCGTTCGTTCTTTACTTAAGATACTAAGGACACATTGTTTATTCACCCCTGTGGCCGCTGCTAAACGATTTGAGTTGACTTGAGGATCTTCATCCACACGAACTAAAATTTGGAGTAATTCGTTTCGGTCGTCCTATATCATTCTTATGGCGAAATGAACCTGTTTCTCCCAAATGACGAAACAGATCTTTGAAAATCTTATGATCTGGCTTTTTACAATAAAATGATTTTTTTTTCAATAATATTTAAACATTATTTTTTACTTTTTAATTCGGTTTAATATTAAAGCGTGTTTTTTTAGATTTTTTAAACTATCATTTTTTCCCTTCTTGTAAACTAAAATAACTGGAAAGAACACGTATATCATATTGATGTAGACAATATATTTCTGAGCATTATTTATTGAGTAGCTCAAGTCAGTATAAGCAGATGGAGAGTGTCTGGCACCGTCACCTGCCAGCGTCGGTACAGGGATCGAACCCAGAACACAGCAAAGTCTGACCAAAGCCAATTTACCACATAAAGAGCTCTAGGTGACTGTACCGGTAAAATTTAAACTAATTAGTGAAATATCTATTAAATTACTTAAAATTAACTTCATTTCTGTTAGCGAGACTGAGGTGAACAAACTTAATATCAATTAATCATTATTATTAATATTATTATCATTCGTTCATTCATTCGTTGAAGATAATTAGAAATTAATTTGAACCAAAGTTTAAATTTTGGTAACAGTTAGCCGAACTTTTAACATTTTACAACACTCGTGCAGATTAAAATATCATTCAATTAATTATAAAATTCCTTATGTTACTTTTTGACTAAGACGCTTACGAATGCAAGAGAGTTTACTGCTAGTGAAATAATTTAATATTGACTATTACTCCAATTCGTTTTTCACTAGTTCTTTATTGAAAAGGTCAAATAGTTTTAAAGATTATTATGTAATTCCATTAATTTTAGAGGTGTACGCTTCATATTTAACATGAATGAATTAGTGAAAGTGTGTAGCTGAACGCTATCCGATTACATATATGTTAAAATCAACAAATAAATTAAGAGAAGGGAATGTCCTTCTTTTTAAGAGTTCTGGTTTATTCAAATTTGTATGTCATTCAGGTATGTTATCATGTCAAGCCGATAACTTTACCAGAAAATCTTAACTTACCAAGCCAACAGAAAATATAATTCTCTAATCAAGTACAAACTGGCATAATTTATCTATGACCCATTATGACTGATGACTGTGTAATGGTACCGGTGCTATTGTTAAGTTATTAGTCTTTTAACATGGAGATTACTTTGTGTACTTTGAAATATTAATGTAACCTTCAAACAACACTTAGTTCTCCTTTTATGTTATACCAATGTATCTATCGGTTAGACAAATTAACTTCTTGCCAATCATTCAACTCAATGGAGTGTGTTATGCGGATTTTTTTTGTATGCGTTTGACCTTGCACTCATATTTTAAATCGTAAGGTTTTAATATAAAGTAAGCGTGTTTTTGATTCGCTTACTTACAACAAGAAAATTAATATTCGTTATTAATATTTGTGGAATCAGGAATGTTGAAGTACAAAAACTACCTTTGGCACACATACCTGATGCCCAATTTTAGTTCGGATAATGCCTTAGGGATGATGTTTCACTAATCGACAATATTGTAAATAGTATTAGATCATTCTGTTAGATCATCCACGTGAAAGTAGGTGTCACGCAATTAAAATTTATGAATAAAACATTCTCATTATGTCAAGTTGTATTTACTTAATATTTACATCTTCTCTATATTATTTTTAATAAATCTCTAGACCGGGTGAAGGATTTAAAGCAGCATTAAATATGTGTTTTTTTAAGTAAATGTGATATAAAAATATGAGAAAATGAACCAGTATATCAGAGACTATGAATATTTATCAATTAAAACTCATGAGGTAGAAAGTGTATCAGAATATAATAATAATATACAAATATACGTAAATCGAAAATATATATACCTTGAATATAAATAATCATGATAATATCATTACAATACAAGCAGCAGATCATGTCAAATATCTAGGAATAACTTTTGATAGACATATGAGATGGGATGTACATATAAAAAATCTAATAAAAACTCTTCGTAGTATATTATACAGATATAAATATTTAACTAAAATACTGGATGTTCCTCATAAGAAAATAATATACTATGCATTAATCGAGTCCAGTCTTTCATATGGAATAATTGGTTGGGGTGGGGCCGCCAAATCTCATATAAAGAAATTAGATATTTTACAAAACAAATTTTTAAAATTTATGCTTAAAAAAAATGTCACCTACCCTTCGGATTTATTATTTGTGGAAACTAAAGTTTTAGATATAAGGCAAATTTATTTCTATAAAATTGTTGTAACACAATATAAACATAAGAATAAATTATTGTATGTAGATCATAATTATGCAACAAGAAAGAAAAGCAATCTTTTTGTCAAAACTGTTTTTTCCTCAAAAACTATAGGACAAAGAGGATACGAATATAACTCAACTAGATTATATAACTTTCTGCCAAAATGTATAAAAGATATTGCAAGTATGCCTGTCTTTAAGAAAAGAACAAGATCATATTTACTTACAGTTAATAGGAATACCATACATCAATTAATAGAATAATGAATCATACTAAATTTTTTCAATTTAATATACTAATGATATATGTAAAAGAGTTTGACTGTGAAAAATTACATGGGAACATTTATATGTTGTTCGCTAAGGACACAATTGTATATACATAGAAGTTTTTTTTTTTAATTTTGATTGTTATGCAATAATAAAATTATTATAATTATAGGAATATACAATCTTACAGCCTATGAGTGAACATAGCATCCACGTTCTGGCAATGCCTTTGTGGAGTTGCATTGTTTGCTTATGTAACTGTAAGCATGTGTATGTTTATGCACGTATGTGTGAACACGTATAAATAACTTATATTTTTGTCATCCAGCCACGTACAGATTTAATCTTGTGGCTCTCTTTTCTAGGTTTATTTATCTTTCAAATAATGTAAATATTGTGCCTTGTAACATTTATTATGTTGATGAATAAACATTATTATTATTATTATTATTGTTATTTATAATTGCTCTCATTTTAGTGTATTAAATTTTTTTAACTCAGATTAGAAACAAATTATATTAACTATGTTTATTTTATATTTTTTATACAGTAGAGTAGACTGGAGTAGAGTAGAGTTGTGTGGAGTGGAGCAATATGGAATAGAATGTAATGGAATAGAATAGAATAGAATAGAATAGAATAGAATAGAATAGAATAGAATATGTTTATTAACTTTTTTTGCCGTATAAAATATGAATAAGGTAAGTCAGTGTTAATTATCTAAAATACATAAATATAAAATCCTAAAAATTGGACATAGTAAAAACAAACCAATTCGATTTACAGATATTAAAAACATTTGATAAAAACATCTGTACGCATAAAGTGTACACATATACACCGGTTTCATGCAAAAATGAAGGTACCTGGGAGATAATGTTTGCATACATTTCACAGATTGGGTTAATATTGAATTTCCCTTGTCTATATCCAAATTGAGCACTAGTTAGTAGGTTATTTTTTCAAAATTTCTAGCAGTATATTTCTTAGAACGATTTGAAATATTTTTGAAATGACAGTTATAACGGAAATAGGCCTATAAATGCCTATATTACTAAACTCTCCTTTTTGTGTATAGGAGTAACTTGCGAACATGTTTATTAAATGCGTATTTTTAAAGTGTGATATAATAGTTTTAATTTAGAGATCACAAACTGGAAGTAGAAAAAAGATTTATTTGTCTTAGGTGCATTCTTTCCAAAATCTGAAAACTTTGTGTCATTAACATTATCAAAATTAATCATTAAATTATTTATAACATCGAAGAAGTAGTCTGAGAAATGATTAGCCGTTAAGTCAGAAGTTATATTTATATTTTGATTTTTTTAAATTTTTAATGATAATATCCCATGCTATATATAATGATCTGCTGTATTATATACAGCAGATCATTTTAATTTTTTGTTGAACATGCAATTATATGTACATCGTCCAAGGTACCTTTTAATTGTTGTGTATCATTATCAAAAACAAAGTCTACATGAAATACAAAGGCACTACGTCATAAGCTACTTATTAATAATTACGTTGACATTATTTTTAATATCGTCAAAATAAGCTAAAAACGCACACTAACGTCCCTTGCAGTCCCAGACCTAGGTAATTTATGTAATACAATTATATTACTATTTAACAGCACGATTAGATGAACCGTACACACACAACATATTTAATAAAAACCTGTATTTATAGTTGGTTATAGATACAAAAGTTATCTCTTACAAGTGAGGTCAGTGAATAACTACTTGATAATAGCAAATTTATCAGTTTAAGCCGTTTAACTATATTTACAGGCAAGGTGTGAGGAGAATTTGATGCTAGGTTAGAACGTAAACCTGTTCGGCCGCTGCATAAAATAGGTTAACATCAAAACAATAAATTTAATGCGGTATTAATATGGAAACGTACTTAATCCGAGTGGTTTTCATTCTTGATTTCTATCTGTACTTTCACTATCACTGGTTTTATTAATAGGTTTTAATCATCTGCCCACGTCTAATTCCGTTGTTTACTTTTCTGAAATGGGAACCTTTATTGAGTAATAGTAAATGAATTCTGGGTGCAGCATTAAAATAATATATTAGTTGAAAGTGATTATGTTTCCAACGCAGGATAGCATTGAAAACATAACTTAGATTATAATAAAGAGTAGTTTGGTGCGGATATTACGTGTATCTAAAGATTTTATAGTATTAATAGTTATAATAATACTATTCTTTATTTGTTGATCAGTGGGCAAGTAATTGTACCAAAATTGTGCGTCGAAAGTATCAAAAAGCTATTAGTTAGTTTAAAATATACAAGGTTTTTCAAAGTTAAAGGTACATACGTTACTTGTGGATAGAGGGCACTTTGGCGGTTCCAAATGCATCCATCGTCCTTCCTTACTGAGATACAGGATGTTTTATTGATTTTGTCCAAATCTCTCTTTGGTCATAACTATTAAACCACCCTGTATAATCGATTCATACTTAGAATATATGTTTCACTTATTTTACTTGATACCTATAACTTCATAATAAACCAAAATGTCCGGCTTAATAAAAAACTGACAATATGTTGTATGAAAAGCAACACCCTGTAAAATAGTTCACCTGAAAATCTATCAGAGAGGATATCTGGCCCAATCAAATGATTGGATCTCAGTAAGGAAGGACGATGGATGCATTAATGCCAGGTAATTTGAAACCGCCAAAGTGCCCTCTATCCACAAGTAACGTATGTACCTTTAACTTTGAAACACCTTGTATAAAAATATACGTAGAGAAAAATAATATAAAAAAGTCAGTATATACTACAATAAAATTAGAAGAAGAACGTAATGCATAACAGCAAGTCCAACGTGTCTCAACGTTGATATCCCACTTTAAACTGCTGCCAAAGTTTGTTCCTAACATTTTAACTAATCTGTATAAATTAAAGTGATTTGGATGTCGGAGAGTCTATTTATTTTGAGAATTACACCGATTAAAAACATCGAAATAGTTTTGCTCTTATTTAAGCCTAAAAAAGCATTTCAGACCAAAACATGCATTTCTTATTAATCATTTCTTTCAGGAAAACCAAATCGTTGGCGAGAATTATATATATGTAGTAGGAGACCCAAAATAGGACCTTGTGGGATACCTTTTTTAGATTACTTGTACTACATGGTTTACTAGCACAATTTGATCCTGATTACATAAATGTGAGTTTATGAAGCTAATGGTGATCTTCTAATTCCGTATCTACAAAGTCTCTGTAGAAGCAATTAATGATCTACGCAGTCAAATGCAATGGAGAAATAAATAAAATAGACCAAGGGCAACTACGATTAAGCTCACAACTTTCTTGTAATTTAAATAAGTTATAGTCTAGTATACTTTAACTTGGTGTGTGTATGTGTGAGTTAATATTTCCGTACGATTTCATTTTCTCTTGTACACAAAGATCCAGAAATATTGTCCACGTAGACAATGTTTCTGGACTATTGATTTAACTTTGTGTACAATATGGGAGAAAATGAAATCGTACGGAAATATTAACTCATACATACACATGCCAAGTTAAAGTATACTAGACTCTAGTTGAAACGTTGCCTCCACTTGGTTTATGCTGTTTTTGATGATCAGTTTCAATATACTATAATTATAAAGTTTCTTTGACACCGTTTTTTTTGTAATAAAGTTTTTATATTTGCCTGCTATTAAACTGCTGTAATAAAATATTATTGTTAAATGAACAAACGGGCATACTTTCGGAAAAGGATGATACTTATGATATAAATATTTGAAACCTTATGGGTATTTGGGTAAATGGGAAATTTAGAAATCGTGGTATTTAACACAGGAGGTCGAATAAATTCAATTGAAATAAGATGAATTAACGTCTTAGGAATCAAAGTGAGCCTTTGAGCAAAAAACAGATGATGGCCAAAAAGTAGCATTTTACACCATGTCATATAAAACAGGTAGTTATTTTTGTAGCTAGGACGTAAAGTATTACTTTTTAGCCATAGGTAAAATGTTGCTGAGCTTTGTAAAGAAAACAGTTCATACAAGAATCAAAAATAAAGTAGCTACTTTACTTTATAATGAAAAAGAATATTTTTTGTACGACCGGCATGACATAAACATAGAAAACTTAAAAAAAAAGGAAAATTAAAGAAATCAATAATTCGCAATTTTATACCTTCCGGAATAACAAATTATGCCCCAGAGCGTAAAAGTGCCATTTTACGCCTTCAATTAAAGTCATGAAATATCACTTTATACCCGGTCGCAAAATCAGTATATTGTTGTATGTGGAGTAAAAGTGACATTTATTGTGAATGGTGATTCAAGTGAATCCGGCAAGAATAGCCGAGGCACAAATCGAATATTAATTAAAAAACATTATTATTGATTTGAAAAAATATTACTCGAGAACGGCAATGGTAAATTTTATTGATTTGAAAAAGAAATACTTTTGCTGCCGCTTGTGAGTGACAGTAAAGACTTTTAGTGCTACTCAGATGGAATGTCAGAGAAATGATACTTAAACTTCACGGAATTTGTCATTAAAGTCATGATTTTCTTATGTCTGAAGCAACAACGTATTTTTCTTCAAACGTCAAAAAAAACACGACTTTTATGCCAAATTTCATAATTTCAGACTATGACTTCTCTGACATTTCATCTGAGTAGCACTAAGAATCTTTTACTGCCGCTCACGAGCGGCATTAAAAGTATTTGAGGAAAAAATAACAATATTTACTTAATGTCTATTCGACATTCGAAGTAAAAACACCACATTATATGTAGTGTAAAGTAATTTTTGTGTCTCATCTGCGCCTCAAATGTCACTTTGTCTCCATATAAAACAATATATTATTTTTCTACTAATGTATTTTTATGCCTCTAAAATTTGTGGTGATGAGTATAAGAGTAGTGTCACTGGATAAATTAAGTCTACGTTATTCTTTAAATAAAGATAGATACTTAATAGTGTTGTTGTTATTATTATTATTAATTGTTGCATCGACTGTTTCTTTACTAAAATTTTAATTTCACGGTTAAATTTATCTGTTTATATTTCTATTATTCATGCTCATTTGTTAGGTTTGTTTTTATGTAGGCAAATCTAAATATTTAAATTCATGGCCTGAAGGTTTCATGATAATTCACCAAATAACTTGCGAACGTGATACCCATTTATATAGGTCAAACAATATAATGGTCACGGATATAAAGTAATAAATATTATAAAATTTGTAAAAAATGCTTTCAACATGTACTTCTAGACAATGAACACTCCTATAAATCTGTTATAAAATTAATTTAATTGATGTTGAAGCGCAAGAACAATTTTTGTTTTCACTGATTTTGGACCAAAAGTACCTTGTGGCACTAGAGGTTGACTGCAGACAAGCTGAAGATTTTGTGAAAGGGTTGAATAAATACAAACTCGACTGGGTCGAGGTTGGAAGAATATAAATCAACTACATAGTCGGACTTCTGGCAGACTAGTACAATCTTTAGTAGACTGTTATTAGATGTTAGGCAAAGAAAAAACATTCTTGGGTTAGCTTTAGGAGGCAATAGTAACAAATCTATGACTAGCGGGTGCTTCTAAAGGCTTCTTTGATTGGAGTGACATATACCTTAATTCTCCTTTTCTTCCTAGACATAATAGTGGCAATATAGACGAGGAAATATATATGCATATCGTCAACGGGTAAACATTGCTCTGGGGTGACGAAAATTTAGAATTTTATAAGAAACACTTCGGTCATGCTCTATCTTTCTATTTGTTTAAAAAAGTAAAGCAGTATATTCTTTAAACTCGTTCAAAACTGATTAGATGGCTCTGAACGAAAGACGCTTATACTATATTATAGTCTTATTTTCAAGTTTACTAGATATACATATACCTAATGTAACCTTTAAGACAAAAGCATACAAAACCCCCACAAATCTTGAACTCAAGCGACACCCATGTATATCAGAAATTTAATATGTCAAACATGTTTATGTTGTTACTATTGGAATTGAAAAACTATGCTACTTGCAACTTTGTTCTTTGAGATTCAACTGAAATACAATGTGGTCATATATTCACACGAAAAGATGCACATTTAGAATTCCAGGAAAAATCGAATACGAAGGAAACTATTTTGAGACTGTCCTCAGGATATAGTAAATGCTTTTGGTCGTTCTTTCAGTGTATACTTACATACTAGTGAGAGCCTAACCTAGATGAGGCAGTCCCACTGTACAAAATGTTATCCCTGTTAATGTTGAATGAGTTACTGAACTCTAAATTAAAAAAGCAACTGCCAAACTCAAAAATAAAATGGCATCTGGCCTCGACTTAATACATTCAGAAGAGTGTATTAAGTTGACAGAAATCAAAGACTGCAGCAATGTATTAAGTGTATCCCTATTAATTATATTTATTTTAGCTTTAAGAACCCAAACGTTTCCCGACATCTGGAAAAGGGCAAAAATTTGTCCGGTCCTCAAGTCAGAAACTCGTCTAATATTAGTAATTACAGAGCGATTGCCATTTTATCAAATTTTGGCAATTTCTCGAAGGCGCTTGATCGCATTGATCATGACATGGCGTCTTAATCAATAAACTAGGTCTCGGCGGATTAAGTGATTCACTATTATTTATGCAGTCATATCTTTCTAACTGTAAACAGTTAGTTTCGTATAATGGTTTCAACTCTGAGAGTATAGCTACATCAGGTGTCCCGCAAGGCTTCAACCTGGGGCCACTTTTGTTTTTGCTCTTTATTGATTATATAACCTCAGTCATCAGTAAGAGCGGTAGGCTATTATTCGTGGACGATGTTAAGCTATATATGAGAATAACCTGTTTTGATAATTGTATGTTACTGCAGAATGATATTAACATAGTTTATAATTGGTGTATGAGTAACAGATTATACCTTAATGCTTCCAAATGTATGTTTATGACGTTAGCAAAGAGCACTCTAATATTGGACATGTTGTTATCCAGAGTTCATTCCACTAAGGATCTTGGTATTGTATTCTATGGTCGACTTTATTGAACACATTAATTTAATGGTCAAAGATGCCACTAAGATGCTTGGCATGACAATTAGAAACTGTAAATCATTTATCAAGAACAGAGCACTAAAAACACTTTACTTCTCTTATGTTACGTTTAAACTTGAGTATGGACCGCTTATCTGGACTTCCTGTTACGAGAATCATAAAATGGCACTAGAAATTTTTTTAAAATTTTTAGCATTTAAAGTGACTTACCCCGAAAGAGGTATAAAGCAAAACTCTCTTCTTACTAAATTTGAAATGCATAGCATATAATTGGGAAGGTAATGCAATTCTGTTTATTTTTTGTGCAATTTACTGAATAACAATATTGATTGTGATGTTAATATTCGTGCAAAAAACGAAATATCACACACAGCAATAATTATCTCTAATTTTAATTTTAACATTTATTAAACATCACTGAGAGCCGGTTTATCAATACAGGATTAATACTTAACTATAGGATAAATGTCAAACGAAACAATGGGTATCTATTGTTTTGTTTGACAGTTATCCTTTGGTTACGAGTTAACTTTGCATTGATAAACCGGCCCTAAGTCCTCACTTATTACTTCGTAATGTTTAAGTACTCTTGTTCATATATTTTTTCTTTTTCTCTCTTTTATCTGTGTTTACCAGTACAATAAAGGCATTAATGTGATGACTAATACTTGCGGCAAGAAACATTTTCACTTATTATCAGAAACAGTTTCCTGGCAAATGCAAAAGAAATTGGAAAGGAAACTTAAGAAAATTAGCTAATTTATTTATGAGAAATTTGAGATGAAGTTACAAACTTTTAATGCAAGTATTTTGGAAACAAAGAATGAATTATAAATAACGTCATAGTTATTCTTGGTTTTGAACAAACCTACATATTCCGTAAATTTATATTACCTTGAAATTATTTTAATGAACAGATTGAACTAAAGTGAAACACCTTCATTTACTGTATTTTTATCAGAAACTGTATACGCGTAAACCGATATGACGTTGATATCAATTTTTCAAATAAATTTACTTACAAATCCACAACCATAAATTATGCTCCTATGCTCATATTAAGATTTATGACGCAGATAGTTGCATATGGTATGTTTTTATGGTAAAAGGTATGCAAACAAACGACCTTTGAATGTCGGTGGGTTGACGTCCACCCATCTGGAGCTCTAGCACGCATTAATTTTGAAGACAATAGACTTATTAATCTTCTCAGCACCATAACTATGATTAAATTTGAATGTAAATAATACTCACATTTAGCAGTAAATTCTTGTGTGGCGGTTTGGTATTCGAGATATTTTTTTAAACGCAGTGTGAAACAAAGAAAGCTTTAGAATTTAAAATATACGTATATATTATAGCTCGTTTTTTGTGCAGGTTCATCATAATTGACGATTTCTCTACTGTGTTAAATACACAGGGGACGAAAAACACGATGAAATATATAAGATTTCAATGTCACTGTCAAATTTACTATGGACTTTTCGGGACCGTCACGGTCCTCGGCGCCATCTCTCTTATGCCTGCGCAACACTACTGTTTTTATGTACCTGCGTTTGGATCCCAAACTTTTTTAACTTGTTCCACTTTTTTTGAGATTTTCAAAAATTCACTACTCCAAACCAAAATGCCGTTATACTTTATACGAGAACAATTGAAACTGGTCAGTGTTAAAGCACAGGACCGTGCGCACTATTTTGTCCTATATATTTAGCAATGGTAACGAGATTCGAATGGTAGTTGAAACTGTGCAGGCAAGTCCGAGACTGGCAATGTAATCAGCCTGAATGAACCATCTACGACTGCACTGGTTTAAAGATAATGAAACGGACAAGCCTACTAGCATAAAAAAACTTGTAAATCGTTTCTCAGTAGTCAACGGTGGACTTATGAGATGTGCTGTCAATGTGCCAGTGCAGTGCATAAATACCTGTTATAATATCAA
Organism: Leptura quadrifasciata; assembly: GCA_963675555.1. Classification (NCBI taxonomy): domain Eukaryota; kingdom Metazoa; phylum Arthropoda; class Insecta; order Coleoptera; family Cerambycidae; genus Leptura; species Leptura quadrifasciata. The sequence continues at coordinate 12,440,921 of OY776674.1, forward strand.
GCGTAGTTAGTTATTGTTCATATTTATAAATATTTACTACTATATAAAAGGTAAAATATTTTAATTATTTACTAATTTACCATGGCTTTCTGGAGACCATTTGAAACAGAGGATAATATAATAACGCCCGAAAATCTTATCATTTTCTTATGACAAGCATTTCTATTTACCTCCGCCCATGTATAATAAAGAGATGCCGACTGTTTTTGCCGGATTTTAGTTTTTATGCGGTTTCAATTAAGTTCGTTTACACTTTACCACGTTCGTATCATTAAAGACTGGCGCGGTCTCAGATCATTTCATACTATGATTTCATTATTATGTTCTTTTTTTTAATTTCGAGTTAAAGTTGATTTTCTTGCAACAAGAAATACTGTTACTACCCTACTTAAAAATATATTCAAAAGTAAAAATTGTTTGGAAGTATTAGTAGCACCGTACTGTTCTTTGTTCATTTATTGGTGACTCAAGTACATAACAGGTTAAAATTCCCCAATATATAGTACATTAGTAAGTAATCAATATAATGACGCAATATTTTACTTTGTATTTTTATTAAGGAATTCTTTCTTCAAATCTATTTGTCTGTCATAATTAATTTGCTATAAATTCCGTTGCATATTGAAACCAATTGCGGAATTAGGTCAATAATTATTCTAATGAATGAGTCTTCGGAAGTAAGACAATTGATCATTAAATAACTGTCTTTTTCAAAAGCCCATAAATGACCACCAAGTTTACATAAAGAACAAATTAATGTTTTAATGAGGATATAACTATTAAAGGTGTGGTGTACATTCCCATTGAATATTTCTATTATTCTTACTTGATATCATACGGTACGTGGGAAAGCAGATTTTTTTCTATTTAATAGCTAAGAATAGTTATTAATGAAGGACGTACATGAAATTAAGTAAGGATAAATCCATAGTATAGAAAGTATCAAGATCTGTAAGGACAGTTTACTGGTTGAACAATATTCGTGAAAATTGTAACGCTTTTTACACAATCAAACAAAATATTATTATTAAAAATATTGACATCTTCAAACTTTTAAAGTTTTAGTTGTCATTTTGAATTTGATTTACGATTGTTAGATTTATGTTTGCTTCAAGTGGGGTAGGTATTTTAATGTTTTATCCAATCGGTTGCTATGACTTCTTATACACAATATGCTCCATCGTGAGCATTATAATTGCTGCCGTTAGTTATATTTAATAATAATTACGAAGACATTTGAAGGTGTAAAGCTTCGCCAATTAGCTTTTTCCAGATTATACGAAGCGAATTTTGACGCTGTAATATTGACTCACCCTGTACATTAAAGAAACACAAATAAGACACTTTCGAGGTTCCTTTATTAAATATGAGACTACTCAAAATACCTCTAATAAAATTGGTTTTCAGATTACGAAGGAGGATAAAAATATTCAGATAATTACAATAAAAAAATTAATACAAAATACTTGATTTGAATAAGAATATGTAGCTGTTATGAAAATATTTCAAGGTAAAATTAAAAAATCACTTTGAAGGTTTTTCATAATCTATTAATTTATGCAAACACCGATTCATAGTTTTTAACCCAAATTAGTTTTAATTAGAAAATTTTAAGCGCAATTAACAAATTCTTAAAACTGCTAGATACGGATGCAAAATTTTGCTTGCAAATTAAATTCGACCTTTAATACTAATGATACTAATAATATTATATTAGATCAGATAGCACGGCTGACATATTGGCCATGACCATCGCGACTTAGATGGCTTCGATCAGCCCTTGTTTTATTCCCCAAATAGTTGAGATGAGATTTTAGTGTCGCTAGGCTTTGATAATAACTTAGTACATGTGCTGGGGTTTCCTATTCTATACGCGGCTAGCGGCTATAATCAATTAAATAACGAAGAGTTATAAAGACATGATGCAATTAAGGATCTTGGCATTACTTTTGCCTTAATGAACTGTATCGTCAGCGTTATAGAGCCTAAGATTCATAATTCCGAACTGTAATAGTTTTTTAAAATATAAATATAATATAACACCACAGGTAATTACGACCCCCTTTATCCCGGAAGGTTCTAGAAGAGCCTTGTGTGGGAGGGGGCTACACATTTAGAGACAAGGGACACACACCCAATATCCGTGTATTGTGGAAAAATGCCTCTCACAGTATTTTCCACTGCCACGACCGGGGATCGAACCCGGAACCTTTGGGTGAGAGGCAAGTGCGCTCACCTCTCGACCGCCAGTCAGTCAGTTTTAATAATACAGATGTTATAACATTGTTGTTTTTTTCCTTCCTGCGGTCAAATTTAGAATATTGTTCACTGGTATGCTGCCTAGGATATGCTACGTACATAATTAATATTGAGAACATTCAGCGCGGTTTTGTTAAATATTTATGTTTTACTGAAGATGACAATTATCTCATAATTGGTTACAAGCAATCCATTATTGTATGTTAAAATAGTTTGATATGTCGTACAAAACAGATAAATTATACACTACAAGTATCCCTATATAAAATTATTCACAATATCTTTGATTGCCCATCAATTTCGGGGCAACTACGTTTTTGTGTACTTCGAATAGAAAGTAAAAGTCGTAAACAGTTTATCTCGCTGCTGCTCCTAAGACAAATATTAAAACTTTCACCTACAGATTTATGTGTAAAAATTTTAATGCGCTTGATATATTTAATTGCAGTTTTGCGTCAATTGAAAATCATAATCTGTGTAATACGAATAAGTCACAAATAACATTTGTATTTTTTCTCTTTTTTCTTGTAATTTTTGTTGCACATTTTGTGTATTTGTATACATATATTGTACTTCTCATGTATTATTAGAGTAACTTCTTCCCACCTTATAACTGATTACCTGCAGGGTGTTTGTATTTAAATAAATAATACAATAGTTACAATTCAATTTTCCAGGGAATATTAAAACGAATTCCTGCTCCAAATTCTGTGTAGTTATCTAGGTAGTTTTTAAGAGAAAAGATTATTAAATAATTCTGTCAAAATCATTCGAATAGACTTCTTTGGACCAGATTTCAAATCTTAAACTTTCTTAGGCATTTTAGCTACATAGTTCATCAAACATTCAAATATATTCTATTCCCCTCAAAGCAACCTGTTTCGCGAGAGCTATATGCACATACAAATCCCATCCTCGATGCAGGAAATGACATTCAAGTAAACATGACCATTAGTTGCGAAATTCGTGCATCAATCATCTCCGTTTTGTCATATCGCAATAAACGCTAATATTATCCGCTTCGCTCATAATACATCCTCTGCAATCTAACAATTTCACGTAGAAGCAATTAAATAAATCGGAAGACCCATATATAGATTTTGAAAGTTCAATTTACTGCAATAGGAATAGAAATTTTCTAGCGGTCCGCATTTATATCAGCAAATGTGTAGGGACAACAGAGGCGTTCTCAGCAATTTGCAACACTGGAGATTAAACAATGCTGATTAAAATACGGTATGATTGATTTGGTCTAGTACCATTACATATCTAATACGTACATATAAAGTATTGTTTACGGTCGGCTTCACATTATCCAAGATATTAATTTGAAACGATAATATTATTTCAACGAACTTATTAATTACCGTGCTTATTTCAATTTTTTCGTTGTGAAATTGGCGTGGTGTCAGTGATCTCTGAATGTAGCCGCCCATGGACACGAACCTAAGTGGAGAATTGATCGAGAGAAATGTATCACACGAAAAGAAATCGACCTGGAGTGAACCGACAAAATTAATCAGAATTAAATTGTATGAAGCTATGACGTCATATTTTTGGTACGTTGCCATGAGATTTAGTATATTTATTATAAAGTAATATATTAGGGCATTTAATGAAAAAAGTAGGCAGTTGAGTCCTTCTGAAGCGAGACAGCAGTTGTTCCGTTCCCACATGTGTAGTCTTGTTTTTTATTTATTATTTATTCTACAGTATGACCCATTTCAAATGGAAACCTCTCTGTAAAAAATGTATTTATAATCCTATGTTAACGCTTTTTTTTAAAAATGATAAACCATCGAAAACTCCACTTTATGACAAAAATTTAGAGATAAATTTCAATTTTCAAAGCCTTCTATGATTTATTTTTAATGTCGAAAATGAACAGATTTGATTAGCGATTTTTTTATTGAAATTCACTATTCAGTAACCTCTCAAATGGGTAAATCCCAAGTTTCATGAAAAAATATTGAAAAATGACAGAGCTAGGACAAAATTAATGTAGGCAGTTGTGCGACCCATTTTGAATGGAAACACCCCTGTAAGAAATGTGTCTATTATCTGATTTTGACGGGACTTTTTTTAAAAGATACACCATCAAAAACTCCACTTTATGACAAAAATTTTAGAGATAAATTTCAGTTTTCAAGGCTTTCTATGATTTATTTTCCGTGTCGAAAATGGACAAATTTGATTGGCGATTTTTTTATGGAAATTTTAACTACACCACTGGATTCAGTTACCTCTCGAATGGGTAAATCCCAAGTTCCATGAAGAAATATTGAAAAATGACAGATTTATGACAAAATCAATGTAGGCTCATAGTAACTTTTACTTGATTTTTTTCTAAAAATCGAAGTAGCCCATGAAAAATAAACAAAAGAAAGATAAATTAAGTGAATAGTTTTAATAAATATTACATTTTTATTGAGTAATGGCAGATAATAATAGGGTGCCATGGAAAACAAATTTTATAGCCAAACGTCAAATCTTTAAAATTCGCATATTCTCATATTCATTGTTATTGAATTATAAAATTAATCGATAGTTATTATCAAGTATTACTTTATTAGTTTATAGTTAATTATGGATAATCTAAATGTACAGGAAAAAATTGAACTTGTGCGCCTTAGAGGAGATAATGACAGAACTTTGGAAGAGGTATGCGAGATATTCAACAACAGGCATCCGAATAGGCCCAACATTACTAAAAGTACTGTTTATAAAATAAACAAAATTTTTAATGAGTGTGGCGCTGTGACACGGCGTATTATAAGAACAGATAATATACAAAGAAGAACCAAGTACGAGCAGACAGTTTTAAATTATTTTAACAACAATCCAAACGCCAGTGTAAGAGCAGCTAGCTTAGATTTGAATTAACCTAGAGAAAATATTCGCCGATGCCTTAAGAAGAATTTGGTAAAACCATTCAAACCAAAATTTTTACACACGTTGGAACCTGGTGATGATAACAGACGGATGGAGTTTTCCTTGTGGGCTCAAGGAGGGTATCTTAATAACAGAAATTTTAATAAAAATATTTTATTCAGCGATGAAGCAACTTTTACAACAAACGGGGTAGTATCGTCACAAAATTCTAAGTTTTGGGCTATAGAGAACCCACAGTTTGTCATTGATTGTAAAAGACAATATTCCCAAAAAGTTAACGTTTGGTGTGGGTTGCTCAATGAAACAATCATAGGCCCTTTCTTTTTTGAAGGTAATATGAATAGCATGCAGTTTTTACAGTTCCTAAGAAATGAATTTTGGAATATTCTACATGAACTTTCAATACAAGAAAGAGTAAATCTACATTTTCAATTAGATGGAAGCCCTACCCATAATGCCAGAGTGGTTACCAGATGGCTGAATGCTAACTTTCCTAATCGATTGATAGGTCGTAGTAGCCCGTTAATTGAATGGCCACCCCGATCCCCGGACTTAACACCGATGGACTTCTTTTTATGGGGTTTAATATAATCTAAACTTTTGAGGTCACGCCCGAGTAATAGAGAAGATTTGTGTGCAAAAATAAGACAAGCTTGTGCAGAAGTTACCCGGCAACAATTACAGAATGTTGTAAAAAATATTAGAAAACGATTCGATAAGTGCATCGAAATAAACGGCGGCCTTGTAGAGGCTACAAAAATTTAATAAGTTTTAGTGTAATGTTGTACAATGTGTTATTTTTTTATTTAATAGGTATCTAATTATAATTACTCTTAATTGTTCATACTTATGTTTTTAAGTCCAATATGATTAAGTTTGTTTAAATGACAGTATTTATTAAAATTATTCACTTAATTTATCTTTCTTTTGTTTATTTTTCATGGGCTACTTCGATTTTTAGAAAAAATCAAGTAAAAGTTACTATGAGCCTACATTAATTTTGTCATAAATCTGTCATTTTCCAATATTTTTTCATGAAACTTGGGATTTACCCATTTAAGAGGTTACTGAATCCTCAAAATATGCATATACAGGGTGATTCAAAAGAAAGTACATTAAATTCAACTGTAAATTTGGGAGCCACAGAGATTTTCCTAATAACATTTTTTCCTACCACGTCTCCTAACCGTGTTACGGCCCCTTAAAGTGGGTGTCTGGCAACCAGTTTTCTCCTCATAACCTTTAAGCGTATTGACGTGCGATGCTCAAATTGTGAAACCGTGTCTTTATTTTGATGGGTTACACGCTCATTAGAGCAATTTCGTACTGACTTGCAAGATGTGTCCTGTACAGAGTGGTCTGGTAAAGATCAAGGTCAAATATTTTTTGTCTTGTGTCAAATTAAGAATTTTGATTAATTATTGGATATCTTAATCAATTTAGAATTTTTTTTGGTTCTTGCAATTTTTCATCCAGTTAGGCCGGTTTCGAGCAAATTGCAAAAGACCAGAGCATACTGAAGCAATTTTATTGACATTTTAATTGAAAAACAAAGGCAGATTTTGAATTGTCTAATCAAAATAGTGCAATTTTTGCGAGTTATTCATCAAAAAATGATGCGCTATACTGCCGAACATTATACCAACATGCTTTTTATCTTGACATCATACCAAGGAAATGCAGTAAGTGCAGTAAGGAAGTATCGTAGACGATATTGTGTCCCAAATTTAAAACTTTTCTTGGGGTTGAAAGAAGGTTACGTGAAACCGGACAAGTATTAATAACGACGCCTAGACTAGAAAGCCCAAGGCATATCCGAACCCCACAGGTTGAAGAGGCGGTACTGGAGGTAGTTGAGGAAGACCCCGAAATAGCACTCGAAGGCTGGGTCTACAACTGGGACTTCGCCAATCTTCTGTGTGGTGAATATTAAATAATCAGCACACTAATGTGCAAGAATTGTTTTCCAGAGACTTCCAATCAAGGGTAGATTTTGCCCAATGGTTTTTACAAAGCAGATTGACGTACGATGATCAAATTGTGGATCCAGCTCTTTATTTTGGTACGTTACATGCTCATTAGAGCTAGTTCGTTCAGATATGCAAAATGTGTCCTATAAAAGGTCCGGTGAAGTTCAAAGATATGGTTTTTAGTCAAAGGAATTGGATTAACAAAAAAATACACAATAATTGAACATTAACTTTATCATAATTAATGTTAAGAGAAATTTAAAAATTATCATGAATAAATTGCTCGAAATGTTATGCCCACCCTTCTGTACAAAGGTTAAGTCGTTTAAATAAATTAAACCGTATTCTTGGAATAACATGCACATTTCTGATTGTATTTGCGGCGTCAAGAATTGAGTGCCGCAACTGGTTAATGTTTTCAATGGGAACTGAATATACAATTTCTTTCATACGACCCAAAAAAAAAGTCCAGCGGAGCGACGTCTGGAATTTCAATTTTCAACTATTTCTTTTTCTCGAAAACGACTTGATGATAGACTATAATGTCTAATAAAAATTTAAGCTACAATTTTCTGTTGTTTTATATGGATTTGCCGTATAATTACAATGAAATTGGGTCGCTCTGTAAATATGGTAATAGACAATTTATCAAAAAATAAAAAAAAACTTTTCGACATATGTCTATGGGTTCCTTCCACAGTTTGAAAATTTAAAATTATTATTGATTTAAATTTTATAGGGAGCTGCAAACAGTTATTTAAATTTACAGATTTTTCGTGTCACACATTTATTGAATCTTTTAACAGGCTTCCTGTATAAACGATTACAATTCTGGGTACTAAGGCAGTCGCAAGTACGCAAGTTTATTTGGTAATAAAAGAAATCTATTACTTCCTTTGTTCTTAAAAAGTTAGAGGTACATTTAAATAAATTGTCCTAATTTCAATAAAAAGCCCGTATAATAAAAACTACACGAGCTATAAAAAATCGGCCGAATCTGTTTTTGCAATTGGTCCTTAGATTACCCTGGCTTTTGGTTTTCCTAAATTTGCGGTAAGAATGAAATATTGACTTTTAGTTTATCCCCTGTATATGTCTATTTTGAGCACAATGAAAAATGTATTGATGTTCTTGTCAATGAAATTTCCAAAAAATTCCTGACAAGTGTATTTCGATATTCCAAATTATTTAAAAGACATATGATTTCATACTTATCTTAGAAATTTGCATTATTTTATTATATTTGCATCGTATCATCCAGCAGTGTATTAATTTGTAGCTTAATACTTGAAATAAAATACATTTAACTGTTACATATGTTTGGTTTACCCTGTAACTTTACGCGTGATTAAAAAAGACATTTTTGTGATCCATTCCACCATGGCCTGGGAAGAAAAACACTTGCTTCTTTCAGGGATTATGGAACAAGTAAGTTTATTGGTTAGGTTGAAAGGGCACTTGAAATTTAAAGGCTTATGAGTGTTCGGGTAAATGGGAAAATATTGATTTAATTTGGGACCATCTATTTGAGTCTTAAACCAATAAATATAAAAACAATTATTTATTACATCTGTTGTTTCAGTTTTCTTACCACGTACTGTCAAATTTATTCATTTAATTATTACCGTGATCCTAAATAACCAGTTTTTTTCGCTCTAGAGCCTAGTTCGTGCACTATGGATTAATATTAATGAACTATTCATATTATGTATAGATGTACATAGAAGCGGTTGTGAATACCAGTTAACGATGAATTATCTATAATAAGATTAGTTGGAAGCTTACCGCTCGTATTGATTTAAAAATATGTTTATATTCAATCCTCTGTAAGTCTTAAGTCATTTTTTATGTAAATCATAAAAGATATATTGTTGTTATCCGTTCTTAATATGCACTTATACAAGTCTTAGGCGTATTTGGACTCGAGTAAACTTTTTAATGAATTGAAATGAATTCCAAAAGAAAAAGCATTTATTTTACAGTTATTTAAATGTTGCTCAATGTTATTGTTCTTGAATACGTAATAGCATACCTTACTGCATTTTTTGGAATATGCTGATACATATTTCACTTATTGCATAACTTGAATCCTCTACAGCTCAGAATTCTAATAGATACATGAAGAATTTTGAAAATAGTTAGATAGGCTTTATTTGACCGTATTTACATTTTTTACAATATTTGTAGCAAATCAATATGGACCTGGCTAGTTAGCAGTCGGCAATTAACGGAAACAATCAAAGTAAAATAGTGTCTTAACATTAAGTATATCACAAGAATTATATGTATATGACAGATACACAAATAATGATAACAAACATACAATTAGGAAATAAAAACAAAGCAAATGAGAAAAGATGAACTAAAACGGCAAATATTCTGCAAGAAAATGCATACAACATTCATGCCTATAGGATTACTGTTTGTAAGGAGTTCGTAAATACTCATCAACATAATAAAACAAAATGTTTTAGGATAAATTTTTTAATTTTTTATTTAAAGCCAACCAGATTTAACTGCTTGAAATAAAAACCCCTTTACGAATCTACGTTGTGCAGCACTGCAACTCATGCGTTGTGTTAAATATGAGGACAAGTTATCCAGTCTCTAGTCAAAGTATTTCGAGAGTTTTAGCGAAAATAGCAGTCGATTTTGACGGGAAAATGATGGGTTTTAAGCGTATTTGCCCTAAACCGGTTCCTCAGTGATTCGGTGTCAGAAAAGTATAGTTACCATGTACTCAGATGTGCGGATATGCATGGGGACCACCTTGCCTGAACGTATGAATTTATAATTTCCAGAATACAATTCAGAGTGTTGCGATTCAAGCATTTTTAAGCTCCGAGGAGCGAACTAAATTAATATTGAACTGATAATACGTAAATAGACAAGCAAGCAAAAGCCCACCAAAATTATAGACGTTGAACTTTTCTTGAATTTTTTTGTGTAATCGTTAGCTATAAACCGTACATTGGATGGTATGGCTATTTTGGAAAGTATAATAAAAGTCCTTCAGACGTGAAAAGTTGGGTCGTTCACATTTTCACTAACTGATAATCGGTATCGTGGATTCATAAGAAGGCCTACAGAACGAGTATTCTGTTGGTGGTAATCAGAGTGGGTAGAGAAATTATAGGCGCTCTTATGAATTTGGATCAAGCCGTAATATGTATAGAGTGAAGGAAAAGGCATAATGCCTTCTTTAATAAATATAGGTCGACAGTGTTCTCTAAAGTTGACATTTACAAGAATTCGTACAATTTTCTATTGTTGCTGAAAAACTTTTATTGCATGTGAGGAATTTCCCCACAAGACAACCGCATAACACAGTTTTGAGTGAAAATTCTAAAAATAAGTATTTTTCACTACGTTAAAATTAGTAAAAGCTTTTAGTTTTCGGAACAGAAAAGTAGTGCTAGTGAGCTTCAAATTAAGTAAAGTTAAGTTCAGCAATATTGTCAAATATGTAAAAATAAAAAAACTATTGATGAGCACTTGGAGAAATTACATAGGGAGTTCCAAAGACATCGGGAAGGTAAACTCACACTTAAACCTAGTAAGTGTGTGTACCTAAAAAGAAGAATCCATCTACTAGGTTTCATAATAAGCGATAAAGATGTAGAACCCGACGATAACAAATTAGCGACTATAAAAAAAAATCCGACGCCGTCAAAGGTAAAAAACCTTCAGAGTTTCTTGGGACTATGTAACTACTATAGACAGCTTATCCACAATTTTGCAATGATGGCTAGGCCTCTACGCGAAGCTACAAAGAAAAATAAAAAAACTATATGTGGAGGAGCACAACAAACAGCATTTGAATATTTGAAAAATAAATTAATTACTGTTCCCGTTCTTCAGCATTTCAACCCCAATAAAGATTGCATTTTACACACAGATACAAGCACACAAGTCATTGCCGCTATATTTCTTCAGCAAAATGAAGAAGGTGAAGCCCACCCTATCGCATATATAAGTAGTAGTCTCTTGCATGCCACATTGGCGTACAACAGTGTTCATCAAGAAACTACGAAATTTTCACCTTTTATGTTAGTGCATAGTGGAGAGCCAATACTACCCACGGAAGCCAACCTGATAGAAACGGAATGCGTAACGGTTGCTATCGAAATAAGGGAAAAGGCACTGGCAGTTAGAAACCAAGCTATAGGAAATATAAATAAACGACAAAAGTTTGAAAAAGTTCGGTCTGATAAGACACATCGATCGTTGGAATTCAAAGTAGGGGAGAAACTGAAGATTTTTAAACCGATAAGAAAAGTGGGCCGAAGTGAAAAATTACTGTTAAAATGGTTTGGTCCCTATACAATAGAGAAAAACTCAGAGAGGTTAATTATGAAATAAACATGGGAACGGGTAAAAAGACCTAGTTGGACACAGTACATGTGTCACGCATACTTCATTGGAATGATCCTTGGTTTTCAGATATGACACCAGAAGTAGAAGAAAATGATGAAGGAAGAAACAAAGCAAGCGAAACTTCAGCAGAAGTAGATGAAGTCTCCAACAATATAGAGGGAGCAAAGCCCGACGAGATAGAAGTATCAGATGAAGAAGAGGAAACAATGACAACAGATGAACAAGAGATGTGCGATAAGGAAGAGGAAAATGATGCTTCCATCAAAGAAATCGAAGAGATAGGTAAAAACAGATATAATCTACGAAGCAGGCGAGTGCCGGTTTCGGAAAAAAAAAATAAAAATAAGTAGAACAACGAAAACTAACGTTGTGAACAGACTACTCTCTTTAATAGGATACAGTCAACAATAGACATAAGTACAAAATATATGTATAATAGTACAAAAAGAGGGGACAAATTGAAACCACTCCCACGGAAAAAGAATACGTCACGTCCAGTCCTTTTAAAGAACCTCAGTATTTGTGCGTATTGGCTTTGGAGGAGGTAGCGGACGTGACACTGGTAGATCCGTTCACTTGGTGCAACAATAACTTAAACACACAGTTTGCGAAAATAAACAATTTAACTTCAGTAAAGTAAAACTACTTACATTCTCTCTTTCGTTCTGACAATCCAACTCACTCCCTTAATAATTTCCTGCAACAGCTGCACCTCTTCACTTTTTCCGGGACCCTCTCACTTATTTTTTCGATATCACCCGATTCCCGTCCTTTCACCGAATGTCCATCGACCTTCCTCTAAACAACCGACTCCGCGTTTTCTAATATGTATTTATTAATAATTGTGTTATTGAACTTGCCGAGTCGGTTATCGAGAGTTTCACAACAATTACGGATTACAATTTATTTAATATGTATGGGTCGACGGACATTACCTTTACATATTTGACATATGATGTGACGAGTTAAGGTTATCGTCGAGATAAATTCCTAGGAGTTTCACATGGGCACCCATAGTTAGATGTTTATTTGAAGATATGGTAAGTTTTCGAGTTTTCCCATGGTTGAGCTTTAATTTATTTGATGTAAACCAATTTTGAGCCAGTGTTTCGTGAGATAAATAGAGCTCTAACGAGTTGTTAATGTTTTTGTCAGAACACAGAAGCGTGGAATCTTCTGCAAATAGAATAGTCCTGGTGGGGTTCATACATTGAGAAAAGTCATTGATATATAGTATGAACAATAGGGGCTCCAAGACAGAACTTTGAGATATCCCGCGCATGACATTTAATAAATCAGAATTTTTGTTATTTATGGACACGCACTGTGTGCGATTTGTTAAATACGACTCAAAAAGGGTATAAGGTAAACCTCTAATATCATATAATCGCAACTTTTTTATTAGTATGTCATGAGAGACACAGTCGAAGACCTTGGAGAGATAACACGGTGAGATAACTGTTTGAAGACCTGCCTCAAGCCCTGAACTATATCACCCGGAACGAAAAACCAAGCTGATCACGGCTGATGAGTAAATGCCTGTCAAGATAGCTGGTCAATCGCTTTACCAGAATCTTCTCAAATATCTTCCCAACAATGGGAAGGACAAATATGGGCCGATAGTTATCAAGGGAGGAGTCATCTCCTTTTTTGTAGACTGATATGACGCAAGAGCATTTGAGTACATCCGGAAAACTTGTGCGATACAGGCATTAAAAGGCGCCAATATCTTCGACGATTTTTATTATTTTTGCATTGAGTTCATAAATATCAAGAGAGCTTGAACTTGTTTATGACCTAATTGCTGTCCTCACTGAAGACATAAAATATATCAAAATTATTTATACTAGAATTGACTGAAAGAAGTGAAGAGGTTGTTATATTTACAGAACGTGATCAATTCAATCAATCTCATTGCATTGTTGGTAAAATAGTGCTATTAGAATCTTTCTTAATATAATAGGTGGCCCACTGAATACGAAAAAACCATATTTTTTACTTGTATAATATTTTTTTCTGAAAGCGCATGAGTCCGTCGTTTTTATTATCAAGGAGGACTCTTTACTGGGTATTTTGTATTGTACCTCTATAAACCTTAAATAATAAAATCAACAACTAACTCAAAACACCTACTCCAAATTTTTTAGGTGATATTCTGTTAATATTTTACTAAAAGAAGATGGTTAAAAGACCACTATTCCAATATATGGATTGGTCAGGGTGTAGATACACCGACTAAGTGACCTGCTCGGTCTCTTGACCTTACACCTATTGATTTCATTCTGTGGAGTTGTTTAAAATCAAGTTTTGGTCACATATCTTTTAACTAAGTTTAAAAAACTACAAAGCCTTATAGATTATTGATTATGTCATAAAAAACAGGGAAAGAAGGAACTAAGACATTCAAGGGTTTATTGCATAAATCGTTCAATTGGTCATTTAAGATGAGAAAACCCCGGAGTGCTATTAAATTAGAGAGTGGAAATTTCAGATAGGGGTGAAAATGCAACCCTTTCAGTTTTTTAAATGTAACTCGAAAACGAAGCAAAATTCAGGTATAGTTAATAGAGAACTTATGGCTTATTTAAAATGTAAAAAACAATTTTTTGTGCCAAAAGGAGAATTTTTCGATGAAAATTGACTGAGATATAGTCGCTCAAACTTAGCCATTTTTGCAATTTTTATCACGTTTACTTTGATATTGTTTAAATCTTATTTTTTATAACAAAATTGATTTTTACTCAATAAAACAATGCATTTAAAGTTAATTTGCTAATAATTAATAATTATTTTCACAAATGTATAAAACTGCGATGAATTTTTAAACAAAGTAACAATAAATTATTCTTAAATATTGCTTTTTTATCTATCTCAAATATGAAGATTTGTAAAAATAAATTTGAAATGAATTTAATTTAAAATATATTAATTAATTAGACTATTAATATTTATTAAATAATTACCACCAATACGTGATGTCGCTAAACAGCACGGCTTAAGGATATATTTTTAAATACAGCAGTAGAATGATAAGCATTTAAACCCTCTTCACTGGGGTTGGAAAAGTCAAAATATGGATTGATAGCTAATATCAAGAATGAACCTCTTGCATCAAGGATTTTTCTCAAGAAAATGGCTTACGGATGTACCACAGGTTGTCACGGAAGCTGTGGTTGCAGGAACTAGAACTAACTTGTTCTATGTTTTGCAAAGAATGTATGGGTCTCAAGAAGCAGAGATTGCGGCAGAGGATGTCTTTGAACAGGAACAGGAAGGAAATCCTAGAGGAGGCTAAGGCTCACAACGGGCTGTAATGCCAGGGAAGAAAAGAAGAAGAAGAAGATGTCCTTGAAGACGTGGATGAAGATATTGATATACAATTTCAAATTGTTATTGAAGAGATGGAGTGAAATGTTTATAATTTGTAAATAGCTTAATAAAATATAGCTAAATATAACCTGAATAAGCTTTATTGAATAAAGTCCTCGAATAAAAACCTTTGAAAGTCTTAGTTCCTTTCTATATGACATAATCAATAGCCTATTATGCCACTTGGAGAATTTCCTTTCGTTAATCTTAAACATCCTTTAAAATGAGTGCTTTCGTCTGAAAATAATACTATTTTAGAGGTCCATTTGGGATTTGTTGCCTCTTTGTGCAATTACGTTTTCAAGCGTAGAGATTCGACGTATGCATACTAATTATTGAAGTAAACATTATTGTTTATTTCGAACTATAATATAGTCACTATAAATACAACATTATGTTAATTGTTCAAACGCAATTTGTATTGTAAATTGCACGGTATAATTTCCGTAGGAAACCTAGGTGTGTCCAGAATTATTTCAATTTCAATTAGAATACATTTTGTTGTAAAACGAGATAATTGTCTAATCTGTGAATTGGTCTGGGTTACCATATGGTCGTACATGTACTCCACAAGTTATGTAATACTACCACTTATTGTATTACACCATTGAATGTGGCAAATTGAACCAAATAATCAATTTCGTTTATTTTATCGCCCATCATTACACATTCACACAAAGGAAATGAATTAATATCGGAGGCGATTATTTCCAAACAAATCAATTTATCAATAGCTGTCTAACAGTCGATTTTGAAACATAACGGGCATAGTGAAAAATACCACCCAGGCAGTGTTTAAAGAACTTTAAATTTTTAAGCAGTAAATAGTACATAATAATTTAGAGAAGGTATGTCTAAGGTTATTTGCTGCTGTATAAGGTTGGGCAAAGAAAACGTACCAGTAGATTGTTTAAAATGCTTCGCCTAAATTAGGATTAATAGTGATTGCTTTTCAATTCGTTTTTTCGTAAAAAGTTAAAAGTACATTTTGCCAACAAAACTTTTTTTAACATACAACCACGTCATATAAGATAAACAGTGGAAATAACAATAAAAAATACTTTTTTCCGGGTATTATTTTTCTGTATAAAAAAGTGGTATATGATGATACTTTATTTCTACACCCAAACAATTGCATTGTTTTCCCTTTAGTTTCTATCACTAGTTTTGAATAATCTAATAAGAAATGCCACAAATGATTTATATTACGATGTACAATATAAAATCGTATTATCTATTGGTCTTCACAAAATACTGGATAATCGTCAATATTTTGACGAATATATATATATACGTTAAAATACAATTAAAGTTAATTAGATGAATAATAGACGAATAAGGCAGGTTTCGTTGTATTCCTCTATATATTTTTGTTAGGATGTGCGTTCTGAATGATATTTTAGTTATCAATAACTAGAAGCGCAATAAAGTGTATGTAACAAATGCCAAAACTATGCTCATATTATTGATATTTATTTATTTATTTATTTATTTACACTGCTCTACGGATTACAACAATCCAATTACAGAGCAGGAAGTAGTCCCGCAAAATTATAAAAAACATACATAAGTACTACATATAACATATATAACAACATACATAATAACAATATAGTAAGTACTTAATATAAATCATATAGGTAGAAGAAGAAAATTTATACATTATTTTAATAGAAGTGATTTTAATGTTTTAGGGCTGGTGTGAAAAATATCAATATTTGAACAAAAATTATCAAAATTGTGACATATTTTAGATAATGGCGAAAAGTTCATAGCATTAGTACGGGCATTTGGTGTATAAAAAGTTGCGCGGTTACGTGTCGATACAGATGGAACTCTGAAATTAATTTGGTCGAGAATTTCTGGACAGTCTATTTTGCTATTTACAATGTTAAAGAGAAACATCCACATGCAATAAATTCTTCGATGTTACAGAGATTTAAATGACCATCTTTCTAGTAATTGGTCCTGCGGTGTTCCGATAGCCGACTCCAAATTATACAGGCGTATTCTAATTTCGATCTTACGAAGGTATTGAATAGCATTTTTATAGTATCGACATTTGTAAAACTACGACCAGTTCTGCATATGAAGCCTAACGTTTTGAAAGATTGCTGGATTATGTGATTCATGTGAGGAACAAAAGATAATTCACTATCAAAGACAACACCTAGATCTTTAAACGTATCAGGTCTGTTGAGAGATATATTGTCAATTTTATAATCGAATATAATATTTTTCGGACTTTTACTGAAAGTAAGAATATTACATTTTATCGCATTAAGGTGTAAGCCATTGTTTACACACCATATATTTAATCTGCTGAGGTTACTTTGCAAATTTAGACAGTCATTAGAGTCTCGAATGTTTGTAAATAGTTTCATGTCATCGGCATAGAGTAGGGTATTACAATTAAGGTCTTTATTGATGTCATTTACAAATATATTGAAGAACAGGGGTCCCAGGACTGATCCTTGTGGAACTCCTGATTCGACTGTTATTTCATGAGATTTATAGCCATTATAGTGTACAAATTGGGTTCTACCGCTTAGATATGACTTGAATAGCTGAAGCAGTTCATTAGAGAGGCCATTTAGACCAAGTTTGTGCAGTAAAATTTCGTGATCCAATCGATCAAATGCTTTAGAAAAGTCTGTATAGATGACGTCTGTTTGGAGTCCCTCATCTAATGATTGTGATAAGAATTGGGTTATGCAAAATAGATTTGTTGTGGTAGATCTACCTTTCATAAAGCCATGCTGCTTTGTTATTATGTTTGGTTTTACATGATTATATATACTCTCATGTAATAAATACTCGAATACCTTTGCAAAGTTGCATATTATTGTAATGGGCCTGTAGTTGGTAATATCAAATTTGCTTCCTTTTTTAAAAACGGGACATATTTTAGAGTTTTTCCAAACGTTCGGAAAACAACTGGTACTGACAGATAGATTAAATATAATAGTAAGTGGGAGTACGAAAATATGTGAACAGTCTCTTAAAGTAAAAACTGGTATTAAATCTGGACCGGCTGTCATTTTTGGTTTAAGTATATTGAGCGATTTTAAAACGTCATTTTCATTGAATTCTACTATTGTGAGGATATTGTTATTGTATGGAGTATATATGTCATATAGTTGAGGCTCTCTAAAGTGTTTGTGGTATATCCGGCTCAATGGCTCAAAACTTGCAATCATGGAGTCTCGGGTTTGAATCCTGGCTAGTGTATGGATATTTAGTGGCGTTCTTCATGTGTTATTGAGTTGGTAGTAGTGGACTAGACGAGGTTGTGTGAGAGACAACACATCTAGTCGCTGTATTACTCCTAAGTTCGAATCTCAGCTGTGACAAGTGGCAATGTCGTAGAGAATAGTTGTTGTATAATTGTCTCTTTGTATTGTATACAACTCCATAAATGGGAATATCGTTCCTGTAAAGTGGTGATTAATATATAAATAAATAAATAATAAATAAAAAGATGCCGGTGGAGCGACCGATTTAAACTATTTGCAAGTTGCCGACTTGGTGTTACTTGCTATTTATAACATCAGGAGCACGCAGCATCAGTTTTCTACTGTTAAAAATTAGCATAAAAAATAAATAATCCAAGAAACACAACACCGTCAGTCGAAGATCAAAGCTATTTTAAAACATATCTCAACGGAAGGCAAGCATCAGAGTTTGATAAAAAGCTTTAGGCATCGCCACACACTACACAAATCAGTTTGCTATGCACTGACGAGAGCCAAAAAGTATAGTATTTCCTCCTAGCTCATGGTTTTATTGTAAAATTCATCTACCCACAACCATTTTGTTATATTTTCTACCAGGGAGAGTAATAACAATGCCTCGGATAGCTCAACAGAAAATTACCATTTCCATTACAAATTAATAATAATTGGGAATAAGAACTGAAAATACTACCTCAATTATCACACCGGAGAAATTGAGTATTAACTATCCGGATATGATGCATGTGAGTAAATGCATTTGATTATGCATTCAGGCATTCGCTAGTGTATGTCACACTAAACTTCTCCAAAAACTTGACGCTGTTGGTATCAGAGGACAGACTCTTCAACGTCTAAAAAAATATTCAGAAGATAGAGCCAATTATGTCTCAATACAGGATATATACAGGGTTACTGGTAAATCGATACATTCCTTTGGAGATGTGATGGGGCATGATCTAAGAAGTAAATTTAGCCCTAACATATATTATGCAAAACTCAATAGTTTTTGAGATATTTAATTTTTTTTGTTTTTCTCAAAAAGTAGATCTTAATGTCCTAAAAATTAATTTTCGAAAAATCTATTTGACATATTTAATTTTTTTTTACTGGATTACTTGTTCAATATTATAGATATCCGTTTGGAATGAAAAATATCTGGAAACATTTCGATCATGTGAACATCTGAAATAAAAACTTTAATTTTTTTTTAATCAGCTATAAAATTTACCTATTAGGTTTTTCAAAAAAATATTAACGTAACACGCGTTTAAATTATTATAAAAACTGCCTTATTTCAACAGCTATCTAACAAGGTACAAATGTTCAATGTACCCTTAATAGTTCTAAGAAAATACTAGTAAAAATAACACAAGTAGTACGAATTTTATTTTTAGATAAACAGTAAAAAAACATTTTAAAAGTAGAGTTTAATTCTTCATTAATTTCAAAGTTGTACTTTATTTTTTATATGTCTTGCTCAAAATGGGAGCCCCTATTCCGTATACAGACACGGCAGCGTCTTCTTATTTCCGTCCTTGTTACTATGGTTGTCAGATTATGCCTTATGTGTTGGGCAGCATCGACTATCCTTTATCTAAGGTTCTCTATAGTACTGACTGGTGTGGCATAGACATCTCCTTCATATAACCCCATACGTAATAATCAAGGGGTGTTAAGTCAGGGCTTCGCGCTGGCCAAGGTATTGGGCCCGCTCTTCCAATCCAACGGTTAGGGAAACGTTGATCAAGTAACTGTCGTACTGTCAGCCGATAATGTGCTGGATAATCGTCGTTCTGAAACATCATTCGCTGTCTGACGGCGAGGAAAACATCTTCTAAAATCACCGCCAGATCATTTCTTAAAAAAAATTCATAGATTTTCCCGTTTAAATTTTGAGGAAGAAAGTGTGGCCCTATTAAATAGTGGCCAATGACTCCCATCCACACATTAATAGAAAACTTCATTTGGAAATTAGTTTCACGTGTTAACTTGGGATTTTCCTCTGCCCAATAATGTAGGTTGTGGAAATTTGTTATACCCTCGCGATTAAATTTCGACTCGTCCGTCCATAAAATACTTGTTAAAAAATTTGCACTTTCTGCATCTGAATTTAACATAAAGCGGCAGAATTCCACTCTCCTTCCAGGATCACCTTCCTCCAAGCCTTGGACAGGGGTATAGTGGTAAGGATGACATCCAACTCTACGTATCGTAGACCAAACTTCCCATTGTGACGCTCCGGTTAGTCTTGCGACTTTATTAGTTGAAATAGTTGGATCTTCCTCAAAATACCTCAATATTTCTTCCTCATCATCTGGTTCATAAACGGGAGGAGCACCAGCGCCACTTCTTCTACATTTCACGGAGCCAGTTTCAGCGATATTTCGATATGCCGTACTGAATACACGTGCATTTGGTAAGCGGCGGTTAGAGTACCAAAGACCATATTCTCGGCGAGCTTCAGCAGCGTTGCCGCTACAGTATCCATAGACAAACAAGATATCAGCGTATTCTGCGTTGGCATACGCGGTTATGGCACAGAAAATACAATAACAACAACTAATAACAACAACTACGAGCAAAATCAAAATCTTCGATAACTAATTTAACAAGACCAACAAACTTAAGGGACAAGGAGATAAGAATGTCAGTTAATGACATATATGCACAAACGTCAAAGTCAAGAACTGACTGACTTAAATGAAAATGAACGATTAGTCGTTTAATAAATTCCGCCACCAGCATTATCTTTACTAATTTTTTATTAGAACTATCAAGGGTACATTAAACATTTCTACCTAGTTAGAGAGCTATTGAAATAAGGAAGTTTTTATAATAATTTGTACGCGTGCTACATTAATATTTTTTTGAAAAAACCTAATAGGTAAATTTCATAACTGATTTAAAAAAAAAAATTTACAAGTTTTTATTTTAAATGTTCACATGATCGAAATGTTTCCGGATATTTTTCATTCGAAACGGATATCTATAATATTGGACTAGTAATCAAAAAAAAAAAAAAAAATTAAAAATGTCAAGTAGATTTTTCGGAAATTAACTTTTAAGACATTAAGATCTACTTTTTTGAGAAAAACAAAAAAATTGAAATATCTCAAAAACTATAGAGTTTTGCATAATGTATGTTAGGGCTAGATTTACTCCTTAGCTCATGCCCCATCACATCTCCAAAGGAATGTATCGAATTACCAGTAACCCTGTATAGTAATCCCAAAACAATCAGGTATGGAGTTCCACAGGGGACCGTACTAGGTCCACTGGTATTTTCTCTGTACATCAATGATCTATTAAACTTGAACTGTTTGGGGAAAATAATAAGCTTTACTGATGATACGGTTATTTTATACAAAGGATTATCTTGGAATTTTCTACGGACCGACATACAAAAAGACCTTTGTAAAATAATAGCACGTTTTAATGGTAGTACCTTAACATTCGGGTAAAACAACTGGGATAAAAAAAATATTCAGTTCCTACAAAGTGTAAATCCATATCGATCCAAATAAATGATATAATGTTATAAATGTAAAGCAAAGTGATACCGTCAAATACCTAGGTGTGATCATAGATTGTCATTTAAGACGGGATAAACAAATAAACTACATTGTTAAAAAGATCAGGGGCATTATTCCAAAATTAAAATATCTAACCGACTTCTTAATATATTTCTCAGTAATTCAGAGCCACATAAACTTTGCAAATTCGAAAAAATCCTAAAAAAATAAGTATTGTTTGCGTAGTTAAGAAACTAAGTAGGTAATTAAGTGATACGAAATTGAGTTCTATTATTATGATTTCTATTATTAGAAAATATGTTTTTTTGCATTAAGGTCAAAGCCATTCAGCCAGCCACGTACTTATTTAAATTATTGCAAGCACTAGAACACAAAAAAGAGAAACCTACTCCAACCTACCCACATACCAGAAGAAAGAAAAACATGATGTAATAATCAGCTAAACAAAGGATATAACAAGGGTCACAAACTTCTCGTCCAGGGGCCCTTCAGGACATTTTTTTCAGCACACACAAAACTAGACCACGGATAGAAGGGTATAATAACACACAGGTATAAAAAAAGGAAACAAAGCTAGCCTATAACTTAATTTTCGTCTAGAAAATATCTTATTATAAATATAATATACAATAAAAAATAACTATTTTGGTATGTGAATTGTAACTCACAAACAAGCACATCCAGTCCAAGACGAGTGAGTATTTCGTGAGTTTCCTGTATGTTTGTTTATTGTGATTAAAATGTAGTTAATGTTATTTTATATTTCCTTAGAAGAATAAATATTATTTTATTATTGTTATTAATATAAAATAAAAAAATTTACGTTTTACCTTGAACTTTTACTATTCTATTTACTATGATTATTATTATCCATACCAGCTTAAATGACATTACACTATATAATTTGTATTGTAGCCTTCTTTTAAAAATTCCAACTTTCAAGTTCCTACTTTACTTACCAAAATATTGAAAACATCAACAATAATCTCATACTTTTCAAATTTTTTTCGTTTCCCTTAGAAAGAGAGCTCAAAAGAGGAACATTTTCAAATACAAATAAGATATGCAAATTTCAGATAATTGTTTGTTGTCTAGTTTTTGTTTATTTCGTGCTTGATTATAGAAGCATACACTGAGGGAAGATTTTTACAGTGACAGCCAAAATTAAGCTTCAGCAGCAAAAAACTCTATTTGTATAGGCGCCAGCCATGAATTTTACTAGAGCAGTAGAATTTGTTTGCTAAAATTACTTTTACTGCAATAGTATAGTTACTCTATGAAATATTTATCATATATAGCCACCTAAAATAAGCTTTACTATTCTTGTCAAGTAATATAGTGTTGTAGCAAAAAGTGCATATGGTTCAACATTCGTGTTCTATTCATATTAACAGATAGTAGATTGACAAATATGCGTACATAGCAAATGGGAATATCTAAACTATTTCATAATAATTACCACCTTAACTTTGCAAAATAAAATAATTATGTTGATTAATTTAATTGCGTTTTCCTAAAGTTTTATATTGCAGCGAGAATGAATGAAACAATTGCACAAAATTATCAGGATAGAAAGAATTCGTTGCAATAATAGTTGAGCGATCGAGCCCAAATGGTGGTGTTGTGATGACGTAACTCAACACAAAACTTTGTAATTGTAGGAGAATTTTTATTTACCACAATTAAACTTTTTTGTATTATTATCTCCCTAATGGTAGCTAAATGTTCTAGTGCTCTAGTAAAGTAATTAATAAAAGTTGAAAAGTACTTTTTAAGAACTAATACAAATACACAGTAAAGTGATTTTTTCTGAAAGAGTGAATAGACATTTCTAACCTAACTAAACTTATGGCTATTCTAGTTAAAAAAGTCGTTGCAAAGAATTTATTGCTGGAGATCTTCTCAGTGTAAATATATCAGAAATAAAACTATATTTATACTGATTATTATTGTCCCTTAACATAGAAGAAATTATATTGCCCCACTCTTCCTCTTGTTACATGGTTTATGCCCATTTAACAGTTTTATATACAAACCAGTATTTTGTTTATATTTAGCACGATCTGTGTTACATTTTGATTCAGTTTTTGTAAGTGAAACTGTTTTCAACTAGCAGAATTTTACTTGTATAACTGCTAAATCATTTCACACTGTTTTATGTACATATTTTTATATCTTAGGAACTCAGTCATGTTTTTTTACACTATTATGTATCTCTATTCCGTTCTAAACAGCATCTAAGGAAACGATTGCCGATTGTCTAAAAACATTTATTTACATCAGATACCTATATTTCAATTTTTATATTTTTGTCTACTATGTAATTACATATGGTTATGTTCCTTACCTTTCTCATTACTATATATAGTATATCCTATAAGATGTAATATATTTACTGAGTTCTCACAATACGTTTTACTATTTATTACTGCAGTTCATATTTTTGGTTATGTATAAAATAGAAATTACAAATTGTTGCAATTTAAGTCAGCTGTGGTATTATAGATTTCTTTTATCGATTCTGTAATTTGTTTGAGTACGGGAATCTACATCAGGCAGGTTGTTGCGTTTATCAACAATTGACAGATGGCCATACCTGTACTATTTCTATATTTTATAGCTTTCAATTTAATTAGGGGAATAGATTTCTCAAGTTTATTTGGTGGCATTATTTTGCAGTAAGTAGGACAAAAAAGTTTACCTTATTAGTAAAACTCACCAGGAAATAACTTGCTTGCAGCCTTTGTACTGATTCGAACATATATAAACTTAACTGTGGACTTCAGTAATTGATATTACATTTTTATATCCGCGTTAACAAGTGTTTAACATGCAGGTAAATTTCATTTATAACTAATTTAAAATTTAATTAATCTTCAATTTTTGTTTTTGATGTAATTTCAATTATTTTTAAAATAAATTTAAATTCAAGGTCAATTCTTTTTAATTTAATAAGTAGTTAAAATACTATATGTACCACATGGTTTCAAAATATTTTTTCTTTCTTTTTCATTTTTTGGCAATTTATAGTTTACGAAATCAGCTTATACACTTATGTACTTATATGTTTATACACATATATATTTATACATTTCTGCATAGCTTTTGCACAACTTATGCATAGCTTATCTTTCTGCATATAGATAAAATTTCATTAAATTTTCAAAAAATCACAAAGTTGGTTAATTTTCCTACAATTTTCACTCCATTTTATTAAGAGACGTAATTTGTCAAGGAAACCTTTAAACTCCATTCTTGCAACAAGAGACAATTGTAGGCCTGGATTGCAACAATAGTCAATCTAGGATCCTGGTATAAATTTGTATATATATATATATATATATATTTTAATTTCAATTAGTCTTTACAAACCGATTTATCTATTATTCATGTAATATATTTTAACATTCATTTTAAACTATCTTTTTATTTCTCTTACCAACAATTTCAGTCTGATCTATAGTAGATTAGTTATTCGAGAAAAAGAGACAATTCTACCTATTTTCACTATAGATGGTGCTCAATTTAACATCAATTTTTCTTTGTCTCCTTTTCTCGAAATAAACAGAAATCTGTCATTTATGCCCTTCATTTCAAGAAGTTTCTCCACTCTTACGAATACTCTGGATCCACGGCTCTTTGCTCCGACTTAAACCAGCTAGCCGTCCGCATATTACTGCCTCAATTCTTTCCCAAAAATAAATAATAAGGGAAAGGAGGTAATACTAATTTAAGAGTTTTATGTTGCTTGTAAGTCTGCAAGGAACAATACAAATAATGTTTTAACGTTTATTCGATATTTCTCCCCAGCTTTATAAAAGTATTACTAGATATAGTGAAAGAATATAATCCACAATTTTAAGTAATAGTTCCCCTTATTTGAAATTGCCAAAGACCGAACCGTTATCTCTCATAAACCAGAACTTATATAGCTACATAAGTAAACAAGGCAGTGGTGCATGAATATCAATAGAATACGGTACGGTACATTAAAACAGGTTCATTTGCTACTAAAAAAATATAACAGAATATTAATTAATGATAACTGAAAGACTATTGACGCATGAAATAATTAATCTTAGAATGTACAAGTTTCCCAATAAAAAAATGCTAATTTTGTCATATAAAGGCAAAAACGGTAATTAAGTTTTGGAACCGCCCGGAATTATTAGGAATTTATTAGAAATTAATACAACAATAAAAATATATCAAGGTCACCACGAGACATTAATTTAATCAAAAATAACAACACCTACTGATTACTATCAGCGAATATAATTTAAATCATAAAAAAAAACACAATGTTTAAATAAATCCGCTTAATGTAACCTTTTCTAAGATTTATTATTGTGTACTTTTTCAGTATAACAATAATTATGATAATTTTAGCAACAATATTTGTAAAATAATGCGATGAAGGCCATATTATCGTCATTATCAGTTGACCATTAAATTAAAAAGTTTTTTATAGCAACGTACTCACTAAACATCGTAATTATTGATGTTTTGGTGAGTAAAATGAAAAAAGTTGGCCTTTACAAGCTGGACTGATTCGAAGAATTGTTAAAGGTTCCTTTGAGAGGATCTCTATAAAGTGGTGTTTGAGCTATATACCTGAGCCCGTACCAATTCGATGGAGTTAAGTTCACAGTCTCAGAGTGATAGCCGAAGTATAGTTATTTGATTCATCAATAACAATTTCTTGAAAGATTGACAATCGAAAGAAATTGTCGTTTTACCATAATCAGTTGAAAAGCAATATTTCTTCCAGATCTGATCAATCTGCCTAGGGTGACAACTGGCATTATTCATTATAATTACGGATCCCGGAGTTGTAACATTCAACATTTATGTAAAATACTCTATATTCATATTTTCGTGATAGTCACTTGTTTTCTTAAATTCGAATAAGAGCACACCTCCCTCAACAAAAATATTGGCACTGCAGACATTCGTGACTATTAAACGTTTCCCTTTTGCTGCAGGTGTCCGCAATCTTGTTGACAGTCCATCCAAAAATGCTTGTCGAGAAATTTCCACATTGTTATCTTGTCGTACTTTTCTCACAGTATATCCCTCGTTCGCCCAAGTTTCGTTCAGATAATAGTAATTACAACTTACTCAAGTTTAAAATAAATTGATTTATTAATGACTGAGCTACGAAGGTGTTACCGTGAAAAAGGGGACACAATGTAGTGAGGTTAGTGCTTATTAAAATTTTGTAAATAAAGTACACAGGTGTTCTCTTCGATTGTTCAGGTTCCGAAAATTGCAATCTTTAATTTTGTGTCAAATGTGATCAGATGATCTTAAACCAAACACCAATAGACAACAGGAATTTTGAATTTCTGTAACCTACTTTTGTCGAATGGATCCAGATGAAAACCATAGATAGAATCACCATAATTAAAATATGACAACACAAATGTATCACATAACAGAATCCTCAATTCATCATTCACGAGACGGCGCGGCGATTTGAATATAACAATTTCAAAGATAATACACCCTTTGTACAAATTTTTGATATGCGTGTATAAAAAGGGAAATAAAAGGAAATAATAAACTTCCGTCCAATAACTATAATCTGGAATTTTGGCAAAGCCTTTGAAATATTATTACATAACTCTATTTACCCTAATGTTAAAAATATAATTTCTAGTCAGCAACACGAATTTATGAAAGGTCGCTCTGCTAATACCAATCTCATGTGTGCTACACGATTGATATTTGAGTCCATCGACATGTAGATGCCAACGGACGTAATATACTTTGATTTTACGGAAGCTTTTGATAGGCTTAATCATAATATATTGATTGCAAAACTTTCTAACTCTGATATTATGGACCTGCTCATAACCTTCTTTAGATATTATCTAACTGATAGACTTCAGTATGTCGCGTATAATTGGTTTAAGTCCTGTGATTATGGCTCATCCTCAGGTGTTCCCCAGAGTTCTGTTCTTGGGCCACTGTTTTTAAATATATTTATAAATGACATAGGTAATACTTTAGATGTGTACTTCTTAATGTATGCTGATGATATAAAACTTCTACACAGCATCTCTGGTTTAAACGACTGCATTATAATGCAAAATAATATCTCTAATCTTAATTCTTGGTGTGTCAAAGACAATCCATCGTTGCAAAAGTGCAATGTAATGTCATTTATAGCTAGAAATTCTGAGTACGTATACCTACGAGTACACGCTGAAAGACGAACAACTAATGCGACCGTTTACATTTAAAGACATTGGTGTGACTTTTGACAAAAAAACAACTTTTGTCGATCACATCGATACGTCTGATGTATGTGACGTAAACAAAACTTTAGGTTTTATCATACGTAATGGCCGTGATTTCTCTAATACTCCAACCTTAAAATTATTATACATTTCATTTCTCAATTCTAAGCTAGAGTATGCATCTTTTGTTTGGCAGCTCTGCTATTAAACTCATATTACGAAATTAGAAAACGTGCAGCGACACTTTCTTAAATATCTCTACTTCAAATATCTAAATACATATCCGCCTATTGGTTTTCTTCAATCAGACCTGCTTGACATGTTTTCTATGTGCAGCTTAAGTAACAGACGTAATAACTTCGCTATCAACTTTTTGAAGAGTCATTTACCATGAAATTGATTACAGCGAGATACTTCATACTTTCATATTCCTGGAGTTAATTCATGTCATAATCAAATTTTTTATTTGCCTAGAGCTCGGACTAATTTCCTAAAATTCTCACCTATATAATATTTGCTCCTGTTACAATAACAACCAGAATATTGATAGTTCTCAATAATGGGGCTGCCTACCTATGTTCACCTATCAATTTTCCTCATTATACAGGGTGTCTCACCGGGAACTGAATCGATCGATATAGAGAAAAGTACGATTCAGAAAATTTTGAAAATTTAGATAATTACTAATGTCGGTGTGGCTGTTAAAGAACGCTATAACCCCGATATACTTTTCGACGTTGTAACAAAATCCGACTTAGGAAATATTTCGTAAGAAAAGCGTGCTTCACGTAAAAACGCCGTGGAAGAGGTTTTTAATTCTTGGAAACATATTTTTGCTCTTCGAAGCATTTTTTATGCCAAATTTTCGCTAACTCTTCAAGGAGCGTTAATTTAGAAAGTGTAGTAAATGTCGCTGCACAGGGACGTAATGTCGCCCCGACCACCCAATTTTAGAAAGTATACTAAAATTGGACTTGAACTTCAAAATTTCCAAGATTAAAAACCCTTTTACGAATCCACGTTGTCAAGCACTGCAACTCTTACGAGGTGTTGAATATGAGGACAAGTTAGTCCAACGACTATTCAAAGTATATCGGAAGTTATAGCGAAAATAGCCCTTAGCGACATGGGACCCCCATCATTTCCTAGCAGTCGGATTTAACGGGGAAATGATGTGTTTTGACGGGGTTTGCCCTAAACCGGTTCCTCAGTGATTCGGAGTCAAAAAAGTATCTACACCATGTACTTACACGTGCATGGGATCTGCCTTGCCTGAACGTAAAAGTTGTTATTGCATAATACAAACGAAGTAGAGACGCTTCAAGCAATTTTAAGCTCCGAGGAGCGACCAAAATTTATGTGAATTAATAAATACGTTTATAAGACAGGCAAGCAAAAGCCCACCAAAATTTCAGTTACATGAAACTTTTCTTGAATCTTTTTGTGCATCGTTAGCTTATCAAACTGCATATTGGATGGTAGTTGGTACCGTATGAATCGTCCCGTTCCTTACCATGTGTTGTACACGGGTCAGACCATTGTTTGTTAACATTTTCTCTTGAAAAAGTTGTTGTAAAAACATGATTTTTTAAAGATTTTATATATATATTTTGAACTTTATATTGTCTTTTAGTTGTGTTTTCTAACAAAATTCCTTTCAGGTTTAATTTTAAGAGAGTGTGATACAGACAGTGTTAGATTTATAGTGTTACGACGTCTTCCAATTGATACCATCAGAGCAGCAGTTAAGCATAAACGACAGTAAGTATGATTTATTACATTATTCTCCGTTTGAAACAGTCGTGTTGAACCCTAAAAATTTTGTGAACGTTTTAGAATTAAGAAAAGGTTGAGGAAAAAGAAAATTAATTTTTTCTTTTTCCTATTTTTTTTAATTTTTCTAAGTTTTTCGAGCAGAAAATACGTCCTTCAGACATCCATCAAAGCATGGATCGTTCACATGGCCAATCCAACTAAAATAATTACAAGCAGCTGGCACTTCCGCTTATACCGGAAGTCGATACCAACTTGCTGATTTCAAATGGAACACCCTATATATTTTAGGGTTTTCGAAAAGAGACATCCTATATTCTATATTTTATATATTCCTTATGTACAACAATCTTGCTAATTTTTTCATGCACTAGACAGTTTTTCTTAGCTGTCTTCTATATCTTTACTCACTATGTCTACTGTATATTAAATATGTGTTTCCCATCTTGCAAATGATCTTTGTACTGTTATATAGTGTATAAATAAATAAATAAATCCGGTGGTCTATATTCCCTTACTCTGTCCTACGCCTAGGACTTCCTTGGAAATGGTTCATTCTAACGTGCCCCAATTGAAAATGGATATCGGTACCTCAAGACCATAAGAGCTCAGGTCGATTTCTGGCGTAATAGAGCTAACAGCACTACTTGGTTTAACAGAATCTGGACTAGGGCCCTTATGCTCCTCAAGTATCTCCTCGCCTTTCCTACATAACTTTTACTTTACAATTTATACATTCCCCCTATTTGAATTATACTTCCGACCCCTGGATGTGTATTCTGTTGCGGCCGTGTATGTAAATGCGTAAGCAAATAAAAGTAACATTAACTTAAACTGGTTTATTTGCAGCCGTGACCAATTACAATATCATGGCAATTTGTAAGATGTGAATTTAGGTAATATTGATAGTCATAAAGTATGTTAAAGTAGTCCTGAATTAGATCGTGTAATTCGTAATAGTAAATTATTTATATGCCTGAGCATTTAATGGATGCAGTTATTGTTGTTATACGTCCTATCTTAATTCATTAATGCGATGCGGTTAATGAAGTCATACGATGTCGAGCCCAATCATAAATTCTAGTCACTTGTCAGTAATTTACGTCTAATGAAGTTTTGAGGTGGAATAACGCATAAACCTGCTAATTAGATTTTCCACGCTTGCTTTCATGTAATTACTAAAAATTCCCTTATTAATATTTTCAATTATATAAGATTTAATAGTTAAATGCAAATGGGCGTAATTATTTTAATGGCTATTTGCATCATGCCAATAAGAGAAATCTAAATCTTGCGGGAACATCGACGAGGTGTAAAAAATAATTAAGCAGAGAACTGCAAGAGGTTCACGCCCATTACAAGCTGTTTCTTACCAGGGTAAACTCTTAACACACCCTAGAATATGTTTAACGCTAACATATAATAAATACCATCAAGTCGTCGAACTTACTTGCGGTTTTAACGCCCTGCAACGTCTTTTTGTTCACATTTGTTTTTGTGTAAAATATATTATACTATTGGTCCAGTAAAGATATAATAAAAAAAAAATTTTTTTTTGGGCAAGCTGACATTTTCAGGGTTGTTTGAGACTGTCTCCCGAGTGTCCAACCAAAAGACCACGCTCAAACCCCCGTAACGAACGGAGCAATAGAGGTGGTTTCTTATTTATTTTTTTAGAAAAAAATGGACCTAATAAAAGTTGTAAATAATAACATTATCTACAACTTTGCTTTAGGGGCGAGCGTAGGTGCGTCTTTACTATGTACATACTTCGGTATGCGATGTAAAGCAACGACAGGCGCAGTTGGATGGGTGACCATTCCAACGGAAACCGCGTTCTCGCCTTACACATCTTGTATATCAGTGTATGCGCGGAAGCTATACAACCTTAGGCGAGGGTTGTATAGGAGATATACCATCCTTCGGAGGGGATGTAAAGCCGTCGGTCCCTTATCTATTAAATATTAGGCAAGTAAAAGATCCCTACTCTTCTTAAGGGAAGAGGTTCGGCAAAATTCCTGGTTGGGGGTAGCTCATTTACAGGCGTCGGTGTTAGGATTCAGTAGCGGAAATAGGCCGACGTTAAATAAATGTATAAAAAAAGTAAAAAATTTTTTTGTAATTTGGAACATTATGTATACTTAATAAAAGTCATATATGATATAAATGATTTTCTTTCCACTTCCGCTTGCACCGGAGGTGACACTAACACACTGATTTCCAAGGTCACCTGACAAAGCTGATCATGACATACACTAACTAATATTGATATATTCTGTGATAATTTTGCTTTGCAGCACTTTGTTGATACAATGAAAAGGATGAAAAGGGTGTTCTGAAGCCACTAGGAAATACCGAATGCCGTTCGTGTGACTGTCTGTCTGTCTGTCAGTCTGTCTGTATGTGACAAGTTTATCTCGAAGATGGCTTAACGTAGAAATATGAATCTTTAGATGTAACATCTGGGAGGTCCAAGGAAGAAAGCTATTGAATACTGGTGCAGTCGGCGCACCAGGGACGGATCTAGGCAGGGCCTAAAATAATTTTGAAACATTTTTTTTGTTAAATCAAAAACCGCTTTAAATAGAAATTGTTCAGGATAGAAAATTGCATAAAAAATCTATTTTTAAAATTTGTCGTCACAGCATCGGGCCCAAAACAATTTTTCGACGGATCAAAAAATATTTCTATTAAAAATTGTTCAGAGTGAAGAATTGTATTGAAAATTGTAAAAAATACTTCAAACAAAAATATAGCAAAATTGCAAAAATAAAAGTTCTGGAAAACATATAAGCAAAATGAAGGTACATACATTGGTTTAATGAATATAAATATTAATATCTTTGGTTAAAAATTTAAAAGACCCCAATCGCAAGGGCCAGTTGGAAAGATAGATTTCATCCTATATTGTTTTGCACTACTTCAGCTCTCCATTATTTTAGTAAATCAGTGATTAAGAAAGTAATTAAGTATATATTTATTAGAATTGCCCAACTTAAATAAATAAATAAATAAACACCACAGAAATTAGACAACCCCCAATTCCAGAAGCCAGGGCTTGTGCGGAAGGGGGTTACACATTGAAAAAACGCGGACATACAACCATTTCCTCCGACAGTGCCGGAGCCAGGATTGGAACCCTGTGGTGCGATGTCCGTGTGATCAATCGCGATTGCCACCTCGCGCCTTAACCCACCCGGCTATCGACCAAGTTCTTGTCTTCGATTTATGAACTATTAACATAAATAAACATAAATAAAGCACGCTTAAAAAATGTTTCTATGTGTTTTAGCAAAAAATGTAGAAGCTGTAGGTCTAGAAATAAAATTTTGGGAATTTTTTGAAAACTTTGAACCGCCGCCATTTTATAAATTTTTCCTAAACGTTTTACCAAAAAACGCATTAGACAAAAGTTGTAGGGCTAGATGAGCACTATCCAACGATGTATATTATATTTGATTCGAAATAAAATTTTGAGAATGTTTTTAAAGTTTTAAACCGCCGCCATTTTGAAACGAAGAAGGCGATTTGGCCCATCTTCGAACTTAACTGAGATATGGACCCGAAGTATATGCCTGCCATATTTCGTTTTGATCCATTGAGGAATGCGCCCTCTAGAATGTTTACAAATTTCATTATACAGCATATATTTTGGGGTCTGGGGACCATAATCGAAGAAAGTATAGTGAAATTATCCCAATATCGTGACATGCTGTACTCTGCAATAGGCAGATTAGAAATCTACCTAAAAGACATCAAACTCTCATATAAAAATTACATACAATACAAGCGATACGGATGTGCTGAACGTTCTAATTCAACTCCGTGGCATGAGACTTTATTGTTAAATATTAAATACCTTTTATACTTGGACCAAAATTGCTCATCCAGATTTCTTTTTTTTTTCTTTCAACCAAATCTGACAAGACACAACACTTTTCTACTATTTGTTAAAGTAGTTTTTAAAGTAGTGTTTTACATGAACTTTGTTAGACAACGTTTCCATTTATATGTGAAATTAAGATTCATGTCTGGGCTACCGTTTCAAAGAAGACCGTGTCCTCGCCTCACATATCTTCCAGCGGCTTGTATATCAGTGTATGCGTGTAAGCTATGCAATCTTAGGCGAGGGTTGTGTAGGTCATATACCATCCTTCGGAAGGGATGTAAAGCCGTCAGTCCCTTGTCTATTAAATGCTAGGCAAGTAAAAGATCCCTACTCTTCTCAAGGGAAGAGGTTCGGCAAAATTCCTGGTTGGAGGTAGCTCGTCTACAGACGTCGGTGATAGGCCTCAGTATCGAGCGATGTTAAATAAATGTTAAAAAAAAGATTAATGTCAATATATTTAACAGTTAGCAAAAATTCACCATGAAAAATAATATTGGTATTTTGAAATTCATACTATAAGAATTGGACCCAAATTCATTATACAATTTTAATTGATAATGTTAATAATATTATTCATACCGATCGCGTATCAACATGAATAGCTCTGTATTCCCACGTCCGTCTGTATACGCATTTACAATCAAAATCGCGTTTAATCATACGCAAACACAACACCTACGAAATCAAACTCATTTCCTTTTTTGAATCAATCTAAAATTGTTAACGTATAGGTCTATAATTAACAATTTCCTCACGTTATTATGTAATTTGTCCAGATATTATCTACAAAGTAAGGAGATATTAATCTACTCTTTATTAATTGCAACTTTCTTACGTTCCCCATATTAGGCGGTATTTAGGCACCATTAAATATGCATGATAATATTACATGTTCCACATCTATAACTCAAATCTACTACTTGTTTTCTCTAATTATAACGTTTCAAATCAGAAGTGAATAATTATATTGTATTGATTTATTCGTTACCATTTTTCGCTCTAGAATTTACAAATCTTGACATAAATCCCAAGTCTATAATATCATCATCAATCACGTCGGACATTGTCTTATTATCCATGAGAAAATTGAATGTCTATTACTTTTCTCATTCTAGTTAAATTTTTTTCACTTTCAAAAAATATAAGCTATATGGTAAGTGAAATCCAGGATTGCGGTTCTGGACAGGATCAGTAGGCCAATGTTACTGACGTTTTGAATGACGTTTTGAATGACTTTTGGAGAATCTCCTGTTATTTGTTTGTTTGTAATTATGTGCAGGGGAATAGATTTACGCGGAATCTGGGTCTGAAATATTTTTTGTGAAATATATTGCAGTAAAATAAATTTGAAATCCATAGCCTAGTTTGTGAGATATATTAAAAAACCTGAAAAATAGTAAAACCACAAACGTTTATAGCTTCCTTATTTGAGGAGATATGAAAAAAGTTAAAGGGATGAAAGTTGGTGGCGACTTTTTTTGAAATTTTCTTACATGTAAAATCCGCATGACTTTTAAAATTTAAATTGTAATCAACAATCACTCCCAGACATTTGATTTTCGAGACCAATGACAGATTTACTTCTTGAAGCTTAAACGATGAATTTGTATCTTTGAACCATTTGACATTCTGCTGATTACTTATAAGCATATTTTTTGTGTTCGTGATATTCAGTTTTAATTTATTTGTTTCCAACCTTTTAGAAAAAATTTCTAAACCGTGATCTTGACATATCATTAATATATATTACCAATAACAGTGGGCCAAGTATGCTCCCCTGAGGCACTCCTATGTGTATAGGCAGCTCAGTTAAAAACATATTTTCACGTTTCACCCTTTAGCTTCTGTTTTTTTTTTAAATAACATTCAAACCACTTCCATATTACACCATCAATTTCATACTTGCTTAGCTTATCTAATAAAATCTCCGTATCTGTTGTCTCAAATGCTCTTTTCAAATTTAAAAATATTATTCCTGACATTCTTCCTTTGTCCTTAGCTTCCTTCCATTCATTCACAACATCAGTTTATAATATATAATAATATTTCACTAATTATCCCAATATTAAACAAAGTTAATAATAAATATAAATAAAACTTATCCTCTATGGATCTTATCGATGGCCTCTCCTTCATGTTTCCTTTTGTGATTTTATTTATTATATACATTATGTATAATATAAATAATAAATTAAACTCCAAGTTCTGTATATTATGCGATTTTGTCAAAAATGTGTAAAGAAAAATGGTTTTACATAGAAAAGTCAGTACAATATACGCATAGATACAAAGAAATCTTTACAAAATTGATTCAGCAGCTCTTGAATATGAATAAAAAACTCAATTAACCAATTCTGATTTATATCTGTTTATGTTTACATGTTAAGGTTAATTTGTACTGCTTAAAATAGCGCCAAGCGTGGTAGAGCAACACAGGAAGGTCATTTAAAAAAATATATTGAATTGTCTTAAAAAACTAAATGTTAGATTTATGTATAGATAAAAATTAATTTAACAAAATAACGGTACTGTTTCTATATATATACTATACTACGGGCATTTGTTAACATTAAGTAAATGTCAACTTGTAATTAATAAACATTGCTCATTTTTTACGAAAAAATAAGAATAAATTAATACTTAATGGTTATATTTGTAAATTATTTTTTTTCACAAATGCCAACTTGGCAAAGGTAAACAATATGTCTTTAATGTTTATATATCTGATTAAGACTATATCGGAGTTCCTCAAGGATTTTGCTTCGAAGTTTCTTGGCTCGGCATCATTTCAGGGCTAAAAGGCTTTTTATAGTACGATTTAACATCTACATCTTCAAGAAAATACACTAATAAAACGAAATTATAATGTTTCACAAGGGTCTGTTCCAGGCCCAGTCTTGTGTCAATTTCCTTTTTACTGTATACTGATAATCTGGCAGTTACTAATATATCGGAATGTTTTACAATGTTCATTTATGATGCCACCATGCATTAATCTATAATAGTAAAGAAATTGCAATACTTACTACAATAGACCAAAAATTTCACTACTATTGCCATCCATTAAGGTGTAAAATGTGCGTTTCCAAAACGATTGAAAATAATGCGGTAAAACTTACGAGATATTATGTCTTCAATCGAAAAACGCAAACAAAAATCGGATTGCAATAAGCCTTTAGTACATTAATCCTAAAGAAGAGACTACAGTGCAGGGTTGTTGTGTATTCACCTATGCCGTACTGATGACAGCTAAGAAGCTCGAAACTAGTCTGCGACTGGTGATTGTTAATTGTCGATTATCATATATTCTTTTTCAAAAATATACATTTACTTTTGTTAAACTTTAGAATCATTATTTGTAATACTGCAAAAATTTCTAATGATGAAATTCAATAACCAATACGAGTAAGAGACTAAACATTATCTTTGTTCGGTAAAGGTAAATCTGCTGTCAAAAACAATACCAAGATCTTTTACGGAAGTTACGCAAGTTAAGAACTGGTTGCTTTTTATCTGGCGAACGATATGACATTATACTTTCCTATATTTAGTGACAATTTGTTTATAACGCCCCAATTTTCAAGTTTGATAAAGTTTGATTCGGGCATACCACAATAATTGAATTTAAATTTTTAAATCTAAAAATATATACTTTATCAGCATACAATAATGATTCACAACTCAGCTACGCTAGGGGACCTAGAACAGATGTTTGTGGAACTCCAGAAGACGATATGATACTTTACTACTGATTGAATTAGTGTCCATGTAATAAATAGCAAGATAAGAACTCTATAGAGTTATTTAAAAACCACATTTTTTTCAATTTTTTCAGATGTTCAACATCCACCCTGTGTCTTAAAAACTTTACTAATATGAAAAAATCTGATAACGAACAGATGTAATATAATATACAGGGTGTCTCACCGGGAACTGAATCGATCGATATGGAGAAAAGTAATTTTGAAAATTTAGATAATTACTAATGTCGGTGTGGCCAATCCAACTAAAATAATTACAAGCAGCTTATACCGGAAGTCGATACCAACTTGCTTATTTCAAATGGAACACCATATATATTTTAGGGTTTTCGAAAAGAGCATAAAATTCTGAGTTGAAAATATGTAACATATCCTATTCCTAAACCTAGCCGTTTCAGAGATATTTGACATTTTATAGAAAATTTTGACAGGTGCAACGGTTTGCAAGAACCGTTATAACTTTCTTCGTGTAAAAGATCCTCATTTGCTTCTCGTCACATGCAAAGAACACAAGGAGAACTACGCTCTACAACTGAAATAAATTCAATAATATCATACCAAGTGTTTCGTTTTTCGCGTTACATTTTGTCAATTTCAAACCGCGAAAACTTGTTTAGGTCAAATGGAACACCCTGTATTTTTCACGTCAAATTGTGTAAAATTAAATTCCCTTTTTTCAGATATTGTGGGGGTTAAATTTACAACTTTTTGAAATATTTGCTATATTATTAGAAATTCATGAATTGTTGTAATCATTTAATCAAAATAGCCATGATTAGAAACAATCAGTCATTATCTTATGTCAAAAAATGCCATCACGTTTAAATTACACCAACGAAAACTTTTTAAATTTGTTTATTATTTATGGAGAATGTGATAAAGTAATATCAAAAACTTGCAGCACATTTGCCACTCGATATCCACAAAAACTCAAAATAACACTAACACTGTAACATGCGTATTAATCGAATTGAAGATATGGCATGCACTAAAATAGCAAAGATAAGATCAATTTAAAATATGATTTCATTTTAATTTAATAATGCTCAAAATTCCGCCCTCGAACCTCGACACATTTTTCGCACCTTCGGATTAGTTCCTCACGGGTAGCTCTTCTAATTGAATCCTGTGATATGTTTTGAAATGCATTTCTTACTCTTTGCATACAGTTAACGGGCTCTCATAAACTTTATTTTTAATAGTTTCCCACATGAAATAATCCAGAACTGATAAATCGGGCGAGCGAGGAGGCCATAAGAAAGGTCCATTATTGGCAATCCATTGATCATAAAAAGTTTCTTGTAAATAATTATTAATTAAATACGCGTTATGTGGGGGAGCACCGTCGTGCTGAACCTAAAAAAACAAAAATTTACCTATACATATTAGCAGAAGAGAAAATTTAATTTACCGATTAAATTTTCCTGATAAAATTGTAATGCCACCACTCTATCGTTTCTTATGGCACAGTAAACATTGAACTGCCAACTTTCCTGAAAGTTTTGCCCTCTGAACATATGAGGATTTGAGTCGCTCCAATAATGCGAATTGTGTCTATTAAAAAGTCCATTAGAATAAACTCACAAAAATTCTGTCTTCTTAGGAGATCTGTTTCTTTTAATCCTTGAACCATATGGAATGAAAACGAGTGAAACTTATATTTTAATAAGATTCTGTGAATTGAATCCTTGCATAGTCCCGATGCCAGAGCAGCTTGTCTTAATGACATCCTTGGAAATGCATGAAAATATGCCAAAATGACTATTTCAATGTTTTCGTCATCAACAATGGGCTTTCTTCTTTGCATTTTTGCCTTGACAGAGTCAGAATTTTTAAAATTTTCCAGTATGCATTTTTTGACATAAGATACTGACTGATTGTTTCTAATCATGGCTATTTTGATGAAATGATTACAACAATTCATGAATTTCCTATAAAATCGTAAATATTTCAAATAGTTCTAACTTTAACCTCCACAATGCTAATATCTGAAAAAAAGGAATTTAATTTTACACAATTTGACGTGAAAAATACAGGGTGTTCCATTTGACCTAAACAAGTTTTCGCGGTTTGAAATTGACAAAATGTAACGCGAAAAACGAAACACTTGGTATGATATTATTGAATTTATTCAGTTGTAGAACGTAGTTCTCCTTGTGTTCTTTGCATGTGACGAGAAGCAAATGAGGATCTTTTACACGAAGAAATTTATAACGGTTCTTGCAAACCGTTGCACCTGTCAAAATTTTCTATAAAATGTCAAATATCTCTGAAACGGCTAGGTTTAGGAATAGGATATGCTACATATTTTCAACTCAGAATTTTATGCTCTTTTCGAAAACTCTAAAATATATAGGGTGTTTCATTTGAAATAAGCAAGTTGGTATCGACTTCCGGTATAAGCTGAAGTGCCAGCTGCTTGTAATTATTTTAGCTGGATTGGCCACATCGACATTAATCTCTATATCGATCGATTCAATTCCCGATGAGACACCCTGTATGTATAAACACGTGCCTGTTGACTATTTTACAATGTAGCCATTAAATTCAAAATTATCTTTCTGTGAAAACTGTGCTTATTTTCTTTTTACAATTCCATAACTATCGTGGTTAGGGGCCAAGAAAGTAGTTGTTTACTGAAGGTTGTTTTTCATAAAATTGTATCTCATTATTATTACATGTAGTATTTTACTTTATGTTTATGAATAAATGTTTTGAATACAAAAAACACACCACACATAGTAGAAAGGCGGTGTTATTTTATTTTGAACAATTCTGTTGCCTACCTGACTTACATAGTATTTGCAGGAATGCGCAAGGACAATGCTTGTAAAAATAACGTGGGTGTTTATTAAGCTCAAATAGAGTTTATGTTTACATACATTAATAAAACAAAGGTTGTGTAAATACATAAATAATATTAAAGGCTGCGAATAGTCGTTTAAGATAAAAGTCGGCTATTTAGTCGTTTATTAAAAATTAAACACGTGTAGACTAACAAATTTATATTTTCAATTTACAGTACTCAGTTTCGTGTTTTCACCACCGAGTTTCAAATTACAGCCGCAATGTCACTCGCGATTTCCCGATTTAAAAAATGTCGAAGCGCACATTTTGCATACAGCTTCTGTTGAGGCAGATAATAAATTTTCAGGCACATTACAATAAACAATTGTCAGCTATACAGTACTTACATCAATTCATTGAGGTATCCACTATCCAGTAAATGTAAAAGACATGTTGTTAAAACTAACAATCAACCACTTAAACCACACTAATTATATAAAATTATCTAACGAACGTAGCTCTTTATTCCTTCACTACTTTATTCGAACTAAAATATTTGACCATTAAAAACCTGAAATGAATTTTATGTCTACAATCTACGTTGAAGGTTATTATCAACTTCATTTTACATCCCGGTCTGTCTCCTTTCATTTATTTATAGAGGTATTTTAGATCGCGTTTCACAATTGCAAGTAATTTATTAATGAATATTAGCAATTACATTCGGCCTATTCTTTATTACAGGAACGGCGTTTTGAATTTTGTTTTTACCTTCTTTTCATGCCATACATCATCATAGCAATTATAATTAAAGATACTGCTATTAATTCGTTCTCGCTGAAGGTGTAGAAGACTTTTTGTAACAAAAAATAATTCATAAACATAAATCAATGCTTCACTACGATAATTAATTTAAATAGGTCTGTTTTGGTATCGCAGCAGCACGAAAACTGAACGTAAATGAACATGTGGGGTAGTTTTCAATGAAAAATAAGTAAACAAATAATTTTATAAAATGAAAACGGAGGGGTGACAAAAGCAGCCCCCGTGAGTTCATATTTTTAAATATGGGTTGGTATATTGTTTGTTATATTCTCTTCTCTAAATAGTACACACTCTTGTAAATATTATTATTGATAATGATGTTGATATTGATATTGGCACTGATATATTTAATATTTGCAAAATACACCATTGTTAAAAACGTAAAAATAGAATAAGTCACTATTATGCTTTACAAAAATTCCTCTCTAAAAGTACTCTCTAGCTAGTGTTTACTTATTTACGGACCTCATTTCTTATTGCGTTTGGCAACTTCTTAACTTTATTTTCTCAGTTATTTTTGAGCATTTTAATTTACGTGGATCAAGAAGTGGTGACTAATCATAGGTCCAAATATATTTTTTATTTTATTTTATTTTTTATTTTTATTTTTACATACACTATCCAACAGGTCGAAGGACCCAATTACTGAATAGGGAGCAAATATTACAACCATAGAAGAACATGAATCTATACATAAACAATAATTGTGCATACACACAGGCAAATTAACACTAATCTAAGATATAAAGTAACTAAGATAATATATATAACTAAGGTATGATATAATAACTAAGATGTTTAATATGGTATAATATAATCTAATACAGGATTTACAAAACACGTAACAATCATTGATTTAGTGATTAATGATGATTATTGATAAGAGATGCAGGCTTTTAGGGAAGCAATGCTGCAGCTGAAAATATCGGTACGTTCATGAATGTTATTATAAATAGAGCACATGGTTTGAAGTGGGGAAAATTTTTTTATATTTGTTCTGGGCGTGATCAGTTTAAATAGATTTGTCTGGCGTGAACCAGTTCTGTGAGCATGAAAGGGCAGCATATTCATTATAGTAGTGCTGTCGGTGATATTATGTATCAATCTGTAAAGAAATGTAAGGTAAGAAACTTTACGGCGATCTTCTAACGATACTACTGAGAATCTCGATAATAGTTCCGAATGGGGGTAGCCAATAGGTGGATATACCCCATCAACTTTAAATGATGAGTATTTTAAGAACCTACGTTGAATGTTTTCTAAGTTGTCTATATGTGTCCTGTAATAAGGAGACCATATCAATGACGCATATTACAGGTTAGACCTCACAATCGAGAAATACAGTAGTTTAAGACCAGTGGCGTTACTGAAATGAAGAGTATTTCTAATAAGAAAAGCAAGCGACTTATACGATTTTTCAATTATTCGATTAATGTGGTCAGTGAATGATAGCTTTTCATCAGATACTACACCTAAATCAGTGAATGTATTAGGTCTAGAAAGTACACTGTTTTCAAGCGTGTAATCATACTTAATAGTAGTTTTCTTAGTTGTTATTGATAAGACATTACACTTCAGCGGATTGAGGAGCAATTTGTTTTTTACACACCAATTATTTATTAAATCTAAAGTATGTTGCATAATTAAACAGTCTTCGACGGATGTAATTCTACAAAATATTTTAAGATCGTCAGCATATAAAAGACAGTTCAGGGTAATGTCAGTAACAATGTCATTGATGAACATAATGAACAATAGTGGGCCCAAATTAGACCCCTGTGGGACACCTGAGGTTGGTAAAACTTCGACCGACTTATGGCCACAATATAAAACATATTGGGTTCTGTTGTTAAGGTAGGATGAAAAATAATTAATAAGGTCAGGTGAAAATCCAAATGTGTGTAATTTTTGCAATAAGATACTATGGTTCAGCTTGTCGAAGGCTTTGGAGAAGTCTGTATAAATAATGTCAACTTGACTACCATCATCAATCCCATCAGACAAAAATTCTGTTAAGCAGAATAAGTTGGTAACTGTAGATCGACCCTTATAAAAACCATGTTGAAATTCTGTTATTTGATGTTTCACGTGGCAAAAAATGTGATCATACAATAGCATTTCGAGGACTTTAGCAAAATTATTCAAAATTACAATAGGTCGGTAATTAGTAATTAAGGATCTATCACCTTTCTTAAAGACGGGTATGATTTTGGACTGATTCCAACATTGTGGAAATGTTGAGGTTTGGAAAGATAGATTGAAAATTAAGCATAATGGTTTGGCAAACACTACGGCACAGTCACGCACTACGAAAGATGGAATATTGTCAGAGCCACTGGTTAGTTTTGACTTTAACTTGTTCAGTGCTTTGAGAACTTCATCTTCAGTGAAATTACGAACATTTAAGTAAGAATTATTAAATGCATTATGCTCATTATCAACATTATATTGTTCCGGTGTAGAGTACGATTGTTGAAAGTATTTAGCAAATGAGTTGCTAATTACTTGGGGTTCGGAAATAATATCATCATTATATTTAATATTTTTGGGAAGATTGGAGATATTTCTTTTCATGTTAATATAGCGCCAGAATTCCGAGGGATTCTGTGCAATATTTTCTTCTACATGCTTGTTGTAATTTCTGTGTGCAGTTTCAATATCAGATTTTAGTATACGCCTTAAATCTTTAAACTTTTTAAGATATTCTTCATTTCCGTCCGATTTATATAGTCGCCATGCTGTGTGTTTTTCTTTTATATTCTTTATGATTTTACTGTTAAACCAAGGAGGATAACTACGATTAGGTTTTCGTTTTATAGGGACACATTCGTTTAATATGGGTTCTAATATTTCATAGAATTTCTCGCATGCTAAGTGAACATCGGAGAATTCGTATAATAAGTTCCAGTCGACTTCAGATAACATTTCATATAACAAGGGGAAATTAGCTTTTCTAAAATTATAAGCGTACGATATATATTTTTTTATTGTCACGACTAATACCATTACTTTGAGCATTAAAATAAATCAGCAGAGCAGGATGATGAGGGTCTTCCTCGAGAAGAATATCAGGAGCTTCTACTACTCTACATCCCCTGTTTGATAAAACGAGATCAAGTAATTTGTTGTTTGAATTTACTATACTATTGAACTGTTCAATATTTAAAAAATTTTGGAAATTTAAAATG
The DNA here is from genome assembly GCA_963675555.1 of Leptura quadrifasciata. Taxonomy (NCBI): domain Eukaryota; kingdom Metazoa; phylum Arthropoda; class Insecta; order Coleoptera; family Cerambycidae; genus Leptura; species Leptura quadrifasciata. The sequence goes on from OY776674.1 coordinate 12,485,025, forward strand.
ACTTGGGTAGCTGGAGACACGGAGTTAAGATGATGAGAACAATAACCCGGCATATTAAAGTCACCGATAATTATGATATCTGAATTATAAATAAAATTAAGAGCGCAAAATATATCAAAAACAGAGTTGTAAAAATCAGAAGACATATTTGGGGGAATGTAAAGTGCAAATACATAGAAATGATAATGATTTAATACTATTTTTACTCCGACTATGTCAATAAAAGATAATTCACGAAAGCTACTGTTTTTTAAGTTTAAATTAACTGCATTGAGAGACGAGCGAACCGCTAGCCTTACTCCGCCCCCACGGCTACAATTAGTAGCTGCCTTGTATTTTAAAAACACTTTTTTGAAACCTGCTATCCTTAATAATTGAAAGAAAAGCAAGGCGTGCGCCCTTTGTATGATTGTGCACATGATGGGCACGCCTTGCTTTTCCTACAATTACTTTTTACTTTTTAGTCATACTTTAATTATTTATAAATTCATTCATTGGAGTGTTCCGAGGTATAAACCTAACGGCATTTCATTATGTAATCGGAATTATATCGTACCATTTGTACGGGAGAAAACGGACGTAGAACTCTCTGATCAGACGAGAAACCTTTTGTATTCTACGTTTTGCCGGAGGTGCCAGTTGGATAGTATATTTAATCGATTTTCACCCCCGTGCCCCCTACGTGCGGATATTTGCAAACCTAACGGTAGAATGCTGTATTGTTATCCGATCTTAGTAACTGCAAAATTTCATCAACTGACTATGTCAGGAAGTGTGTTAAATAAAGGATGCAAGATTTGAACAGAAACATGAAAAAAAACAACATTGTGAGTTAAAGTTAAATGCAAGTAAAAAGTTGGAGAACTTTTATGGAAATTTTCAGTTTATATCCACATTCAGCATCATAAAAATGTCCTTAAGCAAATTTTGACAAAATCTTTCATTAACTCTTCGAGCTAGGAACTTTCAAAATGTATTTTGTATTTAAAAATTGCCTGTCTTTGGTGTTACACTTGTTTTTAAATATTAAGTATTTAAGCACTTTGTTCGTATAATCATTAAATAAATGCTTAACATCAATCTGCGCGAGGAGTGGGAGAGCAGGTAGATTATAGAGAAAAATAAGTCTATATTTCAAACATATTTCTTAAACACATGTATTTGGAAACTTAAAATAACTTAATAATAACCTTGTTGATATGGAGTTGTACTGATGTAAATGTATTAACTAACAAAAATATTGTATATGTCATAAGAGAATAGATACATTAATCAAAAACATACAAAAAATACTGAATAAATTAGTTGGTCGCTAATTGATTGCAACAGCTAGCTTATAACTGCTGGCTGTGAGCGCAGCACAACATAGATCAGCGGACAGCACTAAACCAGCAACTTATAAGCAAGTCCATCTGCCAGTAAATCTGAAAAGGTCCCAAAAACCGGCTCAGTGGTTCAACGCTCATACCAAGGAGTCTCCGGTTCGAATCCTGGCTAGGGTATGCATGTTTAATGGCGTTTTTCATGTATTGCCGAGTTGGTAGCAGTGAACTAGACGAGGTTGTGTGAGAGATAACACGGCTAGTTACTGTACCACTCCTGAGTTCGGGTCTCAGCTACGGCAGATGAGAATGTCGTAGGAAATGGTCGTTGTATAATTGTCTATGATGTGTATGTGAAAAAGAAATAATGCAGCTCTGTAATTGGGAATATAGAGTGTGATTAATAAAATAAAAATCTTTGGGTCAGATGAGTAGCTGTTCAGTTTATCCCAAACGTATTTCCAACGTCTATTTCCTGATGAAATTATCACATTTTATAAACATTTTTTAATTCAATTGACATATTTAAATCACTTAAAGTTCACCTGATTATAAAACTAATATTATAGGTAGAGTTGCCATGCTTATAATATTCAAAGATTAAGAGACATAAAGAATTCATATCATAATTAATTTTTTAGTCTACTTCCTGTTTCTAATGTTCGTCGAATTTATTCTAATTCCCACGTTTTAATAGTATGATGGTCTATTAAATTAGCGACATAAATTTTACGTTAATACACTACTAACACTACATAGACTTAAAACTATTACAACATTCAATATTTAAACATCTAAAATTTACACTAAAGTCAAGTTTCTTCAGACGTTAACAAAACGTTGGCAAAAGATTACATACATTTTTTGTCAACGTTTTTCTAACGTTCAGTTGCTTAGTGAAATTAAATTTTGATTACGAAGTTTTAATAACATATACACGATTGAATTGAACTACTATACAAAACATTGAAAGTAAAATAACGTTCAACACTTTAAGCGATAACAAATTACTTTCAGCCATAAATATAAGCAAATATTTTTGAAGTAAGTGCTAACGTTTTTTAACGTTTAATTATTTTGTGAAGTTAAATTTTAACTGTGTTGTTTTTATAACGCACAATATTATCTATATAATCTTAAATAAACGTGCTTAAACCAATTGAATATCGCATTATATATCGCCAACACAAAGACAATTGAAATATTGTGACTGCCAAGAGATTATACTTAATTATTACGATAAACTTCACAGGACAATCAGCGTAATGGTTATTTTTAGTTCATATTTTAGGTTTCTCTAACGTTTAATTTACCCGTAAAATTTTATTAAAGAATTCGCGTTATTTTAGTGTATCAATGGATCCTTGCTTTGAAAACAATAATGGAATAAAAGTTTTATTAACGTTCAATTAAATGTTGGTGATTAAGCACCGTAAAATTTTTCAACGAAAAACGTTTGTTACACGTTCACAACGTTATCCATATCGTTGGGTAGCTGTCATAAAATCCTTTCATAATTTCAACATTCGACATTTTCCTGTTAAGTTCATTTTACGTTCTGGAAGTCCGGTATATGGGTCTTAGTAGTTAAAAATAAGAAAAAATCGAATATAGCCTTAAGGTAGACATCCAAGAGAGAGAGAGAGATCCGATAAACAAGTATTTATGTTTGGCTAGAATTTTGCAAACAATTGAAATTACTGCGTGAAAATTCACATCACTAAATACACCTATCATAGCTCAACTTAGGTCAAAAGCCAAAAATCTCTCTCGAACGTGCCCACCTTAAGGTTTGAAGTTATTTGGAATTTTTGGTTTTTAGAATATCTCAAAACCGTTAATATATGTGCATAAATAATTTTGCTAGAAATTTTCCTGAACTAAAATTTAAAAAATATGTATAAAATAAATAATCATTCTATTTCTATTCAGGTTAATATTTAGCATATATTACATAACCCAACACTTCAATTAACGGAACGTTCTTGACGCACAAACAAATTATTGAGTAGTTTCAATTCTCCGAAATGGACCATTTTAAGAAAAATTATAAAATCTTTACTTTCTCACACTCCTGTGTGGGCCTTCGATCTGAAATGATTCGCACACAACCTTTTATGGAGTTAAATAAAACGATCAACCGTTTCGGTGATTGTGTTTTATATGTGATGCCGTAATTGAACGTACACGGAATCTGGTTTAACGTTACGTTAAGGTCTGTTTTTAGGCCCATTGAAATTTTCTGTCTCATACAGGGCGAATGCTGAATATTTGCATCAAATGAAACTGAAACTACTGAAAACATAAACTGTAATCAAACATAATATTTTTAGTCGCAAACTCCTCTATAAATTCTTATTTTACTATAAGGAAAGTAACCAGACTGCAACCAAAGTTACAAATCTGGCGCGTTAAGTGTAATAATTGCATATTACCATCAAAACGCTAATGCTTTGATTGCAACAAACACCAGCCGAAAGACTGATCCTACTTAAAGGAGCTCCCTTGCCAGTCGTCACACACCACTTGCAGACTGCAGTTTCGAACTGTTGGCTCTCCTCAGTGCAAGGAAGCTCCTTTAAGTAGGATCAGTCTTTCGGCTGGTGTTTGTTGCAATCGAAGCATTAGCGTTTTGATGGTAATATGCAATTATTACACTTAACGCGCCAGATTTGTAACTTTGGTTGCAGTCTGGTTACTTTCCTTATAGTAAAATAAGGATTTATAGAGGAGTTTGCGACTAAAAATATTATGTTTAATATTCCGCCCTCTAAAAGCACATTTGAACTATAAACTGTAATTATTTGACACTGAAGTTCTGTCAACCAAGATGGCATCATCTGGAGATAATTAAAGCTGATACATCAATCGAGTTATTGGAGGAAAATAAAAACTTCATAACGTTTAATATTGGAGATCATCCAAAAATAAAAAAAATTCAAGAACAAATATAAATATAGCAGTATCATTATATCAAGGAGAATTGTCTAAGAGATTATACATTTTTTAGGTAGACAGATAGATAGAAAGATATGATATTTATTAATACTTTATATATTGGAGTATTTACACAAGTCCTCAAGAAGATAAAATATAAATATTCAATGACAAATATCTAAAGACAGTTAAATAAATTAACAAATAATTGTAAAGAACGTTGTCAAATAGTTATATAAGACAAGTCAGATAATAAATATTCATTAAGATCTTAAAAAGCGTTTTCGAGTAGATATTTTTTTAATACACGATCATATTGTAGTTTTTGAATACGGCAGTATGTTAAAAAATGTTATGGTATAGTAGTAGCCTGGGGCATTTCTCGTCTTCGACAAATGCAGAAAATTATGATTAATTTTCTTATTATTCTTTGTTGAATAGGAATGTAACAGGTCACGTCTTACGTATTTATCCTGATTTTCTTTAATGTATAGGAGGCAATGTAAAATGTAGATGCTAGGTAATGTTAATATTGAAAGCATCCTTATATTCGTCTCTAAAGCCTAAGTCTGCTATAACTCTTATCGCTTTTTTATGCATAACTTGAGGGGTATATATCCCCAAACCAAAATTGCATATTGAAAGAGTTGAATGAATAAGGCCGTGATAGGCTGTTAATAAAGTCTACTATGATACAATGTTTATCAGACTGCGTAGTAAAAAGATGTTGCTGGACACTTTTTTGCAAACATATACTACATTCAAAGGACAAATTGTGGTTTAAGTAGACTTCTAAGAACTTTACGTTGTCAGGCATATTCTTATCGACAGTATGTTACCTTGGGTTAAAAACTATAGATTATGTCTTTTTTCTATTTAAGACTAATTGATTACTAAGAATTTTCGATTCAATTTCAAGAGCATTAGATAATATGGTGTTGATGTAATGGTGTTTGTAAATCATATTGTCGGCAAAAAAGCGGCATTAGGTTCAGATGTACAGTTAGGTAAGTCATTCATGTAAATAAGGAACAGTATCGGAGCCAAAACTGACCCTTGGAGAACGCCAATGTTTGTCTCGATTATATTTCATTTCTTGATTAGATATTGTATATATTGGGACCTATCCTCAAGATATGATTTTACCGGATTACTACTACTACTTGTCGAAAATTTGTAGAAGGATAATTTACTTATTAAGATGTTATAGGACACGCAGTCGAAGGCTTATTACATCTATTAAAGTATTTATTGCCAACATTGTGCTTTTCTTTGCTCTAAAGCCAAACTGACAGTTAAAAAGATTACATCTTTCAAAGTAAAACCTAATTTGTAATTTTACTATTTCAAATATTTTAGCAAACACAGGAATAACGGCAATTGGTATGTGGTTGGCAGGATCATCAATACAGCCTTTCCTGTGTATAGGTACCACTTTTGACAACTTTAGTATCTTTGGAAATACACTGCATTTGATACATTGGTTTATTAATTCTGTTAAAGGTACAAGAATAATGTATTTAATGAAATTTAAGATTCTAGTACTTATGCCATATTATAATAAATAATAATAATAATAAATAACACTGCAGGTAATTACAACCCCCTTTATCTCGGAAGGCTCTAGAAGAGCCTTGTGTGGGAGGGGGATACACATTTAGAGATAAGGGACACACACCCAATATCCGTGTATAATGGAAACATCCCTCTCACAGCATTTTCCACTGCCACGACCGGGGATCGAACCCGCAACTTTTGGGTGAGAGGCAAGTGCACTTACCTCTCGACCACCAGTCATACTATGGATCTTTACAATGTATATTTTTCAAATTATCAATTATATCGATATCTAGGACATTTATGGACGTTACTTGTGAAAAACCAGATTCCTTGTCTAGGTTGCACACCATTAGATTAGATTAGATTAGATTAGCAAAGGAGCTGGTTGTTTAGCCATTACCACCGCGACCTTTTCAGGTCTATTGTGATGCTCCCAGGATATCTTCTTTATAGTACCTCATCCAGCTTTGTCCTTTGTAATAGACTCCATAGCTTTGATAAAGGCCCTTTTATATAGCTGTCCGCCCTTGGTTTTTCTTCTCCGAGTACTTGGAATCTCAGCCTCACCAGGCCTTCACAGTGGCACAATGCGTGAACTGAGGTTTCCTCTTCTTCTTGGCAGAATCTGCATGTCACGTCCTCTGCCAGGCCCATTAGACTCATGTGTCTATTGAACCAGCAGTGGCCAGTTAGAAGACCTACTATTACTCTGATGGCCATCCTATTCTGGCTTAGTAGGTCTTCCGTAAATTTGGCCGAACGTTCTTTAATGAACTCCTTGGCCTGTCTCTGTCTTGGGAGATTCCTCCACCATTCCAGAGATTTATTTTGCACCCATTCCTTAAGGGCTGCTCGTATGCATGGCTTTGCCACGCCACAAAAGGGCTCGGGTCCTATTGGGGCTTCAAGTGCTCCTTCCTTGACCAGTTGGTCAGCCTTTTCGTTTCCTCTGTGTCCCTCGTGTCCTGGTACCCATGCTAGGGTCACTCTGTTCTGACTTCCCTGCTCTGTAAGGGCCGTCAAGCAGTCCCACACCAATCTTGGAGTTGATTTGCATGGAACTGATTGCTTTTATTGCCGCTTGGCTATCAGAGAAAATGGCAATCGACTGGTTAACAGTACCTTGTCCTATTATCTCCCTTGCGCAACAGTGTATGGCGATCACTTCAGCCTGAAACACCGTTGCGTATTTCCCTAGATTTATCGGGATATTGGCTTTTGACCTTGTCCCGTAAATCCCGGCTCCGACTCCTTGTTCTGTCTTGGAGCCATCAGTGTACCAGACTGTTTGTGCTGTTATGGGAGAACCGTTTTTCCAATCCTCCCTGTCTGGTATAACAGTCTAAAAGTTCTTGTTGAAGCTGTACCTGGGGACCATTACATCCGTGGGCATGCCTAGAATGGGATCTGCCCTCATCTCCGAGTATAACTTCTGATACTCCATCCCGTGTTGCTGGCTAATTGGCGTTTGGCCTTGCATTAACCTGTGCACCACTGACCGACACCATAGTGTTATCTAAATAGATGCTGCTGCTAAAATAATACAAGAAGTGGAATCGATCTGGCACGAAAAAAGCTCCAAAACGATAGTGTTTTTTTTTCTGGGTTGTGAAAATGGACATTAAAATCTCCCGTGACAACTGTATTCATACCTTTTTGAGAAAGAATATTTAAAGCACTGGAAAGTTGTTGCAAAAAAATATCCTGTGCACCCAATATTAGTGATCTATACACCGTTATAATTTGAATTTCATTATCACACACAATTCCAGATTGCAGACTTTGTATAAAATAAAATCCGCGAATATATTTATTTAGTAGAAATTTATCACTTCACATGGAGAGTTAAAAACAAACAAAATAAAACTACAGAACAGAAACGGTAATGACCGCATCGTCATAAAAAGTATTTCCTACAAATGTACAGCTTATTTAAATTTACAGCTCATTTTTAGAATACATTTATCGGTCTTAAATGTCAGCATAAAAATAATGGTGTGTAAGTTACATATTTTTATAGAATTTTGGTGGTGTAATAAAACTTAACGCTTTTAAATTCAATTTAGCCAGTTTTATGTTCGACTGCGGCCGCTTATTAAATATTTTGCACCTATAAATACCTAAATGTAAAGGATATTTTATGATTTGTTAATAAATATTACATTTAAATTAGGAAGTAACTTTTGTGTTATCCTTGCTTATTGCCATGCAAAAAAAGTATAGTAACTGCATTCTCCAGTGACTAAATAGCTTTACTTTAGAGTATATAACAGTTATAAATCTGTTAAATGTGTTATTGGAGTTCCTCAAGGATCTAGACTGGAACACCTTTTCTTTGTTATTTATGTGAATAACATTGTCGATGGGTTAGATGCATGCTTTTTATTTTAAACCAGGATCTCAAGTTGTATTTTACCAGAAAATCAACTGACAACTTGTTGCATCAAGTTAATATTTCGTCAAAAATGTTTGTAGTTAGTCAAAAGCAACTGAATGTCCAAAAGTAGAATATCACATACGAATACATGTATAATATACATGATATAGATAATGAAAATATAACAGTAGATCCCTACGCAACTTTAGGTTTTGCTGTATACGATATTCGTAATTTCACCACTGACCAATGTGTTCAAACTCAATAACTTTGATGGAAGTTTTAGAATGGGGCAAACTAACTTAATGTATAAATACACGGTTTTATTCTTAAGGCAATTTGCTGCATATTTCGTTTTGCCCTGTCTTGGCGGTAAGTTTAAAATTAGATTGATAGAAATAAAATCTACTGCAACCGGAGCCGATAAAATTATTATTCACATGTTATTTCTCTGTGGTCCTTATATATTATCTTTTGTTTCACATATTATTAATTCTTGACTTATTGAAGGTGTTTTCCCTGACTCATGGAAACTAAAAAAAATCTATAACTAGTTTAAGTGAACTTCGTCCCATTTCAATTTTGCCAATTCTGTCGAAAGTATTAGAGAAAGTTATGAAATTTCAAATTTACTCGGATATTAATGAGTACGATGTTCCTTCGATAAGGACCAGAACATAGCTGTACCACAATTTTATTAGAGGTTACAGATGATTTATTCAGAGATATTGATAATAACAAGACTGAGGCTTTAATATTACTAGATTACTCGAAAGCTAAGATATTACTGTCAACTTGCATTTCATAGGATGCTCTGAATATTCTTTAAAACATTTTGAAAGTTATCTTCTTAATCGTGAGCAGTCTGTGGTGACTAATAATGGTATTTCTGCCTTAAAACCAATTCCAATTAGGTGCGGAGTACCTCAGGGTTCAGTATTAGGTCCCGTTCTGTTATCTCTGTACATATGTGATTTTATCGAATGTATAAATCATGGTAAGACTTATTTATACGCCGATGATACTCAAATTAAATATTCCTTTGACTATCGTGACTATCTCTTAGCCAATGACATGATTAATCAGGAACTCAAGCGGCTTAAATCTACTGTACTAATATTTGCGTCACTCTATTCAAGACCTGTTGAAAATTGCTATTTATGACAATATGCTGCCCTGTACGAAAGTATGTAGAAGTAGAAATCTAGATTTAGAGCTTGACATTGATTTGGGCTTTAAAAATCTTGTAATTAAATGCTTAAAGAGAGCATATAGTAATCTTAAAATGTTATTCCCGAATCTCCACATTATTATAGCTGAAATAATAAGTTCGCGACACATAAAAAACGCAACAAAAACTTTACGATCTCATTAAAATACCGGTACTCTCTGAAGTGCTGTTCACAAATTGACTCGCTTTCCTTTAAAGGTTTTTAACGTGCGTCGGGTCGTTTGAAGACAGGATGCCGCCATGACCCGCGGCGATAATAATTATGTCGTAAAGTTTTTGTTGCGTTTTTTGAGTGTAGGGAAGTCATTACTTGGACTATACATGTTCTTCTAAAATCTTATTATCAGATACGCTAGTTCTAAGTCATTTTAACTTTTGCGATGTTGTTTATAGTCCTTGCCTCTACAGCGAAGACTCAAATTTAAATATGGCATTCGTAAATTTGCTAGAATTTCACATTAAAATTAAAAGACGCCAACTGGTTAGATATGAAATCTCCACGGAAATTATATTCGGCCAAAATCTCCACTAAAATATCATCTGGTACAAGACCCTTCCATATTTTTTTTACAAAGTTACTTATAGCAGCGACATTCATAATGTTAATATTATATCAATTTAAAAGATCTTACAAGAAATTGTTGTATGAAAGATTTACTTGAATAATTTTTACTTATTTATTTACTTTGTAATACTCAGATTTTTCTATGTGCATCTATTTCAAGTGCTGATGCTTTGTATCAGTTTTACTGTCTGTCAGTCCTCTTTTGTAGTTTATAACTCATATCTCTCATTCTTGTGGTTGTTTAGATATTATGTCTATGTTGTTATACATTGCAAAAAAATTATTTATTATTATTATTATTAACAAATCAGACTATTGGACAAGACAAATCCATCTAGCAACTCTTATAAATACATTTCTATTGTGTGGGCTAAATGTTTCTTTTGCTGTTCTCTAATTATTCATATAGAATTGTATTCAATACTAGCTAAGCTTAAGTTACCATTAATTGGAAATTGTATATTATTTCTGTATTGTTTCAATTGGATTTATTGGGTGAGGTAACGTAAAAATAAAACGAAATGAATATGGAAATTATTTGAAACAATTACTATAAACAAATTTTAAGAAGCTCTTCTCCAGTCTGACACTCACGTTTCTTTGCTCTTAGAGGTTTTAAGAAAATTATTCATTAAGTGAAAAAGAGATGTAGACTAGGCACAATGGAGTTCCGTTGCATTACTAGATAATACACGTTCATCCACGATGAAGAAATCTTTCTGCTTCATTAAGACGACTAAAGTGTAATGGTTCTGGGCCGTCACACTTTTCCGATCTATATCCTATAGAGTATTGCGTTACGTATAGTGTGTCTTATTATATGATAACCGCGCACCGGGGGTATTACTTGGAAAGTTCTATTTTAGAAGAACTAAATATTTTTAAACGATAGACCATAAATATACTTGAAAGAAAAATGATGCGAAAAAGGCGCAAGTATCTGACTTTCTCATACAAACAAAAGGGCGATATAATAAAACTTTTAAATGAAACCTTAATTGTCTAGACAATTACGCGAACACATTAGCATATCTATTGAAATAAACCAGCCAATAAAAGTTTCCAACGCTAGCTAAACTTATCCTTATTTACATAAATAATTTAAATACTTACATAACACAATAAAAATTTATATGAACCCATTGATTTGTATCTAAAGAGCTAGGCTAAAATTAATAGTTGTAATAAAAATCATGCTGCGAAGAGAAGGTGACACTTTGTCGAAAAGAGTTTATGCAATTTGCATTTTAAAATCTGGTTATCGACCTCTGTTGTATAAAGAAAGAATCAGTTGTTATGTTATGGATACTTTCAGTTTTTAAGATATCGTGGATCGTGATTGTGTCGTGTTCCTCGCCGTCTGACTACTAATGCTCGAACCTGTAATTAAAAACTTTTTGTTTCATTTCATTAGAATTAAATAATACCTAATATTCTAATGACTATCTAATTGCTCACGATTTTATTTTTTTAAACCCATTTTAATTCGGTTTAGGGGACTGCCGGCGGCATTGTTTAATCGCTTGCTTTATTTCGAGTATTGAAATATAGGAAATGTAATTCATTTCACTTTCCAACAATGCCTTTATAATAGAGCAATAGCTTCTGATGTTTTCAAAAGTTTTCTGAGAACCTTCTTTAACTCGATCGGAACTTTTTCCTGTGTAACGAGAGAGAGCTATGCGAAGTCCGGGTCCTAACTTTTTCGTATAATTCCCATGTTACACAATCAATAAATAACACCACAAGTAATTACAACCCCCTATATCCCGGAAGGCTCTAAAAGAGCCTTGTGTGTGAGGGGGCTACACATTTAGAGACAAGGGACATACACCCAATATTCTTGTATAGTGGAAAAATCCCTCTCACAGTATTGCCACGACCGGGGATAGAACCCGGAACTTTTGGGTGAGAGGCAAGTGCGCTCACCTCTCCACCACCAGTCATGTGTTTAGTGTCTGAGAACCAGTTTCAGAAAACAACAAAAACCCTTAAACACCAGTCTGGGATCTACGACCTACTAACATGCTTTCTGTTCCTCTACAAATTACAGAATTTACTGCATATGAATAACTTTCTGAATATGTTTTCATAAATTACACATTTTTTAAATTTTATGCATCAAAAATCAATCTAAAAAAAAATTCATACATTCCTAAAAGATAACTGAGCATCAATTTCTACTTCCTCATGTTACACGTAAAAGCAGTAAAATTAACAAATTATTTACATTTTTCGTTACAGCATAATGAAAACGAATTATATAGTTGGCGCCCATTGAGTTGGTCATGGCCGCGGCCCACGAGTGTTCATTGTCTCAACGCCAACTAGAAATCAAGATGTTAAATATGGTGATGCACACATATATATATCCATCCGGACGGACAGTTTATTTTTCAAAATCTGACACAATTAAACTCAAAAGTGCTAATTATGTTACCTTGCCTTAGAGGTTAATATTATGCGACTTCTACTTTCAATGATGACTATAAAGGTTGAACTTGCATTTACTTCGAAACTAAAGGCTAAAGGAAATTGATGTAAATATTTAATTTTACTAATGATAAGGCAATACTTCTTAAAGCCGCGAAAAAATGTGAATAAATCGAGAAGAAGTTGAAAGGAAAAGAAAATTCGATTTGAAGTTCGATTACAATTTACTTTAAAAAACATATTGCTTACCATTTACTTCACATGTTAACATTCTACCTTATTTTGAACTATTAAGTATTGAAAATTATTTAAATATATCAGAAGTAGAATCAGTGACATGATAATAATAATAATAATATTTATTGGTGTATAAAACAGAAATTGTTTAATTATAACATATACTAAGTCAATAATACAGGAAATACATACATAAAAAATATATACAGTAAAAAAAAATTGGGTAAAATATAGATAAAAGGTTCAAAACTGCGGGTGCAGCGAAGTCACATTAAGAAACACATGAAATTAAGGGCACCTAATCGAGCCAGTACTTATTTAAAGAAAGAAATCATCAACCTCATAAAAAAAATTTTCCAGTATTATTTTTTTTCAATTTTAATTTAGAAACATGTAAATTTGGAGAAAGTTTTATGTCCTCTCTTAGAGCAAAAAATTTGCAACCATTGTAATAAAAGCTTCTTTGGTACAAAGTTGTTCGGTGAGATTGTGGCTGTAATAGTCCTTTAAACCTTGTATTGTGGTTATGGCTGACTTGATTGGCAAAAAAAATATGCCGATTCTTGTAAACAAATGTACAGACCTCCAAAATATAGATACCTGCTACAGTTAATATTTTCAAGTTTTTGAAAGAAGTACGACAGCTCTCACGAAAACCTAAGCCAGCAATAATTCGTATAGCATACTTCTGCAAAATGAATACTCGACTTATATGCACACTGTTGCCCCAGTTCGTTATACCATATTTCAAATGTGAGTGGAAATTTGCATAATAGAGGCTCATGTGTACATCACGACTGCAGTGTAATGACATAAACCTCAAACCATAACCGTTGCTTCGCAATTTATTACACAAAATATTTATATGGTTTTCCCAATCCAAGTAGCTATCAAATGTTATGCCTAGCATTTTGACCGATTCACAGAAAGTTATATCACTTCCATTAAAAACTGACATATTCAGATTTCTGTGTAAAGTAAACAACAGCATATTAGTTTTATCTTTATTTAAATTAAGCTCGTTTTCCTTAGACCAATGAACTACCTGTGAGTACGCTAACTCAGCGGAGTTTTTAATAACATTTAAGTCATTATCAATGATTAAAATATTTGTATCATCCGCATAACAGACACAGTGAATATTTGGCATTTTATTTAAATATGTTATTAAATAATTAGCAAATATATTAAAAAGTAGAGGTCCCAAAACAGATCCCTGAGGAACTCCATGCGTTATGTTGCATACAACACTGGTTATGTCATAATTTAATTTTACGATCTGTGTTCTATTGTTTAGGTAAGAGGAAAAGAGGTTTAAAACAACTCCTCTGACTCCGTACCTGTCTAACCTATTCAATAAAATTTCATAGTCAACAATATCAAAAGCACGGGAGAAATCGATAAATAATCCTAAGGCATATTGCTTGTTATCGAGGGCATTAACAATTAAGTCTTGGAACTCACAGAGTGCTGATTCGGTGCTCTTGTTTTTAGAGAAGCCATGTTGACAGACAGATAGTAAATTATTCTGATACAAAAATGAAGACAACTGATCTTTGATAGCAAGTTCAAAAAGTTTAGAAAAACTGGAAAGCAAACTGATGGCTCTGTAATTTCCGTAATCATTAGGATCACCTTTTTTATATAAAGGTTGAACAATAGCTAACTTGAAAATGTCTGGAAAATTTCCGGTGTTAAAAGATAAGTTTATCAAAAAAGCCAATGGCTGACAGATACTCAATTTAGAACGTTTAATTAAATTATTGGAAATATTATCGTATCCACAAGAGTTAGACGATTTCAGTTTATTTATTAAAGATAATATATCAGATGATAAAACTGGTTTTAAAAAAGTGATCGTTCAATGTTTAAGTAACGCCAAAAAACTGTGTCTAACTGTTCCCTTTACATAAAAATCAAGGTATAGAGGTTATTTCCCGATAAATTATACTATTCTATTCTATTATTTTATAGATATCTTTTGGATTTTAGAAAAGTTAATGTATTAGGATATCTATAAAACATAGATATCTGTTACACAATTCAAATTTACAGCTCTTCATTTTTAAGTACAATCAGATACATACGTACAAAATATAAAGATTAGAAATTAGCAATATTAATAGATTTTCATTTTCTCATTACTTACTTTCAGCTGAATACTGAAAATATGACTTCTACATCAAAAATATTCCCGCAATTCGATTTTCTGTCGAAATAAAAAAATGTACCACTATAGAACGTGATTCTGAAGTAATGTTATTCAATAATTTATGAGCATAAAATAAATCAACTCAGATCATATTCATCAAACAATACCAGCATGATATCACGACAATTGAATTTGATTTGTTGGCCCGTTGGGATCCCACTAACCTATTAATATACAGTATTATAATCTTAACAGTACCTGATTAAAGAATGTTGCTATTTCCTATCCGCTATTGTTTTGTCAAATATTATATGGTTTAAAATAAAAGGACAAGGTTCTGCTTTAGAAATTCCGTAATTAAATTTTTAACAAGGCGAAATTCTCTAAAAATTTCAAATCAGTTCAACACAGGTTGAAAATTATTAAAGTCAAATCCAAAACAATTTTGGTCGTATATAAACTCTCAAATAAGTGAAATTGTACTCCGGGTACAACGAAATATGATATTACGTCTAACGACTGTAATTAACATTTTTCCAATCGGTTCCAAAATCATATCTAGTAATAGAAATAAATACGTTCAATGCCAAGGTTATAAGTCGGAAAAATTAATTTTACTGTCGGGTGTACCGCAAGGATCGGCGCTTGGCCCGATGCTGTTCAATATCTTTATAAATAACATTATGCTTGACCATCACTGTCTTGTTTTAATGTACGCTGATGACAAAGATATTTAATACCCATCATTGGTATCCTGACTGCTTAGTTTTAGAGAACGATGTTACTTTGGCTCACAAATAATGTGTGGGAAACAAGTTGCTGCTAAATATTGAGGAACATGACGTGATTACGTACCCGGAATGTCAATCTGCCATTCAGCATAATTATTTTATACTCGATATTAATTTGAATAGACAATACATTTTCAAAAGCGTAGGAGCTATTTTTGATAATTACCTTAGTTTTTCCAATCGACTTGATAACATCACTACCTATGCCTTTAAAACTCTTGGTTTTCTTACTGTAGACATGGGAAATAAACATTGTATATCACGCTAGTTAGAGGTAAACAAGAATGTGCCAGTATAATTTGAAATCCCTATTACCACATATAAATACAGTGTAGAATACATTCAAACACGTTTCTTAAAGTACATAGACTTTATAAATCACATTTATCCGTTAATAGATAATAACATACTGCTTAACAGATTTTCGTACAGTAGCCTCAAAAATCGCAGGCAGTTACATAGTATAGCTTAAAACAGGATGTTTTCATTGAGGAGGAAGTGAGGAAGAACACCCAGTTCAAGTGATGTATTTTTAAATCAAAGTGAACTTGCATGTCGCTTTAATTTAAAAAAAAATAGTTCACCAACGAAATCTAAGGCAATCTAATCTAAATTTATAATTACCTACGTCTAGTAAAAAATGACAGGGATATCAAATCAGACAAATAGGTGGGATGTGATAGGCAGTCTAATTAATTAATGTAAAAAACTTTTTTAAATTTATTAACACTAAGTTTAAATTAGGATAAGATGATGATTTGGCATTTGTTTACGAGTAAATAATGAACATAACTCAAATTATTCTTGTGTTTTCACTAATCATCATTCGTTAATTTAGCCAATCTGGTGGATAGGAGCAGGTAAAGTAATATTATAATAATAGTAATAGTAAATACTTTGTAGAAATTTAATAAATTATTATTGAAGCAAAATATTAACGTGACTGAAGTGACTTTTGTGAATTGCTAGTTTCTTTAAATAATTTTATATTTTGGTTTTATTATTTATTGTTGCATTATTGGCCGACACATACCGAGTGGTTCACTTAAAATAAGACAGTAAAAATCTCCCAGAAACAAGGCATTTTTGAAAAGAGTTAATTGATAATAATAGATAAACAAAGCCGATTCTGCGCTGCAGAATATTCAGTTTTCAGATAATTTCAGGAGAGACCCAAACTTGAGCTCATGGACAACGATATCTGAGCTGAAGAATTTTTGTAGCAGCTGAAGAGCTAAAGACCTTTTGCAACAGCCTCTAGTCATTATCGTCAGGAATGAAGATTTCTTGCACCATCCTCTGGTCATTGTCGTCAGGATGGCTTGAATAACAAAAATCCCAAGTCTACAATTAATGATGTCACATCCCCGCGTTATAAAAAAGCATGGAGTTTATATAAAGAACAAAAATGGCTACCTCCAGTACAAAGAAGAAACAAAGACGGTTACTGACAGACTACAACAAATATACCTTTAAAGTAAAGCTGCTTTCTATAAAGACATCACTCATCTTTGTTTTTTTTATATACTTGCAGTAGCCACCTTTGTTTATCTATAACCCGGCGCTGTGACATCATTAACTGTGAACTTGGGACTTCTTCCGTCACTCGAACTATCTTCTTCTTAAGCTCTGCCGACAATGACCAAGGCTCAAGTCTACATCTTTTCTGATGACATCCGAAAACTAGATGGAACGTGGCGCAGAATCGGATTTACTTATCTACTGATATCGGGAGGAACGAAATGACGTTATTTATTTTTGACTCGGTGGAAGTTTTCAAGGCCATTTCAAGGTCGAATATGTGTTTTGAAACCTAAATCATTATTCTCTATTACGGCATATAATTCGACGAAAGAAGCAAGCAATATTCGTTCCAATTTTTTCCTGATGTATTAAACAAAACATGAGGCTTTTGTACTTTGAAGAATTGTTTTACTCAAACCCAGCAACTTTAGAGAGATAATTCTGGGAACAAAAATGTTTATTTTGAATAGTTGAGTATTATTTCAGAATTTTTTTACCAACGTTCATTTTAATTTATTCGTCAGCCTTATTTATTCAACAAAGAAATTTTTACAAAAGCAAATAGTTGATGTAGGACGTGCATCTCTGTAGGCGTTTTTTAAATAATATATTGCGTTGTTTATATATTTTTTTAACCACAGAGAACTAAATAACTAACGACATAATTTCATGTTAAAAATTTGGATATGGCTTGGAGATATTTAACCTTCTGAGTAGAAACTGATTGATTAATTGTCTAGGATCTAATCTGGGACTATATTTTGTATCAGTAAATTAACAATTTAAGTTTAGACATCAACAATTCCAATACTTCTCAATATTTTCTCAGGTTTTCATGATTATAATTTTAATTATAATACCGGACATCTAAAAAAAGAATAGAACTATTTTATAATATCGGTAATTACCTATCTAATATGTGTTTATTATTATACAATTAAATCTTAAGTTAACCATAATTTATGTGATGTATTTCCAGATTTGTGTGCGATCAACAAATATTTAAAGTTGTCCAAATAAAGTTGAAATACCATTATGACGACTTTAGCAGTTTCTAAGGTCAAATAGGGTCAAAATTACTAACGACTATGATAAACAGACACATTTATATTCAAGCATGTTCTTTATTTTTTACAAGAATTGTTAAATTTTTAATTTGGCATTCCTCTGTAGAATAAAAGTAGTACTATTCGCGGAGAATAAAAATAACTCTAAATTGTAAATATTTCTTTGAATTTGAAAAAGTTAATATTCAGTATTAAAGTAGTATAGTACTGCGCAAATGGCTTAAAAGATAATTATCAAAAATTAAAATCTCTTTATTAAACTGTTAACAAACTGAATTTTGCAGTTAATATACGACTTCCCGCATATCATCCGACAATATAAAATATCTGGAAGTTGTCAACTGAAACTAGAGCCTGTGACCAAGCAGTGCCCAGAAGATGATAGGCGTGGACCAAAGGGGGAGTGGAGTGTATTGGTAGATGATATCAACAATCTCAGGAGGCAATGTGTGGCAGCCAGAAGACGGTGTGGTAGGGAAAATAGGAGGCAAGGAAGAGAAGGCGAAAACAAAACTACCGAGAAGCAAGGAAGAAGACTCAGAGATGCTATAAAAAATTTCAAAATGAATAAATGGAGCGAAATTGACATTGATAGGAACGTGTAGGGTGACGGGTATAAAATTGCCACCCGAAGTATGAAAGCCACCCCTCCCGCAATCCCAGGGGAAAGGATAGAGGAAGTAGTCAGATGGAGAGCCACGGAAGTGGGGACGTGTCCCTCTTTACGGAGGAAGAGCTTAATACTGCTTGTAGCAGGCTTAAAAGCGGTAAAGCTCCGGGTCCAGATGATAGTTGAGAACAGAAAGGGGGATTGGCGGATAATCGGTACGGCTTTAGGAAAGGCACATCAACGGTGGATGCTGTAAAGAGGATTACGGAGATTGTGAGAGAGGCCACGAACTCTAAAACGATCTGTGCAGTAATGACCTTGGATGTCAGAAGTCTGAGGAGAATGGGAATGGAAATACTTGATCAGAAGCACTAAGAGCTATCTGGAGTACAGAAGAATTGGATGGGAGGCAGAAAATAGTGCACACTGAAAGAAGGTGACCTGCGGGGTTCTACAAGGATCGGTTCTGGGTCCGACCCTGTGGAATTTAATGTTCAATGACGTTTTACAGCTGCCCCTGGCGGGCAGCGGGATGGGGTAGAGGTAGATGAAATCATTAGGAGAATAGAGTCGTGGTTAAATGGGGTGCAATTAGAACTAGCCCCAGAGGAAAAAGAGTGCATCAGCATTGCCAGGAAGAGAGTTCTACCACCATCCATAGTAAGAGTAGGGCAGGTGGAGATTAGACCTAGCAGGGGCTTAAGATATCTAGGAATATGGTTAGACCCGCGGCTAACCTATTGGTTACATGCATTGAAGACAGCAGAAAAAGCGAGAAAAGCTACCTCTGCCTTAGGGAGACTTATGAGTAACACGTATGGGCCCAAGGCTAGCAAAATAAGGTAATGTGCAGTATGGTGCATTTCATTTTACTGTATGCAGCCCCAGTATGGGAGAGTTCGATGGCGGTACAGAGCACGAGAATGAGGCTTGAGAGAGTACAGTGGAGTGCTGCACTCAGAGTTTGCAGTGCTAACAGAACTGTGTCATACGAAGCAGTCCTGTTGCTAGCGGGTGTCCCCCTCGACACTACCCGGTGCGGCAGACCCTAGCGCCCTGGATTTTCCCTCCGCCATATAGAAAAAACTGAAACTGACACATATTAAAAAAAAATTGTTAAAATGTTTGCAGAAAACAGGGAAAAGAGCAAAAGTTACATAATGACAGTGAATATTAAAAAGCTGATAAGTCGAAAATAACACAAAATATTAGAAACGATACTAATGATAAAGATAATAATTTAAATGAATATTTTATCAAAATATAGTGAATAACCCTATGCAAATAGGGCAAACTGATATTACTAATTGACGTGTTCTTATATTTTTGTGAACGTATAACAGAAGAAAATTTATATATTTTATGCAGTTCTTTTGGGACACACTGTATATCTGCCTATAAAGTCTTACAAAGTAAGAAGCCTATATTTCATATTTGATACGAGTCATGTGCTGCCATAGTCTAGTTGTAATTAAATATTTAGTTTGTCCGATATACTTTACATTACAATTTTTATAACAAATTTTGTACAGATTGGACATTTCGCTTGCTACCATTTGGACTGTCTAAAAATTGCAAATTGTTGGACATGTGAAAAAAGGGTTTTTTGTACTTTGATATTACGTATTTAATTACAATATTTACTGTAATCATTAGTTTGTTTAGATCTTGTCCAACAAACTTAACAAAGTTCATTATAGCAGCTCTGTGAGTATCCTCGATATGACCGATCCCGATGATACACATTTGCATAATAAATTTAGTTAACTTCTCCGTAAAAAATGAGTATGGCGCTTTCCATAAAAGGCAGAACAAGTTTCACTGTTTTGACCGCGTCTGAGCAGCGCATTTTTTACGTGTTGGATTTTCAAGGTCATGCGATTTCCTTTTTCAGTTATGTAACCTTATATGGTTTACCACCGAACAATACCCGATATATTTGTTAGCCTTTTTCTCTCTGGCTGGTTCAGATTTAAAACAATACATTTTGCATTATTATGAATCATGCACAATGAGAAACTTGTAATGATAGCTTGAGCAGGTGACCCAATTATTGCAATATCATGAAGACAAGGTATTTGCAATTTCGGGTCAAGTTTATGCGGTTAAATTGTCTTAATCTACTCGTTAATCCTAAATTGTTTACTGTAGGTCAGCTATATTTTTTACAACTACGATATAAATGCACTTCTTATTTTTAGGACATGGCAACTAGACCCTGTAGGCCTTGTTCATTATTGTTCTCTGAATTCAGTTAGCATTGGGAATATGTTTAGGTTTATAGTATATTCACGTAATGTGGCTGCCTGCCTGTTATTAGCGTTAACTATAAACTCTGTGGGCAGTTCTAATAGGCCTGTATTGTCTAAATTGGATTTTAAGGAGACTAGAATAAACCAAAATAAAATATTTGTAGCAATTTCATTTTATTTAGATTTATAGAATGAAATTATCCTTTCACTATTGCGTCATCTAATAAGGCCAGTGCGGAGCCTATTTTCTGAGGCTAAAAATCGACAAAATTCTTAGCAAGCAGTATATGGGTTATCGGAAAATTTAGGATTAATGGTATATAAATCGATTGGACTCCAACAAATAACCAGAAGTAGGATGGGGATGGAAACAGGGTTGTTGTTTGGGGTGAAACGAGGTATTTTACGATTTTCGGCAAAACTAAACCTCCTATCGAAAGAAGTTAATTACAAAAGTTTAGATTATTGAAAGATCTATAACTTTTATTTCAACCATTTTTCAACAGAACCTCAAAGCTATTAAGAAAAACGCAAAAAACCAATTTTTTTATTTCTTATTTTTATCTCCCACAAAAATGATTCTATTTTAATGAAATTTGGGTAACATGAACATTCTTATGTCTTAAATAAGCTGTAATTTTTTTGAAGCGAAATATTTGTTTTTTGATTTTATGCGAATTTAATTGGAAAAAGCCTACTACTTTTCAATAAAAAAAGTTGATTAACAAAATTTTGATTTTCGAAAATTTTAAGACGGAATTTTTCGTCGTCGATACATCTACTTTAAGATGGTGTAAAAAATCATATTATTACTGGAAAAAAACAATAGAAAAAAATTGTCAAAAATGTGAAAAATAAAAACAATGATTTTTTCAAGGTAGAGTTTTCCGTAAATGTCACGAATTCTTCATTGCTTATTGAAATGAAGTATTGAGAGTGATGCAAATGGTAAAGTGTAAACGAACTTAATTGAAACCGTAGAAAAACTAAAAGCCGACAAAAACAGTCGGCATCTCTTTATTGTGCATGGGCGGAGGTAAATAGAAATACTTGTCATAAGAAAATGATAATATTTTCGGGCGTTATTATATTATCCTCTGTTTCAAATAGTCTCTAGAAAGCCATGGTAAATAATTAAAATAGGTACTGTTACATGGCCTATGTCCATTTAACAATTTTATATAATAACTGGTATTTTATTTATATTTAGCATCTGCATAGCATTTTGATTCGGTTTTTGTTATTTTACCTTTTATATAATAGTAAATATTTATAAATATGAACAATAACTAACTAAACTCCTACGCCTGATATTATAACAGGTATTTACCCACTGCACTGGCACATATCATAAGTCCACCGTTGACTACAGAGAAACGATTTACGAGTTTTTTTTTATGCTAGTAGGCCTGTGCGTTTTATTATCTTTAAACCAGTGCAGTCGTAGATGGTTCATTCAGGCTGATTACATTGCCAGTCTCGGACTCGCCTGCGCAGTTTCAACTACCATTCGAATCTCGATACCATTGCTAAATATATAGCACAAAATATCAAGTTCAAAGCGCACGGTCCTGTGCTTTAACACTGACCAGTTTCAATTATCCTCGTATAAAGTATAATCTCAATGTAATATCAAATAAGGGAACTTTGATTTACCGTTTAAGGTTCGGGCTGTTGAAAAACAATAATTTTACATAAAATAATTGCTAAAAATGACCGTTTTTATGCAACTAAACAAGCATCCATAGGCGACTTAACAGAACTTATAAAACTAATTTTTGGTAATTTGCATCGTATTTGCCAATAAAGAAGAGTCACAGGTGACATTTTCCATACTTTCAACTGTGATATTTTGAAAATATCAAGTGTTATTCATTATTTGATGGAGCTTCAATCCATAACGCTCTTATTGTACTGGAGTGCATTAACGATCATTTCTATAAAAGATGGTTAAGTCGCTCACCTCATTGAGTGGGCTCCCAGGTCTTCGGACATCACACCCTTAGATTTCTTTTTGTGGGGAACACTCGAAGAAGTCTACAAGACAAACTGATTTTTCATTTTCAATTTTTTATTATTTTTATTTGCATGGAAACTTAAATTTTCTCGGATTTTGATGAAACTTGGGATTTTTTCGATAAAAAAAATACCTAATATAACATCTTCACTTTTAGTATTACATGTCGTATCACGGTAGGCTTTAGAAAATCGTTTATATTCTCTACCGACGTGGCAAAATCAGTGGAGCGTTGCGATCCTGTTGGGTATACTCTGTATTAAAGCCTAATTTTGATTTTCTATAAAACTAAGGATAAGGCAAAAGCCTTTCTCGTAGATTGATAAAGAAACTGTATTACTGTAAACTCCACGAGTGTTGGCGAGCGGTGGGGACTGCAGGGGAATATAGTCGACCTATCGGAGAACACTACGATCACGTGCTGTAATAATTTATCACTGACACTGACAGTAACGTCCAATCATGATAGCGATGCGTACGCTGGGTCTATACCACTATCTACATACAAATTCCCCTACCCTCGCAAACACTCATGGCGTTTGCTGTACCTATAAATATCTGTTCAGATACGAGAAAAGTTGGTATTAGTTTTCCTTTAAACAAATATAGAAGATATTGATTTTATTTTTGGGTTGCAATATCTTCGTGATCTGTAACAAATATCTATAACAAATAATAATAATAAAGTATGAAGGTACCAGTTAATTATGAATACTTTCTTAGTTATTCAAAAAATTAAACGATATTTGATTAACGATGACAGATGGAATAGAATATTACATTATAAATACGATCATATTACCTATATTGTAATTAGTTAACATAAATTATACATGAATATGATTATATTTGCAATTTCCAATGAACCAGTCGGATACAACTAGCTGCACCTCATTGCGGGATGTAATTATAAAACTCCAGATATACTTGTTGTGAATTATAAGGGTCGTGTTTAATGATTGTGTAAAATCGTCAACAAAAAGTGAGTAATACTTCACAATCAAATTTTACTCAGAATCAACAATTTTTGTTTTGAGAAAAAAACACCCAATTATTATATTATAATAAAAAAAGAAACGAAGATAACGGATCGAGTCATACTTTATCTTTGTTTCTTTTCCAAATACATGTTATCAATTTCGGAAGATAAAAATGTTTTCAACTTGCCATACTCATTCTTGTAAATTTTCTAATTTTATTGACATAGCCTTAGGAAAGAATCCATATGTTCTACAATTATTATGGACCCCGCACATTTCTTATGGGAAATGGCCCCCGGTGAAACTCGCTGTAATCGATATATGTTATTCCTCTTAAGCTCCTGATCAAATGTCCTCATGGCCACAAGTTCGGAAAATGTACAGTTTTCCAGATATGGGGGGGGGAGTCGATTCTTCAGGATTTCTTCACTAACAGTATGGAGTCATGGTCGTTTCAATGCGGCTTCGCTAATGTTCTACGGGGATTTTTCGGCTCGTTGATTTCGAATCTGATGTCAAAAGTAGCATTTGACAGTTGACAGTTGTCAGTAGCAGTGTTAACTGTATTATCCGGAAAAAACTTATCACGACGATCCGGGAACATTGTGATCAATCTTTTCTGGATAATACAGCTAAAACTGCTACTGACAGCTGTCAACTGCCAAATATGCCACCTTCGACATCGTATTTGAAAACAGCGACCCCAAAAAACCCCTTTTATATATTCTGATAAATCTTTTCCGGGAAATACGGAGAGTTGACAGTGTTACCCGAAAAACCTCCCTAGAACACTAGCGAAGCCCCATTGAAAGGACCATGGCTCCATACTATTAGTGAGAAAATCCATGTACATTTTCCGATCTTGTGGCCATGAGGACTTTTGATCAGGAGCTCAAGAGGAATAACATATATTGGTTCCAGCGAGTTTCACCGGGGGCCATTTCTCGTAAGAAACGTGTCGGGCGCTTTGATCTTCATATTAATATATGTCGTTAGGAAATAGGTAAAGAGAACGTGGTGAAAACTTGAAACTAATCCATTTTTCCGTTTGTAAATTAGAACGAGTTAAAGGAAATTTTTGTCTTATCTTTTATCTAAACCAGTCAAAAGAGTCGTCATTATCGAGGAACAAGCCTATCAACACTTCTGTTAACGTCGCACTATTTTATCTCTACCAAAGTTCTCTCTTTATAAGCATCGCCATAGACTATGTTAGAGACTAGCCGAGGATTCTTCTATAGTTTTCGTACGTAATATCACTACTGCTTAGAGTTATCGTTAAAATTTTTTCAATAGCGTAGTTATCTAATAACATAAAGATTGTAAATTGACAGTTTACTATCTGATTAAATTAAGAACATTTTAACGAGAGGGATTTAATCTTTTATAATAAATTGCCCAATTTGCATAAATTATATTTTTCTTGGCAACGTAGCTCGAGAAAAAAATATATAGATAAAATTTTAAAGCACGAGCGGTATTTAATAATAATAGTAATAATAATTAACTTTATCGAGAAAACCATTTCATAAAATTAACACTTAAAAACATGTAAACTTAATAAACGACCAGTTATCTTAAAAGTTTTATTACTAATAATGACATTGGATTGGTGCGATGATTTCAAAACGTCTGCGTTCTTTGGCTACCGTGTTGATTATAATGTTATTGAACTCATCATAGGCAACAGAAAACCGCTAGAGACAAGAGACGAATTTTTAGGAAATAATAACGCCTTCCAGCTGAACTAGAAAGTATAATGAAATTTGCCACAGAACGTAAAGACGGTTCTCGGATAAATTTTAAGAAAAGCACCAAAAACTGACTTAGCAGAGAAATATTTGTTGCAAAAACAGGATTTTTTTAGGAACTATAACAAAAACAATTTTTTGTTATTTTCCATTTTGTAACGCATTTTTGTATGAAGGACGTTCCACGTAGAAGCGAGCGAAACTTAATTTCTGTTGAGATGAAGGATGTGTTTGGCCTTTGAACGGAACAAATTACCTTGCACCCAGAGGCGTTTATTTAGTAACTGTACCGAATGGCGAATTCTCGAATGGCTTTATCACACTGTATTAGCGGACCTATATCAAGGAGCTGTTAAAACAATAACACTTTTGCAAAGACTTTTTACAAGACCTTGATTTTGTGTTTGTAATGACAGAGTTTTTGTATGAGTTGGTCCAAGGTCAATCACTAAGTCGTTCAGGCGTCATCAACTTTTAGTGCTCCATGCCATTATTTTGCTTTCATCAGCCGGAAAATCTCTTGTGACATATCAGATGATTGGACGTTAAACCTAACCCCCGTTGCATCGCAAATAGTTTCAAATGATGATAAATGCACAGCAATCAAAGTTCGCTTTACAAAAACCCTTAAATTTTATGTTCAAAAGAAACAAACAGGCGCACAAACTGTTGTAGTTGAAAATGCCAACAAATATTCATCGTTCATATCGAAGTAGAGGCATTTGTAAAACATTACCGATCCAATAAACGTCCGTCCTAGTCCCACAGTTAATTGCAAATAATTCAACAGCCATATTACGCACAAAACCGATACTTACTTCAACAGATGCCCCTTATCATTGCTCATCTTTCTGTATAATTTTCATTTTCAAAAATCTTTGTTTTCAATGCAAAAATCGCTCCCTCGCCGAATTGACTTGACGGAGCACGGCAAATGCAGTGTTAAATATTTGGGCGAGACTGTGAACTCCTGTTACAATCCTTGCCGGAACAAGTAAGAGCCACGTTAACGCCGCGCCGTGACGTCTCGTAAACGAGAAATTTTTCAAAAATCCATATACATACACCATTTTTCAGAAATTGTTTTTCGACTTTTTCAACTACAAAAAGTAGACGAACCAACAAACTAGTAATGCATCTCGCCTTTAGCTACGAAATAGTGCTTGCTAATTTACAGTTGTAAACAATATTACTTAAACAGAACTATTCTTCGATCTTGTAAACTTTAAACAAAATTGTAATATACTAAGGCTTTTGGAAACGTATCTTTTATTCCACTGACTATTAATTGCTTATCAAGGTCTCCTTCCTTGAAATACCTTGTAAGAATTCGAACCACAATCTAAAGACACCTTCATTGTCTGAAATATAAGAAATATAAAATAATAGAATAATTATAAATATTCAAAAGAATAGTTACAATACGCACTTGGTTTATTGTTTCGTGAGTTTTGTTCAGTTTTGCCTGACATATGTTTCGGCCTTGCGACCATTATCAAAGAGTCTTTTTAAGACTTTGATATATAACCAAATGCGTATTGTAACTATTCCTTTGAATATTTATAATTATTCCATTGAATATGTTTCATCAAGAACCTACCTAATATAAAATAATAACCCAAAACAAAGTAATTACGCTAAGGCAGGGCACAACAAACTTTCCACTCAACTTTCTGGTCTCTCTCAAACCCGATCCACAAAGAAACGTCCTAAGAGTCGAAACTAGCTCGTGACTGGTACTTCTAAAAGCTACAGGAATTGGTACTAGCGCCCATATATCTTATCGAACAAATTGTACCGAGTTCCTGATGATGACTGCCATAAGGAAGAAACCTTCTTGTATAATACCAGTCCAGTTAACAGAAACATGCTCACTATGTATAATATGAACATAATTTTTTTTTAGTGTATTTAAATTTTCTGTACACATTTTGAAGAATCATTAATATATAACCTTACTAAAATGCCATGTTCTACTCTGAATTTGAGTCCTCCTTAAGAAACCGACACTCGCTTGATCTTGTGGGTATGATATATCCACCCATTATACGAGGAACTACATCTTAGTTCCCCTCAAGTATGTCGGTGACAACAGTCGTTAAGCTCCACAATCAGACAAGGGACTATTTCTAAAAAGTGATTATAAATTAAGAGATCGTATAAGCCTGCAAATTAAAAAAAAATGAAGAGAACATTTCCAAAACAACAACGTAGAAGAGAGTAGCTGGTAACAGGTATAAATTCAGTTTATTCGCCTATCTAACGTCTGCAAAATTGGAAGAACAACCCCAGGACCTCTATACTGTAAAAGGGTGAAACTTGAAAATGAATAAAAATCTGTTCTGTAACTACTAGAGTGATCACCTCATGCGTGAACTTCTACTGGTAAATCGTGAGGGAACCTGTCAGTTCCCCGGGAGAACGGCGACCCTAACCGTACTTTTATGACAATTTGCGTCGGCCCAAAATTATTGCTCTTAAATCTGCGAATCAGAATGGACATTGCGGATTTGCTCATCGCCAATGAGGTAATAAAAATATAATTCTTAGCAAATGTTACAATTACTCTTTTCGTTTATTGTAGTCATATTTTTTAAATATATATTACCAATAACGAGGGTATGTCCTTACGGAATTTTTGGTCAATAAATAAATTCTAGGTATTACTAGATCTTCGTGATCCCGAGGAGGATTTAGAAGGGGATTGGCAAGTTCTTCAGAAGATTAATACTTTTGCAGCAAAGAACTTGCCCGTGGTATAATATAAGTGGTAACTCCTATCATGCAAGCCCTCATGCGACGTTCAGGAATCACCATAGAGCATAAAGTAAATATTATCTACATTAGTCTATATGAAATAATACAATGAATAATAAGATTATACCTATTTCAGGTCCTTATTGCCCTTAGACAGCTGATGCTTTTTCGTCAGCCTAATTGGTTGTAAATTCGGCTATTCTCGCTGAATCACTTCAAGTTCACCATCTATTCACTGCACTTACGGAATACAGTCTAGGACGGTCGGGTGAATGCGTGCGATGGGAGCTCTCAATTCGTACGATGAACGCTCACTCTCCCCAGGAGTGGAAATCTCACTTACCTGCCTCAGAACGTGCATCTAGCGCCCATATTTAAATAAGCATTTCAAGTCCTTCAGGCAGGCAGTGAATGGATTGTACGCCACAAACATGAGTGCATTTGTCACCAATTTGTCTTTAGATCCAGCGTGCAATATTTTATCGATTTTTTTTTCAGTTACATTGATCAATAGAATACAAACTTTTGATGAAATATCGTTCAAAAAACGGATATTGGTCTATTTTCTAGTTGTGTTTGATTTTCACCTCTTACCCGGTGAAATTATGTGTAATTGTAAGACGACGCAAAGAGGTACCGAAATACATGTGACACCTGGACATATATAGTACTTACATAATGCTGTTAAAAATGGCACCGATGCTTTCTATCCAAGTATCTATCTACTCCTTATTTATAAGCCTAGAAGAGAAAGCTGTTCTTGTTAAAGTTGGTTAATAAATAAATCAGTTAAAAGAATCTTGCACTGTCTACTATACAACCCTGTTAATCTTGCTTTGTTAATTATTATTTTTAGTAGGATCTAGTCCGGTTAATGTTTGTTTAGGAGTATATAATATGAATATCGTACCGATACGTTTGACGTGTACGTCCCGATTGAAGGACACACGTGGCTTTAGAGATGTGTCAGATCGTTGGGAGTCCGAGCGGGTGACATCAGGCATCCCAGCTACCGATTGCTCATCCTGCAAAACCCGTACAAATTCTGCAAATACTGTTTGTAACAGAATATGATGGATGACTGATGTTGCTGAAATGAGATGATTATAGTGTGATGCAATATGCAAGTGAAATTTGTATACAGGGTATTCAAGGATTGAGGGATGGTGCTTCACATTAAAAACTAAAATTTGTTTTTAAAAATTGAAACATTTAATAGTTCAGTCAACGAATGCTCAAAAAGGAGTTCTAGTCAGACCTCTTGGAGTATTTTCTTGACTTAGGAGATTCGTTTGGCGTTGTTTTGGAGCACTTTTCAGGAAAAGTCATTGTCAATGTTTATCGTAATTTTTCTTTAAGTACGATTTTGATAAGCGGATTTTTCGAAAATTATGAGTAATACGAAAAAATTTAATTGAAATGTTCTTATAGACAATTCTGCAATTTTTGATCTATGGTCAACTGTTCACGAGACATTTGCAAAAAACTGAAAAGAGGCACACTTTGTGATGCTCTAGACTTAGATCACCTTGCGGATTCGTGGACTTTAATATATTCATATCCAAACAAATCGCCGATGTCAAAAAATTATGTATTTATAGAAAATCTTGGTTGACTGTACTATAAGCAAATTGTTTATAAAAGTCGTATTAAAACGGTTTACTACTTTCTTGCCTAAACACACTTGTAATATTGTATTGCAAGTTGGAGTGGTCTGTACAAAAACTATGTGCAAGAGTAAGTAGTGATAGAGAGAATCTGACCAAGTATATAAAGAAGGTGATGTATTAAATATCAAATAACTATAGGCTTTATAGAAATATAGAACAGTTCAAATGCATTGGATTTTGACATAATTATGATACTCACTATAAAAAAGAGAAATAAACAAAATATATAAAAATCAGAAAAACAATCTGCCAAAATGTATATTTACACATGTCTACCGTAAGAAATAAGATGTATTATACAGGTAAAATATACGAGCATGAAAGAAATGAATACAATTCACCGAAAAATATGCGTAACATAATTTTGTCGATTTAAAAAAATCTCACTATGAATAATTTTTCAGTACATACGTATTTTACTTTTATTTTATTTTGCGCTTCCGTTTACACAGGTCCATGATGTATATGTTATTACTATTATTTCGCAGGGGTGTCGTATCCTCGATACGAAAAACAAAGCAGTTAGTAATCGCGACAAGTGCTCAAGGAAATACAGCGATCTCGCCCTACCTTCTAGTGACCTATACAACAGTGTATATGTAGAAGCTATAACATCTTAGGCGGGGATTGCGTAGTGGATATACCATTCTTCGGAGAGGATGTAAAGATGTCGGTCCGTTGTCTATTAAATGTTAGGCAAGTAAAATATCCCTACTCTTCGACAGAGAAGTGATTTGGTAATATTCCTTTTTGGGGGTAATTCCTCTCCAAGCATCGGTACTGGGCCAGTAAAGGAAATAGGCCGATATTATATAAATGTACATAAAGAAACCTATTTCTTCGCGTGGGCGGTGCTGGACAGTTCGTGGCTTCATAACAATCACAGTAGAAGCATCAAGGAATTATGTATGGCCCCTCTCACATCCAGCAGAATCGGTGACCAGATTTAGTCAAAGTGGGCCTATTCCGCGTCCAACGAAATTACCAGACATTAATCCATTAGAATTTTATTCGTGAGGAAATGAACTTGAACTATTGAATGAGTTAAGAATACATAATTTTTCCGTTACTAACATTACTATATTTTCTCGATATATATACACGCTGTATATATGTGTGGACTTAAACGATTTATTTCTAAAAGAGCATAGACCCAGCTAGTTAATCTTTGAATGGTGGTACATTCTCTGACCAGATATTGGCAAAAAAGAGTCTTAGCAAATGAAAGAAGATGCTGTGTAGCAAACCTGCTTGATGGTAAATTAATCATACTTAGTGGCAGATTAAAAATAAAGCTAGCGTCAAAGAACACTGAATTTAGCCGTCCATTTCAACTATTACTTGAACACTAATCTTATTCATTTCAAAGTGGTGGACAATGACATCAACCAACAGTCATGCGAAACAAGTTGCTCTTATGAGTTGCAAGGTTAACCTAACACTATTGTTTATATTGTCAATGTCATTTTAATTTACAACTGATATACTCATATGATTTCCTTAACTCTGAGTATATTGCCAATGACGAATTTCAAGAATACGATTATCAGTTCACAATTAAAAACAAGAAAATAATCTGGTTTCGTTATTAATGAAATGTTAGAGGGTTAGCTAA
Source organism: Leptura quadrifasciata (assembly GCA_963675555.1). Taxonomy (NCBI): domain Eukaryota; kingdom Metazoa; phylum Arthropoda; class Insecta; order Coleoptera; family Cerambycidae; genus Leptura; species Leptura quadrifasciata. The sequence continues at coordinate 12,516,873 of OY776674.1, forward strand.
ACTAGTTACTATAGTGTTTATAATATAGTTTTGACCAAGCATTATTACGTAATAATAATAAAAATAAATGTATTTATTTTCTAAAGGAAATCGCAAATAAGTATACATATTCAAAGAAGCAATGTGAAACCCAACTAGAAGTTCACTTTAGCAAATGCTCTACCAGTTCATTCATGAATAAAAAATAAATTACAACTTTAAGCATACATGTGAAGTTCGGTACACCTATATCACAACTGATGGCAAAAACGTGGCAATACAATTTTTGTTTAATAATTCACAAGGTGATCTGTAAGTAATGGTCCATAGAGCAACAGTAAATTCCTGATATTAAAATATTACAATTTAGCCAAATTTACTTTAGTACAAAAGTTTATATTAACAGATATACAAGGTGTTAACTTTTCTTAAATGCTTTAATGCGTTAACAATGTAATACAGCTTTAATTTTTTGTTTTTAATTGTCTTTAAGTATAAACAACAATTGTAAAATTTTATTTATACCTACATGTATACGTTTTCTTTTAGTGTCCTGAAGAAGTTAATAATTTTAACGAAACGTCGACAAGTTAAAAAAAGGAAATTTTGATCATTTTTATGATCCCAAAACCCACCTAAAAATACATTATCATAATATTCATATTAGATCACAAAAAACATTCAAGTAGTTAAATTCAACATTATATTTTTTGGTTCCTCACAACACTATTTTAATTTTTCAAATATTGTTACGAAAATTGGTGAATAGGATTCTTTTCTGATACAAAATTTGTGTAGGTCCTAGAGTGCCCAGTTTACCCGTAACGTTATCACTTTTTTTATTAATTAATCCTAAACCTACCTCATTTTTTCGAAAAAAATGTATACGATCGGCCCCATCATTCATTGCAAACATAGTAGGCGCCGATGCCAACAATAGTTTTGACAATTGTTTCACTTCGAGATCAGATTTTTTTGTGTGGCTGTTATCAATATTTCTGGAATGCTCCTTTAAAATTCCATTTTTATAGTTGCTAAGGGCGAGTTTAGAGCTAGGGACAAAACTTCTTAATAGTGGAGTAAATATAGTCAAAAATATGGCGATAGAGAATATTTTACATAGAGCAACGCACCATAGAAAACTAAATTTGTTTTGGTGAAACTAAGAATAACCTAAGTTTTCTACAACGACCCTTTTTTTTTCGCGAAAAAGGAGTAAACTGGTCATTTTTAAGGGTGGTTTTCAGTTTCAATTTATTTTGGACCCTTTAAAATGCTAATTAAGAAACGTGAATGGTACTCTATTATTGCAGATGTTCAAAGAACCTTTATTTCAAACTTCGTGAAAATCGGTTCACCGTCTCTCACGATATGCATAATTGCATACGATATGTACTGAAAAAGCGTAAAAAACTGTATTACGGTTAACTTGGACAAAACTAAACCGAATTTGATGAAATTTTAGTTGAAAGTAACCTATATAAGCAAAAAATATCCAATAGTTTGGCTCAATTCCATTTTTAGTCTAAATTCCACAAAACTTTCAAAATGTTCCCTAATTTGTCCAAATGGTAATACGAAATTTTTTTTTCCAAAATGAAAGTTTTTTTATGTACTTTCACGTGATGTAACTGAAAAATAACTTTTTTAATTCAGCCGATTTTTTTGTCATTTTTGGTATATGTATGCGTGCGGTGATTTCTCGTCATTTTCGGTATTATAAGTATGCGCGCACAAACATACATGTAATTATTTATTATAGGAATTTCAATATCAATAATAAAAAGTGATTGTGATCAGGTTTCAAATATTTAGATAAAAAAAAACTTTCGAAGGTAAGATATATATTTTTTTCAGAAATTCACTTAAATTTTTATTACACTTTTTACATATATTGATTATTATTTTGTTTTATTTGCGTTTTCTTCTTCTAGTAGTTGTACTAGATGTGCTACTGCAAGAAGTGTCCACTTACGAATCGGTAACTGGAGATTGGAATATTTCTTCACCCTCCTTATCGCTAAAATCGTATACATCTGAGATATTCTCTATAGTACAAACATCTTCATAATTATCATCTTCGAATTCTTCAATATTATAAATATCAGGACTAATTTCTAATTGCTCAGGCTTTTCATCAACCATAGCTACGTCAACGATATTATCTGTATTTTGACAATACAGGGGTCAAATTCTGTTTCCAAAGACATGCGTTTTGTTAAGGATGGTGTTGAAATTCCCATAGAAGATGTAGCTCACAACTTTAATTTAAATTTTTCCAATGTAACAAATACTCATGAGTTACGTGATTTTGACTTTTTAGAATCTAATATTCCCAATTGCAACAAGTCTCTGAATTTGTCACCAGTCAGTGGTCTTGATGCGGAACCACTTGTAGATAAATTAAAGTCTTCAAACTCCAGCGGCCATGACAATATTTCTAACTGTCCCCTAGCCTATATAATAAACCTCTCCATTGAAAAAGGTATATTTCCTAGTAAATTTAAACTGGCAATTATGCATCCTCTATACAAAAAGGGAGATCCAAATGATTATAATAATTATAGAGCTATCAGTTTACTATACAGCTTTTCAAAACTTCTTGAACTCAAAGATCAGTTGTCCAATTTTTCCCAAAAAAATAAGCTGCTTTCACCGCAAACAGAAGTACTGAGTTCTGCATTGTGCGAATTCCATCACAAAATTGTTATAGCGTTAGATAACAAAAAAATTGTTGTAGGTTTTTTTATAGACTTCTCACGAGCTTTTGATTTGGTTGATTATCAGTTGCTCATAGCTAAACTTGCACAGTAGGGTGTTAGAGGAACGGCGTTGCAAATATTTACCTCCTATCTTGACAATAGGTCTCAAAAGGTAAAAATGGAAGAGGGAGTGGAAAGTAAATCTTGTGCCATTAAACAAGGAGTTCCTCAATGTTCAATCCTGGGACCTCTTCTATATATACTATTTGCTAAAAATATAATTTATTATTTACAAAAAATACCTAATGTTCATGTTGTTTGTTATGCCGATGATACTAATGTTTTAATTACAGGAAATAACCTAACTGAGGCAAAGATGACCACTGAAAGGGTATATGATGAAATAATATGCTGGGTAAAAAAAAACTTAAATCTAAATAAAACAAAAACGGTTTCAACTAAATTTTCACTAAGTAACAATACCGAAACGTTCAAACCCTTTGAGGGGACTGACTCTGAAATAGCAACCTGTGACGTTAATAAACTTTTGGGTGTTACTTTTGACAAACACATGCAATGGACATGCCATATTGAAAATTTGTGCAAAATATTAAGAACTAGCTGCTACGCTCTAAAATTCATATCAAAACACTGCAGCCAAGACATTCTTAAAACGCTCTATTATGCCAATTTTCATTCCCATCTCAGGTACGGAATCATGAATTGGGGTAATAGTGTAAGCGTAAATAGAGTATTCTTGTTACAAAAATATGCTGTCCGAATTTTGTCCAGTTTGAGTTACAGAGAAACTTGTCGTGATGCCTTCAAACAGTTACAAATTCGAACAGTTGCTAGCCTATATATTTTTGAGGTATGTTTATATGTCCATAAAAATAAATCTATATTTGTAAGAAATCAAGCCAGACATTTACATGAAACAAGATTCAGAGATCTTTTAATCCCCGATTCTCATAGAACAAGTATGTTCTTTCTGTACCAAGGTTGTAAATTATACAACTCTCTCGATGAAGACACTAAAGTCTCTGGCAGTATACACATTTTCAAACGCAAACTCAAAAGATTGTTACTCGAGAAAAACTGTTATACTATTGATGAGTTTTTTAATTAATTTGCAAAAAAAAAGATATAGGATAAAGAATATCTGTTTATATGTTTTATCCATTTATATGTTATTTTTTTTTAACTTGACTTGCGTACAAAATAGTTTGTATGTGCAAATACGTTTGAAATATTTGATCAATTTTTCTTTTTTCAATGATTTTCTGTTTTTGACACTTCTTCGGTGATCTTTTGTACATTTTTTTGTACATCTTTTCAATGGAGAAATAAATATTATTATTATTTTTTTTTTTTAAAGTAAAACCAGTCGTCCTTCTCCCTGCCTCCGATACCAGAGAGGGTACGCTGGGAGCGCCAGTAACCACTCTCTACACCGTAGAGTCAGTGATCACTGGTTCCGTGACTCGTGTGCCCTGAGCAGACGCAATGAACCAAGAATGACAGCCTTCTGCATTCTCCCTGCTAGGACTTCTGCCGATTGTCGGCATGCCGGTATGATGTTCAATTCTGAAAGCAGCGTGTGTCTCGTTCCACCGAGAGCTCCTATAATCAGTACCACCAGCTTGACAGTATGGTCTGGATACAGTCTGCGGAGTTCGAAGAGTAGGTCTCGATATTTTGTCCGCTTTTCTTCCTCCTTCAAGACAATGTTGTTCTCCGCGGGAGCCGAGAACTCTATGACGAACATTGTCTTGAGTTGGTGGTCTATGAGGACTATGTCAGGCTTGTTTGCCTGTATTTGCCTGACCGTGGGAAACGAGTAGTTCCAATAAATTAGACACCTCTCATTCCCCACAACGGACTCAATATCCCCCGGAGCATAAGGCAGCACTGGTGTCTCGTCTATCTCATACGAGTGCCTCAGATGGTAGTAAAGCACTCGTAGTGCTCCGTCGTGCCTTTGGATATAGGCGGAGACTGCATATGTCGGGCAGGCCGACAACAAGTGCATAAGCGTCTCCGGCGCTCTGCGGCAGGCCCTGCAGCTGACGTCAGCGACCTCCACACCCATGACACGACTTCGATAGACGAGGGTGTTGAATACACCGTCCTGGCAAGCCAATATAAATCCCTCGGTCTCAGACTTCAGCCCGGCTGACCTTAAGAAGGCGAAGGTCAGCCTTTCGGATAAGCCAAGTTCTTCTATATTTCTATAGAAGACACCATGCAGTGGCTTATCCGAATGGAGCTGCAGAAAGATGGTTTGTTCTGCAGCTTTTATTTGGGCTTTCCGCCGAGCGGGTTCCAACTCGGTGACAGAGTCGGGATTATCCCGCTCAACGTCGAAGATGAGACCGAGTTCATCGGCTGCTCTGCGTGCTGCCTTAAACAGAAAAGCTCCTACCCCTGCATTTTCATGGTCTCGGACCATGCAGAGGAGGGGATCCGAACTCCTGACGACCTTACAGGCTCCATCCAGCACCATCCTGCTGTGTAGATTCTCCAAGCTCAAGAGTCCACGGCCTCCCCGATGGCGTGGGAGATATAACCGTGGAACGGACGATTTAGGATGCAGGCTCCTATTGAGGTGCATCTTTCTCCGGGTTCCTAAATCGAGTTGACGCAGCTCCTCTCGAGTCCACTTCACTACTCCAAAGGAGTAGAGAAGGATCGGAACGGCAAGCATATTAGTAGCAGACACCTTGTTCTTCCCCGACAGTTCTGAAGACCAGATCTGTCGGAGTCGGTGCTGATACTTGCCGCGGAGAGCGTTTTTCACTACACCCACTTCTTGGGTGGAGCGTTGCTCGACACCCAAGTAAGTGTAGGACTCTCCGGCATCTAGGTGGTGTAGGATGCTTCTGTCTACGAGCTGCGCGTCCTCGCCGTAGTCCCCACATCGTCCTCTCTTGAGATGGACCAGTGCATATTTGTCCAATCCGAACTGCATACCGACAGCCTGCGTGTACTCCTGTACCACCCTAAGGGATTGTTGGAGATCCCTTTCTCCGGAGGCATAAAGTTTAAGGTCATCCATATAAAACAAATGGGTGACCTTATGCCTCCTGTCGCCGGGGGTACCACAGTTGTAACCGCGGGTTTTCCGGAGCGAGACGGGATAATGGCAGTAGCGAGATGCAAAACAAAAGGGGGCTGAGGGAATCTCCCTGAAATACTCCCCTTTTGAACGTTACCGGCTCTGTTTGGACTATCATTACCAGATGTTATGGTAAAGCGAGTCCTCCTTATTATTATTATTATTATTATTATTATTATTATTATTAGGTATATCTGTTGTTTGCTGCGATACAAAATTCTGTCAATTTTGGTAGTTCAGAGAATATCTCAGATGTACACGATTTTAGCCGATGACGAGGATGAGAAATATTCCAAACTCCAGTTACCCATTCCGAAGTAGACACGTCTTGCTGTAGCACGTCTAGTACAACACTAGAAAAAGAAAATACGAATAAAATAAAATAATAATCAATATAATATGTAAAAAGTTTAATAAAAACCAAGTGAATTTTGGAAAAAAAAATTATATCTTCGATCTGTCTGGTCGATAGCCGAGTGGGTTAAGGAGCGATGTGGCAATCGCGATTAATCACACAAAAATTATATCTTCGATCTGTCTGGTCGATAGCCGAGTGGGTTAAGGAGCGATGTGGCAATCGCGATTAATCACACGGACCTCGCACCACCGGGTTCGAATCCTGGCTCCGGCACTGTCGGAGGAAATGGTTGTATGTCCGCGTTTTTTCAACGTGTAACCCCCGTCCGCACAAGCCCTGGTTTCTGGAATTGGGGGTTGTCTAATTTCTGTGGTGTTTATTTATTTATTATTCAAGAGTTTCTTATATGTAAATATTTAAAACCTGCTCACAATCCCTTTTTATTATTAATATTAAATTTTTTATAATGAATAATTACGCGCATACTTGTACGCGCTTGCATATAATACCAAAAATGATATCATGTGAAAGTACATAAAAAAACCCTCATGTTGGTTAAAAAAATCTCGTACGACTATTTGGACAAATTGGGGATCGTTTTGAATATTTTGTGGAGTTTGGACTAAAAATGAAATTGTGGCCAATCTATTGGATGTCTTTTACTAAAATTTTGCAGGCCGTTTTTCTGTTATATAAGTTACTTTCATCTAAAATTTCATAAAATTCGGTTTAATGTTGGCCAAGTTAGCTATAATTCAGTTTTTTTACTACATACATATACACATAGTGGGAGGCGGTGTACCGATTTTCACAAAGTTTGAACTGAAGGTTCCTTGAAGATCAACAATAAAAGGGTACTATTCTAGTTTCTTAACTAGCATATTAAAGGGTCCAAAATAAATTAAAACTGAAAGACCACCGTTAAAAATGACCAATTTACCTATTTCGGTAAAAAACGGTTCCCCTACCTAATCGATGAATATAAACTCAGGTTATTTTTAGTTTGATCAAAACAAACTTATTTTTCTATGTCGCGTTGTTCCACGTAAAATTTTCTCTGAAAATTTGTCTTCACACCACTATAAGGCTTTGTAAAATGCATTTAGCAAAATAATTGCCTCGATAATGACTGACATACGAAATGGATATAGGATCTACTTCACAGGCAATCGCAAATAAATCGATATTTCAAATATTAAATACGCACTTATGACCCACCACGTAAACACGTGTCAATTATTCGCTAATGTTTCTCTTGACACGCGCAGTATTTTAAATAAATCAGGCATACCGCCTGAGGTTACTCATAAAACAACAACTACTCTATCAAAATTGCCATTATTATAAATTCTTGCATAATAAACGTGTTCCTGCAATAACAAGTGCTAGAAAAAAATTATCAAATCATTCCGAGTATTTCACGTTCTCTGAAATGATGTAAACATGGGTAATGTTATAAATCTAAAAGCGTCGTCCATATGCCGTATCAGGAAAGCTATCGCAAATATGACATCTTATATATCTTATAGATCTACATACTTTCATTTTTGGAAACTAGTTATATTGCAAGCGAGTGTAATGACCTAGATATTATTACACAATAATCGACAGGTACGTTAAGGTCGTTTTAATTCCACTTGTCCAATGATTCATGACGTTTCAAAAATACCATAATATCTAGGCTCACGATTAAATATCTAATGGTACGTCTCCACTCAACAAACATACAGCAACTTAGAACAACAGTCCAACATTTTTTTCGACACATCTGACAAATTAAAATGTACCTTTTCTAATTTTGATAGATTGGACCTTTGCTTGGTGAAAATCCATGTTACAAGTACAAAAAAGAACAAGTTTAACTGTCTGTTTTTCACAAATTTATTTTTAAATTAAAACATAACAATTGTTTCGCCACACTGTAGCTTCTTCAGATGTTGAGTATAATACTAAAATTATTGTAAAACACAGGGTATTTATAGTCTAAAACAGGTAATTCTCTAAGAAGTATATAAATAGCTTAAGAAGACCCTAATTTAAAAAGACATTTAAACGTATATTTATAGTCTAAAACCGGTAAGCTAAAAAAAATATTTTAACATATGAAAAGAAAGATAAAAGTCTAAACTTTCACTTCTAAATATTTATTTCATCTTTTGATGTCCAGGTTTCAAGTATATGATACTTGAAGTGAAACAAAATTGACGAAGTCCAAGTCATATAAGTTTACATTCAAGAGCTGGTAGAGCGCGCTTATACCGACGCTTGATTTTTCTAAAACACGTGCGGTTTCTCTGCATAGTGTACGCTTCAAGAGTACTTTGGAGCACGTTGTTATTGATATGGTGTATATAAACATAATAAATCGAAATTGTTTATAAAATAAATTAATTTTGATAGTGGTAGGTTTTTTAAATTATAAATTATCGAATAATTATAAATTAATATTTTACGTGTTATTTATTATTATTTTGCGTCTTTTATATATTATTAGTTCAGTAGTGTAATAAATATTAAAAATGTTAATAAGTATATTCTATTTTTATTTCAGTGTAAGTTTGGATAATAAACTTAGTGATATTATAGAATCAGTGACAATTTATTTTTAATTAAAGTTTGAAAAACATTTTGATGAAATAAAGTATTATAAATATAAAAACTCCAGTTGTTTATGAAAGGAAAAATAACCTGTTGTAAGTATTTTAATTTATAAATATATTTTTTATTGGATGAAAAATTAAAAAAATATTTTAGTGATTATAAAAGAAGTAGCAGCGCGATAATGACGATGAAGATTGTACTTTACGGACAAAAACTTGTAGTGATCCCAAAAAAAAATAATTTAAAAAAACTATAAAAGCACGCTTTAATAGCAAACCAAACTAAAAAGTAAAAATTAATGTTTAAATATTAAGATTCATTTTATTGTAAAATGCGTGGGGTGCTTGATATCAAGTTATAAACCCCACGTTTTACATTATTTTTTACTTTTTAGTTCGATTTGCTATTAAAGCGGATTTTTTTAGTTTTTTAAACTATAATTTTTTTTAGTCACCCTCTTGCCATTCATCCCTCAGCACGTTTCTCACCAATAATAAAATATATATTAATGTCAACGGCTCCTCCGGCAAAATCTCGACAATAGTCAATTAGTCATTTATTTTATTCTATTTTATCCTGATGATCCTGGTGAGGACATTAGGACAAAGTTGTGGGCGAGAATCACATTCAAAAATTCCTTTACAAACAAACAAACATACAGGTGAAGCTAATAAGCCTGTTAAAGAGAAGATGTCGAAGATGAAACAATTAGGCTAACCGCACACAGTCGATTTAAAGTTGGACGATAGTTTAGTCGGTCTCTATATGACATGAACTCAAATTTAGGTGCGCACACAAGCCAACTCAACAGCAACCCGATTATTTAGTCAAAATCAGTCGCGCCTGCTTTTGATTAGAGACCGACTAAACTATCGTCCAATTTCAAATCGACTGTGTGCGGTTAGCCTTAATTTTAATGCGTTACTCAACTTTTAATAAATGTTTTTTATATAAAAATATGATAATTTCATTATTTACCTACTGCTATATCCTTATTATTTTTAATACAATTACCTTTTTTGGAGGTAGTTGCGGATCAAATTACGAAAACTTTTCATTTCTTTCATAAATCTGTTTATTTCATTGATACCCGTCATATTTTACCCATTACCATATAAAAAATTTTTGTTTTATGTAATTTCGTTGTTTCCTCCAGGGCTAAAATTGCTTTTAAAAAATATATATTAATTTTTTTGTAAAATTTCCCGCTCTTTCACGTGGTGCTACCTTTTTTTTCATTATTTTTCGAGATATTAGCAAAAAAACTGGATTTTTACGTTTCAGAGGGTTTTTTTAGGGGGTTCGGGGGGAAAAATTTTATCAAACCTTTTTGAGTCATTTTCTACTAGCAAAAAACTAGCCTTGTACAATTTTGTAATTTGTTATTCTTGCGTGGTTGAGTGGAAGAACAGCTTTGCTGAACTCCGCCACAAATAAAGACAATTTATTATTGTTATTATTATTATTATAAATACCCCATTTTGGCTCCACTAATTTAACTAATTATTCTAGATAATTGCTACATGTCAACATATATGCATTCCATAGTATATTTGTGTAAAATGGTATTAATAATTAAATGTGAATCGATATTTGAAATATTAGTTTTTCATACAGCATGGGGACAGCTACTTGCCGTATAGGGAAATGCTATACACTTATGTACATGTGCAATACGGGTGAGAATGCCATCTAATGGAATATGATTGGAGTGGTGCGATCCAATGCACTGTACGCTGGCGCCGCTGTGATTCTCGATGGTATTGATTTATTTATCATTTACTAGAGTCCGTTTGGCTTAGGTCATAGGTAACCTTACGAAACTTAAGTATTATTGCACTCAAAATAATATTAACCTGTTAAAATGGATATTTATTTAACAGAAGAAAAAGTACAAATAATTAAATGGTACAATGGTGGGAATTCACCATCCATTTCATGTCATCTCGTGATTCTAACTCATATTGCACATGTAGATAAGTGTATAGCATTTCCTATACGGCTACTAGTCTTCACTGTGATGTATACTAGATGAAAGACTAGTATTCGTTAATTTCACCGAATAAAAAGTATCTGTGGTGTGGCAATACATTTTAACCCTGTTCTGATTATTCATTAAAAAACATCATTAACTAAATGAACATCAAGCAGTTTACCCTTCACGAAACTTTAAGTTCAAGTTGTTGTTAATTAAAGTAGACCTTGAAATGTGTTATACACATCTTCTCACATCAGGAAATGTTTAAGGTAAGCAAATGAATATGATTTTATGACTCACATACGAAAATTTAAGAAATATCTTCAGCGAAGGTGAACAACCTACAAGATATTTTTTATCCAAACGTGTTCTGGACGTTTTGTTTAACTATCTGATATTTTTGTCTAAGTTGAAATATATATGACTCTGATTGCCACTCTAATGGACGGATATTTGAATATCTATGATAAAAAATTAACGAGCCATGGCTCAACCAAACTGTACAAAACCAATTTAACCTTGAATTTATGTTTTCGTATGAAAAAATTGTCTTCTGCTGTTTTAGAAAAAGATAGGTCATATTTTTTCCTGAAGTAGTTATTACTTAGCCATTACCAATGAGTTGAGTTCTGACGCAAAAATTATAGAAAAAAAAAATTTTTTCATACTTTTGTTTTCTTTTACGTAGTTATATAAATTTTTCCACTGAACTGTATACGGTTATAATAATATTATGAAGATGTACATTCGAACAAAAAAAAATCGAGCCTATATTTTTATTTTTGACATAAATACACACTTTTTTATTTCTCATATATGTAGTATATACGAATGTACTATCGCGCAAAAATCGATTGCTCACTGTTTAGATAGATAGATTGATAGATCTTTATTAACCATTTAGCGATACATTGAATATATATTATGATAGGTCAAAATAATAGTGAATACTAAGTAAAACACAAAAAAACAATATTTTGTAGTCAAAATATAACTATTGCTTTAGCTTTGTGTACAATATGGGAGAAAATGAAATCGTACGGAAATATTAACTCATACATACACACGCCAAGTTAAAGTATACTAGACTATATTATAAAAAGCAGATTGAAGTAGAAATTTTTTACTTTCATTTTGAAAATGTTTAGTGAATTGATTTTTTTCAAGTAACTCTGCAAGCTATTGTACATGTAGTGTGATGAATCCTTAAAGAATGTATTTTTATGCCTAAGAACTTGTAGCAATACTCATGGTTTTCATTTAACCTCAAAAAATTGAATTTATTGCTTCTTGCATAGGCAACATGCTTTAAGATAAAAATACTAGGCACTGTTAGCAAATTATTGTTTTTAAAAATATCCCTGCATGATGCCCGGAGTCCACGATTAAATGTAGTATCCTTTTCTGATAGACAAACACCCGCCCTATATCAGTTTCAATTCCCCAATATACTACATTATTTGCAATATGGCTAAATGCTAATATAATAGACATTTAATGAACCGTCCTGATCCAAAGATGATTTTAGTTGTAAAATGGCAAAATAAGCACTATTTTTTTGAACAGACTTAATCCATATGTTTGTTCCAAGACAATCTTTCATCGAGCCAAAGTCCTAAAAATTTAGAAATCTGAGAAAACTCAATTTCAATACTATCAATTGTCTTACGTTTGAGAAAGTGCAAGTAAACTGTTTTAGTGTCATTCAGGATCAGACGATTTCTCTGGCAACAGATATTGAGTTCCTTAGAAACAACTCTGATATTCTCTGAGAGTATCCAGGCGTATCAGCAAAAACTGTAATAGTACTATTATCATCAAACATAGTAGCACTACCCCTACCGATGAAATCTGAAAAATCATTGACATAAAGCATAAATAAGAGTGGGCCCAACAGTGACCTTTGAGCAACCCCAAGTGTGACATCTTTTTACTGCGATATATGACTTTCCAGCTTCCTGTTTTTGTCATATATGACTCAATCCATTCTAGCAAATTACCACGAATACCAATATTATACAATTTTTGTATTAGTAGTTTTATATCTACAGTGTCAAATGCTCGGGATAAATCAAACATTAGTGATACTACATATATTCCCCGATCAAGCTTTTTTTTATACATTTATTTAACGTCGGCTTATTTCCGCTACTGAGGCCTAACACCGACGCCTGTAGACGAGCTACCCCCAACCAGGAATTTTGCCAAACCTCTTCCCTTAAGAAGAGTAGGGATCTTTTACTTGCCTAACATTTAATAGACAAGGGACCGACGCCGAAGGATGGTATATCCCCGATACAACCCTCGCCTAAGGTTGTATAGCTTCCGCGTTACAGTGATATACAAGCCGCTGGAAGATGTGTGAGAAACTGCAGAGAGGGTGCAAATTGGAGATAGAGGTGAAAATGCAACCCTTTCAGTTTTTAAATATAACTCGAAAACGAAGCAAATTTCAGGTATAGATAATAGGAAACTTTTTGGAAAGAATCAAATTTCCCATCGAAATAGCTTATCTAAAAAAAATAAAAAAACAATTTTTTATGCGAAAAGTATCCAAGAAAATAATTTTAAAAAAGCAAAATCAAATTTCTTTTTTTTTTTTACTTTTTTGCCTATAATTTTTTTTGAGCAGGTATTGCTTTGTAGAAAAATAGTTGATGATTTTTTTTTTAAATGGTGGTCTCAAAAAGTTCTTCCAGTGAAAATTAACTGGAATATAGTCGCTCAAACTTAGCCATTTTTTCGATTTTCATCGCGTTTTGATATTGTTTTGACATCTTATTTTTTATAACAAAATTGATTTTTATTCAATAAAATAATGTATTTCAAGTTAATTTGTTAATAATGAATAATTATTTTCACAAATGTATGCAAAGTAACAATAAATTGTTCTTAAATATTGCTTTTTTAATCTATCTTAAATCTGATGATTTGTTAAAATATATTTGAAATGAATTTAATTTAAAATATTAATTAGTTACGACTACTAATATTTATTAAATAATTAAATATTGCTGTAAAATATGAAGATTCGTAAAATATATTTGAAATTATGTAAATTTAAAATCTATTTCATTTCTTTTTCGTTAGCCGTTAAGTCTACAATGTTGCCTTGTACCGTTGCCTCGCTCGTCGGCATCGCCTCCATCGAGCTTCTGCTTCGTAACGTTGTTTTGAAAGTGGGGGAAAGTCTTTTCATGTACAGAAGAGTGGGGACACAACATCAGCGCGCCAATATCCATTGGCTTGATGACGGTCTCGATAACTAGGGCCGAGTAGGACTACTACTCTTTGCTCCTAGATTATCTCTGTAGACCTGGACCGGCCTTCGTGATAGGTGGGCCCGCTTACTTCTACCAGACCCAGCCCGCAAATGCGAGATGTGTCGTGGTATTTTCTGCGGACCTCCCCTGGTCCTGGCTCTTCAACCTCGCTGTCAGAGGTCTCTTCTGGCGCTCTTCTTGTCTTGATATTTTCTTTCTTCGCCAGCTTGTCACCCCCGTGGGTAGTCATCGGTCTAGTTGGGTTTTAGGAAGTTTTGGCTGGGATTGACTGCCGGTACGTAGGACACAGTAAAGGTGTGTCCTACCCCGGATCATCGGAAAGGTAAGGATATGAGCTGTGTAGCTCGGGAGTGTGGAGACCCTAAGTGCTTTTTTAGCACTTTCGGACTCCACGGAGCAGGTAGGACAACGGGCGTTGGACGGTATGTTGTCCGACGCCCGCAAGGAGGTTGGGTTTGGGTAGAAAAACGTCATGTCTCTGGTAGTGGTGGTCCGTCCTGGGGTATCTGAAACAGATCGGTTAGCGGGAAATATAAGTTATACTCACCCGTTGTCCAGAAGCTGTACCCTCGGCCGTTTGTGCCTCGGGGCGTCGGCAGGGTCGTAATCAGTGGCCTGTCTGATTAGCGGGTTCCCGTGCTCCTCTGTTTGGGCGTAACAACATCAGCGGTGCCGAACATTCTGGAGTTATATAGTACACGTGTCAGTAACGTTTTCGTTTTGGTAGAGCTCAAGTCAATTTTACTGATACATCGAATGTATATTTTATAATGGAAACGTGTTTTTTATGTTTTTATGTATTGGCTGAAGCAAACAGAGTGCTAAAAACGCAGAGTATTGCAACTGTTACTGCTGCTAGTGAAAAAAGAAATGATGATAAAAATACAATATCAAGTGGTGTTGAAAGTATTAAAGTGCGCATTTTGTGTTATAAATCATACGTTGATACCTAACGCATTAACCTTTTGTACCAGAGTTTTTTCTTAATGCCTTGTTTATATTAACGTTGAACACGAACGGGCCCTCAGTTTGGTGAAATAAAAAATCTGGAGCAGAGGGGGGGGGGGGGGTGTTAAAGCTGAGACCCTAGAGGTCGTTCGTGCACTTATTATTGATGTGAGAAGCCCTTGGGTTCGATTTCTGTGGTGATAGAGTGGGTCAAATGCATATATGTATGTATGTATGTATATGTATGTATGTATATTGTGGACTGGAACCGTTGTAGCACTTTGGTTTTTAATTTTATTTTTATTTAATAGGGTCAACGACTACACGTATATGGTATTCTCGAAAAAACAACACTGGGTTTAAAACGAAACGAACAATTATTTTATTTAAGGTTTTTTTGAACAGAGTTTGAAAATAAAGGATAATTTAATTTAACAAAATTTTCTTCTTTAGTGTGTAACTATTCGACAGCATAAATTCTGACTGTGGAATTTAGCAAAATGGAGTTTATTAAATGGTTTGTCTTGATTCGTCTGAAAAAATTCACATTGGTTTAAAACTGTGTGGGCCGTAAAGGCGGAATAAAATGGGGCCGCTTAAGGCGAAAGGTTTTTACTAAAAGATAAATAGGGGCCACTTAAGGCGAAGATAAAAATTAAATGGGGCCACTTAAGGCGAGGAGGTACTAAAACTAAATGGAGCCACTTAAGGCGATTTCCTAAAACTACTCTTTTTAACCAAGTTTCGGCCTGGGAAGCTAGTTCTGAACAGCTAGTCACGAAAAGTATGCAGGGACAGGGAATAAGAAAGCCTAACTAGACGGTGGGTATTCACAACTTGAGTTAAATAGTAACCGGACCGAAAGCACTAGCAAATTAGCTTATTACACTTAAAATCACTTTTAAATAACTTTTTCCCACTAAACCACTTCGCGAATACTAAACATAGGAGTCACTATCAAAACTGAACTTGCCTCGGGTAGGCCGTGCTCGGGTATTTATACGTTTGGGAAAGTTTCGTTTATCTCGCCCCATCGAGTCTCGCGTCCCGTTTTAAAACGACTGGAAAAGCTGGAAATCGCTCCGTGCGGGCGAGGATGAGTCATTGATTGCAACACATTACGCAATACTGGAGATTTAAGATTTCGAAAATGAAAATTATATAGAAAAAATGGCAATGAAAAGAGGAATTTTTTGAGATAAGAACGAAATTTGGATCTATTTTAGTTTAGAAGTAGAAGAAGAATAAAATCTGACACGACCCCGTAAAGTATTAACGGAGGTCCGATGTTACGAGGAGCGATCAAAAATGGTGAAAATTAAAGTAGCAATCGGGTTGCAAGAAATTGATGAAATTAAATTAGAACTATAAGACTCGAGGCACGGAACGTAGTTTGAAGTATACAGGGGGTGATCAAAAAGTAAGAAGAAGTAAAATGCGAAGTGGTTGCAAGAAAGTTATGAAATGAGTTTAAATGTTAACGTAGTTAACGTATACGAGGGGTCGTCAAGAAGTATTAAAATTTTGAAAATGAAATGGTTTATAGAAAATTTACGGATTGAAGTAAGACGTTGAAATTTTAGATTTTAGTGACTTGGGTGATATTGATGAATATACGGGGGCTGTATTTTTAAGTGGCGTTTTTCGTAGTGAATCTGTTATGAATGGACTAGATTGAATGTTTGAAATTTGATATTAGTGAATTTATGTTATTTTTGAATTATCGAGTGCTTGTGAATTTTTCCAGATTTATTTGACTTTGGAAGAACTCTTATTTTGCTATGTATGTCAAATACACAGCTTTAAGATTCTGTTTATGTTGTTTCCATAGATACTTACTACTTACATAGAACACAGAACTGATGATATTTTCTTTTAGATAATGTTGAGTTTGTGAAGTTCTTCTTTTAACTTTGGTGGCCAGGTTGTACAAATATCTGCAGAACCATTCGATACCCACTTTTCTTCATTTAATAAGATTATCGCTGATTCTTTAATTTTTCTTTTTTTGGTATCTGCTTCTCTTGTTAAAATTTTTGCCGAGTCCCAGTTTATTCTATGTCCGTTTTCCCAAGCATGTTCACAAATCTTTGATTTAAAAAAAAGCTTTGAAAACGGAAAGGGACTACTTTCCGAAACGTCAGCAAAATACATTATCTCTGTGTTTATTCCGATTTATATTATTTGCAAAACATAACCTCTGACTGTTCCTTTGACATAAACGTCACGGGCACAGAGGCTTTTTTCCAATAATTCTATTATTTTGTAGATTCGGTGATTTATTTTTGAAGAGGATAATAATACATGTGGTAGAAAACCCAAATAATAGGAAAGAATATTCGTAGAATGCCACAAACAACTTTCAGACAATAGTCACATCAATATTATCCATATTGTATATAAATGACCAGTCATTATGTATAAACTTATTTACTCGTATTTTATCAACGTGTCTAACAATTTCTTTATACTTACTTACTTTAGTGAATTTATACGTTTGTAGCCTCCCTAAAACCAAAAAAGTGATTTTGAAAAATGTAGATGTGTTATATCAATATCACATATCAATTACCTGCATGAACGTGGATTTGTTTATAAATGGATATATATTTTTTCTGTCTACGAATTATGCATTTACTTTATTCATACTTGTCATCTCTGGTAACCGGTTTTCTATTTGATTGCCGCATTACCTACAAAGCATGCATTTTAAAATAAATAAGATGTTATCTGTATCATAATTTTTTTTAAATACCACAGCACATCGTCCATAATTGGGTACGAGTTCGCTCTAACTAGTCGTACCCGTGATTAATTTCTATAATTTCATTGCTAGACTTTTTGTAACAGTATTCATTATTCAGGACATCTCCTACGTCTCATGACGTAATCAGTGTATCCAGACCAGCAACCCGTATATGTCGTGATTGACGTAGGTAGCCAAGCTTTCAACAAATTTAGACATCCCGGTAATTTAACTGCGAAAGAGGTGAATATTACGGTTAGTTGATAATAAACTGCTCTGGTAACCGGCATGGCGGAATCCTACGCACTGAAAATTCTCGACGTTGCGGAATTTGAAGAACAAACTTACTTACTTTAATCCGATATTTTACAGGCTTTATCTTTGCCACAAGTAAATGATAATGATGACGCATATTAAAAGTAAAATAGCTGAAATGTTTCTTTTCTATCAGAAGGTAAATACTATCGACGACTTTGGAGACCGTCGAATACAAAAAGAAATTTAATCAGAAATATTTAAATCGAAACCTATTCCGTTGTCTACAAACTATTCAGATAATTTAACACTATCGCTAAATGCTCCTAGGGGGTTCATAAAAGTTTTAAAGAAACTATTAACAAGTTTTTTATCTTGCTGTACGCCAAAATTGTCTTAGAATGTCTTAAGATTTAGACTCAAATGAATTAGTCAATAATGCAGAAACAAACAAGCAATGTTAAAAAAGTCCCCTTCAGAATTCTTTATATTATCAACCAAATATGTTTGGAAATCATAACTGTCAACGAAAAGGCAACTAATAATTTTCATATTTATTTTATTTTAATTTTTTACATACACTATTCAACAGGTCAAAGGACCCAATTACTGGAGAAGGAGAAAAAATTACAAAAATAGAAGAACATGAATATAGCTATACTTAAACGTAAATGTGCATACACACAGACAATTTAACGCTAAACTAAGATAATATGTAATAACTTAGGTATGATATAATAACTAAGATTATTTTCTGAAAGTTATTTGTGGCATTCTACGAATATTCTTTCCTTTTATTTGGGTTTTCTACCACATGTATCCTCTTCAAAAACAAATCACCGAATCTACAAAATAATAAAATTATTGGAAAAAAGCCTCTGCGCCTGTGACATTTACGTCAAAGGAACAGTCAGAGGTTATTTTTTAACAAATAATATAAATCGGAATAAACACAGAAATAATGTATTTTGCTGATATTTCTGTTTTCAAAGCTTTTTTCGAGGAACTCTTATTTGTTGTGTATGTTAAATACACTGCTTTAAGATTCTATTTATGTTATTTCCATAGATGCTCACTATTTACACAGAACTGATGATATTTTCTTTTAGATTATGTTGAGTTTGCTAAATACTTTTTTAACATTGGTAGCCAGGTTGTACAAATATCTACAGAACAATTCGATGCGCATTTGTCTTATTTAATAAGATTATTGCTGTTTCTTTAATTTTTCTTTTTTTGTTATCTGCCTCTTGTGTTAAAATTTTTGCCGAATCCCAGTTTATTCTTAAGTTTTCCCAAGCATGTTCGCAATATCCCGTGCGAATGTGATAAATGTTATGTGGGCGAGTCATCCAGACCTCTCAGTGTGAGGTTGGATGAGCACAAGAATTACGTTGGAAAAAATGAAATTCAGAAATCAAAGATTTGCGAACCAATTATTTATTATATCTAAAGTATATTGCATAATTAAACATTCCTCGATGGATGTAATTCTACTAAATATTTTAAGATCGTCAGCATATAACAGACAGTACAGGTAATGTCAATAATAATGTCATTGATAAATATAATGAACAAAATCGGATCCAAATTAGACACCTGTGGGACACCTGAGGTTGGTAAAATTTTGGTCGTAAACTTTGGCCGACTTATGGCCACAATATAAAACATATTGGGTTCTGTTGTTAAGGTAGGATGAAAAATAATTGACAAGATCAGCTAAATATCCAAATAAATGTAATTTTTGCACTAAGATACAATGGTTCAGCTTGTTGAAGTCCTTTGAGAAGTCTGTATAGATTATCATCATCATCATTGCATCATTTAAATCAGTTGAGTATTCTGTTAAGCAGAATAAGTTAGTAACTGTAGATCGAAATTTATAAAAACCATGTTGAAATTCTGTTATTTAATGTTTCATGTGGCAAAATACGTACTTAGTCATACAATAAATATAGGTATTATATTAATATAAAAAATGATTTTCACCCCTTTTGGGGATGTTTGGGGTCGGAAGAAATGTTGACCATCACCACCGTGCTCAGCATCCTCGAAAACGGGCGTTACATATACATACATTTTGCCGGTGATATAAAAAAAGATTTTCATTTTCGGGAGTCTTTATTAGCTATTAGAGAGGTTGGAGGGGGGTCGAAAGAAACATTCAGCATTACCATCGTGTTCAACAACCCCGAAAACGGGGAGTACGTTAAGTTTCACCTGTGGAAAAGATGTGATAAGAGTTTAACCCGTTTTGAGGGTAGCTTTTGACTGTTTGGGGGGTTGCTCAACTCCAAGGAGAAATTCTGCCAGCACCATCTGGCCGATAGATGTGTTCTCTAAGGCGCGAGGTGGAAATCGCAATTAATCACACGGGTATCGCGCCACGGGGTTCGAATCCCGGCTTAAGCACTGTCGGAGGAAATGGTTGTATGTCCGTATTTTTTCAATGTATTTACAGGCTCGTCCGTTCGACCGACTCACACACTCCACTATTTTGATATATGGTATTTTTATAAAATGCCTTGAAGACTTCATTATTTAAACGAGTTGCTGATGTAGTCAGTCTCTTCCCATTTTCTTCCATTCACGATTTCAAAGTTCCTGTTATAGTATACACTTAAGAATCATGTTTTCAATTCTTGTAATTGATACGCTAACATTCGCTTGACTCCTGATGCCTTAATTCTGGGCATTTGGCTTATTTTAGAACCTGAGATGCCCTATCTTCCCTTTCCCCATTGCCAACAGGTGATTTATATACCAATTTTTTCCGAAACTAAAATATGTTGCAGTATTCTTACCTAACTGTTGAAAAAATACAGTCTCCTTTATTTTGTTGTCTTATATGCCCATTTTAAAACATTTAAGATGCAAAAAATAAGAATTAATTTGAAAAATACAACTAAAACAATTTATTACACTGTCTATATTTTTGGATCGTGTTATTGGGTGAAGGTAACTTATATTGAATTAATTTTATGTGACAACGAATTTATGACTAAATGGTTGACAAAATTTTTAAATACACCCTGTATATCAAACGGTCTAACGGTGTAGTCAAATAATTATTTCAACATAATTTAAAACGTTACAAGCATACAACTGTTCAAAATAAATATTGCTTTATCCCCAACTTCATCACTTTCTACATTGTTTGCAAAACCTCACAGCGAGTTACCTATTTCAATTATTGGTTTAATTAGCTAATGCAAATAAATAAAACCAACTTACATACGATTATTGCGAGAAACTGTAAAACTAGCGATCTGATATAAATTTTATTATATTGTCTTATAAATTATCAATAATGAATATTTACATTAAACCAGTTCCAATTTATCACATGCAAAACGAGTGTAATTCCGTGTGTGTAAATTACAGTTATATCACCTATAAGAGATTAAATATAATATATATGTGTATAAATTTAATGTGGGCATGTCCCTTAAAAACATTTGGTTTAACGGTTTGGTCTTTATGGAGTCAGTTAAATTTGCAATGTCTAAATTTATAGATAATTTCAACTTTATTACACCTGTTTGATGTAAGCATATGATTCCTGGTAATTTAATTTACCACTATGGGAAAACAATCCATAGAAATCAATTTCAATCTGAGCTCAATTGTCGAAAAAGAGTGAATATTTGCATGTAAGTATGCATGTAGTCAATCTCTTGTAGGAATATTCCTCTACAGGATCCTAAAATTAACAAATTCATTATCCCATGTTTAAAATTTAGAAATCAAATTTGGTGAATGTACAAATAGAACAATACTACTGTTGCTTAAATTGGTTGGAGTCGCACCTTCGTGCCTCTCAGTTTTGATTAATAAGAAGAAAATTGAACTTCTTAACGAATACGATTGGTGCAAACAAATTAAGCAAACATCGAAGCGAAAAGACAGATGTTCCTCATTTTTTACCGGAATAAATGACCTACATCAAAACCAGGAAATGAAATAATCATTAGAACGCCCTACAATTAACCAGATCTCAAGATAACAAGAAAATTACGAAAATCGTTTGGTTGATAAATTTTTAGAGAAAGTAAATATTGAAAGATACTAGAGAAAATAGACTATTGTTGGTGAAATTGGAGTATACTTAAAAGAAGGAAGACGACTAGTTAAAGAATTTGAAACAAAGAAAACTAATTTTTCAAAATTGTGACAAGTTGGAGAAAGAAGATAATCATAAATTATTTTAAGGTACAGGAAACGATTCCTAGTGGAACCGATATATCACTTGAATTGTGTAGGAGCTTAACGATTGCAGCTGAACATCGAAATAAATGATACTATGCGGCTGGAGGTTTTTTATTGAGCTGCGCGTACTAAAATGTTGTAATAAACTTCTCGTAAATTACTTGTATATTTTTAATAATTTGGAAAATAATTGAAAATATTTTAAGTTGAAAATTTCGACATTTAATTTTATTTTTATTAACAAATTTTATTCTAAACAATCATCAACATAATAATTTTTTTAAATCCTTTAAATGAAGGGTCAACGAATTTTTAAATTTTGACAAAATGTTAAATTTTTACATATATCTGGCAGATTTCATTTTAGTGCACGCGTGTGGTAAAGTAATAGTTATCGCACGACTGTAGAAAAACGTTTTTATTATCTGCAATTTTTAGAACAGTAACAGTTCTAGTTGGTTGGAATTATTAATATTACCTCTCCGTCTTAGATATGACAATTGTAATCCGAATTCTTAAAGTTTCAAACAGTAACAAAATTTTCAAACTGTGCGCAACATATTTATAATTAAATCTATTCATCAGTGCGTTTCATAAAAGACACTTGCTAGGGCCCATCGAGTTCCCACCGTTATTTATTGCACAGTCAGTTAGTTACTCTGATATTCTGTGGTCTCGAAGATGGGAGGTAAATCCATTAACAATACAACTTTTTTCGCCAGATATTGTAAAAGGTTGTGGATGAATGGTAATCAACTCAGCCTTGGTCGGCCCACACCTGTGTTTAAATGTATATCAATAATAGCATAATGGATAATTGTCGCTGTTTTTTAACTGCCGAGCTATTGTGATCGTGACAGATGCCAATCTCGGTGGCGTAGTTTGCATTGTCCCGCAGTATTTTTCCATCGCACATGAAGAATAGGTCGATATTGAGAATGCATAATTATTGAGCCTTAATGTATTTAATTTAGTTAAAAATTAAACATTCATTGTATTCA
The DNA here is from genome assembly GCA_963675555.1 of Leptura quadrifasciata. Taxonomy (NCBI): domain Eukaryota; kingdom Metazoa; phylum Arthropoda; class Insecta; order Coleoptera; family Cerambycidae; genus Leptura; species Leptura quadrifasciata. The sequence continues at coordinate 12,540,052 of OY776674.1, forward strand.
TTAAACTTAATCACCTATCTTTCGAAGCGTTCACTGGAAATCTAAAGATTCCCATCAGAAATATGTCGAGGTGAAACACACAAAATGGTAAACGCAGCACCTGTGAAGTGTTACACATCAATGTTAACATCCACGCATCCACCTATGTACATTTTTTGTCGGTGTCGACCTAACAACTCATCTATTTAATTTAATATACAGAGCGTCCATTAAACAATGTAACGTACCTCAATACCTTGAGTAAAATTAAGTCGTTTTGGCTAATCATACCTTAGTACCTACCATGTTGCTTCTTTAAAATGTTATGGGTGAATTTTTTAAATTTATTTGTTATCACTATCTCTATCACTATTTATGCCATTAGATCCCAATTTGGTATACAGAGGTTTTTTGGAACCCTAAAGACAGTCGTGTTAATAATATAATGAATCTAGTAATTCTTTTCTGACATAAAAAACTCTATCAACTTGCGCAGAACTTCCCTAGCAAAGAATATTATGCGCCATATGCGAATACGCATGCGTATAATACATATTCAATAGACATTCCTCACTTAATATATTTTTTATTTCCATAATAGCCAAATACGCCTTCAACTGTTTACAAACATGTTCTATATGGTTATCAAAGGGCAACTTAAAGTCTAAAGTTTTAAAAGAAGAAAATCAGTAAGCCTTTTCAAAATTAAGTTAATGGTATGTAATAGTGATTTTAGGATATAACAATCAATATTTTTCATTAATGTAGCAGATATTCCATCAGGACCGGGTGTAGAGTTTTCTTTCAAAGATGCAATAATAATAATAATAATAGTAAACAATAGTATAAAATACATAGAAATAAAATATCAGGTAAATAAATTAGGTAACCCACAGAAGGTATAACCTTGAGGCGTGGGCTTAGTAATTCACATACTTACATAATATTTAAAAGTAAAGAAAAAGAAAAATTCATAAAAATTGGTAATTGATTAAAACAATTTAATACACAAAAACACATATATTTAGAAATTAGGGACTTTTAAAATATAAAAATAATTTTATATATTTTTCTGTATAACATATTCATGTATTTATTTTCTCGGTATATTCGACATCCATTTCTTTATTCTAGTTTTAAATAAATTAATTGAGGTAAGTATTTTGATGTCTACTGGAGCTAGATTGTATATTTTAGGACCCAAGTAAATAGTTAATTTCTTTGTAAAATATTTTTTTCAGGTTTGGGTACTAGCGTGGACTTTAATTTGTAACGTGTATTGTAGTTATGTTCAATTTCCAATAACTCGTATTTATTCATGTGCTGTCTAATTATGACTCTAAGAAAAAAGAGTTGGCGAGGATCTCGTATATTGGTTTCTTGGTATAGTTTGTCAGTAGGGTATGTATATGGCTTATTATATATTAATTTTAGGATCCATTTTTGTACTATTTCCAGATTGTGCATATGATTGTTAGTTGCTGCACCCCAGGCTATAATTCCATAGTTGAGGTGACTTTCTACTAAAGCATAGTATAGAATACGCATTTGCTCAATTCTGAAAAATTGGGTGAAATGTTTAAATTTATATAGAATACAACGAACCTTCTTTATTATAAAATTAATATGTGTTTCCCATTTCAGATGACAATCTATATACACTCCCAAATACTTGATATTCTGAACACAGGTAATATTCATTTGTGGCGAAATTTGAAGACTGTTGTATGATGGCAGATATTTAGAGTAAGACGTGAAGGGAACATAGTGAGTCTTTTTTATATTTATTGTTAAGAGTCGACTCCTAAACCATTTCATTATTTTTTTAAAATCATTTTCCGCTACACTTTTTAAGGTCTCCCAGTTAGGTGCTTTATATATGATAGCGGTATCATCAGCGAAGTTCACTATATCCCCAACCACGTCTAGTTTGAATAAATCGTTCAAATATATGTTGAAAAGTGTCGGTCCCAAGACGGTCCCTTGAGGGACACCATATTTCACACACACCTGGTTCCACTTAATGTTTTATTGACTCTAGCGCATTGTTGCCTGTTGTCTAAGTAACTTTTGAAGAGTTCATATGGGGTACCTCTTAGGCCAACACTTTCCAATACTCGTAAAAGTTGTCAGTGGTTAACAGTGTTAAACGCTTTAGCAAGATCGACAAAGATGCACAACGTTGGATACTTTTCGTCTTACCAATTTTTGATGTTAAATATGTTATAGCATCCTCCGTCGATCTGCCATCCCTGAAACCAAACTGTCTATTCGATAAAATATTGATACTTGACTAAGCGTTTTTTTAACAACATTTCAAAGATTTTCGCGAAGTTTGATAATAGGGAAATGGGCCTGTAGTTAGCCACATCCAACTCATCTCCATTTTTATGTATTGGCTGTATTACAGCAATCTTAAAAGCCGCTGGGCAAATGCCCTTTTCAAATGCCAAGTTCGTTATGTAAGCTAGGGGTTTTACAATTATATGAGCTACATGCTTTAAAGTTTCTGCTTTAACATTGTCAATCCCAGGGGCTTTTTTGTTTTTTAATTTATGGATTGTCTCGAATATTTCAGCCTCATCTGTCTGAGTAGGGTAAAATGAGTTGGGCAAATTATTATAGATATTTTCGGTTGCTGAAGGTTCACCAGTTTGAATTATTTCATTGGCAAGCTTTTCCCCAATTTCAGTGAAGTAATTAACAAAAGTGTCAGCCACGTGTTTATTATTCGTACATTCATTACCATCTGCTAATTTAATTTCAATTTTCTTTCTTTCCCGATTTCATTTAAATAGTTCCACAGATTTGTGGCATTACTTTTGTTTTCATTTTTTTTATTTTGATAATAATTTGCTTTGGTGTTCTTGATCAGAACATTAATCCCGTGCGAATGTGATAAATGTTATGTGGGTGAGTCATCCAGACCTTTTAGTGTGAGGTTGGATGAGCACAAGAGCTACATTAGAAAGAATGAAATTCAGAAATCAAAGATTTGTGAACATGCTTGGGAAAACGGACATAGAATAAACTGGGACTCGGCAAAAATTTTAACAAAAGAAACAGATACCAAAAAAAGAAAAATTAAAGAATCAGCAATAATCTTATTAAATGAAGATAAGTGCGTATCGAATTGTTCTGTAGATATTTGTACAACCTGGCTACCAATGTTAAAAGAAGAACTTAACAAACTCAACATTATCTAAAAAAATATCATCAGTTCTATGTTCTGTGTAAGTAGTAAGTATCTATGGAAATAACATAAACAGAATCTTAAAGCTGTGTATTTGACATACACAGCAAAATAAGAGTTCTTCAAAAAATAGCTTTGAAAACGGAAAGAGATTACTTTCCGAAACGTCAGCAAAATACATTATTTTTGTGTTTATTCCGATTTATATTATTTGCAAAACATAACCTCTGACTTTTCCTTTGGCGTAAACGTCACGGGCGCAGAGGCTCTTTTTTTCCAATAATTCTATTATTTTGTAGATTCGGTGATTTGTTTTGAAGAGGATAATAGTACATGTGGTAGAAAACCCAAATAATAGGAAAGAATATTAATGCATGTTTCTGTATTTTTTATATTTAGTTACGTTTTGATAATTAGGATTTTTTTTCATTTCTTTAAATACAGCATCTCTCTTATTTATTGAATTTACTAGACCTTTGGTTATCCAATCTTTTTTTTAATGTTCTTGAGTATAATTTGTAATACTTTAGCGCATGCGCTTATATGATTTTTTATTTTCTCAATGAACAATTCTGTGGCTAAGTTTACGTCTCCGTGTAAATATAGATCATTCCAATTTTCTTTTTCTAACATATTTAAGAATTTATTTTTATCCAGAAATTGAGTTTTTTGTTTGTTTTACTAGTATTATATTCTTTTTCAGGTGAAATTATTTGGGTTAATACGGAATAGTGATCAGTAATATACGTTTCCAATACTATCGGTATATATTTATAGATTTGGCATTTATTTTTAATAAAAAATGCATGATATAAGTTGATATAAGTCTGTGATCGTGTTTAGATATATTGAGTTACTAGATATATTTCTTGATGGAAAGTTTTCTTGACCAGTATGTATTTTTTGTGTCATTTCCTTACCTATATTTATAGAGAAGTTTTTTTTTTTATACATTTATTTAACGTCGGCCTATTTCCGCTACTGAGGCCTAACACCGACGCCTGTAGACGAGCTACCCCCAACCAGGAATTTTGCCGAACCTCTTCCCTTAAGAAGAGTAGGGATCTTTTACTTGCCTAACATTTAATAGACAAGGGACCGACGGCTTTACATCCCCTCCGAAGGATGATATATCTCCTATACAACCCTCGCCCAAGGTTGTATAGCTTCCGCGCATACACTGATATACAAGCCGCTGGAAGATGGGTGAGGCGAGGACGTGGTCTTCGTTGGAACGGTCACCAATCCAACTACTAACCACGCCTAACGTTGCTTTACATCGCATATCGAAGTATGTACATAGTAAAGACGCACCTACGCTCGCCCCCTATAGAGAAGTTATTAAAGGCATTTGCCTTTTCAGTATTATCCGTTATAAGAATATCATTTTGCTTAATAGCATTTATTTTTTTATTATTTTTACCATTTGTAACCTCACCAAAAATACTCCATATCTCTTTATAATTGTTATTAGTTTGTTTAACTTTTGTTTTATAATAATTATTTTTTGTTTGCTGTAGTAAAATATTCAATTTAATTCTATATTGCTTGTACTGTTTGATGGCTTCCCTGTTCCAATCCTTAACATATTTTTTTTTTCATCTGATCTATATGTCTTTATTAGTCCAGATGTTCCATGGTTTAATTTTTTCGAAATTATTTCTCTGGCGTCTTGTTTTTATTGCTACATTTACAACCTAAAAGTAAGTTGCGAGGAAATTTTTATAAGCAAAAGTATTTTTGTAATCACTAGGATTCATATGACACAAGTGTTTTTTTGCTACAATTAACCTAGCCTTCTCTACCTAAAAGTATTTAGTTCCTGCATGTTCTTATGGTTAAATCTGCATAAAGATGATTTCGTTTATGTTCATGAACGTAATATAATAAATACACTTAATAGTTGTATTTTAAATATATTTGACTTGAATCAGCTCAAGAAAAGTAAGCTTATTCCTTCATCTGTCAAGACTATAAAATATAATATGTTAATTTTTCGATAGAATAATTTTTCGATAGAAAGTAGCAGCCAGGAAAGCTTCTCCACTGTTGATATGTTTGTTTACATTTTAAACCTTGACCAAGTCTTGACGTTGCAACATCTAACATCTGTTAAGAACTTGCGACAACTGTAATTTTTTGCAATTATTATCGTATAACTCAAGCCACACTATTCAATACATCTTGCATCTTTTCTAGACTTATTTATAATTAACTTTAATATCCATTATGTATAATTAAACCATTAATTTATGCAATTATAATGGACTTAACCCGCGACCTTTACCTTTTACGTTTAACATCACATTAAAACAATGGATATTCATCCGCACGAATGAGAATTTTACATAACTCGGACTTTTGCCTCTATATTCACCTACTTAATGCTCTTATTTGGTAGGTGTGTGTTATGCAATGCTGGTTATAACCTCGCACCTACTGAATTTATCTTAACTATTATCTGTTTATTAGAGATTTCTGTACACGATAATAATAAACAGAATAGCAATTATCTGTCAGTCGAAATGAGAGCACATAAACATTAAACATACTCATATAAAATACATACTTAGTATAGTCTACCAGGCTGATGCCAAAGCAGATTTTGAAGGCTAAAAAAAAATTATTAGGCAACGACTAGCCGGAAAATTTAGTTAGGGTTATAATTAAAAGAGAAAAAACGAAAATTAAACGCGAGATAAAGTGAAATTGTAATTGTATTCAGGGGTTGAAAGGGGTTTTAAGTGTATAAGTCATTTTCCAACATAAGCTCACATTTTCGTGGAAAGTGGTGGAAAACCAATTCTTTTCTTTCGTAAAAAATCACTTTACATGAAATTATGTGACAGTCCACTTTTTTTTCATTGAATAAGCATGATTTGTTTAGAATCTGGGAAACAAGTAGTTTCCGAGATATTTACATTTTTCGAAAAAGAAAAAAAAACAAAATCTTTCACGTAAAACTTTATTGGTGTTTCTTTTCATTTAAATATTCTATCCGGGATCATTTTAACCGTTGAAATGTATCTTTCACGAAACCGCTTAAAATCGAGAAAAAAATGACTTCGAATAAACTACAATCAGAAGGATTTTTGTGCAAGCAAATTCCCGAAAACGCTGATGCATTAAATATAAATACTGCAATTGGACTAGCAAAATGCGATGATAAGACTGTCGTCGTCATGGGTCAAGATTTTCATTTACTAGCACTTCTCCATCAACTAAATTCAAATGATAACAGTATTTTTTTCCACAAACTAGGCTCAGACAATGAAAATTATTCATTTTATACAACTAATTATTTCAAACGCGAATTGTACACAAATATAATAGCATTTCTTTAATCTTTTTTGGGTTGCGATACAATTTCCGGTTTTGCTAGAAAAGAAAAAAACAATAGTAAAATGATTATTGAGCAACAAAAATTTATCAAGCCTAGCTAGTATTTCTTTTAAAAAAGATGCAGACCAAATAACCATTGCAAAGAATAGATCTCTCAATCTCAAGCTGGTATTTACAAAAGTAAAAAAATGAATACGTCATCAAATCAATTAAGATTTGAGTATTACCAAGTGGCAACTAACAAATCTACTTTTACTCGAAAAGTTTTTTTTTGGTTTTCCTCAATTTTAAACAGTTTCATGAAAAATAAACCATCAACATATATAGACCATTTTAAAGTTTACAATTATTTAAATTAAAAAACACCAACAAAGTTTTCCGTGGAGATTTTGGTTTCTTTTTCGAAAAAGAATATCTAGGAAATTCCTTTTTTTCCAAAAAAATCATGCTTATTCCATGCAAAAAATGTAAACTTTTATATAATTTCATGTAAACTGAATTATTTTTACGAGAGAAAAAATTAAAAAAGAAAATTTGAGGTTATGTTGAAAAGTGCCTAATTTAAAAATTTTTGATTTTTTATTATCTACAACTATTGTAAAGGACATTTTCAGCTATGAGGCAAATTTCACCGAAAATCGCAAAAACCACTTTCAATCCCAAAACAGCGCCCCCATTTTACTTTATCTCGTATTTAATTTTTGTTTTATCTCCTGGTTATAACCTTAACTAAATTTTCCGGCTGGTCCTTGCCCGTTAATATTTTTATTTCAAAAAGGTATTGACACCAGCCTATACTAAGAAAATATGATTAATATTAAAAAATTCACTGCTTATGCTTTTGCCTACGTCATCATATATTAGCCGCGAATTTTTCTTGTCGAATTTCTTTTATGAAAATTGTTCAAAAATACTCTTTCGTCTTCAATAACAGAAAAAAGCACTGTTCCAAAAATCGTTGGCTATCCCTAGCTCCTCTAGTACAAACTTATCAAAATTACTAAAAAATCTATTATTTTTAACATAAAAAAACTCGCTCTGCTAAACATGTAGTTTTGTTCTGTGACGGGAATTTAGTTGTGGTTAAAACAATAGGCGCCCAAATATGTAGCGGATAATTGTATAGTAGAAAGTGTTATTAGACACTATCTGGTAAATCGCTTAATTTTTTTGGCGCTAACCGCAGCAACATCGATTATCCAGATTGACAAATAAATCTGAAATCTAAGAATGCGGTTGATGAAGAAATAAGACTGTGGACCACCAAGGTCAAGGGAATAGTAGTCAGTTGTAATGAGTGGAATTATAACTTCTTTATTTACTGTTTTATCTGTACTACGGCTTGATTTGTACGAGATGAATATAAAGCGTCTTTGTTACGATAAGTACCTATTAAAATAAACGCTGCTTTAAAAATATTCGATGTACAGGAACGGAGTATACTGGGTGTCCACTTTTTCAGTGGGATTGTATTGGTAACTTCTAAACCGTAAGATATAGGTCAGTTAAATTAGTGAAAAACTGAGCATTTTAAAGCTCGTTAAGACGTAGTTTTCGCATTTGAAAAATTTTCAGTAGTTTCAGCGATATCCATTTCATTTTGCTCATAAATCGCGAATGATAGGATTTAGAAGAAAAACGTTCAATAAAAGTTGAAAGGTGTTCGATTTCCTATTTAAAATGATCAAAGTTGTATTTTTATCAGATAGACGCTAAGCGTCACGATGGGTCTGTGCAAGTGTCATTATCACTCTTAAATATTTGATCCGGTAGGTGTTCATTGATAAACAATGAACTGTTCTACACTATCATTATTCGTAATACCAATTTTCGTTGTTTAGAATTTAACTTTCAAACTTCTCGTTTTGGTTTAAATTATAGAGACTTTTTCAAATTAATTATGGTTACACTGGACGAAAGAAAGTCGACACTGGACCGCTAGATGGCGCCTGCTGACCATTTTACATGTCGCTATTCTAAAGATACCGAAATGTACCAAATGGTCAAGGGATCCTCATGTCGTTCGTCACATGCCTACCTTGCACTGACGAGAGCCAATAGCTCGAAACTGCAGTCTGCACGTGGTGTGGGACGACTGGCATGAGAGCTCCTTCAAGTAGGATCAGTCTTCAGGCTGGCGTTTGTTGCAATCGAAGCATTAGCGTTTTGATGGTATTATGCAATTATTACACTTAACGCGCCAGGCTTGTAACTTGTAATTCAGCGCTCGGCGGGGCACATAGCCCGGAGAGTAGCTGTTGGTTGCAGTCTGGTTACGTTCCTTATAGTAAAATAAGAATTTTATAGAGGAGTTTGCGACTAATATTTAGATATTGTTTTGTCAGTCAATAAAAATTATAATTTGAAAATTAAAAATATTAAATTTTTCGATAAAAGTTACAAAATAACTAGAAAACGTTTCCATAAAAAATATATTTGCATTTTTGGTTAGAAATAGGCATCGACATGAATTAAGAAAATGGTACGTAGTCAGATTTCAAAGTTTTGGCTGCGCAACACTCGCACCAATGTCTTATAAAATGAATTTTCACGGTTTGATATAACTAAGACGACGCCAATTCAATTTCCAAGAATTATAAAAGTTGGATGTCGTGACGCTTAGCATCGATCTGATAAAAATACAATTTTAATTATTTTAAATAGGAAACCGAAAACTATTTAACTTTTATTAAAAGTTTTTCTTCTAAATCCTATCAATCGTGATTTATTAAGCAAAATGAAAATACGTTGAATTTCACTATTTTCAGGATATCGCTGAAACTGCTGAACATTTTTCAAATGTGAAAACTACAGCTTGACGAGCTTTAAAATGCTCAACTTTTCACTAATTTAACCGACCTTCTATCTCTTCCGGTTTAGAAGCTACTAATACAATCCCACTGAAAAAGTGGACACCCTATACATTTTGTTTCAATGGGGCGAGGCACTAACAGAATCCATAAAAAATTTAATTTTAAAATATACTTTTGTATAGCGATCTGGATATTGCCACTTTCCTAGCAGATGATTATTAAATGACGATGAATTTGTTTTTATTTATTTTTGTAAGGTTAGGAGTATCATAAAAACGGTAATTTGAAAACCGCATCCGAATCTTTTGACCTTCAAATGTAATGTAGAATTGGTGAAAAGAAGCAAACCTAACACCTACGTCAAAAATTGTAATTCTCCTTCTATTGTTAAGACATTATCTAAACGTCAACTGTCACAATTTTTTTCAGGTTGAAGTTTATTAATACGCAAGCTGTGATTAGGGAATCACTCTTCAACATTTTAAATGTTTGCCAATTTTTATAAATGGTTAAACAACTAATAGAAATTCAGAAGAGTAGTATTATTTCCAAATTGGAAAACAGATGGTCTATGAGAACAATTGTTTCTGAATATAACATAAATAAATGCAGTGTAATGAAAGTTAAAAAAGATGGGAAAGTGAAATACTATAACTCGTAAGAATAAATCTGGTAGGCCTAAGTTAAGTGATGGGCAACAAGATTAAACCCTTATAAATTACCTTCAGGAAAATCCATATGAGACTTCAGTTAATGCAGTTTTGGAAACAAATTTTCCTGCCTCACGTTCTACTGCCTGTAGAAGAATCAAAAATGGCATTCTAAAGCGTAGTTCTGATGCTAAAAAATACAAATTAACGGAATAAAAAACAAAGACGGATCATTTTTGCACTCAACCATATGTTGAACAATGAAGACTTTGGTCAAAAGTCATATTGTCTGATGAAAAAGTTTTCCAATCCTGTAATGATGGACATATTCGTGTTTATAGGCCTCGTGCACAAAGATGCAATGAAAATTATACATTCGAACCAATTAAATTGAAACGTTTTTCTGTTAATATCTAGGCATGGATGTAGCCAAAGAGGAATATGAATGTATTGGTACATAGATGGTCTTAATTCCACTAAATACATTGAGACACTTGAAAATGTTGCCGTAAGGATGGGAACTATACCCAGATGATAATTTTATCCTCCAAAAGGATAATTATTCCATACATACTTCGCATAATATAAAGCAATAGCTGCAAGATAATAATGTGGACATTACTACAGTGGCCTACTAAAAGTCCCGACATTAATCCCATTCAATTGGAATTTGTAATTGGTTGGGAGGGTGGTCAAAGGAAAATATTGAACCGCAGCACTTAGGCCTCATTGGGCCACTTGTACTTCCTCTTCGTAGGCAGACGCTCGCCTATGCCTCCAACCAACCTAATCTTGCGAAGGAGATGATGATGCTGCCTAGGGGCATTTCCTTTACATCGGCCAAAGTAGACCAACTAATCCCATTGAGAATGTTTGGAGAATTATGGTGAGACATATACAGAAATTAAATTATCGTCCTCAAAAAGCCGAACAACTTCGTGCCATGATTAAAGATTAATGGGAAAGTTTATGTAATGTCCAAATTTCAGAGAATTTAGTTTTATGAATACTAGAAGCAATTTTAGATGGTGATAGAGCTATGACTAAATATTAATTGCCATTATTTATGTGTAATTTGTTTATTTGTGTTTTAAATTTTTCTTCAAAGTATTATATTTATAATACCTATTGTTCTTTTAAAAATAAGACTGTTTATATATATTTATTTTCCTATCTCTTTTTAACTTTTATTACATTGAATTTATTTATGTTATATTCAGAAGCAATTGCTCTTATAGACAATCTATTTTCCAATTTGGAAACAGTACTAATCTTTTGAATTTCTGTTACTGTATTTTTGCTTGTTATAAGTCACACTCATAACTAATAATAAACATAATCTGGTAACTGTAAATACTTGCATGCTTTAATTAAATTAGGAAAATATCGAAGCTATATTTATTACCTAACCAATAGGGTTATGAATAAATTAACTCATGATAAACAACACCAGATTTAGTATGCGTTATGCTCTGTGAGTTCACTGTGCAAATAAATAATTAATTTATTAACATGACAAGATAATGAGATAAATACCTCTTTGCGACAATAAAAAAACTTAATTGTTAACTAATCTGTTATAAGCACGAAAAGCAAAAGACTAGATTTTCACTTTAATCCTAATAAATCTGTAAAACAACGTGCTCGAAAGTCATTTCATATTTTTTAAGCTTCTGCTTCATGCACATATTGCATCGTGATCGACGTGTGTGCTCGGATCAAAATGTTGACAGTAAATTCCCAATAGCATTAGAAACAAAAATTAATTTTATATAAAGTGGAAGAGACATGTCATTAAATATGGCTTTAGTCACAATTAAAATACATATTCAATAAATTAATACAATTTTAATTTTTGAAATTCATATTCATAAGTATGTTGGAAAACGTTTCGAATGTGTTGAAGTGAGACACAATGAATTGAAACTTTGATGATTGGCTATGGTGACAGGCTCCGAACACACGGTTCGTGAATTATTTAATGGTGAATATAGTATAAGTATTTCTTTCGTAGTTGGTTAAGTGGAGTAAGTACCAATTGTGTTAAAAACGTAAAATTGTATAGGGTTTGATTGTTTAATGAGGTTATGTTAGTCTTCTTATGAAAATGTAGTGCTGACATAGATTTCCAATTAGTATATTCTTGTTATAGAGCATTGAGTAGAAGATTGTCATTCTTGCTCGCGTTCAGCTTCCGAGATTTTAGTGTATTCTTACGTTTCAAATGATGTAGATTACGAAAATACGGGATTATTTAATTTCGTCGGTCCTTTAGCAGTATAACTAAAAAACTATTCCATATAATAATATCTGGAATCTTGTTTGGCACACAGATGACGCTAGTGCCAAGGAAGAAATCGAATGTACATACAGTGTGACCCACTTTCAATGAAAACATGCAGTAAAAAATGTGTTTATTAACCGACGTTAGCGTTTTTTTAGGGATAGCCAAATCGCAAAAAACGGAACCCTTATAATTTCGTCATGTTTGTCGGTCCGTATGTTACAGCCTTACAGGCAGGTGTCTTATGTGAACCGCCACACAATCGTGCAATGAAATTACAAAAAAAATAAATTAGGGTTAGCTTTCCATACATATAACTGAGGGATGAAAATTTTTATTTTGTCGCACCCCATTGTATGGGATATTATTGACCAGGTCTTAACAAATGCAATAAAAGGTCTTAAGTGGCCTTTTTATTTAGGTGAATATTTCGCGAGATATAGGCTCCTAAAGTCGTTAATAATGTGTCCCCCTCTAACTTTCCACCTTGTGATTAAAAACTCGGAAAAAAATCAAGACAATAGTACAAGTACTTTCAACGAATATTATTTTGAACAAGATACTCGACAAGACATGTTAACAAGTTTTTTTAGATATCTACAATTTTCAGTTTTCAATAGCAGCACTACGGAACCCTTAGTAGCTGCGTGTACTACACTTCAGATTTTTTAATAAACCATCAAAACCTTTACCTTCTGACAAAAATTTAGATATGATTCAATTTTCAAGGCCTATTACATTTTTTTTCAACGTGAAAAATTAAGCAAATTTGATTAGTGATTTTTTTTTGCGGAAATTCTAATTAGAACACTAGATTCAGTAAGCTCTCGGTAAGTTTCATGAAAAAATAATGAATTGTAACGAAGCATTTTTCGTTACGGAAATATGCATAAGATTTATATTTAATTGTACTCTATACAGGATTTATGTAAACATGTGGAAAATAAAATGGTATACAAGTCTGTTATGTGGGAAAGCCTCTGTAAAATTTTAAAGCGATCCGAGGTAATTTATTATATTTTTTTGCATTAAAACCTGCAAAGATACGCTTTTGAACGGATGTGTTATGCTATCTCGGCGCGTTCACACACGTGCCGCTGGTTTGTTTAGCAGGTAATATCAGCTGTCTTAGTTGTCTAAGGTCAGTGCGCCATGGGTTCACTGTTCAGTTCAGTGACTCTCCGACTTCCGTTTAGAGCAATTCCCATTTTTGTTAAATTTTAAACTCTATTCGCAAATATCGATTATGCCAGAGTTCACGCCGCAAGAGTGCCGCGACATGATATTAACCTATGGTGCAATGAATGAAAATCTTGCAGGGGCTGTACGAAAATACGGGAGAAAATTTTCCCATAGGTGCAAACCTAATGTGAGAAAAAATGTAAGTGCAGTGCAACGAGTTCGTGACACCGGGTTTTGTTTACCAGGCGACAGAGAACATGTAGTAAATCGTCCTGTTGAAGTAGACCAAGAAGTTCTAGAATTACTAGAACAAGACCATTCAATAAGTACCCTATACGCGAGAATCGTTTTTACCCATACCACATAAGGAAGTGACTTCGTTGCATGTATTACGTCAAATTGGTTAGTTATAGACGGCGCACTTCTACAAAAAAAATAAAGTAATTTTTTTTTTCCAAATTTTTTTATTTCTTAATTTTCTTAACTCCTTTTGGTGGGGTCAACCCACTGAATAATTTATGTTTCTTGTTTTCTGTACCGCCTTAAGCGAATTACTATATATTACCAGAAATATTCACTGGTTGAATACCTGTATATTTATTTAAAGCAGCAAATACTTGTAAACAGAATTATTGTTTATTATTTTTTGAAGTAATTAATTCAATAATTAGTTATCTGTGGCCGATTAAATCCGTTTCTTTTTCGTAGTTGGTTGGAATAATTATTTAAAACTGATTCTAAGTAATAAGATATTTAAAATAATTTGTTTATACTAACTGACGCACCTAATAATAATTTACAGTACTTTTAACAAGTCAATACAGCCGTCCTCGCTGCCTTGTATTCAATACATTGGGCCATGCGCGTTTCTAAAGCACGTGGGGATCCTCGCGACACCGTGAGTGGGAACGTGGCTATAAAACGGACCGTACTGGCCCGTAAAATGAGTTCGTTCCAATTCTCGAAGCCAGCAGTCGACTACCATCTGCCCAGGGTCTACCGCTGCGATTGTAAAGATTAAGAAAACTTTGATATATATTTGGTTAGTGCTTTATTAGTCTATATTTACTGATTGATAATTTTATACTTAGTTATCGAGATTTTACTGCCTTTATTCTAATTGAAATTTTGACGCTGTTTGAATATTCTTGATATTTATTTTATTATTTCATATTTAAATTTTATACTTAGCTTGTTAAATTTCACTGTTTATTTTCTGATTGAACATTTTATACTGTGCATCCAGAAGTCTGTTATATATAATTCGCTTTCAATTCATATTTAACTGTTTGAATATTTTACTTTAATATTTTTGCCTTGTGACTACCTCTTGCCCTTACCTGTATTATTCAGGACTTGTGTCCCTACAAGTTCTTACTTACCTTCGTTAGGACCTGTGTCTGGCTGTTCCCTTACTTGTATTTTTTCAGGACTCGTGTACCTACAAGTTCCTACTTTCCCCCTGCATTTTAGGACTCGTATCCCTACAGGGTCCTTTAACTTTTTTTTTTATGGCCACACTCTTGTTTGTTCCGTTCTTAACCTTAGTAAATGGACAGATTTAATTACTCTTTTGTTTGCACAGTATGCGTTCATGACAAAAATCTTTGCTCATTTTGCCGATACTTAAATTCCAGTGCTATTAACATCATTAAGCACTAGTCGCATTTCTGGTATCCGTACAGTGTCTATACAATCATTTTATCATAAACTCGCTAATTTCACCGCTTATATGCTTTTGCCGCTGATATTACTATATTGCTTGCTACTCTCCCTCCACTGCCTATACATAAGTATATAAATTTGTGTTAATTTTGATTTTCTGTTTTATTTAGGACTATTAACCATAGGATTACTGTAATGTACTTAAATATTATTGAATTTCTGAGTTTTACTGTTGTGTTTGTGAAAGTCTAATTTCCCTTATTGACCCACTGGAATCAACCGATTCTTCACTGAGCTGCTCAGTCTCGCTTATCGACTTTTGGGTAGTGTTGTTCAACCACCTGAAACTTGAACTGGCGCCCGAGTGTCAAAGTGACAGCCTTAGTTCTCGTACTGTATGAGAAAAAGAGCGTCACAGAATATTGACAAGATTTAAAACAAAATTAATGTAGGCAGTTATTTTATATGGTGTGCCCCAAAATAAATGCATAAAATTCATAAGTTTTCTTCAATTTTGTGTTAAAAAATACAAAAACACGCCAATTAGTAATATCATACTGGGATTTACCAATTTGAGAGGTTACTGGATTCAGTGGTGTTATTAATATTTCAATTAAAAAATCGTTCATTAAATTTGTTAATTTTTGACTTTGAAAAATGTCGTAACGAATTAAAAGAACGATTGTCATAGAATGTAACTTCAAAGTCCAGTATTAATGTAGAAAAAAATCATAGATGAGAAGAAATGAGAAGAAATCAGAGGAAATCAGGGGAAGTCAGAGGAAATCAAGGGGAAATCATAAAACATTTCCACAAAAAGGGAAATCAGGTGTACAAATTGAGCCTAGCGGTTTACCTCTTGTTTCATCCCTTGAGAGAGAGTTCAAAGACCTATTCTTTTAAATCAGCTACCCCCACCTTATACCTTTTATCCATCTATCGGTGCTCCTCAGGAATTGCGAACGATTTTAAATGAGTAGTTTAATTAAAATGAGAACTATGTATTCTGTATTACAAATATACTACAAGAACACAAAAGTGGTTAAATAAACTTATCTACCCATCTACCATAAATACTTTCCACTTTGCGGCTTAAGAAAATAAGAAAACACCCCATTAAATAATTTCTGTCTGTAACAAGATAAAAACAGCTATATCCCATAGTTGATGTAGTCAAGGGCTTCTGACAGAAAAAAAATGAAATACTGCAGCAGCAATCTCACTTATCGCATATCAGTTCTAGAGGCCTACTAATTAAACGAAAACACTTTCCCGTATCTAAAGCGGTTAAAGAGATACGTATAATCACCGCAGAAAAAATAGACGTTACATGTTAATAAACAAGAAAATTGACCTAGTTAAATCATTATAATTAACGCTGCTTGAAAGTAGCCATTCCATATAAAAAAATCTCCAGACAAGGCAAGCGCATGTTATTAAAAAAATCCACCAGTCGGCCTTCACAAGGTTTTCCCATTATAGGATTTCGATAATCCGTAATTACTGCTGCCATATTATTTAAGGCAATTATTTCCATATAGAAACGTAATGTATCTGTGCTGCTTTTGCATCGCACGTAGCGTATAATTTATTTCCTGGTTTATGTCTGTGTGTACGGGGTGACCAGCTTGTGACTTGAATAGCCCGTATCTCGGTTATTAATCTCGGTTATAAAAAAAATTTGATCACTATATTGCAGTCTTAATAAATATAACACCATTGTCCAGTATGTGTTTGTTGATTTTTTGCTACGGTTACTGATAATGTTATCAAAAATTTACCTCCAAGAAATGAAGATGCTCTTGGTTTTTAAATCATGTCCCGTAGACACATCTTACATTCTTTCTAGGACCAGTTACTACTCTTGATGTGTTGGATGCAGTAAATAGCTTGAAAAATACAAGTAGCATAGATATTTACGATATTAATAGCAAAATTATTAAAAATACAATAGATATTATTATTGGTCCATTAACAATTCTAATAAAGTTATGTTTTAGTGAAGGCTCTTTTCTAGACATCTTTAAGGTAGCCAGAGTAGTGCCTATATTAACAAAAGGGATCCTGATAATCCAGATAATCATCGCCTCATATCTATTTCCCAGTGTTCGGAAGATAATTGAGATCATTTTAAAACTACGCCTAACGAGATACTTTGAAAATCATTCTATCATTCATAAGTGCCAATTTGACTTCAGGAAATCGTGTTCCAAGTAGATGCAGTTTGTAAAGTTGTGTGTGACATTGTTGAGGGCTTTGAGGAGGGTAAATATATGGCGATTACGCTAGTTGACCTTAGCAAGGTTTTTGACTGCGTCTCCCACAGCCTTCTCACTAAAAAACTTAGCTTTTATAGTATAAGCAGTCTTCCACTAAGTATATTAGAATCGTATCTACATAATCGTAAGGACAGTTAAACACGGGGTATCCCAAGGTTCGATATTAGGCCCCCTATTATTTGTCATTTTTATTAGTGATTTTTTTTCTACCTTTTCCCAAATAAATCGGTTGTGTATGCAGATGATGCTACCTTAATATATAAATACAATTTAGTAGCTCTACAAGCATCTATACATGAAACTCAACATTCTGCTGAACACTGGTATAATAATAACATGCTAAAGTTATACGAAGGTAAAATTCAAAAATTGATTTTCTCGACCAACAACGCGATTATCAAAGGCGAAAGTGTTAAGCTGCTTGGAATTGTCCTAGATGGTAATCTTAAGTGGGATGCTCATATCATAACAGTCAAGTAGCAAAATTTCTAGTTCCATTTTTCTACTACGGCAATTGAAAAAATACACAAATGTTAAAACATTGCCATCTGCGTATCATGCTTTAATCCAGTCACATATTACTTACGGGATTGTACTCTGGGGAAATTTTCCGAGCTTATATATACATATTATTCGGTGCTAGAGATTCATAAAAATAAAAATTCCTTTTCTACTCACTCAGACCTTCACCACTACGAGACTAGGTCATCAAATGATCAAAAGCACCAAGATATCGTGCTACAAAATCTGCAAGAAACTCGGTAGATCTCAAACTCTACAACAAAAAACCAGAAAATGTGAGAAAACTGGACTAAAGCAGATTCTAAACAAGCATCAAAGGTCATCTCTTAAAATACTGTTTTTATTCTGTTGACGAGTATATGAGTATCTCTATGGTGATAAACGTATTTCTTGCATGGAATATGCTCACATCGTTTTTATCTCTCTTTCTTTTATACTCTGCTGTTTTGTGTATAATGAAAATATTTCACTTCTCATCAGACGTGTTCAAATTTAAATTTTTTAAGCGCATGTACACTTTTTTTTAATAATTAATTTTATTTGCTGTGTTTCATGTGTGTTAGATCTAAATACTCTAGCTTCTAGTCTGTCGAGAAGCACTCTTTTTTATTATTGTAAATTAATATATGCATTACTTAGGGTATAGCAGTTATTAAGACTTGCTGCAAATGTAATGTCTATATAATTTAGTCAATAAATTTCTATCCTATTCCATTCCATTCCATCCCATCCCATCCCATCCCATCCCATCCCATTCTATTCTATTCTATCGTCAAACTGAAATAAGTTTATAAAAGCCTGTAAAATGAATAATCGATGTTCCTAAAAGATGCTTCAGGTAGCAAGTTGTATTGTTATCATGCAGTTGTGAAGGATTCTAATGGCGTCTACAGAGAGGGTGTCTATAGCGAGTGTACTTAAGTTTCTAAGCCCTGTCTGCATTTGATGATAAAATCTGCAATTGTGTTGTGCTGCGGATTCTGCAGTGAAAAAAACTTGCAACAATCGAATGGCCAGACCAAATCTAATATTGTAATGAAAACCTTAAATCTACTTAACACACATGGTCCAAAGGTGAAAAATATAAAAAGTGGAGGTATACTCACTGACTGCAATAAGCTCATTGATGTCTATAAATTTAAACAAATGATATTAGAGGAACTAACCACCGGATATAAAATACATGAAGTTAATAACAACTACCCAAAGCTAAAATTTGTGGGCACGAAGAAAGTTTATACAGTCGACCAACTGCTTAAATTTGTAAGGGCACAAAAAATCGTATTATCTGAAGATACCAAGTGCAAAGTATGAAAATGTGATCGACAAAAAAAATAATTGCGTTTATCAGGCGATCCAGGATATAGAAACATCTTTTGCATTAATCAAACAAAAAATAGAGGTTACGAACGAAAATTACCTCAAAAATATTGAAATGCCAAAGCGAAACAGATTCTGGTAATACGAAAGAAGTGACTAATATTTCAAGTATAATGACTTAAATTTTTGCACACTTGAATACACCTCAACAAATTTTAAATAGGTTTACATCACTTTTTCTATTCCCTTTATAACGTCTACAAATTTTAATATGTGAGATGCTGCTTAAGAGGAGAAGAACCTAAACCAAAACTAAAAGTTCAGATAGAGTAAGAAATTACGAAATTAAAAACAGAATGAGTGTCGATACTACACTTACGGACAGCATCGAAAAGAAACAGTTAATGTGGTATGGGCATATGAGAAGACTAGGACAAGAAAGATTACCACAGAAAATTTGGAGGGTGGAAACCTAAGAACAAGAGGAAAAGAGGAAGGCCAAGGAGGACCTGGAACCAGGAAATTAAAGAAGCCATGAAGAAGAGACAATTAGAGAAAGAAATGTATTTAAATAGAGAGGCGTGGAGACAGTGCCGGCCAAGAAGACTGTAGACAAACCGTTTACATATAAGATGCAGACTGAGATAGAAATGTACAACATCTTGTTATTCCAAAGATTAATGAAATAGATGTATCAAATGTACTTAATTGGTCAAATTAAAATTAACTAATGATCCGGATTCAATACCCGCATTTATTTTGAAAGATGTGTTTTATTTTTAATTAATCTCTTCAAATCGTTACTTGTCCTAACCTATGGAAGCAAGCTAAAATTTGTCCGGTTCATATAATTTTTAGTTGAAAATTGTAGACTGATTTATGAAATTTTGAGTTATTTGGCTGTTTGGGTTACATAACTATGCAAGATCATTTTACAAACCAGCAACCCTTTGCATTAGTAGGTGTAAAAAAATTTCCGGTATCAGCATAAAGTAACTTTTTACAATGTAGGCTAATGGATGATACCATTTACAAAAATAATGATGAAATTTTGAATTTTTGCACATAACATAAATTTTAGACAAAGATGCCAAGAGACGATATTTTCGTTAATTTAAAACTTATGACGTCCATTTTCGACATAAACTGCTATATAATTGAAAATAGCAATTAAAACAGTTGATAACGGTTCGAAAAACAATTCTTTTTAAATTCTCAAGCGAGTTGAAAGAATATTAAGGCTGCACTGTAATTTTTAATATAAAAAATTAGTATGGCATCAATAAAGGTACATTTCATCAACTACTTACATTTTACCAATTATACTTTACCAAATTTTCAATGAATTTGATAATTGAGGAACAGGTGTCTTTTATTGGTGTAATCGAAAACGATTATTTATCAATAATGTTATATAAAATCGTCATTTTACCATAAAAAACAACTGACCTTTTTAAAATTCAAACCAGACATTCTTGATAAGAAACTCCGATGTAGCGTAATAAACTATATCAACAGAATTAATTGAATCAATTAGGCAACAAGTATACGCAGTTACTGATATAACCACCAATAACTCTCATATGTCGACGCGCAGAAACTAATTTCGAAATTGATTAATATTTATTAGAATTGAGCCTATAATATTAATTTCGATAAATTTGATATTGGATAACATTAAAAATTAGCCAACACGATTTTTTTTTAAATTATATACAGTTAAAATAATATTGTTCTCAAAATGTTCATACTTAATTCAATTATTTATTTAGATACCATCCAATGTAGGCAAATTACTCTAAAGTGTATGAAAATACAAACATGTATTCCAAATATACAGTACGTCATTATGACATATGATTACAAATTAAAAAAATGTTTTTTTATCTAATTGGCTTTGGACATAATCCATTCAGCCACGAGATTCAAAGTTATTGACTCTATGGATACTAGCTAAAAGATAATAACAAAGGTAAAATACAGGGAACACACGCTTCACGTCAAAATGCCTTTCATAGCGACTTTTAGAACAAACAAAAAAGGCAACCAATATTTTTATTTGAAAATTTGTTTACAATTACATATATTTTCATTTATATACATTTTAGTTCTCTTTATATACTAACTTTCGAATTTTTTAATATTTCTACGTGTCTGTCCCATTTCAAAAACGTGTCATGAAAAATGTTAAAAATTTTGTTTTCGTTTTATTAAAAGTTAATAAATTTTTTGTTAACCTAAATTTACGTGAAGTCCCTTTTCCGCTTTAATTTTAAGTTCCGTTCAGCTGACATCGCAAAATAATAATGCTACGATTTACACGTACATAAACAGATGAATACGTTGGATATTAGTGGTTATAAGATATTACATAAAGAAATCACTTGGGCTACTGTAGCGTAGCAGATATCGCAGGCACAAACTTAACCCGGATAAATGATGAACGTGCCCACGATAAAATTTCTCTAGCTCAGACTATCTCAGGCCGTTAAGCCCAAGTTTACATAAACTATGACAAATTATTAGTTTACTTGCTTAACAAATCACTGAGGCTTCCATACGTAGTGGTCGCAGACGAAATAATGACACTTTCTTTAAAAATGAAATGCACTATATTACACAATTTACAGATATTGGTTCTCTAGCATGTAACCTGACGATGTTCAAAAGGTGTGGCAAATTTCTCGATTAACAAGTTGCAACATTAATAAAATGCCTCATGTAGCTACACATCAGTTTACAACGTGAGGATAAATGTAATAAATTCTGCCACAATGGGTCTGATTTAGAGAACCTCCTTAAATAAATATAAATGCATAAAATCTTTAAATATGTACAAGTTAAAATACAAAAGTATGAATCGAATATAACCGCACAGAACCACTGAAGGTGGTCCCCGGGTGGTACGATACCGACTTCAAGGTGGAAGAACCTGTAGCCCTACGGAGATGTCTTCGGGACAAAAGAAATTGACTCAAGGATGGGGTAGATTATAGCCTCTCCAGCCCTGGAACTTTCTACTGTGTGTGGATGCCCCGTCCGTGGAACTTCACTGATGTGTGTAGAAGCCCCGTCCGTGGAACCCTAAAGATATCACGATTTAATTTGCAAAGTTGAAAATGCACGTGAAGCGTGCCTAATGTGAGCAATTCAAATCTGACATAACCTACAAAAGAAACATAATTTACCTCACTGATGAGGGAACAATCCTAGAAAGCCACAGTTGGATGAATGGAGTCGAGTCCGCCTTTCAAGTCGACACGATGCTTCCAAAGGAAAGCCTGCAAATTTGCGAAACACGTGGGTAGAGAACGGATAAGATGGCGTGAAGATGTTAGCTTACCTTGTATACTTAAATATCCTGCTTCCGCAGTTAAAATTTACTCACAACAACAAAATATTCCGCTAAACGGAACAACAACAGATTGAGAAAATTTTCCTGTTGATAATCCCAAAATCCACCAGGATGCCTTGGATAAACCGAGGTTCGTAGGATTATCAATTGTATCCGCCAACAAAAATGGTTGCCTTCCGTCTCTCTGCTTTTCACGAGCTGCAAGTATATCGCCCTCCCGTGGAGAATAGCGAAACTGTGCTACGAACGTAGCGGTTGTTATTATGCGGCCCACAAAACGCTAGAGGTCCGCAACAATAAGACTGTGTCATCGGCATAAGAGATGATTTCCCCTGAAATATCTAAATTAAGCATGTCATTTACGTGAATTTGAAAAAAAATTGCATCTGTAACTGTTCCTTGAGGCATTCCATACGTAACTAGTTTCGATTTGTTAAATAGTTTCTGAGTAAATCACCGCATATGCCTCTAAAACCATATCTAATTGTTTTACTAGCTTTTGATCAAAAATCGTATCAAAAGCCTTTGCTAGATCTAAAAATATTGCTAGTGGCTTTTGATTATAATTTAGCTTTTGATTTAACTAACTTGTCACATTATACATCGCATCGACCATTGACACTCCTTCTATAAATCCAAATTGGGAATTTGATATATTATATTTTATTAACACGTTCTAATAACTGCTTCTTAATGAATTTTTCTATAATTTTTGCAAAATTGCTAATGAAAAATAATATGGGACAGTAGTTTTAGATAATATTTGCGTTGCCTTGTTGAAGTAATGGATATAATATATATTTTCTAATGGTTGTGGAAAGTAACCTTGTTGAAATGTCAAATTGTTATTGTATTGTAATGGTTTTAATATATAAATCAGAGATTCGTTGACTGTTTTCACCTGAATAGCATCAATGCCTAGTGCACTATTGTTTTTTAGACTATTTCTACTATTTCCGATTTTATTTTCTGCGACTGGGTACAAAAATATTAAGTTTTTCATTATAGCTTTTGTATTTTCTGTCAAAATTTTATTCTGATTATTTCCTGTTATAACTTGAGTCATTTTGTGTACAGTTTCAGAAAAATAGGTATTAAATTCGCAAGCAATCTAATCTCCTTGGGTTTCCTGTTTGAAATTGGTTTATTATTGTTCTATTTTGTTTTATGTTTGCATTTGTTGATTCTTTTATTAACTCCCACACTTTTTTTACATTGTGACTTGCTTGTTTGAATTTAACTTCATAATATTCCCTTTTTCTTTTTCTAATTAATTTGATTATCATATTCTTTCGCTCTGTGTATTTAATTTTTATTTCTAAATTAATGGATATTTGAATAATGTTTGTTTTCAATAATATACAGCAGTAACAGTAATGGTGCAAGGGCGCTTCCTTGGGACACCCCAAAGCTATTAACGATCGTTTCTGACTTATTGATGGAATCTAAAATATTTAGAAAGTGAAAAGTACCATATTATTATTATAAATATTTACATAATTGTTTATTCGTTCTTTAAACAGAATACTAATTTGTTGAATATTTTATTTATTGATCTAATTATCAAATTAAAACATCTTTGAACAGAATTAATAGAACTTTTAAATATTTAGCTATGATTTGGCAGTTAATTTATCAGAAATAGCTAATTTAAGAAGTAAAAAAAATTATGTATACACATATTCTAACTTGTTTTTCACAAAATATACGCATCTGCACTTTATACAAGTATCAAGACAGGAGCACAGTATAAAGCGATGTTTTGTTTTTACTTCAAAAGAATCGCAATTATAAGCATTCGATCTGTATAAACAAAATGCCTACGGCTGACTCTTAAATGAACTGTAAGGAAATTTATATAAAGGAGATAAATATACTGTTTAAGACTTTATTTCTTTTGATTAGTAATCTTTAATAATGGAATGACATCCAATATCACATAATTCAACACTATAAATGCATGCAGATTAGATACCGCAGTACAACAAATACCCGTATAAATGACAAAACAAGAACAAAACAAAATTAACACTCCTATTAACGAAATTGCAGCGGCGAAACACCCGAATCCAATGAACATCGCGAATAATACCGAGATTACAGCGAGCGAGTACTGCGATTAATTTTATCAACTAGCTACTATGATTTATATGACCACTAAGTATCGTTTAGAATTGAAAGATTCATGTGGCGTATTGCATAAAAATTAGGAGAACAAGTATTAAAGGCAATTTCACAATCAATTACTATACTCCAGATGGGGAGATAACGTTACATTACGAGTCAGTCTAGGTTGCAGTTGGCAAGTTAGCTGCTAGCCTAGGATGCTCGAGTGGCAGTGGCGTAACCGGAATTGTACTGAAGTACACGGGACAACGATTAAAGCAAGAACTTTTTTAAATTACGCATAGGTGTACTTTATGTCAAAGTAAAGCTGATACCGATATAGTTTTCCCACACTCGAGAACGCCTGAACATTACAATCGAATATTCTAGTCGACGCAGATTTCGTCCATCATGATAGCATAAGCTGGAGGTGATTAAAACTAAAGTAAATCTAACAAATTATTTTATATATGTATTAGACTAATCCCAAGGTTCAATAACTTTTGACTAATTTCTATTTGACCTACTTTAACTGATAAATTGGACTGTTCGTACTATTTTTGTACTTTGCAATTTCGAAGCTTTTAATAGCACTCACCTCATCTCACTCATCGATTATTTATTACTTTTCAGTTATTCCATATTTGAGATGGGTCATATGCTCATTGAATCGAGTTGGTATTGGACGTTTCGTTTGTCCAACATGCTTCAAATTATAGTTCTTACAACTATGTCTGGATTTCGCGTTTAAATCAAAATTTTCCTTTAGTTTGTTTAAAGATTCTAAATAATTCTCCGACTGGTGAACAAGTACTATATCTAGGTTTTTACGAGTTATAATGAGACTACTGACAAACCGGGGCCGATATGGAATTGACACAAATTTCTAATTTCTTTATTTGAAATGAGTTCCGAAGAATTTCCTTAAATCGAGATTTTCTAATTATTCAAACAACTAACCAGTTAAGAGCAGTTATTTTGTGCTGGACATTGCAATTGTGTGAATTGCTATGGATTGATAAATACTTCTTTCTATTGTCGAAGAATCTTAAGCCATCTAGTAGTTATATATGAGCAGTCTATCCTTATTTCACCGGCCCAGTTGCTCAACGCTATGTTAGGCTTGCAACCAAGGAATCCCGGGTTCGAATCCTGGCTGGGGCATGGATGTTTAGAGACTAGACGAGGCTGTGTGAGAGGCAACACGGCTGGTCACTGTACCACTCCCGAGTTCGAGTATCAGCTGCGGCAGATGGCAATGTTGTAGGGAATGGTCGTTGTATAATTATCTGTGTGTATGTGGCCTGGTTGGTTGGTGGGATAGCTAATACTAAACTCCACCTGGACGTTCATCCAAATAAGGCGATAAAAAAAATTACTCATACAAAATAATTTGAAAAATATTCTTTATGCAGCACTCACATTGACAGTGGAATATTTAGTTTATTACATCACCCAACCGAGACGCTTGCACACACATACAAGGCCTACGACACTGCCATTCGCCACACCTGAGACTCGAACTTAGGTGAGACAACAGTGACTAGCCGTTTTACCTCTCACATAACCGCGATCAATCACACTGCTACTGATTTGGCAATACATAAAAGACATCACTAAGCACTAACACGTAAGCATTGAATTAACGAATGGATCAATTTCAGCAACACTTCACGAGTACATGCATTTTGGAGTTCCCAAAGAAAATTTTCTTACTTTATTGCTTGATGAAGTATGTTTTGCACTGGACGTAAAGAAGAACTTTGTTTAGGTACAAATGAACTGATTTGATGATGAAATTTTTGTTTAATTAATAAAATTTTTTAAGCATGACGTAAGATCTCTTCTCCGTTAACAGTCCCCAACAGCATCGTGGCAACTTTTAATGATAACATCAGATGACTGAAAGAGAGAGAGAGAGAAAAGAAAAGCGAGATAAACAGTTTCCTCACCAGTAGTGTTAATCCTAATGATTAAGTTTGCTTTGATACAATTAATTATTATGAAAATCACATGTATAATCCAGACTTTAATTTTTCCTTTAGTATTACTGTTGAGGATGTCACTAGAATTATTCGAGAATTAAAATCCACAGCTTATGGTATAGAAGACATCTCAAGTACAATGTTGAAGTACTGTTCTCTATTTCTTGATATATACATCGTTCATATCATTAATTGTTGTATAGGGCATAATTACTTCCATAAAAGCTGGACGCTAGCAATTGTCAATCCGATAGCTAATATACCAAATCCAGGTAGATTTGGTGACTTGTGACCAATGAGTATTTTATCCCGTCCTATCTAAAATTATGGAAAAAGTATTGTATAAACAATTATTTACGTATTTTACGCAAAATTAATATTGCCCAAACATCAATCAGGTTTCCGAAACTCTCACAGCATATCAACTGCTTTGGCCGATATTTTACACAATATAGTTTCTGTTATCGACGATGATGATGTGGCAGCACTTATCCTGCTTGATTATTCAAAGGCTTTCGACATCATCAATCACAAAATAATTCTGTCAAAACTAAAATACTATGGTAATGAAGGTACGTTTTTGAATCTAATAAAATCCTACTTGGCAGAACGGCAACAGAAAGTAAATGTTGGGCATAATCTTTCCAACTCCGTAACATTACTAGCAAAAATACCGCAACGTTCTGTTCTAGGTCCCTTATTTTTTATTTTATATACAGCGGATTTAATGTCAACCTTTAGTAATTATTACTCACACGCATATTTAATGATAAGAAATTGATTTATAGAGTCGACATCAACAATATTCCAGCTTTTGACAATCATGCAAATATAGACCTAGAAAATTTATACAAAAAATCAAAAAGCTGCAACTTATCTCTAAATAGTAACAAATCTTGTGTATTATTTTTTGGCTCACAAAAAAGGTTGATATTGTAAAATCCTCATAAAAATCCAAATAAATAATGAAAACATTCCTGTACTTGACCATAAAAATAATCTAGGTCTAATAATAGACACAAGTTAGTAAGATAGTGCAAAAATCGTATGTAGCCTTAAAGCTTTTGTATGCTAATAAAGAACTTCTAACCTTTGGTCTCAAAAAAACTCTGACAGAAACTATGGTGCTATGGTATAATTTCAATTATGAAGATTATATTTATAGACCTCACCTTAATGCTATCGACAAAGCTCGCATGCAACGAGTTCAAAACTCCTGCTGTAGACTCATTCACAACCTGCGTAAATATAATCACATTTCTACTAAGTTTAAAGAAACATAGTCAACAGATGGAAGCATCATTTGGCAAATACAGTTCATAGGGTGATATTGACTTTCACTCTTGCTTACCTCAAAAAGATGCTAAAGAGCGTAGTAATTTTTACCAAATTAATTTAAGAAATGTTCCTTCCCTTCACATTTCTAGACATCGCACTACACTAAATTTTATTTCCTTCAATCGCAATAGTATAATCTCATATTGTTCCTTATCTTTGAGTGAGTACACTGCCATGCTTCATAACTTCAAACACAATAAATTAACTTTTATTGTTTCCAATAATTATTAATTTTGTAATTTACTTTTAGTTTTATGTTTTTATATTATATTTATATAATTACATCATAATTTTTTAGTGTTAAGCCTATATATGAATATCATATCTCACTTTTTTATATCTTTATACTAAAGAATTATTAAATCTATTTTTTTATGTGTGTAGAGGTTAAGTGTAAAAATAGTACTTCGTGTGCTAAACTTCGTGTTATTTTTAAATAGCCATGTCTTTTACAGACGTATGTCTAACTATAAGAATCACACTTACAAAGAACTTAATTTCTCAGCATATTGTAATGTTTTCAGGTTAAGGCGGAAGCATAAACAATTCATATCTATGTTTATAAAATATAAAACACTTCATTACGAAGAATATAATTTCAGTAGACATAAAATTTACTGGTATTCCAATCGCAATGGGGCCAATTTCAAGGCAGCTTTGAAGAGTAAACAAATACAGCGATGAAACAGGGATAAGCTATACAATATACATTCAATATATTATACAATATAGTCCTGTTTAAAAGAGAATTTAGAAGTATCTGGAAAATTTTCATCAGTGGCTATATTTACTTTCAATTTTTAATTATGTGTTATGTATGATAGTTACGACAAATTACATTAGGAATAGGTAGTGGTTAATTGCACTTTTATTTGTACACTTCACAATAGAGTTTTAACAGAAAAAAAAAAATATTGCTGAAATACTTAACTCACGTAAAAAAAATGATTTATGGCATATTTATTATCTTATTAATTTTACTAATAGTAACAAAAAAAACCTTGAAGTTTGAAAAATATTGGGTTCATTTTAAACAGCCATAAATTGGCGCATTGTGACGTCAACACCCTGAAATCCAATCACAGAATTAACATCACAGAAGTTGTCTCTGTTCAAGATTGTTTATTAATCTTGGTCTCTGTTAACATAACATAACCTCTATTTATTGACAGCGCTCAGCACTTTTCTACTTTAGGTAAATTATCACCGGCACCTTTAACGTATCCCTCTTCCACTTGATTCCATTTTGATTGTAGAATTAATAAAACATAAACCAGAAACTGATAAAATAATATTTTCACTCCAAACAATACAAACATAAAAATATAAATTTAACGTTTTAGGTTAGACATCTGATGTGTAATGTCGGTGAAGGTTAAACCTAAACTACAGTACAAAATATTAGCGTCCGACGCTTTCACAAATAACTTGTGCGGCATTTATCTGGATTCTGATTGGCCAATATTTACACGTCCACTGCTTTAGACCAATCACGGTACAAGCATTACAAATTGAAATTCTAAGAAGTTTTAGAGGAAAGCTTTCTTTAACACACAGTTAGAATCTATTACACACTAATTATATCCATAACACAAAACAAATTGTTAATATAAAATTAGTGGGAAAACCCTATTATAATCGTAAGTCGCCGCCATTGGCTAATGGCGACCGTTGCAAGAATGCAAGACCTACTTATCTGAAATAAGCTCTCCTAGACGGTTACCAATGAAAGTGATTTTCAATTAATGATCCACAGAGACCGAAAGCGTAAAATATATTCTTTGAATTGATTTCAAGGTCAGGGCGGTGCATACTGCGCTACATAATTCCGAGAAATATTACATCTGCTACAATACCTGTATTTATTAAAGGTATTTTACGGGACTAAATCCTATAATCTTCACTCACTTCTGCACTTCGTTATAAATGCAAATATGACTGAACCTCCTTCTGAAGGCTCAATTTTTTCGTAATTAAAATATTTTATTTCAATCAAAAGGGACTAGCGACTTGTGCACAATAAGTAATAACTAGCTGTGAGGTGTTTTCTATATTTAAATACATTTAAGAGATGATGAAGCATGTTCTGTACCTAATTAGATACTACTTTACTACTTTACAAAGGATTTGGTATTAAATTAAATAATTTGCTACTCCCTAGGTGTTACTTTCTCCTTCTAGATATGGGAATGGAACTAATGTGATAATTTGCAAACATTAATTGCTATTATTTCATTCTATTGTTGCATAATGGCGGCCAATAAATCAAAAATAATATTCATACAGGTTATATTTGTCCTTAGTAAATTTATTTGCAAACTTATACGGACTTTTTTTGCTTTCATTAGAATCTCTGTTCAAAATGAAGTAAAATATCTACAATAGTTACAGTTGCTGAGGAATATATAAACACTTACGCGCTTACGCCTAGGTTATAATCAATACAGTGTGTACTTAGCTTAGATGCTGCTGACAACATTTTTTTTGTCGTCGAAGGAGTTAATATGCAAACATGTGTTTTGCAAAGTCGTCAAAAGCAAGTTGTTCTTTGTAGAGCGTGTAATATCAGAACCAATTTTTTTAATCTAAAAATGTTTGCATGGTTCTTAATTAAACACAACATGGAATGGATGACAATGTACGAATCCGATGATTATAATTAAATATCATTGTATTATCCAGAAATGATCGCAAGACGAAATAGATAGATAGATAGACTTTATTAGCAACTTCTGCTATACAAATATAATACAATATAATGTTATGTGCACCACTACGCCACTGGAATCATAGAAAATTCGAGAACGACTCCAGAAAAGTCGCGAATTTTAGGCCGGAACATTCTGGAACGTTCTACTACATTCAACGCGGGTATATATATATAGGGACTGAATCGGCGCACTGGAACAATTTTGATATGAGACAAGCAGGTGAACAGATGAAATAAGAAACAGTTGTAAATTAAAGTAGTGAATGTATAGTAGATTGAAAGTATAATTAGTGTGTTTTAGTATAAGGAATAATTATTGTAATTAAGTGATTAATAAATCAGTGGTTTGTGAAGATTCTTGTTGTAATAATTGAACCTACATACAGGGTGTTTACTGAAGATTGTAAACACGTAACAATTGGTGTCAGAAGCGGAATTGCAACGGGATTTCTGAAGAATTCTAAAAAATTCTATTTGGAAACCACTGGAGATATTGGAGTGCTTTGAACTTGAAAGTGATATAGACATTAGACAAGACTAATTCGTGCTAGTGTGAAGAAATTTCCAGAACATTCTATAAAGTTTCACAGTGTTCTATTTGGAAACCACTGCAGACATCGACGTGCTTTCAACTGGAAAGTAATATAGACATCAAATCTTATTGTGACATTTTGAGAAAAAGTTCCAGAATATTCTATTTGGAAACTAATGCAGTTAGGCAAGTTCTGTCAACTGAAAAGTAGGATAGACATTAAATAACACCCACTGTGACATTTTGAGAAAATTTCCAGAACATTCCATTGGAAATTAGTGCAGTTAGCCAACTTGTGTCAACTGGGAAGTAGCATAGACATTAAATAACACCTATTTTGATATTTCGAGAAAATTTCTAGAACATTCTATTCTGAATTTTGTGGAAATATTTGACTTATATACATAAAATTTGTTAGTGCTCTTTTAATAACTTTTTGGGTGGAAACAAGAAGCATGGCTGCCAAAAAACAAATGCAAGACATGTTCGAGCAATTTAGAACAATGATGCTAGACCAAAAAGAAGAACAAGAGAGACGTGAAGAAGAAAAAGAAAGGAAACGTCAGGCAGAAAAAGACGAACAAGAAAGACGTCAGAAAAAAAGAAGAACAAGAAAAACGACGTCGAGGAGAAAAAGAAGAACAGGAGAGACGCGAAGAAAAAAAAAAGAAAGAAGACGTCAAGAAGCAAAGGAAGAATTGGTAAAAATTATACAGGTGCAGCAAGATGCTATCCTGTCAGCTACTAATGAGGTCAAGAAAAAAGTAGATAAAGTTGAACAAAAAGTTGGTAACGTCGAACGTAACGTCGTAAGTTAGGAACATTAAGGGAAAAGTTACCGACGTCGGAGGAAAATTGACTACAGTCGATGACAAAGTAGGTTAAGTCAAAGAGAAGGTAAATATGGTCGAAGTAGAGACTTAAACGGCAGTTGAAGGAAAGAGGAGGCCAGCTAGTAGCATCATCAGGCCCTCGGCTACAACCGCCCTCCTTTGACGGTCAAACTTCATGGACGACATATAGGAGACAGTTTGAGGCAGCTGCATGCGCTAACAACTGGAGTAATGAGGAAAAGGCTATGCAATTAGTTTTAGCATTAAGGGGCAAGCATCGGAAGTGCTTCAGATGATTCCAGTGGCGCAACAACAAGATTTTAAAGTTTTAGAGGCTGCATTAGATCTGAGATATGGCGACCAGCACCTCGCCCAAGTATATCGAACTCAGCTGAAATCACGCATACGAAAAGTTGGGAAGAGCTTAAGAAAATTTGAGGATGCAGTAGAGAGACTGGCACACTTGGCTTACCCGAATGCATCAAGGCAGTTCCAGGAGCAATTGGAAGTTGACGCGTTTGTTGATGGCATAAAAGATGAGGAGATCAGGAGGGTCCTTAGATTATGTCGGCATAAGACGTAGTGAAGCATTGATTCATGCACTTGAGGTAGAGAGGGCTTATAAGGATTCCTCATCGGACAGCATAGGAGCCGCTTCTGTGGAAAAAGTCCAATCAGAGAAAACGAATTTGGACATCAAACTTAAGGATTTACACAATATGTTTACTCAATTAATGCCCAAGACAAGTTTCCCAGGAAAACAGGAAAGTCGGCAAGGAGGTATTCGATGTTACCGTTGCAACAAACCAGGGCATATGATACGAGATTGTCGACCATGGAACCTTGGGGAAGTAAACGCTGCAAGGAAAGAGGAAATCAGCCCCGAAAGGGCGAAAGTGATGGCTATGCTAAAGGACATACAGAAAATGGTCACACAAGTATTGAACGAAATGAGTTCCCGACCAGATCCGAAACAGGGACCGCAACCGCCGAAACTGGAGCCTAAGCAGCACAGAAGCAGTGAAAGGTTTACGAAGAGAATCCGCTGTTATCACTGGCAAATTGGAGCATATCAAGAGGTACTGTCGTCAGAGACACCCTAAGGAAGGGCATGCCGAGAATGTAAAGAAACAGCAGGATGCAGCAGAAGTGAAGGCGGTTAAGATTGAGGTTCCGAAGGACTGGACAAAGGAAGTTGTAAGAACGGAACACCTGAACGATCACGGAATTGGACCTATACTGAAAGCAAAAGAAAAAGGCGTACGACCAGAATGGAAGGATGTGTCTAATAAAACTGTCGAGTTGAAGGCTTTGTGGACGCAATGAGGTTCCCTGAGGCTTGAAGATGGACCACTATAGAGAGCATGGGAGAGCACGGATGGGAAAGAAGTTACCATGCGATTGCTGATGCCCAGGTGCCGAATACCAAAAGTACTTCGGGAGTGTACGAGGGTATATCCGGAGAGCACTTTTCAGAAATAAGACATTGGCTAGAGTATGGCAACGATTCTACTGGATAAATAGCCGTCAGGATATAAAGGCTTGGTGTCGCAATTCAAGGTTTGTGCGGGTGTAGTTGCTAAGGGGTCACCTACGGGGAGTGTTGATCCAATGTAGGCTCGATGTGACCGCA
The DNA here is from genome assembly GCA_963675555.1 of Leptura quadrifasciata. Taxonomy (NCBI): domain Eukaryota; kingdom Metazoa; phylum Arthropoda; class Insecta; order Coleoptera; family Cerambycidae; genus Leptura; species Leptura quadrifasciata. Next base: position 12,573,773 of record OY776674.1, read on the forward strand.
ATGTCTCAGTTCCGCAGGACTCAAAGTGGGGGACTTGGTTTGGCTGTATAACCCACAGCGCTGTGAAGAAGGATTCTCGAATCTTCACCCACCTTGGGAAGTGCCATATTCTGTCATCACCCGGATTAATGACGTTGTTTATCGAATCCAACAAAGTAAGAAGTCCAAGATGAAAATCGTGCACTTAGACAGATTGGCAATGTATGTCGGGGACTTTGAATTTCCTGACCGGGACGTTCAGGCTTAAGGAGGGGGCAGTGTTATGTGCATGACTAAGCCACTGGAATCATAGAAAATTCGAGAACGGCGCCAGAAAAGTCGCGAATTTTAGGCAGGAACATTCTGGAATGTTCTACCACATTCGACGCGGGTATATATAGGAACTGAATCGGCGCACTGGAACAGTTTTAATATGAGACAAGCTGGCGAACAGATGAAATAAGAAACAATAGCAAGTTGCAAATTAAAGTAGTGAATTTATGGTAGATTAAAGGTAAAATTAGTGCGTTTTAGTATAAGGAATAATTATTGTAATTAAGTGATTAATAAATCAGTGGTTTGTGAAGATTCTTGTTGTAATAATTGAACCTACATACAGGGTGTTTACTGAAGACTGTAAACACGTAATAATAATATAAAACCTAATGTTGATATACTAACTATAAAGTAGATATAGTAACTTAATGTAGATATATGTATAAAACATACATATAGATGTACAAACATGAGCAAACGAGGAATATAAAAATAAAATTGATACCATCAACGATTTACATTCAATATCGGTTACATTATACATTATCTGTGATATCTTTGCAGATTATTTCGAGTCTGTTTACGTCAGAGATAGTAAGGACATAGTTATCTCTAATATTCACATATATGATAATCCGGTCATACTAAATAGTATTTATATTATCTGTGATTTAGTTTTTGATAAATTATCATTTTTAAATTCCAATACTAATCTAGGTCCTGATGGTATACCGTCATACTTCTTAAAAATGTGCAGTCCCTTCTTGTCTTTTCCCATTGCTCATCTTCTGAAACATTCTTTAGAGGCTGGTGAGTGTTCAACTATTTGGAAAATATCCTATAGTGCACCCATTTACAAGTCAGGTTTTAGAGTCTATTGTAGCTGATAATATTTTTAATTCGTATAAAAACGTTATGTCATGTCAACATGGTTCTTTCAAAAGACGAAGTAAGCAAACAAACCTTTTCTTGTATAGATCATTCATACACGAAGCATTTAGAAAAGCATCTCAAGTTGATTCAGATGGATCAGTCGAGGAAGTGAGTTTGCTTGGCCACCAAGGAATCCTGATTATAATCCTTTGGATTATTATGTGTGGGGATATATGAAGTCCTTAATCTATGCAAATACTATCAACTCAAGAGAAAAACTGTGGGACAAAATACAAAACGCAGCGTATTTTATTAGAGGACAGGAAAATGTATTTTTCAATGTAAGAAATTCTGTTATGAATAATATTAGAAAAGGCATAGGCGTAGGTGGAGGTATTTACTCTAAGTTGCAGCAATAGGCTTTTTTTGGTCTTCTAATAAGATTAGATCCTTATTTTAGACAATTTTTTGATTTATGTATTTATCTCAATACCATGAAAATAATTCATTAGTTCATAAGAAAGTGAGAAAGAGTTTACGCTGTTATTTGTTTTCCCTTACGTTTTGTACTTTTTTAAATAAATACATTTTGTTTCATTAAATTTGAATTTGTCTTTCAAAAAATTATTGAAATGTTTAATGGCACTTTCCTCGAAAACAGTTGGAGTTATCAAGTTCTACCAAGTGTATCTTTTATACGTGGAAATGGCGCCCTCATCAGATTTTCCGGTCAGAAATACCACAACGTTTCGTAAAAAAAAATATAAAAAAAATTCATCATCAGATAAAGGTCCTGCGGCGCCTTCTATGATCTAACGTGGTGTAATACATAAATTATTGTTTCTTAGAATAAAAAAATTTCCTCCAGCAAATTTGGCGAAGATCAGTCAAGAGGCTGTTGAGTTATTGCAAAAAAAAACGAAAAAATTATTTGAACTTTGGCGTATCTTTTTCCACAGCAACATTTTACTAAAGCATATTTTATATCCTCATATTTTGGCCCAAAGAATCTACCCCTGAACTATGGCCTATTACAGTCCTGTATAGTCACAATGTTTTTTAAACTTTAAGTTCTCATCTATTATAATCCCCAGGCACTTAATTTCTTTAACTTGTTCAAGCTTATAATTGTTTATATCAATTTGCAAGTTTGTCACATTTAAGTATGTGTATTATTTTATTTAAATTAAGACTTGAACTATTTTCACTCAACCATTTATTTAGTACCGCTAATTCCTTATTTATACTTATATACATCTGATTAAGGACACTACCACTTATACACAATATTGTATCATGTAGCAAACACGGACATTTTACAGTAACTTGCACACTTAAAAATATCATTTGTGTAAAGAGTAAATAGAATAGGACCAAGAATAGTTTCCTGAGGAACGCCATGTTCTATCTGCAACTCACGTGTTACTGAGTTCTTATATTTAAGGTAACTTTTAAACCAACTTAACATATTATTTCGCAGCCCCATTCTCTCTAGCTTGGATAAAAACAACTCCTTACTTTTCGTTTCAAATGATCTTTTCAGAAATATGACTAATACCACTTGATTACCTACTAAATATTTAGACCATTCATCGCATACAATTATAATAGCAGGCTGACATGAATAATAGTTGCGAAACCCAAACTGATTTTGAACGATACTTCACTATTATCACAAAAATTAGGAAGTTGGTCTGTAACTACCACTTCCACAATTCTGACAGTGTCTTCACATTTCGACAAATTTGAAACCTTTGGTACTGCAATAACGTAGGAAGTTTTTCATGCACCAGGAAATATACCATATGTCAGTGAAGTATTTACTAGATCAAGAAAACGATCTCCTATTATTTTTAATGTATCTTCGAGAACTTTGATACCAATCATATATTCAGGGTTGTTGTCGTGAATGGGGGTTGATTTGAATTTTGATTGATAGAGGGCGCCAGTAGTCTAGTTAAAGATTCCGACAAGCTGGCGAGGACGAACTATAGCTCTCAGGCTCGTTTTATAGATATGGCATGAGACTCCAATTGTAGGATGGTGTTGCTTATGACGTCAGAGTTCTCGAGACTTCTAGTGGCTTCTACGATGGCGGGAGAGCCCAGACTGACTGATTACAGCGCCAAGCTTCCCGAGATGTTGACTATTTTTATTATAGGTGCTAATACTCGTAGTTGCAATTAGATTAAGTAAATAAAAGACGAAAATCCATTAAAAAAATAACTAAAAACAACTCGAACGGCGTTCGTACTGTCAAAAATGGTATTTGTTTAATTATTTAGGCCCTAACTGTACTGAGCTAATACTGATTTTAATTTTCCCCGCACTACTATGTTCCGATGAAACGTTTATAAGTCACGGCTATCGCTGTACGCTCTTCGTACTCTTCTCCACATCAACAGACCCTTGGATCGTGCGCTGGCGGTAGATAAAGCATCGTATTGAGGGTTGGTACGTCGAGTAGACACTGGTAGGCTGGACTGGTTGCTACTTGTTGATCTGCTTTCACTGGACTGATGGTTGTAGTTGATGTTGACGACGACGACGAGAACTGCGGAAGAACTGCCGCTGTAGAAACCTTGCTGCATATAATTAGACATCGGGTCGGACGGGGCTCTGGACGTCAGGGCGGCTGGAGTATTGAACGTGGTAGACGACCTCTGGCTTGATTTGGTGTTGGGACCGATGCGACAAGCCGAACCGGACGGGAGTCTAGACGGCTGGATTATTGAACGTTGTGGAAGGCCCCTGGCGTGTTTTGATGCTGTGATTGATGTGTTTTGTGCATAGTAGTGATTTAAATATTATTTAATTCAATTATAACTTCTTCATAGTTATTATATCAAATTTCTCAAAAGTACAAAAGTACTTACATTTTCTGCATCGCCCGGAATATAATTATTATTTTTTTGCATATTAATGGATCTAATTATAGTGTTTATACTTTTAATAAAGCACCGGTATAAATTTTTCGGTAATAATATTTTTTTCTTTTTTTAGAGTACCATCAAAAATTATATTATCACATATTTTCTCACTGTTTTCAGGTAATGTTCTTTCCACAGCTCGGCACCTTTTCTATTTCTATTTACATTTTTATAAAATTCCTCTTCCTCTTTTCCTTATCAAACTTGCAACGAAGTTTCTTTTTTGTATATATTCTTCCCACTCCTCTCCTTACCGGTTGAAACAGCTTTCTTGTACAATTTATTACTTATGTTAATATTTTCTCTTATATCACCATCAATTCACTCATTTTTATGACCATAATTGTATATTTTTAATTCTTTGATTGATGTAATTTCATTAAATACATTTACAATATATGTGACTAATTTATCTGACAATATATTTAACAAGATAATGGGTTTTTCAGTTTAAATATTAGATATAGATTCTATGCAATAATTATATGACTAATTAATCGTAAGATGTTCCTGTTCATGCACATAAAGCAATTGGTTTTAATAACACCGAGTGTCGAGCATTATTGCAAACATACATAATACATTCACAAAAAAGGGCAATAATTATAATAAATTATTTAATAATTTATAATAACGTATGTCGAAACGATGGACAAATTATTGTTAATTATTTTTGCATTCCTCGTTCTCCATATCATGCAAATTACTATGGCGGCGCGGCGGTAGGAAATCGTTCCACTAGAAATTTTCCAATTAAAGTCATGCCACGTAACGTTTTCATTAAAAATGTTCTTTTATTTGTGGTATATCGTACATAACAGACTGATTAGGTAGTGCGTATTTTTACAACTGGGAACACTAGTTATTATAATATGACTTTGAATAATATTTTAATTAGAAACGGTGTAAGATCATGATTGGCACATTATTTAAAAAAGGAGGTAATCAATTTTAATTTTTTTTACACAGCTTTATTGATTTTATCTGCAGGATGAAAGTGATTTGCTCTTTGAAAGTATTCGTCAAAATAAATTATATCTATAAACAGATACCCAACATTCACTGCATTAACTGAATAACACCTTTTTGAGTTACAACATATAGACGTTTCAATGTATAATTGTAGACAGATTAGATATCCTGAAGTAAACATAATATATAATTTCTTTAATCACGTCAAATTTCAAATTTCCCTCAATCAACACGGATTCATGCCATATCGTTCTACCACCAGCAATTTGGTGTGCATTACTCATCATAGCTGAACATTTGGATGCTGTAGGCCAAGTAGATGTCATTTATACAGATATTTCTAAAGCCTTCGCCAGACTGGATCACGGAATTTTCTTGAGCAAATTATCCGAATTTGGACTAACTGAACACTTCCTAAACTTTTTTTAACCCTACTTAGTAAATAGACGACTAAATATAATACCGTGGATTTTAGTCTATAGATATTTCAGCGACATCAGGTGTTCCCCAAGGTTCAGTGCTTGGACCTTTGCTATTTTAACATTTTTATAAATGATATCGTCATTGGTTTACACTGCAAAACATTATGCCGATGACCTAAAACTTTTTACATCTATCACTAATGTACAAGACTGCGCTGATTTGCAAACCATCTTGTATAGCTGTGGTCTTGGTGCAGCGTAAAGAATTTACAGTGAAATATCCCAAAGTGTAGCTCTATGATATACTCTCGTGCATAAAATCCAATAAAATTAATCGATACAATTAATAATGAAGAACTGAAGAGCCGTAGTCATCTCAAAGATCTAGGAGTTATATTAAACCCAAAGCTATCTTTTGTTAGCCATATCAATCAAATCACCGATAATTCCTTCAAAAATTTAGCCTACATTATCCATAATTGTGAAAAATTTAACGAAAATACACTAAAATTTTTCTTTAATTCATTTGTGAGGTCAAGATTTGAATATGCTTCAATAGTATAGAATCCTGGTTATGAAAATCATAAATATAGCATTGAAAAACCTCAAAGATGTTTTCTTATATACCTTTGGTTCAAAAGTTCTGGAAATTACCCAGAGAGAGGTTTTCCACATTGTAAATTATTATATAGATTCAACACAAGTGATCTTCAACTACGTCGGGTGTATCACTCTCTTGTATTCCTTTTAAGATTTTAAATGGCTCGCATTTGTCTCTATTATTCTATTTGCCTGCCCAAGAACTAATTTGCTGTTATTTTCTCCCCTGTACTGTATGTGTTCCAACTATAATTCATTATATAATAGTATTGATATCTTTAATACTAGTATATCCACGCAAAGAGCCCTGAGAATCATACAGCAACGACCAAGGCCTTAGAGTAAATTCCGTCTAATGTAGAACTGGTCGATTTTACCAGGAAACGTGTGTTGGGCTGTTTCTTTATGACACTACTCTAAGGGTCTCCAGGATGGTGAAGTATCTAGACGTCATCTTGGACTCTAAGCTGTCCTGAAAGGGTCATATAGAGAGACAAATACAAAGGGACACCACTACTTTCTGGGTATGTAGAAGGACTTTCGGCAAAACATGGGGACTAAACCCCACAGTAGCTATAAGCCCTAAAGCAAACGCCAGTAGGTTAATAGAGGACTAGACTCATTGCCAATTCGTTGACCTCTGGAACGTCCGCCCAGGACTTTAGCAAGCGAAGCTCCTTATTCCAGGACCCTCGCCGAAGAGGGCGGAACAATTAGTGCGTCTAAGCAGAAAGCAAGTTAGAGTCGTGGTTGGTCTCTTGCCTGGACACGGTTCTTTCAGGAAACACCTGCACACCATCGGAGTGGTTACCAACTCCGATTGCTTGGTTTTGTTGCGAGGTAGAGGAAACTTCCATCCGCCTCCTAACCTCCTTGTCTTTGGTCTGGAGTACGGCCTGAATGGGGACATCCACTGATCAGCTACCGGATGTACAATAGGCCACAAGGCCTGAGTGCTGTGATTTATAACTGCACCGCTAAGAAGAAGAAGTATATCCAAAATTCGAAATGTTGTTCTCATTTCTGCCCAATAACTGTAGCTTCCAAAATATTAGGATTATACTAATCATATATTTATTTTGTTAATTTTTATTATCATTTAATTGTTTAGTTAAGTTACTTAGTCTTAATTATTATTTAGTTTTTTTTGTTTGAAAAATTCCTGCCCTATAATTGGATTTCTGTCGAGGCAGTTGTAACCAGAATAAATAAATAAAAATATCTGAAAACATTGCAAACGTATTTAAAAAACCATAATATAGCAATGACACATAATCCATAATGCGAAACATATTTCAGTATATTAAAATAACTATAAAGGGGTAAATATGAAACTTATTTCTTCATCTTTTCATAAAATTTATAAAAAATATTAATTGATTGCATCATAACAGTGCCCACAATTCATTAAATAAAAGCATTAAATTAGTGCAGACATAACATAAATGAAAGCACGCACTTAAATATTTCAGTTTAGTAGCATCCAATATAGGAAATATTTACATATCTTTATGATTAGTGTTAACTACAGGAAGGTAGTGATATCTATTAGTGGTTATTTTTATTTGAAATGTCATAATTTGGTGCCAAGGATCTACACCTAAAATATTTGGATACACCATATCACAAACACGAGTTAGGGATGCACTGGGTTACCTTTCTCTACACGCATTGATATTCCTAACATTTCTAACTTCTCAAATTAGACCAATGACTAATCAAAGCTGATACCGTTTAATTCACAAGGAACTGTGCGCACGTACGGTGCTTCCTAATGATATAGGAATTCTATAATCGTATTTATTTGTTATAATTATATTAATTAAACACCGTTGACTAGTTAACATTCCTTGGCTTTATAGTAATTCAATTCTAATCTGAGAAACTGTGCTACACGAACAGTACAGATTGCAATAATAATTATATTATACAGGTGTGTTCGTTGAAAAACATGATTGTGTTTGTTGCATATTCGCATAAGTTATTTATTTGGATGTGGTAAAATAAGCAGAAGGATACAGTAATTTTATTCAGTACTTCAAAAGAAAAAACCGTCGAAATATTAATTATAGTAAATAAGGAATTGATTTATTTTTGGTATTTAATATTTTCGGAAAATAATACCACGCTTTAATAATACATATCCTTCTCATAACTAAATTGTTTTAGTAGTATTTAAATAAAATATTTAAATTCTCTTGCATGGAGAAGACAGTTTACAATAGGATCTGCTACAGTATCATTTATGAACATCATATTAAATAGTAGAGGCACTAAATTCCATCCTTGAGGGACACCTGAAGTAAGTATAACACATCGACAGAACTATCACAATATACATTTTGAGTTTCTTTTTAGCAAAGATATAATGAGAAACCTGTACATGTCTCTCTTTACATCTTTGGAAAAAGCAAAATTTCATAATTTTTATAGTAAAACAATAATTGGAGTTAATTGCAAAGACCCAATTTTTCTAACAACTACTAGCGTATTCCTTTGTGTTGAGAATATTATTATTCATATGGATACTGAGTTATTATGAATACAAATATATATATTTGAAAAGATTAAGTTGTAAGAATTGATTGAGATTCTAAATAAAGAGTATGATTACGACCTAAAGAAACTAGGTACCAGATATTACAAATCCTTGTAGTGAGATTATTAACAATAAAATAACACATAAAGAAAATACACTTTATTACAGCAATATGGGGGCGCGCGTAGGTGCGTCTCTACTATGTACATACTCCAGTATGCGATGTAAAGCAACGACAGGCGCAGTTAGTACTTGGATGGGTGACCATTCCAACGGAAACCAATCCTCGCCTCACACATCTTCCAGCGCCTTGTATATCAGTGTATGCGCGGAAGCTATACTACCTTAGGCGAGAGTTGTATAGGAGATATACCATCCTTCGGAGGGGATGTAAAGCTGTCTGTCCCTTGTCTATTAAATGTTAGGCAAGTAAAAGATCCCTACTCTTCTTAAGGGAAGAGGTTCGGCAAAATTCCTGGTTGGGGGTAGCTCGTCTACAGACGTTGGTGTTAGGCCTCAGTAGCGGAAATAGGCCGACGTTAAATAAATGTATAAAAAAAATACAGCCATATGCCAGGTACAATTCAAACATAAAAAAAATTAAGGTTGAAGGTTTCCCTTGTTGATCTTCACAAATCTCAACGTTAAATAAGTTGTTCGAATTATCCAGAGGGGAGATTTTTCTCAATCGTGTCAAAGTGCAAATCGAGGCTAATTCAAATACAAAAATCGTGTTCAAAGGAATAGCAAAATGATCCAATAGTCCAAACCAAAATGATCAAAAACATAATGGTTAGTAAGTTCTAATTGTATTAAAAATCTAGCTGTGCCAAATCGTCTGTAATTAAATTTACAGAATTAGTCTCAAAATTAACCTCTAACGTGAATACGTGACTATAATAAATCTAAATTTCAATTAAAATAGTCCGAAATATTAATTGAAAATATATAAAATATAGTTTTTGATCCGGTACCAAACCGAGTAACAACCAAGTGCCATTTAACTAAATTAAACACTTGGTAAAATTTTCAGCTCAATTTGTTGATCGAAAAAAGAAGTTTGAAGGTACTTAGGTAAATTTATAATAATTATAACTCACAAAAACAAAAGAGGATATGACCTCAACTGACAGTTTGACAATCGGCAGTCATAGAGTATCAACTTGAGAAATTTTAAAACTAAATCAACTGTTATGGACTTTTGGATCAATATCTATCTTTATACTATTAGTTTATAGAAAATTTTTATGCACTAATTATAATAATAGTTTACCTGTGAAGTGACATCTATCGTCGAAAGTGTAACTTTATTACTACAGATTGATGAGTTGATCGACTAAAATATTATTTTTACATGTTATTATTAATTTTTGGAAACCAGCAATAGATGGCACGTCACAGTGTTAACAAAATAACCTATTAATTTGAAATTATTATTACTATGATTGTTATTATTATTAATTGTTACTGAATAAATAGCTGTAAACTAAATAAGTTTTGTAACTACATAATCTGTAGTGAAATAAATCAAAAGTAGGCATTCAGACCGTCAGTGCTATCAATAAAATTTAATTCAATTAAGGTAAACATAGCACTGTATGCATATAATAAATACAGAGTAGCCGATTATTAATTAACTTGGGATCATGGGAAAATAAATCTGCAGAGATACCATCAATTGCATGAATAATATTGTTTATATAACGCAGGAATTAGCAGTTTAATGGTGATTCTATAAAAAGGTAACATCACCATCTATTAGTGCTATAAATAAACTTATGAATGATACGTGGAATGTCTATACAGGGTTATAAATCAATATGTTCTATTCCAACTTTGATAAAATAGTGGAGTAAATCTATTAGACTTTTATAATCAATAAGGAAAATTTTTAGGTCAAGATAATGTTTTGGAAACATCAAAGACAAAAAAAATGCTTTTTCCGGTTCTGGAAGGTTTCGATAGATTTACTCCACTAAAAAGGGGCAAAAGGCAAGAAATATTTTAACACAGATACGTTTTTAAACTTTTAAGGCGCAATATGGCCTCTACAAGTCCAAAACATGTCTAGTTATGTGTTGGCTTGAATGCTTTACCTCTAAAAATCTAAAAGACCACTGAATTAGGATTTGTATTAGACTAGTGCAAATAGGATCTAAAATTATTGGAATTAAATGACTAATAAAAAAAGCAGCACTATTATTTCTTACACTAAAAATTTCAAGCACTTCGTCAAGAAAGACATTAAGATATTTGATTGCGTTATTTGAACAGTTCTTTACAGTTGATGCAAGAAGCATCCTTATTACTTAGTACTTGAAGCTGTTGAAGTACTCTGCCCAACTCTGATCTTTGTACAACTACCAGTCAATTTCTCAATGACTCTAGTGAACGTAAGTCGAGCGGTCGAACGGAGCGCCACTGCATCAAATATTAATTTATTCGATTGCATAAACAGTCGATGTGTGGGTCGGTAAGTCTGATTAGAAATGCTGCAGGTCCTTTAGGCACCCACTCTACCATTACTCTTGTAGAGTGTTTAAAAAATAATTCATCTTTGTCTATCTTATAAGTAATCTTTCATTGAACTGAGTGATGTTTTATGGCTATTAACAGAACGAGGAAGCAAGCAACAGATTTAGTATCAATAGCTGCCTTTTATATTTTTTTGAAGGGGACATTCATCATGAAATAGGTAGATGGACTTTTATGGACGAATGTTAAGAATTATTGAGATGTTGACATCCCTATTAAGTATTTCTTCTTCTATTTGTCGGTTTCTTATAGCTTTCGAGGTAAAATTTGTGAAGACAATCAAACTGTTGCAATTACAATATAGAACAATGGATCAATATAGGGCGTTGGATCATTATCTGGTACAACATTGTCGAAAGTATTGAAAGAAACATAACTTATTTGGAATATCTAGAGATAAACCTGTTCTGAAACTGACGAAACTGTAGTAAAATATAATTGACGAATAGGGATATAACATACTATTAGCGCAAATAATAAAAGGGAACTTAAATATAGAACTTGAAATTTATAAGTCATATGGAGGGCTTAATGAAAGTTTGTGCTTTTTTAAATTACAAAACTTGTGTAAAGAATCGATATTAAATATGTGTTGCCCTAAAGAATTGACTCCAAAATCGAGCTCAAATTCCTCCACACGCTGTTACTATTGTCTATATTATGTACGCGCATACATATACAGTGAAGTCCGTAAGAAATGGATAAATTCATTATCTACGTAGCTAACAGTTTATGAGTAAATCCTAAAACACGTCAACTTTTAAATTTAAAATGACATTTTTTTGAGAATAATTTTATTTATTATTATTATTAGCCGTTACTCGAGTCCGAGTATAAAAATGTTACAGTCGATAAATTGTGTACAATAAAAAACAAGTAAAAGGTGTAGTCTATTGTAATTCCCATTCATCTACGGTGCACACGACTATGGCTATAGAGGCCAATTCGGGAGAGCACATGTCGACCACAGTCAGGACAAACATAGACCTCGTTAGGTCTTGGATTCGGCCTTCTTGCAGCAACATTTCCTTGATAGCTGGCCACAACCCCTCGCCATTCGGTTCTGTCCACTGCAAGTTGTTCCCATTGCTCGTCTGCAATACCGCAGGATTTTCATGGACAGCGTCTTTGAACCTCTTTCGTTGGCCGCCACGCCTTCTTCTACCGCTTAGCAATTCACCATAAAGTGTACATTTAGGAAGGCGGTTATCATGCATACGATGAACGTGACCTGCCCATCTTAGGCGTGCTCTTGAAATAAGCACCTCAATTGGAAGGCTCTTTGCTCTCCTGAGTACTTCCACGTTTGATATATGATGGAACCAACGGATTTTCATCATACTTCTGAGGTGTCTTTGCTGAAAACGTTGTAATTCTTTCACATGACGACGGTAAGTGACCCAGCTTTCACATCCATATAGCAGTGTTGGAATGACAACTGCTCTGTAGACAGCCATTTTCGTTGACAAATCAAGGTCGTGGTTATCAAATACTCTCTCTCTCTAAGTCCCCAGAGTACTCTAGATGCAGCGTTAATTCTATTGCGAATCTCGCTGTCCATGTTTGCTTTGTCATTAACAACGTTGCCTAAGTAATTGAACTGATCCACCACTTCAAGAGAATTTCCGTTAAGTGTAATGTCTATTTGGTTCACTTGATGAGGAGTTGACATAATCTTAGTCTTTCCAATGTTGATTGGTCCCAAGGAATCATAGCTCTGGGCATACACATCTAAAAGTTCTTGAAGCTCTTCCGGCGTAGAGGCTAAAAGTGCACAGTCATCCGCATACTGGAGATCACAAATGAATCGTGTGCGTGTCTTCGTGAAAGCTCTAAAGCGCCCTATGTTAAAGAGACCGCCATCAAAACGGTATCTGAGACCTATTCCTCTGACTGTCAGTTTGTTGTCAACAATAATTGTTAGAGCAGTGGTAAACAAATTAAAGAGTAGGGGTGCCAGGACACATCCCTGCCTAACTCCAGTGAGGGTTTGGAAAAGTTCGGTTGCCTCATTATTATACATAACCTGGGCGTTGTTGTTTGTATGTAGACTGCGACATACTTCCACAAATTTTCTAGGGATACCTAAGCGGAACATAATTTTCCAGAGCACTTCCCTGTCCACCGAGTCAAACGCCTTGGTTAAATCAATGAAGGCCATGTGAATTTCTCCTTGATGTTCGAGTGCTTTTTCTTGAAGCTGTTTAAGTGAGAAAATTAAATCCGATGTGCCTCGGTTTGGTCTAAAGCCACTCTGTGTTTCAGGAAGTAACTTTTCCATAACAGGTGTTAGCCTATTTGCCATCGCTTTAGTGAGTATCTTCCCTCCAACAGCCAGGAGAGCTATACCCCTGTAATTTCCACAGTCCGCAGCGCTCCCTTTGTTTTTGAAGAGGTTGATTAAAAGTGTATCACGAAACTCCTGCGGAGTTTGACCACTTTCCCACACGACATCAAACAGTTTTTTGAGGTAGGGTATGAGCTCTGACGACACAGCTTTAAAGATCTCAGCTGGGAGTGAGTCGGCGCCGGGAGATTTGTTATTTTTAGCTGCCCAATGGCGGTTAAGATCTCTTCCGTTGTTAGTGGTTTATCTAAGTCTTCGAAGGTGTCATATTGAGGGATAAGATTTATAATATCGTGATCGGCTTGACTTTGCTGGTTAAGAATGTTAGAGTAGTGTTCTTTTCATCAGGCTCTTATTTCCTGGTCTTCTTTGAGGAGATTTCCATTTAAATCTTTAATAGGGCACATATTTTTCCGACTGGGGCCGTACACTGCTTTTACTCCTTGAAAGAAATTTCTGTAGTCGTGTGAATCGGCGTACCTTTGAATTTCTCTGGCCTTGCTTGCCCACCACTCGTTCTTTATTCTTCTGATTTCGTTGCAGCTCTCAGCGAAACTCGATTTTTGGAGGAAGGCTCTCTCACAGAAAACTACTACACCTTCTATTGGAAAGGTCTTCCCACCAATTCAAGAAGACAACATGGAGTAGGATTTGCCGTTCGGAATCAACTTGTATCCAACTTAACACAAGTACCACAAGGCTTATCCGAGCGTCTAATGCTGCTACGCTATGAGCTATCAGATGGCAACGCGGTAAATCTAATAAGCGCCTACGCTCCCACTCTGGATGCAAGTCACGAAACCAAGGAAAGCTTCTATCAACAGCTGGAAGAAACCCTCTGTAGAATACCTAAAACGGAACGACTCGTTATTCTTGGCGAGTTAACGCTAGAGTAGGGAGAGATGCAGACACCTGGCCAGGCATCATAGGCAAGAACGGTTTGGGCAACATGAACGTTAACGGTCAACTACTCCTAACTAAATGCGCCGAACATGGTCCAACTACATAATAGTGTACTTTATACCCGTGCGGACATAAAGTGCATTTTATGGCCCGCGCGGGTATAAAGACAAAAAAAACATTTTTTGATTAACTTACAAAATGCGAAATTACAGTATCAGTATGTAAATAATCTAATTAACTTTATTTAGTCGAATTCATATTAAACTGGCAATTCTGGAAGGATCCAGTGATAGTTAGATTGCCTGTAGTAAATGTTGATTCATGTTTCATTTTCTGGGTACCAAGTTTCTATAAGCAAAAGCCAGATTCAGAAGGTATGCCTGCCAGCATCCTTGAAACCTCATTTTTTTAAGATATACTGTCCTCTAACTATCCTTCAGCAACCGACGTACTCTTCCATCCACCATGGCGCTTTAACATGGTCATACTGGCTCCAGCCTCTGCCAGAAGAGTTGCCGATGTTCGACGCAGACAGTGTCCTGTATACTTGTCAGGATCGCTCAACGCTAGATATTTCGCAATGATGAACGGGATTTTTCAAAATGTGTTTTTTCCAACTGGCTGTACAATACAGCGACCTTGTCTATAGGTCAGAAAAAGTCTTTGTTCTGAACAACCACGTGATCGTAAAGGCATGAAATCTCTTTTCAGCTTCAAACTGTTCATTTCTTCTCCGTCAACAATGGTAGAAACGCGCTTTTTATCGGTTTTTGTCGCTGGTACATTTACCACGAAAACTGCTTTTCTATCTTCTACATAACTAGCATAATATTCATAAATTCTTGTCGTTGACATCCACAAAATACACCAAATATTAATGTAACTTTGTTCATTAAAAACGTCTCATTCGAAGCCTCATGAATAAATTTTAAAACATCTTACTCAAAGAATTTTGATATTATTAGAATGTGGTGATAAAGCAAGAATGCAGAAGCAGGTATCTGAAATCTTCAGTTCTAAGTATCCTAACTGCATTTCTCAGTCTATGGTTAGTAGAGTCTATGGTTAGTAGAGTAGAAAACAAATTTCGTGAATTTGGAAATGTTACGGATATTCCTAAATTTGGTAGGAAATGTATGTTAGACGATGAAAAAAAAATCGGCAGCTACTGGAAGCGGCTGGAACCTCCCCACTCGGTGGATCTTTGAAGCCGAAAAGAGCATTAAATTGTGTAACAAAACGGCACTAAACGTGATCCGATCTCATCCAATACCTTTTCAGATCTTCTGGAGTACTAAAAAAAACTCTCAACTTAATGAATTTACATTCATCTATGCGAGTTATTATCTACATTATCGCTCGTTGAATATATACTATTAGGATATTAACAACTTTAACATCACTTGAACGACTAAGAAAGTCTATTTATCCTAAATACTACAGATTTGTAAAGCAACAAACTGAAAATTGGTAAAGTGATAATCTATAATAAATTCACCAACGAAGGTACAGAAAGCATATGATATTGATATTGTTACATCTACCTTTAAAGTTTGTGACAATCCACTAAAAGTTACAAATATGTCGAAATCTTATTAACATGACAAGACACCAACGTTATCGGATGACAAACGATGAAAATGACAATCATCAAAATTTGCTCATTGCAATCCGATCGCTCGCGGCAGTCTTTGTTAAATCAAACATTAGCATTTCAGTAATTTTACTAGATTTTAGAGGAATATTTGTAGTTTAATTCTTCGATTTGTCTGTATATATATTTAAAAACGGCACTAAACGTAATCCGCTCTACTTCTAGAGCAGTGAAGAAACCCTCACACGTGAATTGACACGTGATGTGGCGAGTTTCACGATGTAACGGCTACGCGCATCGATCATGTCATGCGAAATGCGATCTATGCCATATTTGCTTTGTTTTTAATTTTTTTTACGGAAACCAAATCGAAAGGGTGGAAGTGTGATATATCGTTGAAATCAGAATTTTAACTGCTTTTCAATGGCACTAAACGTAATCCGATCTCAACCAAAACCTTTTCAGATCTTTTGGGACACTAAAGAAACGCACACGCAAAGTTTCATTCAAATCCGTTCAGCAGCTTCGGCGCTATCGTGCTAACACACATACACACATACATACACACATACACACACACACAGACATTTTTTAAAAACCACTTTTTTGGGTTCCTAGGACCTCAAAACGTAAAGATTTGATGTTATCTCAATTTTCGTTTTTGAACCAATTTTAGTAACCTCTCACAATTTTATTGTGGAGAGGTTAAAATTGGCTATATTGTTAGATATTCAACATAATCCACATAAACTTACAAGACAAGTTGCCGCCGATAGTGACGTTAGTAGAACGTCCATATTACGTCTTCTAAAAAATGAAAAATGCCACCCATATAAAATTAATTTGGTTCACAAACTTAACGACGATGACCCTGATCGCCGGGCCGATTGAAATCTTGCGAAATCATGGTAAATAGATGCCCAGATGATCCGTTGTTTATAAAATACATTCTTTTTCCTGATATACCAACATTCGTCTTAAATGGAACAGTCAACAAACAGAACTGTAGATACTGGAATGCAGAAAATCCTCATTGGATGATGGAGACCAATGCTCAATAACCTGAGAAGGTGAACGTTTGGGCTAGAATTATAAATTTTCAAATTATCTGACCATATTTCTTTAATCACATTAACTGGCGCGCGTTACTTGAATTTTTTGCACAATTTCATTGGAATTTGCACTGGAAGTAAGATCCTATCTCAATCAAATTTTTCCCAATAGGTGGATCGGTAGACGCGATGAAAGTGAGTGGCCTGTCTCTTCTCCCGATTTGACCCCATTTGACTATTTATTTTGACATTGGGGTTACTTAAAATTGAAAGTCTACTTCAACAGACCAAATAACGTCAGTGCTTTGAGAGATATAATAAGGCAAGAAATTAATCAAGACAATTTATTCGTTATTTATGGGCCTCACTGTATATGTCCGGAAACAATGCCTATGCCAAAATGGATTTAACAATTCGAACTTTCCCTTAACCGCCTTAAGCGCACTGCGGTTTGCCCAAGCAATCTATTTCAATTTAAATAAAAATGCAGCAGCTAAATTATGTAAACATCATCCACGTTAAAAAGGTTATAGCAAATGAATAATTTATTACGCAATTGATAAATTGATGGACATATTTAAGCATTTATCTCAGCCTTCATATTTTTGATTGATACATAACCATCTCCCGCTGGCAATACGTTACTATATCAAGACCTAGATATAATATATTTATAAAAATTGTAATAAACTTTCACTTTATTTATTATGGACATAAATCATCAATTTAAGTTTCTATGCAGTACTAATTGTTTCTCACATGTTTTCATAGAAGGTATCTAGTGTATCAATATTCTCTATGAGATAACTATTAATTGTATTCCTTTCCATTGGCAAAATGTAGAGATTACTTTATTCTTCGTATGAAACCTGTTCCAAGAAATAAAAATGTGGATAAATTGGTGACAAAATTTCTGTGATTTACTAAAAAAGCCACGCAAGTCACGAAACCAAGGAAAGCTTCTATCAACAGCTGGAAGAAACCCTCTGTAGAATACCTAAAACGGAACGACTCGTTATTCTTGGCGATTTTAACGCTAGAGTAGGGAGAGCTGCAGAAACCTGGCCAGGCATCATAGGCAACAACGGTTTGGGCAACATGAACGCTAACGGTCAACTACTCCTAACTAAATGCGCCGAACATGATCTAGTGATAACAAACACCATTTTCCGACAAAAGTATAAATTTAAAGGCACCTGGCGTCACCCCAGATCAGGTCACTGGCATCTACTGGACTATGTTATCGTACGTAGGAAGCATTTCAAGGACGTCCAAATTACAAAGGCGCGCATTGATAGCGAATGTTGGACCGATCATCGTCCTGTTGTCTCTAAAATGAAAATTGTTATGAGACCCAAACACCGAAGAACTCAAGTAAAACGTAGACTCCGTCTCTGTATTAGTAAATTGCGTGACCAACAAACCGTCGAACAGCTAAAGCAAAAAGTTCAAGAGAATTTGAGTGCACTAGAAGAAACCAATTCTGTAGATGTCGCTGCTACCTGGACACAAATTAAAGACAGTTTAAAAAGTGCGAGTGAGGAAATTCTTGGCACTGCAGCAAGTAAGAAACAGGAGGACTGGTTCAATGATAATGAAGCTTTTATACAAGAACTTCTTGACTGCAAACATACTGCCTTCCAAAACGCTATCAACCACCCCAACGACTCATCAAAAGCAGAAGCTTTTATCCAATCTAAGTATGAAACGCAACGCGAAATCAGAAGAATAAAGAACGAGTGGTGGGCAAGCAAGGCCAGAGAAATTCAAAGATACGCCGATTCACACGACTACAGGAATTTCTTTCAAGAAGTAAAAGCAGTGTACGGCCCCAGTCGGAAAAATATGTGCCCTATTAAAGATTTAAATGGAAATCTCCTCAAAGAAGACCAGGAAATAAGAGCCCGATGGAAAGAACACTACTCTAACATTCTTAACCAGCAAAGTCAAGCCGATCACGATATTATAAATATTATCCCTCAATATGACACCTTCGAAGACTTAGATAAACCACTAACAACGGAAGAGATCTTAACCGCCATTGGGCAGCTAAAAAATAACAAATCTCCCGGCGCCGACTCACTCCCAGCTGAGATCTTTAAAGCTGTGTCGTCAGAGCTCATACCCTACCTCAAAAAACTGTTTGATGTCGTGTGGGAAAGTGGTCAAGCTCCGCAGGAGTTTCGTGATACACTTTTAATCAACCTCTTCAAAAACAAAGGGAGCGCTGCGGACTGTGGAAATTACAGGGGTATAGCTCTCCTGGCTGTTGGAGGGAAGATACTCACTAAAGCGATGGCAAATAGGCTAACACCTGTTATGGAAAAGTTACTTCCTGAAACACAGAGTGGCTTTAGACCAAACCGAGGCACATCGGATTTAATCTTCACACTTAAACAGCTTCAAGAAAAAGCACTCGAACATCAAGGAGAAATTCACATGGCCTTCATTGATTTAACCAAGGCGTTTGACTCGGTGGACAGGGAAGTGCTCTGGAAAATTATGTTCCGCTTAGGTATCCCTAGAAAATTTGTGGAAGTATGTCGCAGTCTACATACAAACAACAACGCCCAGGTTATGTATAATAATGAGGCAACCGAACCTTTCCAAACCCTCACTGGAGTTAGGCAGGGATGTGTCCTGGCACCCCTACTCTTTAATTTGTTTACCACTGCTCTAACAATTATTGTTGACAACAAACTGACAGTCAGAGGAATAGGTCTCAGATACCGTTTTGATGGCGGTCTCTTTAACATAGGACGCTTTAGAGCTTTCACGAAGACACGCACACGATTCATTTGTGATCTCCAGTATGCGGATGACTGTGCACTTTTAGCCTCTACGCCGGAAGAGCTTCAAGAACTTTTAGATGTGTATGCCCAGAGCTATGATTCCTTGGGACTTAAAACCAACATTGGAAAGACTAAGATTATGTCAACTCCTCATCAAATGAACCAAATAGACATTACACTTAACGGAAATTCTCTTGAAGTGGTGGATCAGTTCAATTACTTAGGCAACGTTGTTAATGACAAAGCAAACATGGACAGCGAGATTCGCAATAGAACTAACGCTGCATCTAGAGCACTCTGGGGACTTAGAGAGAGAGTATTTGACAACCACGACCTTGCTTTGTCAACGAAAATGGCTGTCTACAGAGCAGTTGTCATTCCAACACTGCTATATGGATGTGAAAGCTGGGTCACTTACCGTCGTCATGTGAAAGAATTAGAACGTTTTCAACAAAGACACCTCAGAAGTATGATGAAAATCCGTTGGTTCCATCACATATCAAACGTGGAAGTACTCAGGAGAGCAAACAGCCTTCCAATTGAGGTGCTTATTTCAAGAGCACGCCTAAGATGGGCAGGTCACGTTCATCGTATGCATGATAACCGCCTTCCTAAATGTACACTTTATGGTGAATTGCTAAGCGGTAGAAGAAGGCGTGGCGGTCAACGAAAGAGGTTCAAAGACGCTCTCCATGAAAATCTAAAATCCTGCGGTATTGCAGACGAGCAATGGGAACAACTTGCAGCGGACAGAACCGAATGGCGAGGGATTGTGGCCAGCTATCAAGGAGATGTTGCTGCAAGAAGGCCGAATCCAAGACCTAACCAGGTCTATGTTTGTCCTGACTGCGGTCGACATGTGCTCTCCCGAATTGGCCTCTATAGCCATAGTAGATGAATGGGAATTACAATAGACTACACCTTTTACTTGTTTTTTATTGTACACAATTTATCGACTGTAACATTTTTATACTCGGACTCGAGTAACGGCTAATAAATAATATCAAAAACTTAAATATTTTATTAGTCGCTTAAATGTATGCCACGTCATGTAAACCTCTAACAAATATTCTGACAAATGCATATAACAATGGCAATGATTTTTACATCAAAGACTCTTTTTTCCCGTCTAGTGAATTAACAAACTACTATCAACTACCTCCTAATTGTATAATTGTACGATCGAATTAGTATAAGGCACGGATGATGTCGATACCAAGTAATATTTTCAGTTTGTTAGTTTGTTAGTTTCAGTTTTTGTGGTAGTTAGTTAGTCAAGCAACTACATAGTACAAAAGAAGCGACCAAGACAAGGAAAGATATGAATTGCTTTTGTAGTTACGAAAAGCCAGCCAGCCTTAGAGAAATTGAAAAATAGCAGATCGAGAAAGAGGAAGACGGTAGAAATGCAAATGAGGTTTAGTATAATAATCGACATAAGTGTGAACGAAAAAGAGAGAGCAAAATAGTATAAATACGACTAGGTCACAAGAGATAGTGAGATAGTATGAGGGGCGGATGTATGGACTAATAGGAGGAAAAGGGGTGATAGGGTAGGAGAGGGCGTTGGATGCATGAAGAAACTGAGAAAACAAATAAGTAGGAGGGACCTAATCGAGACCTGTTTAGAAATGGGTTTCCAGTTGCTCAGGTTATCCTTCAAAAGGATACAGTTGCTTTAGGGATTATCTACATTCCCAGGCAAATTTAGAACCGAACCTATAGGATCTTAGAGCTTTTAATGCTGCCTGGCTATCTGATAGTATATAGATCTTTGCTCCTCGATTGCCTTTATTTGGTAATTCCTGGGTACACAAATCTATAGCATAAATTTCTGTCTGGAAGATGGTTGAGGTTTTACCGGGGCTCTGGATTCTAAATTTAGGCCCTGCTACGTCCACTCCTACCCCTGTATACCAAATGAGTGACCCTTGCTCCAATCGCACTGTCTCCATCTTGCCTGCCTGACGGTATTCCTTCAGCATATCAAACGGACAGTCAAAGTCCCGTTTGTTTGGCATTGAGTCAGTGGGTTTGGTCATGGACTCGCTCCAGAATCCTTAAGTGACCAACCAGATCATCTGGTCTATGTTGGGTGGGAAATATAGATGGTATATGTTTCATGGGCAATTTTTGAAGAGAAGAGATGAAAAGAGACCCGTGGCAGTATATTCGCCGGGAAAAGGACATTGGTGTTAAAAAAGATGGATGAGAAAAAGTCAAAGTCTTGTCTATATACCATAATCTACCTACATGTACAAGTAATACATACAGTAATACATGTTTAAAATAACTAAAATGAGACCATAATGGACCAATTTTCTATAACGTTAAAAGTTATTCTGCATTTTTATATTAATTAGTTCTTAAAAAATACGGTATATTTTGTTTTTGTTAAAAATCTATTTTAATTTAAATTTAAGCTTGAAATCGACGACGTTTAGGAGACCCTAAGTCACTGAGTTAAGAGTAACAACATAGATGCATTGAAATCAATCAACCGGCACGTCATAAATATGAATTATCGTTGTTGGTGAACAATTAAAAGCAATTATTAATCCTTTGTACCTTTCCCATGAAAACACACACGTCACACTTATGTTGTACGTAAAAGATAAATATTTGGGCCAAGGCAAATTATGTTCCATCGCACGTTTGTTAGACACGCTGTCTGCATGTCTGTACTTCTTTTACACGTATAAAAAGAAGCAATTAAATGCGCGAATTAAACATGTTTTTATTATTGTACATATCGTATTGTTAATCATTATGAATTACCCACCCCTTATCACCGTTATTATTGCCCATAGAAAAAAGTTTTAACTAAAAGTTGTGGCTGCGATACTATGTGGTGTTGCTCTATAATGAACCAGTTTGGACAAAAAGCTTTTTATGTAAATTCTCCACAACAAGACTTTATTCATATTGTCCATAAACTGGACCTATTAAATGAAGCCTTCCATTACGAACTTGTTACATCAAAGGAGATTCATCTAATCTAGAAAATTATAGACCTGTGGCTCTCTTGTCTATATTTTCCAATATTCTAGAAAAAGCATACTTTACTAGACTCTCTTCTTTTTTTGTCAGTTGTAATCTCCTACCTGATAGGCAGTATAGTTTCACAAAAAATCGTTCAACCCAAGATGCAATCTTATCATTCTGTGATAAACTGCTAAACAATTTTGATGTTAAATTACTTTTTGGTGGCATTTCTTATAACTTGCCGCATGCTTGTGACACCATCGATAATCAGCTCCTGCTGCAGAAATTATACTCTTACGGCATTAGAGGACTTACACTGGAATGGACGAAATCATATTTGAGTGGAAGATATCAGTTTGTTCTAATATTACATGAAAACAAAATTAGTTATTCAAAAAGTGTGCTTATCCACACCGGAGTTCCACAAGGAAGTGCTTTGGGACCCTTTTTGTTTAATATTTTTATTAATGATATAGTCACCTCAATGGAATCATGTTTCCCTACATATTTGCTGATGATACATCCGCCCTCATCACCTCTGGAAAAGTCTCAACACTAAGCACAGTTGTCAACTCCTGTGTTCAAGCTATGTCATCTTGGTGTCAATCAAATGGGTTAATATTACATAGTTCTAAAACATTTATGGTCTTGTATGTTAGGGGAAATGCACTGGCGTTTCTAAGATATTTATCTTACAAAAAGGAATCATACGTACTATGTTCAATACATCCTTCTTAAGTTCATGCCGTCCCCTTTTTAAAAATAATAGAATACAAACCTTACATTGTCTATACATATACCAGTGTTTATACCTTGTTAGATAAAACATAAATCAGTTTCCCAAATGTAACGTAAATACGCGGCAGACAAATGATATTTACGTTAGTCCTTATAGACTGTCAGAGGTAGTACGTATGTATTATTGCAGACATAGTAAGTCATGGAATAAACATCAAAAACAGATAACAAAGTTAAATATAATAATATTACTGATTAATTAAAATTAATAAGATTGAAAACAGTGACGTACGGTAATCCCCCATTATATTTAATTTGGAGTTCAATTTTAGTGAATGACGAACAGTCTTTTACCCTTTATAATCGCTTCAGCGATTTCAGAAAATAATTTTTTTGAGCTTTATCACCGGTGGATAATGAGTATTAAATAATCCTTTTTTTTTTTTAAAAAGTTCTGCTGATTTTTTGTTCTAGACTTGCAAGCGAAGTTATTATTTTCTTTATTATGCCCTAAGTTGGCCATGAAAAGGCAATTGTAGGAACAATAAAAAAATATTGTTAACTGTCATTTAAGGTGTGAATAAGTTTTTTGTGCTAAATATTTGTAAAAATAAGTGATACTTGTAATGGAACAAATAAATTTGAGGCACAAAATTGAAATAGTTGGTCTGGTTGGTGATCACTCGTTCGATAAAAGGAGCAGCTGATCTATTTAATGTTAGATATCCCAATGGACCAAACGTCGGTAATACCACTGTATACAATATAAATAAAGTTTTCAATGACACAAGTGCCGTATAATAATAACACCACAGAAATTAGACAACCCCCAATTCCAGAAGCCAGAGCTTGTGCAGAAGGGGGTTACACACTGAAAAAACGCGGACATACAAACATTTCCTCCGACAGTGCCGGAGCCAGGATTCGAACCCGGTGGTGTGTCCGTGTGATTAATCGCGATTGCCACCTCGCGCCTTAACCCACTCGGCTATCGACCAGAATATCAAAACATATTATCAGAGGCAGAAATCACGAACATTTTGTAGGTAGACATAATGATCAAATTTTGGAATAATTTCGTAATATTCCTAATTCCAACTTCAGAAGTCTAGATTTAAATATTCCAAGAGGAACTATTAGAAGATGTCTTGTAAAGAACCTTTTTGAAGCCATACAATCCAAAGTTTTTGAATACTTTAGAGCCCGGAGATGAAGATAGAAGACTGGAATTTTATTTATGGGCTTAAGGAGAATACTTCAATAATTTTAATTTCATTAAAGAGATATTATATACCGACGAAGCCATTTTTTACCACCAACGGTACGGTTTCACCTAAGATTCTCGCTACTGGTCAGTAGAAAATCCAAACAAAGTAAATATTTGGTGCAGGATACTCCATAATAAAATTATTGGTCCGTTCTTCTTTGAAGGAAATTCAAATAGATTCCACATTTTTGAGGAATGAATTTTCGGAGGCACTAGACTGTTTACCCATTCGTGACCGAGTTAATTTAAAATTTCAGTTAGATGGGTGTCCTGTACATAATGCAGTGATAGTGAGACAGTGGTTAAATAATCATTTTCGAAATCAGTGGATATCCCAATAGCCCTCTAATTGAATTTCCACCTAGGTCACCGGATCTAACACCAATGGACTTTTTTCTTTGGGGTACTATTAAGGAAAAGGTATATAAATCGAGACACCAGACAATTGAAGACCTCTGAGCTAGTATAAGGAACGCATGTTTAGAAATTACCCCTACCAATTAAGAAGACTGTCAAATAATATTAAAAAAAAGATATTGAAAGGCGATTTGGTGAAAGCTTCAAAAATCTAGTTGTTTCTTTACAATCTTCATTACATTACATTTATTCTCGTTAATAAAATTTTTCTACTGTCTCCTTGTTACAATACATGTCATGTTAATTTTGCGGCGTGATTAGCGTCATTATGTTTTCATTGCTTATTAGATTTAACTTTGTTGTCTGTTTTTGATGTTTATTCCATGACTTACTGTATCTGCAATAATAAATGCGTACTAATACTTTCATTTTTAAATTTATCTGCAAAAATTTTATTAATTCGTATTTTTTTATGAAATTACATACCCATTTAGGGGGGAGCTGAATACAGGGATGTATTCAGATTTTACGTAAAAAAATCGCTAATACGATTTCTTAAATTTTAGCTAGCTAGAGTGCTAAGTTTTGACATAGGTCACACTGCATACTTGTGTACCTTTCTATTTGACAAAAAATTTTAAGAATAAAAAAAAAAATTTAAACTTTTGTAAAGATAAATTGTTTTCAAATATTTATGACATTATCCAAATACTTGTAAAAGTATCTATGGAAATAAAGTATTATTATTATAAATAGCTATTTATAAGCTGCAGGAAAACTAAACTATAATCATTGAAAAATGTCTCTGGATCCCTAATTATAAATATATTACGCAGTTTTATTTTAATCTCTACACTTTAGTAACAGTAACAACCTATTAGCCCAAAGTTAAAACATCGTGAACATATGTGGTACATGCAAATAAAAGTTACTTGAAAGATATAAAAAAATATCCTTGAGTAGAGCGATAAAAAATCACAAGTATGTTTTCCGGCACAGATGGAAACCGTAAACAATACAAGGTTCCAGATAAAAATGCATCCGAAGATTATCTATAAATCTCATCTGTTAATGCAAAGAACTTGAAAACAAAGCCTTTAAATGTAACTAATTGTAATTGAGTAGGAAGGAACATTATTAAAGTACCACAACCGACAAGTTCTTATGAATTAGTTTATCTGCAATAAATAATGACGTAAATTCTCATGCGAAAGCCCCAAGCTGTCACGTATTAGTTTAAGTTTTATTTTATGCCTCTTATTTTATTAAAATTGCACTCACGCTTATGTGGTGTCTTAAGATCTATCTTCCTTTGAAAATAATTCTTCTGGAATAAGCGGAAGTGACAACGTTTTACACACGTGTCCCTGATATATGGTAGTGAGCATATGATTAAATGTTCTTTTAATTGCTTGTTTCTTAAAAAAAAATCTTCAGGCATTAGGTGTGGTTTCTGCAGAACCCGTTACATTTATGAATTTAATCTGATTCAATCAAAGCCCCACAATTGATTGTTATTCGTAGGAATATGACGGAATAATATTTTCAGTATTATCAATGTCAAGTTGGCTACAGAGGGACTTCATCGACTTTATTCCATTTGGATAATATTATCAAATCGATAAAAAACAGAAAAGCAATAACGATATAATTTAGGTAATACGGCCATTGTCATAAATAGATTGATTATATATAGAAAAAGTCAACAGCGTTTTAGAGATAGAATAGTATAAAAAACCCTGCAAACTCTTACCAAAAAGAAATCAAATTAGCAACTGAAAATACTCCAGGCATCTTCTGAAAAATATACATTAACAACATGAACCCTAAACACCCAAAATGTATTTATTAGTGAAGTAACACAACGAAAATCTCCTCTCCGTTAGACTTGTAGTTTCGTTTATAACAGCACCGTCATTCAATATTTTAGATAAACTATCAGATATAATAAAAAAATTATAGTTTAAAAAACTAAAAAAAAACACGCTTTAATGGATAAAAGTGGAATTATAAAAATATAGTAAAATAGTAGTACAATAACATGGTTTATTTTTGGTCAATAATGTTTAAACATTATTTTTTACTTTTTAGTTCGGTTTGCTATTTTTTAAACTATAATTTATAAAATATACAATATTAACAGCGGCGCCTCCTGCAAAATTTCGACAATAGATTAGTCATTTTTTAAAAAATGATCCTGATGATCCTGGGAAGGATATTAGGACAAAATTGTCAAATTATTGTATTGTCATCGGTCTTTAATAAGTGTGCAAAGTTTCAGTTTAGTCTGACGTCTTGAAGTGGGTGAGAATCATGTTCAAAGATTCCGTTACATACAAACAAACAAACATACAGGTGAAGCTAATAAAAGCGTGTTAAAAGAATACTAAATTCGCCGCAAAATATAATATTATAAATTCTTATATTTCTTTACTAGATACGCAAAATTAATTTCATTCGACGTACATCATTTGTTCCCTAGCATACCTCCAATGATATATTCTTAAAAAACAAGAAAATCTAAATCTATTATTAACCGTTTGCTTAAAACAAAATTATTTTCAATTCTCAAACCAGACTCGAATAAAGAAGCGTCCGATTGTGATTTTTTTTGCCAAAGAATAGAGTTTGGTCCCCCGACGTTCCGACCTATTTGTGCCGTGGATGTCAAAGGGGGGTAGAGGGAAACGACATATTAAATGTATGGGAAAATGATTTTTTGAAGATAACTCGGCGGCTTTTGATCTGATGAAAAAAAATCTATAGACTAAAAATGAAGAGCTCATGAAAATAAGCTAATTTTGTTCTCAACCTCATCGTCAGAATATTGAATCGCGAATACAAGGTGCAAAAATTTAATTTATTTTTTATCATGAAGGAGTGGAGTTGAGAACTCATTTTTTTTAATAGAAGGGTACTGGCAGACATTTTGTTGGGTCGGAGGCTAGGGGCGATCAGACCGACTTACATTTTTTTATTTGCTACAAGATTAGTCCAATAAAGTTGTGTTCGGCTTATAGGAGCCGCAAAAAAAATTCCTTACAGGATGATTTTTTCAGGGTTGCTTGGGGACTGCCTCCTGAGTTACCAACCAAAAGCATTAGCGTTTTGATGGTAATACGCAATTATTACACTTAACGCGCCAGGCTTGTAATTTGTAATTCAGCGCTCGGCGGGGTACATAGTCCAGAGTAGCTATTGGTTGCAGTCTGGTTACGTTCCTGATAGTAAAATAAGGAATTTATAGAGGAGTTTGCGACTAAAAATATTATGTTTTCTTCCGCCCTCTAAAAAGCACATTTGAACTAACTTATCATTGTATATTTTATGGAAAAGATCGTGGCTGAATGGAGATATCCAAAACCATCATTGAGAGAGAGAAAAAAAATAGTTGACTTACGGTACTTGTCCCAAGGTATATATTTGACAAACTGGTAGAAATTACGAAAATATAGTATTAGAACGCAAAAGAATTTACACCAATAAAAAACAGACTACATATGGCAACCATCTAATAGAGGAGGATCACGCGTTCAATGAAGATTTCCAAATTCTACATACAGAAACAAATAAACTTGAAAAATTAGAATACTTACTAAATCATCAAATTGAAACTAATGTATCTTCTCTATTACGAGGGGTGCGGCGGCTAAAGCAAATTCACTTTGGTGTGACTCTATAGTTCATCCACGTTAATGAGACAATGCGGATGGCCTACTCCCTGTCCGTATCCGTTCATGGTCAGGGATATAGCAGACTTAACAGACAAAAAAAATTGTTGTACACAATGGTGGTCAGGCCGTCCAACACATATGCGGCTCTGGTGTGGTGCAGAATACCGGCCACGACAATGAAAAACTTAAAAGTGCTAGAAGTGCTAGAAGATAAATTTATGCGCCTTATATTCTGGAAGGTACACCTCCCGTAGATTCCTATACCCACGTTGCAACGACATAACCCCAATCGCAGATACGTTCAGTAGATCTCCTTTCTATTTGTAGCCTTTTTATCGCGTTTGTTTTTTCTTGATTCCTTTTTGGTACATTTTTGTTCCAAATTTGTTTCTCGTCATCAATTTTCAACAAAATCAAAACTTTGTGGTATCAAAATTTTTAAAATCAAAGTTTAGGTCAGCCTAGCGCAATGCGCAGCCAGTCGTTCATATATCTCGCAGAAGGCTTCTCGTTTGGATTGAGATGCCTGCGTCAGCTCCAAAGTTTTAAAAAGTGCTTTGTGCTTCAGTTCTTTAATAAAGTGCAGTTTTTTACTTTTGTTAAATCTTTTTGTAATTAGGTATACAGAATTTTATCACATTCTTTTATCTGCTTCTGCAGAAGGTGTCTAGGTTAAGTTTTATCAATTTTCTGTTTAACCGAACCAGGCCCATTCCGCCCGATCCTGCAATCTGCCACCGCGATCAACGCGGTGGTTGCATTTGTAATAAAGTCTTGTTGAGTTGAGTTGGTGTGACTCTGCTGTATTCTGGGTTCGATCCCCGGCAGCGACACTGGCAACGTCGGTGGTCTGCGTTTCTTCAAATGTATAACTCCTTTCCGGACTGCCTTTGCTTTTGATTTGGGGGTTGTCTATTATATGTGGTATGTTTATATTATTAAATTTATTTATTTAAATTCATTACAGATTATATTCTCTTAGCTACCCATTTCTAACAATAATTTTTATACATCGTAAAATCCTTCAGTTTAAAGCTTGATTTTGTGCATTGGAAAATTATTACAATTATGTAGTCAAGCTCAGATCTACAGTGCACTCAAAAAATGCAACAAAAACTTTACAACCTCATTATTATCGTCGTTGGACCATCCGGCATGGTGTCATCAAACAAGCCGAAGCACATTAAAAACCTATAAAGGTAAGCAAGAGAATTTGCGAACGAAATATTACAGAGCCGCACTTAAAATTCGTATGTATTAGAATGTACATATTAATAACACTAGACTGTAACGCGCTGTTAAAATTGAACGACTGAGTTGCTGATCTAAATATTTCAAGTGCGTACCTGCGCGCAATTACTTTTGCGACTACTTTAACGGTATTTTAATGAGGTCGTAATGTCTTTATTGCCTTTTTGAGTGCACTGTAAATCTGAGTTCAACTATGCTTAGTATCATCTGAAGAAGCCATTGTATGACGAAAAAATTAAATTAACAGAGTAATAATAAAGTAAAAATCAACTAGTAAAGTTTTTCATTATTCTCTCATAATTTTATTTACCTGTCTACCAACAGTTTATGGTTAATATTTGGTTATAATAATTTTTTTTCCAGTCACTCTGGCTTCTCTATATAAGGCGTTAAACTTTATACGATGTCCTATTTACAATAAAAGAATCCATGAAAATCCAGAAAAATAAAGGCCATATAAGGAAAATGTCGATCACGGCTTGAATCAACCTATCTGAGGATTTTTCTACCAAAAATTTATTCCAACTTGTTCCATAATTTAGCGGTTCATTATACCAATATATTGAACTTTGGTATTTTTTAGAAAAATAATCCATTATCCAAGAGTACAATTTAGTAATCTTTTTACTTTTATAGTATTGAAAGTTGCACTTGTCACATTATATGTATTTACAAGCGCCTTTAATAGTCGTCATGAAAGTCTCTAATTAATCCGAATCTAATGCGATAAATGACAACCGCCACAACCTTGAACCGACCGACAAGAGTGTTAGGCAACGTAGCGACCTCTTCTCAGAACAATAAAGAATCTGAGGTTAAAATCTCAAGCTCACATCTACATGCGAGCTTGCGAGTATCACATTGCAAATCTAAATTTATTATTGTTTTCTAGCTCACGTTTTTTTCTTCCTAAATCTTAGTGGAATTTCGTAGTAATAATCAGTTGATCTCAGGATTGATAACAATCGTGCGAAATTGTTTTTAATAACGGTCGACCATCTTTAATGTTTACCTTAATGTAAATTTAGATGTTATCAACATTCATAAAGTTTGTACAATGTAACAGGAGATTCACTCTAGCTTCTCGGTAATTTTTTAAACTGTATAGTTTCACAATTTGACTCGAAAATTTTTACATCATAACCTCATAAATAAATTTAAATTTTTCAATAAATCAGAACTAGTTTCAGCAGTTTTTGGCATATATTTTGTTTCATTATAGGATATGTATATTAAGTGTAACGAAAAAGGGAATTTTAAGCATTAATATAGATATTATCGCGGTTAAGACATCACTTGATCCTATATCGCATCATCTCGCTTATAATACAAACTCTCAGCGTAGCCCTACTAGTAAAATTACAAACCTGTTGAAGCTCTACATATATATGCAAAAGCCGCAGTCATAAGGGAAAATCCGTGCTGAAACTAGGCTTTCACTAATGAAGTTGCTATACTCTTCCACCAAAGGGAATGTGGCTTAGAGTTAAGGAAGTATTCAACTGTCGCAATATCCAGTAATATTTGAATTAGACCGTTCGTTCATATTTGTATAATTTGGCATTATAATCTGATAATATTCTACAGATATTCCGTTGATTTAAAAAACAGATCATTTACATAACAAGGAAAAATAATGGTCTTAGAGCTGATCCTTGTGGTAAACTAAAATTTTACACGAACTCACACGAAAAATCAATAATTTTGGACAGTTTTTGTTTGGTTTTTTATGTCTCACTTTATTCCTACTTGAACATTACCTACATGTTAGATTTGAGATAAATGAGCCACAAATGCGAATCCTGGTTAAGGTAGTGGGGTTCGACCAAACGAGCCATACCATAAACGCCAACGACGCTTAGACTAAAATTAATACTAAGGGCTGAGAAAGTGCATCATAAACTTGGTCGACCAAGTCAGTGGCTTAGCTAGACTAAGGCGTCCCAGGTTAGAATCCTGGCTAGTGACGTTTTCACTTGTTGCTCAGGTGGCAACTAGATGAGAGGCAACACGGCTAGTCGTTCTGCTCTTCTGAGTTCGAGCCTCAGTTGAGTCAGATGGACATATCATATGAAATGGTCGTCGTGTAATTGAGTAGTAGAATAGCTGTGGCTAAACGCCAGAATGTTAATATAAATAAAAAAATAAGCAAACTGTAATTAGTAATAATAATAATAATTCCTTTATTATCCATAATAACCAGTACATAAATAGTACAAAATAGCATTGGATTAGTCATTACAAAGAGTGCAATCAACTAAAGTACAGTAAAGTAGTGGATATCGAAGAAGCAGGAAATAATAATAATAATAAAATAAAAATTAACATTATAAATAACACAAATACAAAAAAATATTTAAAATTGCATGTTTAATTAAAATTACAAAAATAAGTTTGATAAAATCATAAATTGTTAAAATACGTCAGTTTAAAATAAAGACAATAATATATGCATAAATATGGGGTTAAGGGTTAAGGGTTAAGTGGAAGAATGTCGTATAGACAAACTTCGCCCTCAAAATAAAGACGTTTATTATTATTATTATTATTATTATGTGTATGTAATGACGATATATTTATTTAACAAATTTAATCACATTCTAAATTAATCATTCATATATTCTTGAATTGTATAAAAACCTTTTCCCACTAAATAACTTGTTACTTTATTTTTTAAATGATTTAATATTTTCGATATCCTTAAAAGTTTGAGGTAACTTGTTATACAGGGTGTCTCACCGGGAACTGAATCCATCGATATAGAGAAACCAATCCAACTAAAATAATTACAGGCAGCTGGCACTTCCGCCGATACCGGAAGTCGATACCAACTTGCTTATTTCAAATAGAATACCCTATATATTTTATGGTTTTCGAAAAGAGCATAAAATTCTGAGTCCAAAATATGTAGCATATCCTATATCTAAACCTAGCCGTTTCAGAGATATTTGACATTTTATAGAAAATTTGACAGGTGCAACTGTTTGCAAGAACCGTTATAACTTTCTTCGTGTAAAAGATCCTCATTTGCTTCTTGCCACGTAAAAAGAACACAAGGAGAACTACGTTCTACAACTGAAATAAATTCAATAATATCATAACAAGTGTTCCGTTTTTCGCGTTACATTTTGTCAACTTCAAACCGCGAAAACTTGTTTAGGTCAAATGAAACACCCTGTATTTTTTTACGTCAAGTGGTGTAAAATTGAATTCCCTTTTTTATGATATTAGCATTGTGGGGGCTAAAGTTACAACTTTTTGAAATATTTGCGATTTTATTAGAAATTCATGAATTGTAATCACTTCATCAAAATAGCCATGATTAGAAACAATCAGTCAAAAAATGCCAGCACGTTCAAATTACACTAACGAAAACCTTTTAAATT
Organism: Leptura quadrifasciata; assembly: GCA_963675555.1. NCBI lineage: Eukaryota > Metazoa > Arthropoda > Insecta > Coleoptera > Cerambycidae > Leptura > Leptura quadrifasciata. Next base: position 12,607,245 of record OY776674.1, read on the forward strand.
TGTTTATTATTTATGGAGAATGTGATAAAGTAATATCAAGAACTTGCAGCACATTTGCTACTCGATATCCACAAAAACGCAAAATAACACTAACACTGTGCGTATTAATCGAATTGAAGATATGGCATGAACTAAAATAGCAGAGATAAGATCAATTTAAAATATGATTTTATTTTAATTTAATAATTGCTCAAAATTCCGCACTCAATCCTCGACACATTTTTCGCACCTTCGGATTAGTTCCTCGTGGGTAGCTCTTCTAATTGAATCCTGTGATATGTTTTGAAATGCATTTCTTACTCTTTGCATACAATCTTCAATGGTTGTTAATAGGCTCTCAAAACTTTATTTTTAATAGTTCCCCAAGTGAAATAATCCAGAACTGATAAATCGGGCGAGCGAGGAGGCCATAAGAAAGGTCCATTATTGGCAATCCATTGATCATAAAAAGTTTCTGGTAAATAATTATTAATTAAATATGCGTTATGTGGGGGAGCACCGTCGTGCTGATAAAAAATGTTTCTATGTTCGGCGAGAAGTAAATTTTCTAAATAGTTATTCAGATATCATTCACCTCAAAAAAAAATTTACCTATACATATTAGCAGAAGAGAAAATTTAATTTATCGTTTAAATTTTCCTGATAAAATTGTAATGCCACCACTCTATCGTTTCTTATGGCACAGTAAACATTGAACTGCCAACTTTCCTGGAAGTTCCGCTCTCTGAACATATGAGAATTTGAGTCACTCCAATAATGCGAATTGTGTCTATTAAAAAGTCCATTTTTAGTAAATTTTGCTTCATCTGTCCATATAATATTTCCCAAATAAGAATCGTGACCCTCAGACCTTATTAGAATAAACTCACAAAAATTCTGTCTTCTTAGAAAATCTGTTTCTTTTAGTCTTTGAACCATATGGAATGAAAACGGGTGAAACTTATGTTTTAATAAGATTCTTTGAATTGAATCCTTGCATAGTCCCCATTCCAGAGCAGCTTGTCTTAATGACGTCCTTGGAAATGCATGAAAATATCCCAGAATGACTATTTCAATGTTTTCGCCATCAATAATAGGCTTTCTTCTTTGCATTTTTGCCTTGACAGAGCCATAATTTTTAAAATTTTTCAGTATGCGTTTTCAGTGTTTGGAGACGGTTTCCGTTTTTCTGGATATCGAGTAGCAAATGTGCTGCAAGTTCTTGATATTACTTTACCATATTCTCCATAAATAATAAACAAATTTAAAAAGTCTTCATGGGTGTAATTTAAAAGTGCTGGCATTTTTCGACATAAGATAATGACTGATTGTTTCTAATCATGGCTATTTTGATGAAATGATTACAACAACCCATGAATTTCTAATAAAATCGCAAATATTTCAAAAAGTTGTAACTTTAACCCCCACAACGTTAATAGCAGAAAAAAGGGAATTCAATTTTACACAACTTGACGTAAAAAAATAAACACAATAATGTGTTCCATTTGACCTAAACAAGTTTTCGCGGTTTGAAGTTGACAAAACGTAACGCGAAAAACGGAACACTTGGTATGATATTATTGAATTTCAGTTGTAGAACATAGTTCTCCTTGTGTTCTTTTTATGTGACAAGAAGCAAATGAGGATCTTTTACACGAAGAAAGTTATAACGGTTCTTGCAAACCGTTGCACCTGTCAAATTTTCTATAATATGACAAATATCTCTGAAATTGCTAGGTTTAGGTATAGGATATACTACATATCTTCGACTCAGAATTTTATGCTCTTTTCGAACCATAAGTCTATATAAAGCATAACAGATCGGCGATAATTTGCTACATAAAGCATTTATGTGCACTACCCAATTTAAGTTATTATCTAAATGCAGTCCTAAAAATTTTACTGGCGTTACCTGTTCTACTGCCTTGCTTTTCACTCTTAATAAATAACTTCTGTTAAGCCGGCAGCTATTAGGGGTAGAATGTATAAAAACTGCCTTTTTCCTGTTCAAATATAATTTGTTACTGTTGAACCAAAGAGCAAGTGCGTTTAACATATGCATAACTATTGTCATAAGCAAACATTATAAAATTACTGCCAGTCCCTACATTGGGAAGGTCATTTACAAACAAAATAAACAACAGGGCCCAAGAACAGACCCTTGTGAAACCCCATATTTAATCTCTAACATCTGATTTGTACCTATTTATGTCGGCAAACTGAGATCTTCCGAGTAAATGTGAATTTAGCCAATTTTGTGCTCTATCTCTGAAATCATAATTATGTAACTTACGTAAGAGTATATCATGATCTACCATGTCAAACGCCTTACTCAAGTTCATAAATATGCCAATGCCTGTTGTAAAGTAAACTAATACATTCTAAAACGGCCGTATTAGTGGATAAGTTTTTCCTGAACTCATGTTGTGCTTTGCCTAAAAACTTATTTCTTGTAATAAAAGATAATATTCTGTTAAACATTACTGGTTCTAAAATTTTGGAAATAGATGGTGGCAAAAATCTGGGGCGATAATTTTGTACATGGCTTTTTTCACCTTTTTTGTATATCGAAACAATAAGAACTATCTTTAATATTTCTGGAAACACTCCTTCTGACATTGACTTATTGACTAAAAATGCTAGAGGTTTTACTATAAAAATTTGACTTTTTAATGCCATTTATTACGTTAAAGATTTCTACTTCTGAAACAGGCTGTAAAAACATTGTATTAAGTATATGTTTGTTTTAGATAACATAATCGACATAAAGGAGCTTGCACTGACGAGAGCCAACAGCTCGAAACTGCAGTCTGCAAGTGGTGTGTGACGACTGGCACGAGAGCTCCTTTAAGTAGGATCAGTCTTTCGGCTGGTGTCTGTTGCAATCGAAGCATTAGCGTCTTGATGGTAATATGCAATTATTACACTTAACGCGCCAGGCTTGCAACTTGTAATTCAGCGCTCGGCGGAGCACATAGTCCGGAGAGTAGCTGTTGGTTGCAGTCTGGTTACGTTCCTTATAGTAATATAACGATTTTATAGAGGAGTTTGCAACTAAAAATACTATCTTTTAATTGCAAATTTGTAAATCATTCTTCATGGGAGTTTCGCAAGGTAACGGTATTTTTTATCTACTTGTTAGAGCAGAGATTATTATTTAAGTACCCGGCTCAGTTTTATGTAGCTAAATTAAAAAAAGTTGTGTATTTATAAGAATTATTATCTTGCACGAATTAGCGTATTCTATTCAATAGAGTAAACATTAATTATAATAATTAATTACTGCCCAACATTTTTCCAAGAAAGAGTTAGGTGGTCTTGGTGTTATAGTTACTCAGCTTATTTTATGTATGCAGTGACCAGTGCTCATTGTTAATGAAATTATGCATGTTTTATGAGACAACATTGTATGTAGATAATTGCGTATGCATTCTTTCGTCTAAAAGATGTGAGTACGACTCAAATATTATTATATATTTGTACTAGCTAAAAGTTACTTATTTTGTGTTAAAAATATTTTTTTTATACATTTATTTAACGTCGGCCTATTTCCGCTACTGAGGCCTAACACCGACGCCTGTAGACGAGTTACCCCCAACCAGGAATTTTGCCGAACCTCTTCCCTTAAGAAGAGTAGGGATCTTTTACTTGCCTAACATTTAATAGACAAGGGACCGACGACGGCTTTACATCCCCTCCGAAGGATGGTATATCTCCTATACAACCCTCGCAGTTTCCGTTGGAATGGTCACCCATCCAACTGCTAACTGCGCCTGACGTTGCTTTACATCGCATACCGAAGTATGTACATAGTAAAGACACACCTACGCTCGCCCCGTTAAAGATATTAATTATAGAATTATAGAAAATGTTTGTTCTTGGCTGCTACATAGGTATCTCTTTGTAGAAACTGAGAAAGGCAGTGATGTTGTGAGGTTTACAGATTCGTATTTACATACTACAAGTTAAAAAGGACCTCTATATGAAAATAACGGAGATATTAAAAAAATTGTGTTATTTTATCTGCTCCGTAGTTATATAAAGAGGAAGAAGAATAAAAGTTCAAACATATAATAGACTCAATATATCTGTTTCCAACTACTTCTGAATACTCTTTTTAGTTGATAGTGATGCGTCTCTCAAATATTAGAAATCATTTGGTATTTGAACATACTCACTTTTTTACACATACATATTTATAAAAATTTCAGTACAAATAAATAGATGGCATTATGATGGTAAGGGCTCCTAATAGGCCGTGCCTAGTGTACCTACTGTACCTATGGGGTAAATGCGACCTTAACAAAACCAATTTTAAATGTATTGGTAAATCTTCGTCCACTCTTCAACAAGAATATATTAATAAAATGTTTTTCCAAAATATGTTCGAAATGAAAATGAACTTAAAAACAGATTTGCGCAGAATTTGAAACTAAAAACAATTTATATAATGACGCAATGGAATGAAATTGAATCCGGCTCGAAGGACCATACTACGACCAAATTAGAGTAGTGTTTAATGTGTCATCAAAAACAAATAATGGTTTATCACTTAATGATACACCAGCCTTGCAAATTGAGATATTTGTACTTTTATTGAGATTTCGACAATTTAAATATGTCGTTACAATATTGAAAATGTTTTTAAAATATTTAATGCTATTAGAGTAAGTCCTTTCACTTGTTATATCGGGAACTATGGTGACAGCAAAATGCCACACGTAGGTGTTTAGACGACGAATTTACCATTCCGATTTATCCATGTATTTATAGTACGTGGCACGGTTAAAAAATCTTTTGTACCTTAAATTTTAGTTCTATTAATACAACTCACCTGAAATTTCGACTGCCACGTCAAGGGTCCTGTGGCGCAACGGATAACGCGTCTGACTACGGATCAGAAGATTCCAGGTTCGAATCCTGGCAGGATCGTGAATTTTTTAACCGTTTTGGTATTTCTTGTAATGTTTAAATATATTCTTTAAATAACCAAAAGAAAGACTAGAAGAAATAGTATTCTTCAGGAGGTTATATATCTCCTGAAGAAAGCAATTATATTAAACTTAATACGGGTTGTATTCTTATAGTTCAAGTAATAAGTTACCGATACATAAAAAACGCAACAAAAACTTTACGACATAATTATTATCGCGAGGGCCATGGCGGCATGCTGCATTAAACGACTCGACGCACATTAAAAATCTATAAAGGTAAGCGAGTCAATTGCGGTCGAGACAGCACAAAGAGTAATGGTATTTTAATGAGGTCGTAAGGTTTTTGTTGCGTTTTTATGTCTCGGGAAGTGCTTACTTGGACATACCAAATTAGTGTTACTTGATTGTTGATTTTATGATACCAACAGTTCATCATTCATATCTATTTAAAAGTTACTTAATAAAAATGGCGGTTGGTAAATAATTAATGATTTTTATTCATCTGAGCATACTTCGTTTCTCTAATAGTACCTACCTAATATTTTCATGATTTCATGTTTATTAATGTATTGTTATTACTAGATATATAAATACTTCTAAAGTGTCCTAAATATATTTTATATATATATAGTCTCATTAAACCATGAAATTTATGTAGTAGTATATAAATAGAACGATTATTTTTAACTCTTATTGTTGTGGAAATAGGTATGCTGTACTAAAAATACTTTGTACTGTAAATATTAACATCAGTCTTATATACGGTTTCTAGAATCGCTGCTTTCAAGCCCGGCTAGCTCAGTCGGTAGAGCATGAGACTCTTAATCTCAGGGTCGTGGGTTCGAGCCCCACGTTGGGCGACGTTTTTTGACAAATGAACTATCTGTCATTTAATTTAATTCCTATGTATGATGGAGTCAAATCAGTATTTGTTTTCATGTTTTCTATCAATTAATGTAGGAAACAGTTTTATACTACTTAATCAAAAATCAATACTATTTAGGTTTTCATTCAGCTTTTTTCTACAAAATTGACATATGTTCTTCTTTAAAGAAGGCTTTCTGTGCTATGGGTAAATAGTTAAAGTTTGCTTAAACTTTGAAAACATTTTTTATTGTAATAAGCAAAGTTATCACAAAAAACTTTCGATTAAAGTCTGCCATCACAAGCTTTGACAGAGTCGATCTCATCTGCAACAAGTATAAGCCCGGCTAGCTCAGTCGGTAGAGCATGAGACTCTTAATCTCAGGGTCGTGGGTTCGAGCCCCACGTTGGGCGACATGTTTTTTGACTAATGAACTAGAATTCGTAAAGTAAACTTTGCAAATTGTAATAATTTAGTGTTTTAGCACAAATCATTTGGGTTTTGATAAAAAAAATGTTAGCAGTTACCGATATTTTTGGATACCCAAAATTTTTCCGCTGCTTTCTACATGTCTAATATTATATATGTCTTTTTTTAAAGAAAGCTTTCTATGCCATGGGTAAATAGCTGAGGTTTGCTTAAACTTTGATACATTTGATTATAATAAGCAAAGTTGTCAAAATGAAGCTTTTTATTTAAAGTCTGCCAGCACAATCTTGTACAAAATCGATCTCATCTGCAACAGGTATAAGTTCGACTAGCTCAGTCGGTAGAGCATGAGACTCGCGCGCCCTGATACAAATATCTCGGACGTATGGTGCAGACGACTACAGACATTACAAAACAAATTACTAAGACTACTGACTAACGCAGACAAGATATACCCCGATCGCTGAATTACACAATAATACAAACATTCCTTAAATGAGGGAATTTATAGATAACACCTCACAGAAGTTTTTCACAACCAAAATTCAGCGAACGGAGTTGACAAAAGACCTGCCTTGACAAAACGACCTCCCTCCCGACGTAGACAAGTTATTCTACCAGAATCTCCCTATTCACGATAACATACAAAAACGAAGGACACAAACGCATATCATTTAACACACATCAACTAAGACACGGACAAACCTACCCTTTCTAGTCCTCCCCTCCGTTCCCTCCGTCCCCTCTCCCCCCTTTTCCCTATCCTTCTTCTGCCCCTGCATGATTAAGTGCAACACACAAATTAAATACAAACAATAAATCTATTCAAATACAAAACTCAATTGGTACAAACCCCTCTGCTAGATTTTAGGTTTTATAAAAAATATTCTTGAAGAGTTTTTTTACGTTCTGTGTCCTGTAAAATCTTACAAAGTAACTCCAGCACCAATATAAGGATTCATCTAATACCAAAGATTACATAACTGTTGTAGAATTAACTTATAATACGCTTGAACTGATCAGGAGAGTTCCAATTTGATTTATGTATTTATTAATGGCATACCAACAGCCGGCCTTTTTCGTATGAGCACTGTATGCATTGTTACGATTAGTGTAATATAGTATTATTGTTCATGTAAAAATGAAATATTAATGAAATATATAAGTTGAAATAAATACATTACACTAGTATGAAAACATGTAAATATTCAATAAATGAATTTCAATTGGTAATTTTAATCTCAGAAACGTGGGTTCGAGCCGCACGTTGGGTGATGTTTTTTACAAATGCGCTTATCTACTTCACTATTAACTTAATTTCTATATATAATAAAGTTAAATCAGTAATTATTTTCATGTTTGCTATTACTTAATGTAGTAAACAGTTTAATAATACTTAAACAAAAATCAACTCTGCGATCGAATGAATAGCCTTCTTTCTATAGTGCTTCAGAGACTGTAAAATTCGTAAATTAAACTTTTGCAAATTATGACAATTTGTGTTTTACCCCTTTAGGTTTTCATAAAAAATTAAAGATTAGCAGTTACCGATATTATTGGACACGGAAAATTTTTCAGCTGCTTTCTACGTAATTAATAATAATAGTTTCTTTAAAGAAAGTTTTCTGCTATGGGTAAATAGCTGATGTTTGCTTAAGCGTTGAAAACATTTTTCATTATAATAAGCAAAGTTGCCACAATATAGCTTTTGATTAAAGTCTGCCATCACGAGATTTGACAGAATCGATCTCATCTGCAACAGGTATAAGCCCGGCTAGCTCAGTCGGTAGAGCATGAGACTCTTAATCTCAGGGTCGTGGGTTCGAGCCCCACGTTGGGCGACATGTTTTTTGACAAATGAACTATCTATTTCGCTAAATTTCTATATACAGTGTGACCCATTTGAAACCTTAACACCATCACAAAAGTTGTTAATCGATGTTGACAGATTTTTCATAAAGAGACTACACCAAAAACTGCACTTTTAAGAAATCGAATTTGCGATTTTTTTAGGTAGAATCTGAATACATCCCTGTATTCAGCTACCTCCTAAATGGGTATGTATAGTTCAAGTAGGAAGAAATTGAGACATAAAAAACGCAACAAGAACTTTACGACCTCATTAAAATACCAGTACTCTTTTTTGTGCTGTTCGCAAATTGACTCGCTTACCTTTAGCGGTTTTTAATGTGCGTCGGGAATGTTTCATGTCAGGCTTGGCGCCATGGCCTGAGGCGATATAATTATGTCGTAAAGTTTTTGTTGCATTTTTTATTTACTGGGATCTATTTATTTCAACTAGCGCCATGGCCCGCGGCGATAATAATTATTTCATAAAGTTTTTGTTGGGTTTTTCTGTCTCGGGATAATCTCCCATTATATTTAATTTGTGGTTCAATTTTCGTGAATGATGAACAGTTTTTTACCATTTATAACCACTTCAGCGATTTCAGAAAATAGTTTTTTTGAGCTTTATCACGAAACCGGTATATAATGAGTATCAAATAATCCTTTTTTTTTAAGAAAATTCTGCTGACTTGTTGTTCTAGACTTGCAAGCGAAGTTATTATTTTTTTTATTCTGCCTTAAGTTGGTCATGAAAAGGCAATTGTAGAAACAATAAAAAAATATTGTTAACTGTCATTTAAGGTGTGAATAAGTTTTGTGTGCTGAATATTTGTAAATATAAGTGATATTTGTTATGGGACAAATAAACTTGAGACACAAAATTGAAATATTTCGTCTGGTTTGTGATAATGCTCATTCGATAAGAGAGGCAGCTGATGAATTTAATGTTAGACATCCCAATGGACCAAATGTCAGTAGAACCACTGTATACAATATAAATAAAGTTTCCAATGACACAGGTGTCGTATCAAAACATAAAATTATCAGAGGTAGAAATCACGAACTTTATAATAAGCAAAGCTGTCAAAACAAAGCTTTTGATGAAAGTCTGCCGGATCGAGTTTTGACAGAATCTATCTCAACCTCAACAGGTATAAGCCCGGCTAGCTCAGTCGGTAGAGCATGAGACTCTTAATCTCAGGGTCGTGGGTTCGAGCCCCACGTTGGGCGACATGCTTTTTGACTAATGAACTAGAATTCGTAAAGTAAACTTTGCAAATTGTGATAATTTAGAGCACTTTTGTGTTTTAGCACAAATCATTTAGGTTTTGATAAAAAAAATGTTAGCAGTTACCGATATTTTTGGATACCCAAAATTTTTCCGCTGCCTTCTACATGTCTAATATAATATGTCTTTTTTTTAAAGAAAGCTTTCTGTGCCATGGGTAAATAGCTGAGAAAAGCTTTTTATTAGGGTCTGCCATCATAAGCTTTGACAGAATCGATCTCATCTGTAAGTTATAAGCAAGGCTAGCTCAGTCGGTGGCAGTCGTTTCATGCTGAGACTGCTGTCCGGAAGATCCGGCAGCACCTCGTGGGGCTACAAGACTATTACGCATACCGGCAAATCCACATTAACGAGGACAAAACAGAGACGATTACGCTACATAGAAAATTTACAAACACGGAGATTTTTACAAAAATTAAAATTAATGACAAGGAAATTGGGGAAAAAGGCAGGGTTAAGTCTCTAGGGGTAACCCTGGATACAAGACAAGTTTTTAATTGGTAATTGGCATTAGACTCTTAATCTCAGGGTCGTGGGTTCGAGCCTCACCCCACGTTAGGTGATGCGTTCTTTACAATTATCTTTTGATATGAAAGAATACAATGAATTTTTCAATACAAAAATTAACTGACAACCCAGGGGTTTTGCGCCAACTTATAAAATATTTAACAAAATGTCTCAAGAATTTATTGCAATAGCCTTTCACTACTAAAGTAATTAAAATAATTATTTCTAATGTAAGCGAAATGTCATCTCTTTTATGGCTAATTAACGATCCTATTGTAAAGTTAAACATCATGGACATAAACCTAAATGTTTATTTGTGTCTTTCACAAATAAGTTGTTAGTGAAACTGATGAAAACAAACGAACAAATCATCATAAAAGTGAAAAATATTAGCCACTATTTCATTATAAGTATACAGAGTGAATTAGAAATAAAACATTTCAACATATAAAAAAGATGTTAACATATGAGGCGAATTATCAATTAAAAAGACTCATGTGCAAGCCCGCAAAGGAAAAAGTGCCTCCATGGCAATGCAGTGTTGATGCTCTAGGAAACAGAGTCTACCAGCGGCGCCACAAATGAGCAGCTGGCCTCCTGCCTGTGATCCATTTGTGTCACTGTACTGATGAGGACCAAAAAGTCTGAAACACGTATCTACGACTTGCACTCTTACGTTTGTGGGCTTACTCATGAGTTTCCTTAACTGATACTGAATACAATTTCTTAAAAAAAGATTTCTAAAATCGGTTTATAGAGATAGACTCATCGATAAAAGTTTACAGTTTCACACGATCAATCTATTCGAGATATTTTCAAGGTTGTGACTGTGTCGGGATTCATCCATTACAATGATGCATACAATACACTATGATAGCTTTGAGTCAGACCATATGGATCTAAAGGTAGACATGGAAATTGAAAACAGTATATTTGATCTTTTATTGATTTCAGATCTCCCAAAACAGATTTTGAGTAACGATTATCTCAAACTATTTTTCTCCGTACCGGAATGATTCAATCATCTTAAATCTCTTAAATCACTATAGTAGCTTATACTTCAAGTCATTTTAATAAAGAATAACTAGATATTGCTGTCGAGTTCCAATTTTAAACATTCATTTTCCTTTTTGTAAACTTGTAAAATCTAAAATGCTTGCTTGCCACAAGAACTGCGCGGAATCAGAGTTGAAACATTTGCCTTGTGAATAGTTCATCGAATCATCTAAATATAATCGTAAAGAACTTTCTGCATAGAAAATGAAAAACATTTTCGAACGATGTCGAAACATTATTTTATCAGTTCACTTACAAGTTATTCTGATCTGAAAACCCACTACACTTGGTCTATATCAGCCTGATTGTTATTTCTAATATATGTAAATATTTAAAGAAGTATTTCATTATGATTGTACGCAGGAATGTTCACATTATAACGCATAAAAATTAGATTGTGGGACGTAATAAATTCACGTGTAAACAGCGCTCCATTCGAGAACTTATCAAAGCAAAGTGAATTTGCAATATGTTAACAGTGCCGATATGAGTTGGAATGCCATTTAATATCAAAGGTACTAGAACATGGCGTATACACGAATCAACCTGTACGACGTTTGTCCCGCCTTTTTGATCTTTGAACTTGTAAATATGTGGCGGCAGCGCAAAGATTGAATAATCCCATGCTATGCCTGACTACATTAATCTATTATTTAATGAATATGTGATGATTGTATTCATATATGTACTGAAAAATAGCTGTCACATAACCCATTCATAAGAAGGGTGGGAGGAGCTACAGGAACAGATAATATAATGTCGATAACAACTATTAGAATCAAACAATCTGTAAAAATTACATCAACCTGTAATCTGTCATCAAGAGCTTCAGACACAAATTGAACAAAATTGATAATGTTTGTAAGAATAGAAAAACTTTTAAGGAAACCATGCTGGCTAGAGCATATCTGATTCCACAATCCACACATGGCTAATACAAACATTAACAAAGTTGTATCAAAGGGTGTTATAGTACGTTTCACATATTAGCGATATAGTCAAGGTCAAAAATACAATAATTTTCAGAAATACATCAATCTTCAAGGTCATCTAATAGAAACACAGTAAAAAAGTCATTCAGGCCCTCAAAATAGTCAAAAACCACAAATTTTCAAAAATAATTCTGAGAAAATTCATAACATATCGATAATTCTCAAGTAACCTATTTTTATCAATAGAATGATTCGAACATCCAAATTAACCAATTTATAGAAAAAACTTTACAAAAGACTGCCCTAAAAAATACACTCATTATCTCGATTCATGTCAAACCTACTCTCCAAACACCAAGTCAAATTATTTCAATTTACTTCCGAAAATTTTCTATAAAATATTTTCCCTTCAAATCAACTTTTATACATCAAATCATACTCCATTCACATCACTAACAAGCCATCAGCCCGTTCATCAAAACTCTCTTCCGATATACCGATATCAGAAACTCATTTTCCCATTCATATATTCCATACGTGTGGCCAGCAACTCGCAGCTATCTTATCCTCAAAACTTACTTCCATTTCGTTTCAACGTCGGCAAGGGAACATTCTCAATATGACATTAATATGGCATTAATACGGATTAAATTACGACTTTCAGAACTGCTTTATGGGACCAATTCAATTTTAGCAAAATTTTCAGACAGTTACCACTTATATGTCTAAAACTAAATTAGATTCAACTTTCATTCATATATCAAAAAATCCCATTTTACATTGTCGTATTTATGATATCTTTTTAGTTCTGAATTCAAAATTTTCAAAACTATTGCGCAATATTTCATAATATCGAGCCCCATAGACTGGCCGGGGACCTATCCAGCTCTATCCAGACTTCGACGAGCCAAGTCCCCATCATGCCGTATAAATAGAGAAGGACGACAAGCTCAAAGCAAATCAGCTTCAAATTATTTTCTGCGTTCCACGAGCAAAGTCTCTAAAACCAACATTGTTTAATTATTTCCCGGTTAACCCTAAATTTCAACAAAACGAGTAGCTGTTCTATTTCCTTGGATAACCTAAGTAAAAAAGAAAAAAAATTATTAATTTAATTAAACTGCAGTCGCGCATAAAATAAAAGTGAATTTTTTCAGCCTTTAAAAATCAAAATAAAACCAATAATAATAAAATCGTCTTAAAGACAAAATTTCAAGTGTCGATAAGTTAACTATTTTAACTCGGGTAAAGAATTTTAATTTAAACAAAATAAAATAATCAACTCTGTTATTCTACGCTTAATAAAATCATTTTTGAATTTTTGTTTAAAACAACAAGGTGTAGCTCTCGACCATGACTAAAAAGTTAAAATTAAATAAAGTACTAGTCAGACTCTAAATAATAAATACAAGTGAACTTAAGCTCTAACGTACCTACAGGGCGAAGCATTTGGCCCGTTCCAACCTTTTAAGAACAAACCACCCCAAATCTTTTCAAATAAAAAATTACTCAAGCTCTCCACACCAAATTTCTTAGTTTTTCAAACACAGAAGGCTCGTGCGTGTTCAAGGGCATTGCCACTTTTGAAATTAACGCTATAGGCCTGTAATTATCAATGAAATATATATATATTGCCTGAAGTTAAATCAAGGAGCTAAAAAATTGTGTAATAGCAGTCTATAGCAGAACGATCAAAAGAAAGATCGTAGACGATTAGAGGACATACAAAATCACAAAAGATATTATACTTTTTTTTTTGTTTATTTTAACCATTTTACAAGAGTCATGTTTATGGCAAGTCAATAAATAAATAATTAATAAGCTTAAATACAGTGATAACTAACAATAATATACACTATATAACAATAATGTATCCTAATCAAAAAGAGAGATATAAAAGAACATAAAAACATTACAAATTACAATACTGTGCGAAAACTTATACAAAGGGTGTTTTAAGAAAATCTTGCACCGAATAAAAACAATTATTAGCCAAATGCTTTCTTACTGCTGATTTAAACCGGTATTGATTTAATTGTCTGATTTTAAGTGGTATTTTATTATACAAATTCACATTTAAAGAATTTATTTTTGACTTTGAAAGCTTAAATCGTTCCGTTCTAACCATATTTGCTGATCTGGTATTATAGGTATGAATATCCGATTGAAGGCAGAAATTTTTAATTTTCATATGTATTTCAAATACAGTAGAATAGATATAAATCGAAGGTAATGGTAGGATACCGAATTGAATAAAAAAGGGTCGGCAATGTTCTTTGCTACCGATATTTGCAATTGCTCTAATAGCTCTCTTTTGTAAGCGAAATACTTTAAATGCTTGAACAGAATTTCCCCATAAAAATACTGCGTAAGTTATACGTGAGTGAAACAAAGCGAAATAAGTGGTAATTAGGGTATCTCTATCTACTACAGAATTTAGCGGTCTTATTAAAAAAATAGTACTTGGGAGTGATTTCGATAGATACTCTATATGTCCAGACCAATTTAAATTATCACCTAAAACTATGCCGAGTAATTTCACATTATTCCCCTGGGTATGAATGTGATTAGAAGAAATAAAAAGTTTCTGAGTTTTACTATTATTTAATTTAAGTTTGTTGACAGTAAACCAATTTTCTACTTTTTCCTCGAGTGTGGCTAATAGTGAATCCAATTCAGCAAAATTTTTATGAGATATGATAAGTGTGGTGTCGTCTGCAAATAATACACACTTATTAGGGGATATAGAATAATTAATATCATTGATAAACATCAAGAACAGAACTGGTCCAATTACTGATCCCTGTGGGACACCATGTGTACTTCTTTTAAGATCTGACATTTTATTATTTATAATCACATACTGGGATCTATTTTCCAAATAAGACTTGAAGAAGAGTAGTGGTAACCCTCTTATTCCATAGCGCTCTAACTTTCTTAATAATATGTCGTGTGGAACGCAGTCAAAGGCCTTTGTAAGGTCACATAGAGCAACAGCTGTATGTTCTCTCACCTCAAAGCCCTCCACTACCTCCTGCACGACTTTGTGTACTGCCCCAGCTGTAGAACAACCTACTCTAAAGCCAAATTGACATTTGCATTTGCTAAGTATAAGACAATAAAAGTGGTAGGTGCAAACATGTAGTTGTATTTTCACAGAGCAAAACATATGTAATTTTTAATAGCAAATAATTATTTACACACAACATTGATGAATAACGGTATCTTAGTTGCAACTAACTCCTATGTGTATACGGAACAGTTTTCATGAATATGCAATATACCTGTTAGGGAACACTGTAATAGAGATTTAATTATACTAAAAATTGACGTAATGAATATTTAGTTTCCTGGCTATAGCATATGCCTACTTAGGATGACAGCGTTAATGTTCATATCATTATGTCAGATTTGTAGTTGCGCTTTGAATATGTTACTTATTAAGTATATACTGACGTTAAATATGTTTCATACACATGATACATTTTAGATTTACTGTCAAAGATAAGTTTTCTGGGACTAAAACTGTCGGTAAGACAAGGTAGTTGCGACCCAATACGGCCATAGAAGGGCGCAAAGATCGAGCCAATGGTCAGCAGTTAGGCTAATAAAGTTAGGGAACGAAATGTATCTAGTTTGACATCGATGGTGTTGATGATCCTAAATAATATGCAATTGATATGCATTGATACTTTGCTCTATTCAAGGAAATCTTAAAAAAAAACTGTTGTTGTTGTTGTGGCCGAATGCGGGTGAATTTGGAAAATGCTCCCTCAATGTCAACATAATTAAAAACATATTATTTAGCAGCTTGTTGCATTTTATTTCCAAGTGTGTGCAGTGAGATGTGATAACTTAGATAACAAGCCTCAGCCAAAATATCTAGGCTCAGGGCCAGCACATTTTAATCTTGCTTCGCCCCCGCTTAAAACCATTGCACATCCTGTTCATTTAATACTATAGAGGAGCGAGAATATCTCTTATTGTTTTTCTAATTATTTAAATAATTGATATAATCAACTGACTCTTAAGAGTTTTATTTCATTATCAGTAATGTAGAATTTTCTTAGTAAAAAACTCAAAATGATACATAAGGGCATTGAAGAAGTTGTCAAACTTTAGAGAAGAAGAGTTATATAGATCACTCCAATTTTTGTTAGGTATGTAAGAACCTAAGAGAAATTGTGACGCGGATGTCCAAAATTCACGAATTTTGGACATCCGCGTCACGGTATTGGCAAAACTAAGTATCCCCTTAAATTCCATCATTGGAAGTCCATTAATATAAATATTGAATAGTATTCGTTCCGGTATAGTACCGTGAGGTAAACCAAAGTCCAAAGTTTGGACGTGTTATTATTAAAATCTATGCCATTTTAAAAATATTTTGAAATATATAGGTTGACTCGCGATAGCGAAGTATCTTTGAGGTCATTTTTTAAAAATGGAATACCATATATATTTTTACATTTATGAATTCAGTGAAAATGACCTTTCCAACAACCTCCAGATTTTTGTTTTTGACGTTGCGTTGCCGAGTTATTCGAAAAATATGAAAATTTTGGTCGGAACAAGGTTTAACAAAGAAACAAGATTCATTTTTCGATTGCAACAGACACTGGACCGCTAGATGGCTCCTGCTGACTATTTTACATGTCGCTATCCCAAAGATACCGAAATATACTAAATGGTCAAGTGATCCTCGTGTCGGTCGTCACATGCCTACCTTGCACTGACGAGAGCCAACAGCTCGAAACTGCAGTCTGCAAGTGGTGTGTGACAACTGGCACGAGAGCTTCTTTAAGTAAATCAGTCTTTCGGCTGGTGTTTGTTGCAGTCGAGACATTAGCGTTTTGATGGTAATATGCAATTATTACACTTAACGCGCAAGGCTTGTAACTTGCAATTCAGCGCTTGGTGGGGCACATAGCCCGGAGAGTAGCTGTTCATTGCAGTCTGGTTACAGTAAAATAAGGATTTTATAGAGGAAAAATATTATGTTTTAATATTCCGCCCTCTAAAAGCGCATTTGAACTAAGGTTTAACAAATTCATTCGCTGTGTGTGTGTTACTATTAATTAAGAAGATATATTTTGCAATTGTGTAGACAAGGGGTGTTCTACAACAAGGGGTGTTCTACAACTACACAGCCACCAAATATTGATTATAATTATACAGGGTGTATTTTATACTAGTGTTAATCCCGGACATTTCAAAGCGAATTTTCTAAATTTTTTTTAAATGGAACAGTGTATATTAAAACATAATATTTTTAGTCGCAATCTCCTCTATAAAATTCTTATTTTACTATAAGGAATGTAACCAGACTGCAACCAACAGCTACTCTCCGGGCTATATGCCCCGCCGAGCGCTGAATTACAAGTTACAAGCCTGGCGCGTTAAGTGTAATAATTGCATATTACCATCAAAACGCTAATGCTTCGACTGCAACAAACACCAGCCGAAAGACTGATCCTACTTAAAGGAGCTCTCGTGTCTTCCTGTTTAGTTTTCTAGTCATATAGACCTTCATTTTTTTTTTATGCCAACCATAGCGAAAGAGTGACATTGTTTTTGAAAATACATTCGGAATGGGCGTAAACCATTTCGAAACGTTTGTTATTTAACCATCTAACTATCATCAGTAGTAATAACTGAAATTTCAATGGTGATGGTGGAACAGAAAGGTACCCAAAAGAACTCTTGGAAAATTCTTTGGGAAACGTTTTTTTACCTTTAAAATTGTAACATGTAAAGAGATCCGTTGAAAAACACATTTTTCCAACCTACCTTTTAAGATTCAATTTACGTCAATTAAAAACCTTAATCAAACGTTATTTTGAAACACTTTACAAACAACTTTAAGCATATTAACAATAAAATAATCGCTTTACATTTACTAGTACTAAACGCTTATATTATCGTTATCTGAAACGTTTAAAACATTGACATTTTTAAGTTGCTTTACACCGAGTGAAGAGACAGTGTGAAAATGGTGGATTCTGTATTCTCTTAATTGACCTTGCTGTGAGAAAATACGTGCTGGAGCAAGTAATTTACACATTAAATATGTGATTTCTGTCTGATAAAAATATGTTTCCATAAACTAAGAATTTTAGTGGCTTGATAACAGTAAAACTGCTTAAATCTCAGTAACTTATTATTGATCACCATGTACAACGGCGAAACGGGTAAGTATAACAGTTTTTGCAACTTCTAGTCGGCAAATACGTCTTAACGGTGCCGTTATTGATTGCGAAGTAATATTATAATATCCAATAGATTATGCTATTAACATTTGATTTACTTATTAATAAAATATATTGTAACAGACGCTATAAGTAATAGATATACATTGACAATACAAGAGAACTGTAAATAAACCCGTTTTATTTTTTAATAACGGTTAACAAAGAATTTTTTCATAAAATAAAACCACAATAAGTATAATACATAATGGTCTATACAATAATCTGTGGACACTTGCGTTAATGGATTTAATATGGACTTGATGATAGAACTAGAATATTAAAATATGCGTGTCAAAGTAACTGTAAATTAAAATAGTATGATATGTAGGATTGATAATACTTACTAATATTTCTATGACTGTGAGGGATTATGATGATTGTAAATGATGTTTACCTGAAAAAAAAGAGATAATATATTAGACATTGGTTTCTATATGCCTACGAGTTTAATTACGCAGGAAAAGGGATAACATGAAGAAAGACGCAAATAAAAATAAAACCAATCTTACTCTAATGATAAAGAATATAGAAATATAATAAATAATGTAATAAAAAAAGTGAAAAGAGGTTATTATCATAGCGCAATCTTAGAAAACAAAAGTAATACAAATAAAGTCTGGGAAATAGTAAATGAAAGTCTTAACGAGCAAAGGTTTAGCAAAAAATTGTTATAAATCAAAATAATGTCGAAATACTAAACGATAAGGAAATTAGTGAACATTTTAACAATTTCTTTATAAATTATTGGAGAAAACATGGCCAGGAAAATTCAACTTAATAAATTATTAAAAAGAAGAAACATTAGTTGTAGTACCTAACATGTTTCTCAAACCTATCACCGAAAACGAAATTATAAAACAAAAATTTTTAAAAGCTTGTCGCGAGATTTTCCTGTATAAAGGAGATTGCTCGTTACAAGCTTTTACCTCATAAAAAAGTTATATAATAAATATAACAAAATAATGAGTTTGATTTACTTCAAAGTTTATTTTTTATTTTTTAGAGTATTTAAATAAAGGCTTTTTTAAAAAAAATTTTAATATAATTTTATTTTTTACATTTTAGTCTTTTGATATGCTGTATTCCCCAGATATCGATTTTGAGACGAATCGGATCATAAACAGTAAAGTCGTCCGCCATCTTGAACTAAATTTTTGACTAGAAATTCGTAATCCGCGACCCCGAGAACCCCCAGATATCGATGATCGATTTAGATCTAAATGACAAAAGTCGTCAGCCATACTGGCGCCGCCATTTTGAATTTATGAATTGTTACTAAAAATTCATAATCCGCGACCTAGAAAACCCCCAGATATCGATTTTGAGTAGAATCGACTCTTAAACGCCAAAGTCGTCCGCCACATTGAAGTCGCCATTCTAAACCAAATATTTGACTAGAAATTCGTAATCGGCGAACCCGAAAACCCCCAGATATCGATTTTGATCGATTTGGACCATAAATGACAAAAGTGGTCCGCCATATTGGCGCCGCCATTTTGAATATCTAAATTTTGACCAAGAATTCATAATTAGCGATCTCGAAAACCCCCAGATATCGATTTTGAGTCGAATCGGGACCTAAACGGTAAAGTTGTCCGCCATCTTGAAGCCGCCATCTTGTTTTTTCTTACATGAAAATGTTAAAGCGTATTGTCACCGGATTTATACACACGTGCAAAATTTCAAAGCTCTAGTTTAATTAGAACTAATCGAAATTTTAATTGCAAAATTTGACCTAACCAAATTAATTAACAAACAAACAAACATCGCAAGTTTAATAAAAGTTTTAAAAATATAAATAATTTAAAAAATAAATCTTCCTCAGGTGAAGATAATAATATATCCTCAAAGACATTAAAGTTCTTGAATGCAAACCTTGTTAAACCCCTATATTACATATTTAACTTATGTTTTGAAAAAGGTTTTTTTCCAAACATGCTAAAAACATCAACTGTGACACCTATATACAAAACAGGTGATAGGAACTACAGATCATGTCGGTAATCAACAATATTGCAAAAGTTTAGAAAAATGTATAAAAAATAGTAGAACATTTAACTTATAACAAAATCCTTTCTCCCAACCAATATGGCTTTAAGGAAGGTTTGAGTACTGATGATGGTATATATGAGGTTGTAAAAACTATACATAATACTGTAGATAATAATAAGAAACAAATAGCAATATTTCTTGATTTGGTCGAGGCCTTCGATACGGTGTCGCATGACATTTTACTTAACCAACTCAACTAATATGGTATGAGAGCCTGTAGTTGATGACTTCAAAATAGGGAGCAATGTGTAAAAATTGGTGAAAGTAGAAGTAATTCAAAAATAATAAAATATGGCATTCCTCAAGGAACGGTTCTAGAGTCAATTCTTTTTAATATGTATGTCAATGAATTACTTCAACTTCCAATTAATGGAAAAGTAGTAGCATATGTAGATGACACTGTTCTTCTAGTTGAGGATGACTCCTGGGAAAATGTTACCAATAAAGCGGTGCTAGAATTTTCAAAACTACAACAGTGGCTATCAGAAAATTATTTAACAGTTGCCCTAGATAAAACTAAATTTATGTGTTTTATTATATATGACAGAAACTTACAGAAAGATACATACATACATACATGCTATGAAACTGCAGCAAACAAAGAACATTGGGACAAACGGTCCTGTTAGATGGCCTGCGTAATCACCGGATCTAAGTTGTATAGATTTCTTTTTATGGGCACATCTAAAAAATATTGTATACTCGACAGCTGTGTATACGAGAGTATCAACCACCCCAACGACTCATCAAAAGCAGAAGATTTTACCCAATCTAAGTATGAAACGCAACGCGAAATCAGAAGAATAAAGAACGAGTGGTGGGCAAGCAAGGCCAGAGAAATTCAAAGGTACGCCGATTCGCACGACTACAGGAATTTCTTTCAAGGAGTAAAAGCAGTGTACGGCCCCAGTCGGAAAAATATGTGCCCTATTACAGATTTAAATGGAAATCTCCTCAAAGAAGACCAGGAAATAAGAGCCCGATGGAAAGAACACTACTCTAACATTCTTAACCAGCAAAGTCAAGCCGATCACGATATTATAAATCTTATCCCTCAATATGACACCTTCGAAGACTTAGATAAACCACTAACAACGGAAGAGATCTTAACCGCCATTGGGCAGCTAAAAAATAACAAATCTCCCGGCGCCGACTTACTCCCAGCTGAGATCTTTAAAGCTGTGTCGTCAGAGCTCATACCCTACCTCAAAAAACTGTTTGATGTCGTGTGGGAAAGTGGTCAAGCTCCGCAGGAGTTTCGTGATACACTTTTAATCAACCTCTTCAAAAACAAAGGGAGCGCTGCGGACTGTGGGAATTACAGGGGTATAGCTCTGTTGACTGTTGGAGGGAAGATACTCACTAAAGCGATGGCAAATAGGCTAACACCTGTTATGGAAAAGTTACTTCCTGAAACACAGAGTGGCTTTAGACCAAACCGAGGCACATCGGATTTAATCTTCACACTTAAACAGCTTCAAGAAAAAGCACTCGAACATCAAGGAGAAATTCACATGGCCTTCATTGATTTAACCAAGGCGTTTGACTCGGTGGACAGGGAAGTGCTCTGGAAAATTATGTTCCGCTTAGGTATCCCTAGAACATTTGTGGAAGTATGTCGCAGCCTACATACAAACAACAACGCCCAGGTCATGTAGAATAATGAGGCAATCAAACCTTTCCAAACTCTCACTGGAGTTAGGCAGGGATGTGTCCTGGCACCCCTACTCTTTAATTTGTTTACCACTGCTCTAACAATTATTGTTGACAACAAACTGACAGTCAGAGGAATAGGTCTCAGATACCGTTTTGATGGCGGTCTCTTTAACATAGGGCGCTTTAGAGCTTTCACGAAGACACGCACACGATTCATTTGTGATCGCCAGTATGCGGATGACTGTGCACTTTTAGCCTCTACGCCGGAAGAGCTTCAAGAACTTTTAGATGTGTATGCCCAGAGCTACGATTCCTTGGGACTTAAAGTCAACATTGGAAAGACTAAGATTATGTCAACTCCTCATCAAGTGAACCAAATAGACATTACACTTAACGGAAATTCTCTTGAAGTGGTGGACCAGTTCAATTACTTGTCATTACGTTGTTAATGACAAAGCAAACATGGACAGCGAGATTCGCAATAGAATTAACGCTGCATCTAGAGCACTCTGGGGATTTAGAGAGAGAGTATTTGACAACCACGACCTTACTTTGGCAACGAAAATGGCTGTCTACAGAGCAGTTGTCATTCCAACACTGCTATATGGATGTGAAAGCTGGGTCACTTACCGTCGTCATGTGAAAGAATTAGAACGTTTTCAGCACAGACACCTCAGAAGTATGATGAAAATCCGTTGGTTCCATCACATATCTAACGTGGAAGTACTCAGGAGAGCAAACAGCCTTCCAGTTGAGGTGCTTATTTCAAGAGCACGCCTAAGATGGGCAGGTCACGTTCATCGTATGCATGATAACCGCCTTCCTAAATGTACACTTTATGGTGAATTGCTAAGCGGTAGAAGAAGGCGTGGCGGTCAACGAAAGAGGTTCAAAGACGTTCTTCATGAAAATCTAAAATCCTGCGGTATTCCAGACGAGCAATGGGAACAACTTGCAGCGGACAGAACCGAATGGCGAGGGCTTGTGGCCAGCTATCAAGGAAATGTTGCTGCAAGAAGGCCGAATCCAAGACCTAACCAGGTCTATGTTTGTCCTGACTGCGGTCGACATGTGCTCTCCCGAATTGGCCTCTATAGCC
The DNA here is from genome assembly GCA_963675555.1 of Leptura quadrifasciata. NCBI lineage: Eukaryota > Metazoa > Arthropoda > Insecta > Coleoptera > Cerambycidae > Leptura > Leptura quadrifasciata. Next base: position 12,630,141 of record OY776674.1, read on the forward strand.
ATAGTCTTGTGCACTGTAGATGAATGGGAATTACAATGACTACACTTTTTACTTGTTTTTTATTGTACACAATTTATCGACTGTAACATTTTTATACTCGGACTCGAGTAACGGCTAATAAATAATAATACGAGAGTGAATGTAGAAAATTGTGTGAGGATGGCATTTGACAACATATCTTCTGCAGAGTTGCAAAATGATCAAGATAATTTTATTAAAAGAATTCGGAAGTGCAGCGATCAAAATGGAGGTCATTTTAAACAACTGTTAAATTAGAGGTTGGAATAAATAAATAACACTACAGGTAATGACAACCCCCTTTATCCCGGAAATAGTTTATGTGCCTACTGTAGTACTGTATTTATTTTTAGGGTTATTTGCGGTGAAACCGGAACAAATATGTGAGATAAGTCTCCGCAGGAGACAGAATGGGCCTATGGCTCATTATTGTTGCATATCATAAAATATTAACACACATATACAGGGTGGATCAAAATTAAATTGAAGTTAGATATAAATCATAAATTTCCATTGTCATTCCTGCCGGTAACGATCACAGATTACGGAACTTTTGGTACCGCTTAACCCCTACTAAATAGAGCTTTCTGAATATCTGGGTGGCCATATCATAATATTAAAAAAAAAATGAGTAATTTTAATGAGTTTACAGCACCATGTATGATGTATTATTGGACATATTGACGTTTTCGTATTTTTTATATGAATTACATTGGAACAAAAATAATTGTAATATATTCGCAGCCATCTAGATTGACAACTAAAATTCGAATTATTTTTCATATAACCCTGTATAAATTGTTCAAAATAGTATAAATGTATCCAAAATGTGAGGATTCACTTTTAATAAATAGAATTCTAGTTTCTCAAGGAAATAAAAAATCTATGTAATATTATACTTAAAAAATGTTCCATCGTAAAGATTTTCCCGTGACAAACTTTGTATTTAACAATACTGGGAGGTAGGTAACATTTTTAAAAGCATTGCCGCGTTGTCAACCCTAAGCAACTGCAGTATGGCTGCGGCAAATTACTTACCGCAACAAAATTACCTACTTTTACAATCATAATGTGTCGATTGGAATAAATTAATAACCTATGATTCAGTACTAAAAGTCGTGTAACAGTAGTAATAAAAAAACTATTCCTGTACATTTTAATCAAGAGTATCGAATTCAGCGATAGGTAATAACAGGAAACATGAGCGGAAAGTGCTCAATAATGAGAGGTTCTTATAAGAGATATGTATAGCTTTAACAATACATCGCCGCCACCCACATAATACGGAAGATGTGGCCGCCCTAGGCAGACACGCGAATCCATAATGGCTGGCAAAGGGGAAAGCGGCATCGTCTCAGACCCTTGACGTGAAATATTATTAAATTAAGATAAGCGTAAAATCTACATGTGAAATGCAGACGGGTTGTTAGTAACCATCAACACAAATTACAATAATTGGGCATATTATTCTGTGCGAATAATATGTAATAAAACGTTTGGGATTATAACAGCAAGGTGCATGGATAGTAAAATAGGAAAAAAAATCCATAATTCACCTCAAACTGTTTTGAACAGGAAACAAAGGAACTGATAAATGTTAAATTAATTTCCTTAAAACCGCCAGCTTCTATACATTTTTGTTGGCGTTTGTCCAAATTGCTGATAGATTTTCTAATTAGCGCAGGATCGTTTCCAATTTGGCCACCGCAATGAAGAATTAGCTCAAGTAACTAATCTCTACCATTTATTATTACATTGATAGACTCCAGTTTTGAGGTATCCATATAGAAAATAACCTATGGGCCATGGGGTTTAAATTTGGTGATCTGGCTGGTTTAGTGTGAGGTCCCTCACGTCCGAACCATCTGATTGGATTATAACTTTTCAAGTGCCCTTTCCTCAATACCAAAAATTAGTAGGACTTCCGTCATACTGGAACTATTGCCCTCTTATATTAACACCTTGCATTAAAGCAGGTAAAGTATTTAAAATATTATACTGTCAAACTGGATGTCATAAGTGATAATTATATTAGGGAGATTATCAGCTGTAATTTACCAAGGGTGCTGATAATCACGCGATAATTTTCTCTAATAATGAACCGAAAGCTTGTTGCTTAGTAATTACACGACGCCGTAAGGCGGGAGGGTAATTACTTAAAGCAACAAGCTTGAGGGTCATTATTAGAGCAAATTATAAAGATTTATCAGTGCACGCGGTAAATTCGGTGAGACAATTTTTTGAAATTCTAATAATATGTTAAATCATGAATGTGACATTTTAAATAAATTATAAAACTGTCAATAATTTTTCGTTGCATAGCAACATAAGTGATAATCTCCCTAGGGAGATTATCAGTGTAATCGTTTAATAATTGGATGAATTTTGACATGTGACTAGAAATGGTGGGATTTTATTGGATTTCTATTTCGTAAAAAAAATATCAGTGTAATGTTGTTTTGATTAGTTATTTCCGTACGCGTGATGGGCGGATTTAACAGGATTTTTATTTGATTACAGAATTTTCGCCTCGATAGTTGACCATCGTAGATTTACATTGTATCAAATTATTAAATATATTATCAATATTTACGACAGGGCATTGATTACCTATTGGAACCTCGTTGATTAAATATTTCTAATTACCTAATATTTCATTACAGTGCTGAATAAAATGGTTTAAATTACCATCGTTGCCATTCAATTTATATTTTTCTAACGCCTTTTATCATGACAGAATAATTTCATTTTTTTTTTTTACTTAAGGCAATTCTGTGCTGAAATACTTTCCAATAAAATAAGATCACAGTAACATTTACATAATACTTTTTATGTATTTAAGACATATTTTTGACCTTCTAAGATTGCGTATCTTTTTTAACTGACTTGTTTATTATGTCGTAAAAGATGAAATGACTTCTACATAAATTTAAATATTTAAATAAAAAATATAATGCAAATCAACAATACTGTTCATTCACCTGTCGTTTATCATCTTTTAGGCAAATTGCCGTGAAGAAGTATACAGTAAAAATTCAATTGAAAGTGTCCTGATAAGGTTTTTAAATTATTTATATTTACAAAAGATTCAGAAGAGCTTGAAATGGCACCGAGTGAAGCCAGAACAGATCGTTAGTTGAAATAATACCGAACATTGTATCTTTCCCTTTTAAAAACCGGCACGGTACCTCAGTCGGCTAGAGCGCGTTATGTGGCAATTCACTTTGGTCTGACTTTGCTGTGATCTGCGTTCGATCCCCGGCATCGGTACCGGCAATGTCGATAGGTAACGGATATTGTCTTCATTTTCTCAAATGTACAGCCTTTGACATTGGATTTAGAGGTTGCCTACTGTATGTGGCGTATTTAAAGGTGAGTCAATTATTACAAAGATTAAATATCGAGTCCCGAGAATCACTAGCAGGCATAACAACTTAAGACTCAAATTCAGGAGAGGAAATCGACTAGGCGTGTTATCTCTCACACACGCGCAATCTAGCTCACTGCTACCCTAGCTAGGATTCGAAACCACTAAGCCACTGAGTTGATCGGTTCAGTTTATGATCCGATTCCTGAAAAGGGCCATTTTAGCACCGAAGCATCGGCGGCAGTTATGGTACAGTTCGTTTGCCCAGAAACCAGTTCTTGTTCTAACTGTTGGAACTTCACTATTCGCTAAAGCAGGGCCTAAGTAGCTATAGTGAAGAAACGGAATGTCTAGTGGGCTAAGGGAAAACTAAATTTCACATCTCCAATGGTACTTTAAAACACACCAATATTTATTGTAGTTAAATCTACTATTTAGAAATTTACATAACGTATAACTGCCATAAGTTATATATGCAGGATTTTTTTCATATATTGCCAAGCTATGGATAGGTAAGCAATAATTTTCTCCTCCCCGGGTATTGTAAACATGACAATGATTATTCTGTACAAATTTTTCATGATTTGATTTTACAAGCATTAAAGTTTCCATTATATAAATAGATGGCATGGTTAATATATTATATTCCTTAAAAATAGTTCGACATGATGTGAGTTTAGGAACGCCAGCAATTATTCGAATACCTTTTTCAACAACTTCTTTAATGGTTGTTATTTTTCTATTTTGGGTTCGAATTTCAGCTATTTTATTTTTATTATTGTTATTCATTACATGGTCATTTATTATGTGCCATCTTGCTTTTATTTTATTTTCAGCTGCATAATGATAATCTATTATAATTTTCTTTCACGTTCATTATTATCTTGTGACCAATTTGCTTATAACGCTTTTGATAGTCTCTGTCATGTTCTTCATTTGAGCTTTTATATTTTTTATACCGATTTTTTAAAGTGCATAGATTTTTATACCTTTTGCTATCCACGATTTCTTATTCATTTTTATATTTTTATTGATTCTTATAATTGGAATGTCATGAAGCTTAGTGTTTGTAAGCAAAGCTTGCTTAATTCCGAAAAATTAAGCTTCATAACTATCACTGTCGTATTAAATTGGATAGGTTCGGCATAACAGATATTGGCTCAATATATCACTCTAAAACTTTTCTGTTGCAGAAAAATTTTAAATTACCTACAATTTTTTATACATAAAATTCATTCAAATATTACTTAATCATTGACCGAACTGAATCGAGCAGGGTCAACTGTATTATAATTATCATCGGTGAGATTAAACGCTAATTTAACAAATTTAAAAAAGTTAATGTGAATGCACACATTAAGTGCGCGTATCTCATGATGCAATAAATTTCCTGAACAGTTCCTTACTGTAAATGTTATATTAGAAATATATCATGAAGATGGCACCGTTAATATTAAACATAAATTACATTACTTTCTTCTTTCAAACTATTAAACTAGTTGCAGAATGTCACGATTGTTATTACAACTAGAAGGACTTTTTCGAAGTGAATTTCATCGTGATGTTTTAATACAAAGCTAATGCCATGATTCCCATGCAGCAGCATCTACCTTCATGTCAGCTGCATAGAAGGAGGGCAGCTGGTTGCTCTGATAATATTAATAACTATATAAAAACCATTGTGTGGACATTCCGAAATATACAAAATTTGACATTAAATCCAATTTAAAAATAGTGTACCTAAATAATTTTTTTAAATATATCATGGACGAATATTTTTAGGATGTCAAATAGACTTAGGCGACTTGATTCATAAGGACTACATTGAAAACTTCAGGCTGATAAGCATAATTATAGATATGTATAGGTTAAGTTCAATAAGGTTTAGATTTTTCCAAAAATATCGTTATAGTTGAATAATAGTACATTAAAAAAGGTGTGTGTAATACTAATTGTACTTCAGACTATGCACAGTGCACCTAACAATATGTGGCTCTATTATTAAAACTGAATAACCTTCGAAAAATTAAATAGGCACTGAAATAAATTATAGGCTATTCATCTTAAACATAATCGGTGTGTTGTCACCTTTAGATTTATCGATGTTAAACCTTCAAAAAACAAGTGTTAAAGTACAGACCCATCAAGATAAGAATTGAACTAAGAGTCCACAGTAGAATTATAAGAGGTCTGCTTAGCTAAGTAAATAAATGTCTATTGTGCTAACACACACCAAAGTTAACAAAGTACAACATATATTTCTTTTGGAGTTTATTTATTATTGTAGTGCTATTCTTTACGAAATTCTCTTCTCGGTTTATACGCATATAACTCATACTCATAAATGTGGGTTAGTTAAAAGTACATAAATAGAATTTATTACAAATAAAAATAATGCTTTAATCCAGTCAACAAGTACAGTGGAAAAATGAGTAGCGCTAATGTGTTCTATTACTTATGGAGTGTGTCTTGTGCTGCTGCTTTTCTTGCATAATTCAACGGGTATCCTAGCCAGCGAAAAAAGCCAGCGTACTACTACGGTAGTACTACTAGAAGTAAAGACAAAATAGAAATTCATGCAAGTAATCAATTATTTACCTACGTTTGGAAAATAAAATTTTTCTCCAACAACTCCCGTGTTAGATTCCAACTGTGAAATCCAGATTCAGATTTTCAGTTGTATTGTTATGAAAACAATGTTGAAATATTAATTGTACATAATTTCAACCATTTATAGCCCAATGTTTTGTTTTTGGCTATCATTATTTGTTAATGAAATGTATTTCACAATAAATCAGGATTAAAAGAAGCTGTACACTAAGCAATGTCGTCAGTACATCAAGACGGGCTGTAACCGTACTGCAGCCTTATCTGAAACCTGACTGTTAAGGTAGTATTTTATTTGCGTTGAGAAGGGCATTCATTAAAGATTATTATATTATAATAAGATTAGATTATAATGGTTCCTTTTTGTGAGTCCCACACCCTAAATAGGAGCAATCCCTCGCACAGTGTATTCAGTATTAAATTATAAAATAAAGAAATTAAATTTATTCAATTTGACACTTTTACTACTTTAAAACCACTAGTTACCCTATTACGATGTTTTGCAGAATATTTGAAAAGCTACACATTAATTACACACGTTTATAACTCAACTTGTACCTGCAATTTCCAGCTTTCCCTCGTCCAACTGTAAACTTTTCAATAACGAGATACTAATCAGCAAAAATAGCTCTGCAAATTGCCATAACACTTGTACAGGTAAGTCGTTGTCTTAACTCCAATTATATTAAATAATAGCTAGCTTATCTACAATGTCAATGAACTATTTTTTTAGACAGATGTGATAGAAACAAGATTAGAAGATTTTATCGTCATTGGTATCTGGTGATTGACCCAGTCGTAGTTTACTGCTACAATTTAAAATATATCAACAATGAGTTGCTGTTTATTGTATGTAATTGACGAATTGGTATATCGTACCCGAACAAATATTTTAATTAAGCTTCGCAAAACTGTATACTAAAAAATGACAAGCTCGTTCTTTTGGAGTTACCGCAGATGATCATCTAATTGTTAATACATTCCTATCTTGCTTTAAAGTTCGCAGTTATAGTTTAAAAGAAATAAAAAAGATTCAGTAGTATTTACGATCATTATAAATATTAATTTGAATAACAGTGCTTTGATGAATTTAACACATGAAGATAATGTTCGTTTGAGTTTAATTCAGTACAATTGATTTTTGGTTTATGACTTTGCATTGTTTCATATACTTATGTGAATATGTTTATGCGTAAAATGTATATATCATATGTACGAAGTCAAGAACAAGAAAAAAATAACAAGTAAGTATTTATATTGCTACTGTGCAACACATTGGAAATTATCCATTGTTATAACATCCTTCGTCAAGTAGTAAAAAGCGATTCAGCTAACACGGAGTAGGTCATGCAATGCAAACCCCGAATCGGTAAATAGATGTAGCAACTTAAAAGATAAAATTTATAAACGGCGATAACGCTATTAAAATGCAAGGATGGAATTCGGCGGTAAACAATAGTTACCTACTTACATAACTTCTTAGAAAATCCTAGGCTGGCTGGTTCAAAGATCTAATAAAATATTTACCATTATCGACGTTATAATATCAACAAAGGATAAACATTCGTAAATTAAGGTGTGTACACATAGGTATCAATAAGATAATAAACGTAAGTTATTACATTATCGTTCACTGACTTCGAAGCAATTTAGTTTGCAATAAAAATTAGTAAATTACACGTTTGCTATTGCGCAACCCGCGACCAGATTAGGGAAATATCGGTTACAAACAGGAAGCATAAAGAAATGGCATAAATTATTTTCCGTTCCTGGAGCACGTTCCTCCTGCTGGTCCTCAAACATGCATTTGACAATTCCTGTCCGGACATAGACTATTTATGGTGTCATCAGTATGGACAAACGATAATGGCCAACCTGCCAGTCTTAAACTAGACTAAGGAAATGAAGTAGTGGTGAGAGGTAAATGAATGGTCAATGCTATATACTATACTATACGCTGAACATCGTAGATATCTTTGTGACGTATGTTATTTGCCTTCTTGCAAGTACTATGAGCGGCGACCTCAAGCTTTAATGGACTAAACACACTTTGTTAAGCAGTATTTGCCGGAAACAACTGATCAGCGAGCAAATACCCCGACCTGCATTGGATTACACCTGCAAATTCTAATGGATCGGTAGTAAATTATCATGTGGAATCTGGAATTGATCGGGAGGGTGGTTAATAAAAATTAATAAACCACAGCACTTAGGCCCCTTGTACATCCTCCCTGTAGGCAGACCGTTGCCTAGGCCTCCAACCAACCTAATTTTGCGAAATAGGTGGTGATGGAGCACCTCCCTTACATCGGCCAAGGTAAAGTTCTCCCAAAATGGATTCTCTGATTGATGAGACGGCAGAACAGTCACAAAGTAAATGTTGGACCGCTTCATCTTCTTGTTCACAAACTTTACAGAGAGGTGTTTCGCTTAATCTCAAATTATATAGATGCTTCCTTAACGGGCAGTGTCCAGTCTGGATTCCCGTTATAAAACGTAGGTTCCTTCTGGACATTGCCAGGCAGTCCATTGCTGTACTCTTGTTGGGATATTTTAGTAGTTCCCTAACAAGCTGACAGCTGTTTGTTTCATCCCACAGCTTCTTGAATTCATTGTGGGTGTTTTCTTTGGTTATTTCGGTTATCGCCGTGATCGGTAACAGACTGGCTGGGCCTGGTCCAAAGATCTTAGGCCTGCTGCCTTCTTAGCCAGTCTGTCGGCTACTTTGTTGCCACTGCACTGTGCATATCCTTTCACCCAGCATACCGGTATGATTCATGCTGGAAGCACCCACAAGTGCTTGGTGACATTCCCATATTGCTCCTCTGATGACTTTTTAACTTCTCAGGACTAGTAATGATTGTCTACAATCTGTGTAGATCCTGATTGTTTTGCCCGTAGTTTGAGATTATGGTTACACCCACCAGTTATGTCTGTACTAACCTGGCTCGCCCAATCATAGCCCATTTATATTGAATTTGCAGACGTCTGAAGTATATTCCACATCCTGCCTCATCCTTCTTTTCTGATCCGTCTGTGAAAATGCTGATCACACCTTCGCCAGTTCTCACTATTCGTCTGCATTATGTAGGGTATGTCAAAGACAAACCGGGGAGAAATGTCATCTGTGCATGCCTGTAGAAGAGGAGTCTTCCTGACAGCCTCATTCCACAGTAGTGGTGAGAGGTAAGTGAATGGTCAATGCTACTATACGCTGGACATCGTAGATATCTCTGTGACGTATAGCGACTTGCTATGACTCAGTAATACTCTGTTCTTTTCTTTCAGAGCTACTTTTAATTGCACGTAATAGAACTAACTAATTTACGAATTCGTGATTTTTTGCAAATTTTTCTGAAAATTTTGCGAGCTCTCGACCAACTGAAAATTAGTGAACTCAAGCTATTGCTTAGGTCCCTACACCCCACCCATTAGTATGACAACGTCATGACTGAAATATATTGATTTTTTATTAAAACGGATTTTTGAAGAATGAAAAAAAGTTAGATTACAAAATTTTAAGTTAAGAGGTATATACGTATGAAACTATTATATATAAAAAAAGTAATAAACAAATTGATATACAGACTGCCTATTTTACGAGAGCCATACCAAATATCTAATATCTATTGTAGAAGAATAAAGTTTCAGAAACAGTTATCCCATTTTTTGTGACCTATATTTCAGTAAAAAGAAATTTGAAATATATAGCCTACTTTGTGAGATATGTTACAAAAACCTGAAAAATAGGAAAACCACCGGTTATAGCTTCCTTTTTTGAGGAGATACGAAAAAAGTTAAAGGGATGAAAGTTGGCGGTAAAGACAATAAGAATAATAATGTATATCAAAAAATTCTAAAAACTCAGTTGGCTTAGATATACGATCTTGTGCAAAAATTAAAAGAACAAATCTCAAGGTCGGCCATGACACTATTAATTCCGTTAATTTTTTCTCTTTCCAACGATATAAAACATGCCCAAAAATTTTAACTGTTAACCACAATAATTCATATCATTGAATCGTAAAAATCAGCTAAAAAGAAAATCATTGTTTACTATAAACTTATTATCATGTATTATATTGTACAATAAATTAATAATAGTAGATACCTGCATTAGCTATATTTTTTCTTATTTCTTATAACTCAGGATGTTTGTGTTGCTTTGGATTATAACTAAAAACCCGTCTAATAAAATTTGCAACTAGAATTTGATGTCAAACGTTTGCATCATTTTTAAAAATAAACTTCGCGGAATGGTATGACCAAGGCACAGACGGAATGTGTCACAGTAATAAATATGTATATTTTGTATTGTCAATTACCTATTAGTTTCAGTTTATAGCTAATGTAGGTAATAAGTCATATCAGAAAATAATGATTGGTATATTGTTTTAATAAGCAACAGAAAAATACTTAACGCTTCCCCTGATCATCTTTTGATCATTATAAATAAGAATTTAGTATGTAATACACGAATTTTTATGACATAAATCCAGCCTCAAGCCCATAAAAATATAGTTATAAAAAATAAATAAAAATAAAAAACTTAACTTAGTAATTTTGCCACCGATTTTAACGGCTGCAACGTACCACAGCTACCGAATGTACCACTAGGTCCAAACGTATTTAGGCAACGAAGTTAATCCGGAGCTCTGGAAGTGGAAAAAAGAAAAAATGTCTTGGCACCAATAGAAGCGACAGACCTTCCTGTGCTCGAAGAAACCTCGAATCTGACTTCTTGCAACTGAAAAATGAGCTACACAGTTTTGTACAATTACAGAAAAGGGCTCTCGTTGTGCTGTGAATGCACATGAGTGTCCTGTTTGAACACTCTTCAGTCCGAAGATGAAGATTAAGGTTCAAAGATAACATTTCGTGGGAAGAAGACGATGAAATAATTTCAGTTTAAAAACTTTTTGTAAACTCCTATAATTTTACAATTAGTTTAAATTCATATTTGTTATTCTTTTTCTTTTGGAACCACATGTAAAAACAATTTGTTTTGAATTAAAAATAAAGAAAATTCCCAATAATTTATTTATCCCAATTTATGTACAAGTATGTCACGTCATCGTACGCATTTCTTTGTGTATTTTTCTAGTTTATTGATCGAACTCTGCAAATTTTGGTCGTAGTTAAAAGAAAAAAATTAAATCAAAAGTAATTAGATTTTATTACTATTATTTACATTTTCTCATGCAGATCTGGTAACGACGCGCCATATTCCGAGGTAAAGTTTACCAACGAAATAGGCTCGGACGATGTTGATGTTACGTCTTATACTAATTAACAAATTCTTGTAGTGTGGCAGGTCTGAAGACTGACTGCCTTCTGAATCATCTTAAGTAGGGCTCTTGGGAGGATAATCTGTTCCAAGTATCTCAGAAACTCCTTCGTGACAACTCCTATGGCAGAGATTATTATGGGGATTGTATGAACTTCGTTAACTCGCCATACATATTTCAATTCAATGGCCAAATTCTGATACTTGTTGATTTTAACCACTTATGGTTAGTAGGCAGCCTATATCGCCGATAGTGGCAGTCTTTTTGTTGTCAATTATTAGAAAGTCTGGACGGTTATCATCTACAGTTCTGTCGGTACGTATAGACCTATCCCAATACAAAACTATTTCATTATTTCAGTATTTGTAAAACAGTGGCGGGTTTTGAACTAGGTTGCACTTGAGGGCGATTTCTCTATGTATAATTTTTGCTACGTCGGTGTATCTACTGAGGTATATTACAGTATTGGATTGAATCTGCGGTAGGTTGTTGATGAAACATATTCAATAAAATAATTATAATACACACTTGGTTTACTGTTTCATGAGTTTTGTCCAGTTTTATCTGAAACACTCTTTGATAATGGTCACATGACCGAAACATATGTCAGATAAAACTGAATAAAACTCATGAAACAGTAAACTAAGTGTGAATTATAATTACTTTACATTCCATTGGATAAGGCTGGCCAGCCAGCGGTAATGTGCTCAATTGTTGCCCCAGTAGAATTACATTTCAAATATATGCGGTTCCAGGCGTTCAGAGGATGTGCTTTTCATAATTCCGAGTTCGAATCACTTGATCCCGTATAGATATTATGAAACCTTCTATTTCGGGGTGGAGTTTTCCATCTCTCAACCATAACAACTTATCTTTACTTTACTTTACAACTTATTCTTTATCAACATCTAGGTTACATCTATTTTGTTCAAGACCATTGGATATTTCCCATACAGAACTTTCTCTTGTCAGGTTTTTCTGCATCGTTACTAATTTCTGTATTCTGTAGGCGCTCTAGAGGTTCAACAGGTTATAAATACCCTTGATCACACTCAACTACTTTTTCTATTAGAGGTCTGTTGGAATTTAAGAAGAAATATCGGCATGATCTTTTCCTATGTTTCACATATATTGAAGATAAGGCTCCGGCCTCTTTTGTCTCCGGGTAGATACAACCATTCAACTTCATTTTTTGGATGGTGCATCAGGAATTTTGTAAGTGGTTCTTGCTATTCTATTTAGTTCGTGTAGATGTGTGTTTGAGTACTTTATATCCTCAATGAATATATTAGTGTAGGAATGGCATATATATTAATGGCAGTGACCAGGTATTTCGAATCCAATTTGGTGTGTAAATGCTTGGCGAGACGTAGAATATATTTTTATTTGAGCTCGATTTTAGTTTTGTATGATCAATCCGTTTATTTTGTTGGGTTCCTAGATATTATTATTAATATTATTAGATGGTTATTAGTATTGTTATGTACACGCCCACGCCCTCTTACAAAGAGAGGTTTAGTCCCTGATGATGTGAACGATTCATCTTTTGGAGTCTGAAGGACTTTATATATAGTTCAAAAATGAATGTTAACGTTCACAAAATTAGGGTTCAAGATGACTGTTTCAGACGGAGAATAATATGAAAATTTATACTTACTGTTCGTTTTTGCTTAACTGCTGCTCTGATGGTATCTATTGGACGTCGTAACACTATAAACCTAACACTGGATGTACTAACACTTTCTTAAAATTATATCTGAAAGGGAATTTTGTTAGAAAACACAATTAAAAGACAATATAAAGTTCAAAAATATATATTGAATCTCTTCAAAAATTTATGTTTTTACAACAACTTTTAAGAAGTATGTTTAACAAACACTAGTCTGGCCCGTGTACAACACATGGTGAGGAACGGAACGATTTATAATGTACCAACTACCATCCAAAATGCAGTTTTGTGAGCTAACGATTACACAAAAAGATTCAAGAAAAGTTCAATGTTTCTGAAATTTGGTGGGCTTTTGCTTGCCTGTCTTACACACGTATTTTTATTTCAATATCAATTTTGGCCGCTCCTCAGAGCTTGAAAATGCTTGAAGCGCTACTACTTCAAATTGTATTCTGCAATTACAGTTTTATACGTGCAGGCAAGTACATGGTAAAGATGCTTTTCTGACACCGAATCACTGAGGAACCGGTTTAGGCAAATCCCGTTAAAACTCATCATTTTCCCGTCAAAATCGATTGCTAGGAAATGATGGGGGTCCCATGTCGCTAAGGGCTATTTTCGCTAAAACTCACGATATACTTTGAATAGAAGCTGGATTAACTTGTCCTCATATTTAATACCGCGCATGAGTTTCAGTGCTTAACAACGTGGATTCGTAAAAGGGTTTTTAATTTTGAAATTTCCGAAATTTTGTTATAGTTTCTAAATTTAGGTGGTCGGGGCGACATTACGTCCCTCTGCAGCGACATTTACTACACTTTCTAAAATGACGCTCCTTGAGGAGTTATTGGAATTTTTACATAAAAATCGCTCCGCAGAGCGAAAATATGATTAAAAAATATTAAAAACCTCTTCCACGATATTTTTACATGAAGCACGCTTTTCATGCGAAATATTTCCTAAGTCGGATTTTGTTACAACGTCGAAAAGTATACCGAGGGTTTTACCGTGTTCTTTAACAATGACACAGTGTCCCTGGGCCAACTGGAGCACTACCATTACCACGAATGGATTGAAAAGCGGTAGAAAATCCGGATTGACAGATTAGAAGGATCGAGAAGTTGTCCGGAACAGTCTGGAGTAAAATAGAGCAATCGGGAATAAACGCCACGGATATATAAGAAGCGGATTCAATGCACGGAGTTAGTCAGTTATATATTAGATGAGCAAGTAATCAGATAAGATAAAGAACAGTAACAAGTTGTGAATTATAGTAAATCAAAGTTATAATTAGTGTGTTATTATAAGGACTTATTGTAATTTAGTGATTAATAAATTAATGTTTAGTAGAAACTCTTGTTGTAATTATTAGACCTACGTTTGGGGTTGCTTACTAGAGGATGTAAACACGAAACAGTATTTTAAAACAGGGGTGGAGAGAATTTTCAGTTAACGAATTTTCATAACTTGTTTATGCATTGACCAAACTTAATGGGTGAAGACCCAAAACGTCGAGTTTCAAAATTACTAAAAATTGCTATATTTGATAATTTTTACATAAATTGACAGGTTTAGAGAAAAACGCAATATCTCTGAATTATTTTTCTGTGGGAGTGAATTTGAGGGTGACTTTTTTGTCGTTCTTTACTACCCCAACTAATATGATGAAAAGTAAAAAAATCAACATCTCAAAAACCTTTTCTCAAGCTCAAAAAAGCTCATTTTACTGGCATAGATAGCCATGAAAAAAATTGCTTGCACTTATAATAAACCTATCTAATTAAATCAAATAGGTATGAAAATATGTCATTTGCTCCCTTCTTTTTAACGAGGTGCTAATGTTAAATAATTCTATATTATTCTCTTGGTATACCATATAATTTAAAGTTGGAACTAACGGTGCAACGGTTAACAATGAAAAGACAAGATTCAGTGCGAAGACAAACACAACATCGTGTTACTTTTAATAACCTGAAGAGCTTTTGCGAAGGCGTTCAGTTCTAGCAACAATAGAGAATGGAAAAATCATCAGGCACGCGTGGGTTGCGTTAGACACGTCGTTGAGGTACTATTTCAATGAGGTATAATTTTGATTAGTCACTAATTTCTTTAATATACAGTTTCTATGACAAATAATATTTAGTGGGCGTCACAGATTTTTTCATGATCTAAGACTATTTATAATTAATACCATTTCTTGAAATCTATACGTATATGGAGCATATATGGCAACTTATATTGTTTATTATTTATAAATATGTTATACGTATACCATGTACAGTACAGTTTGCTGTAAAGTTTTCTCGCTCTCGGAAGATTTACGAAATTGCCTGACGATGACCAAGAAATATATCCGAAACCTTTACCGAAAAATATATGATGATGTTGAAAGGAACTGAACCTAAAAAAATATGTTTCAAGTAATTTTAAAGCAGCAATCTGTGTTACAGTTATGGGTATTGAAGGAAGTACCTAGGTATTTACTTTGAATTTAAAGGGCACCTATTCTTTTGAATATTTATAATTATTCTATTGAATATGTTTCATTAAGAACATACAAGACAAATCTTTTTTGCAACCCTTTTAATAATATAGTCAGTATTATATTTGAAGGTCAAGGATTCATCTATTGTAAACCCAAGATATTTAATTCCCGAGACTTCTTCTCATCATCAGTAGTGTTACAGCCCCCTAGGTGGGCCTCGACTTTCCCTAGTCTTTTCCGCCATTGGTCCCTATCCCTAGCCAGCCTCTGCCAATTACGTGCACCAATTTTTCTCGCATCCTCATTCACTCCATCCTTCCATCGTAGTTTAGGTCTATCTCTTCGTCGGGTTCCTCCCGGTTGTAACATGAGCATTTTTTTTGGCGGGTAGTTTTCATTGGTTCTTGCCCTTCGACCTGTCCATCTAAGGCGTCCAATCTTAATGTGTGTTACCATGTTCTTACCTTTTGCTACTTCTGCATACTTAGAATATAATACCTTCTGCGCCATGTACCATTTTCAAATACTGCGCCGAATATCTTACGAAGAATTTCTTGTTCAAATATTAATAGCAAGTTTTCATCTGATTTACTAAATGTCCACGTCTCAGATCCATAAGTCAGTACGGGAAGGATTAAGGTTTTATAAATCATAATTTTAGTTTCCCATTCAAACTACGACTTCCTGGATGTTTAGTAAGTCTTCTCTTTATTTCTTCTATTATGTTTTCACTATTTACCAATAATCCCAGATTCGCGCGTAAAATGCATCACATGCCTCATCGGCATCACTATAATGCTCTAAGTAAGACCAATCAGCTTGTAAGAGTTTCTCGTATAGTTGAAAGAAATTTGCTCGCTTAAAGTTGTAAGTTACGTTATTGTGACTGGCAGAGAAATTTTTTGACATTTTTGTGTTTATACTGAAATCTATGATCAAAGAGGGGTGGTGTACGTCCTCATTAACTAAAGATACGAAATCTTTACTAATATTACAACTAAAATTAGCAAGTACTAGGTCCAGCAATCTACCATTATTGTTTAATATTGTATTGTATTGTCTTATATCTAGAAAACTCATAAAGTTGTCAACTACTCTGACCGTGACATCATTTTGATCAGAATTAAATTTATTTAAAATCACAATCGCCACAAATTAATAATTTGTGGTTTATTCAAGTATTGACAGACCTTCAAAAGTATCTATAAATGCTTCATATTCAAACGCGGTTGTTTCTGGTTGTATATAGATTGAAAAAATTAGTAAAACAGCATTATTAATCGTTACCTTACATCCAATAACATCTATATTGGGAACAATATTGGTGATTGAGTCTAAATTTAATCTTATAACATTGTAATTATTTTTAACTCCAATTAACGCTCCACCTCCCCTGGAATGTCCAGTGGCTTGAAAATTACTATCGCTTCTAAGCAAAAGATAGGAAGTTGGAAATATCTCCTCACTGCTAACATCACTGGAAAGTCCGGATTCGGTAATATATATAACATCATACTCTTGTGTAGAGACAGCATTAAAGGTTTGTGTTTTGTTTTTAAGGCCATGTACGTTCTGGTAGTAACAATGGAAGTCAATATGCGATGAATAACTAGGTATGCTTGTTAGTTTAAAGGTTTAACTGTTGGGACGCCGTTAGAGTAAGTAATTTTAATGTTAGCTTCTCCTTTCTTTTTTCTTTCATCTAGCTCGTTTTTTATTAGCTGATATTGTTCCATCTGCCTAGGGGTCTTACCATAAGATACCGATATTCCTTTGAATTGCTGTTGAGATTTCAAGTCTTTGGCCTTACCAATGATCTGACGAACTTGATCTTCGCTTTCAAGCGCAACTTTAATCGGTCTTATTCTGTTTGCCATTTGACGACCTAAACGCATGGGCTTAATGTCATTTGATTTACTGAGAACAACATTGGAAAACTGAATTATTCCGGATATAAGTGACTTTTCATTGTTAATACGCTCAGCTCTACTTGGGTCATGATTTTCAGGAACCTTCAATAACATTAAATTACATTTAGGTTTCTGCTTTCATTGAATTCTTCCAGAACCGCATCAAAAAGATTTTCTTCAGAAACACTTGGTGAATTCGCATTCTTGAAGCTATTAAAATCTGCATGCAACTGGTTAATGGATATCTGCAGTGAGTTCAAATCAGCGTTGTTGTTTTTAGAAACCTTTTCTTTCGACAGATTAAATCTCTCTTTAAAATCGTCTTGCACTATGCGCATTAATATTTTAATATTTCCAAGTTCGCCCATAAAACGGCTGCAAGAGTTGCAGATAATTTTGATAT
Organism: Leptura quadrifasciata; assembly: GCA_963675555.1. Taxonomy (NCBI): domain Eukaryota; kingdom Metazoa; phylum Arthropoda; class Insecta; order Coleoptera; family Cerambycidae; genus Leptura; species Leptura quadrifasciata. The sequence continues at coordinate 12,647,888 of OY776674.1, forward strand.
TCCTCGAGTTATTGCCCGTATATCGTCAGTTGACAGACCTACGCAACTTAAATGAACCTCCGTGCGGCAGCGCCGTCGCATTGAGTTGATGGCGCAGCAGGCTTGATGTTGGCAGCGCAATTCGGACATAGTGGTGCCATTTTTGATCTCTATGTGAAACTATTGCAGGTCCTTCTGAGAAAAACAAGTCGTTGATATACACTTAAATACGTTTCTGGTTCTGCACAGTTTAGATTAACAGATGTTTTCCGTTCCTTTGATAATTAGGGTTCGAGTGATTATCCCTTATCGATGCGTGTTTACCACTTGTTTGAGGGCTTTTAAGTGACACTGAATCTGATATGTCACAATGTAAATTTAAATATCGATCATATAAAATAATCAATCATAAGCTAGTATACATCAATTTGTGCAGTATTGCTCACTTTACCATCCAACACAATTACATCCGATTTAACGAAATTTTAACCGATTTTATACACAAAAATTATAGGAACATCACTAACCACGTCTGACTCACTCAAGACTCACACACAATGATTATCTATTAAAATGTTATTATCCGTACAGTGTGTAGTCAATTGTTCTTTTACTATCAATTATAAAGTTTTTTCATATACTGGCAATATGTTAACAGGTCTAAATTCTTCAGATATTGTATTTGGGATTTTTGGATTGGGTATAACTACCGATATTTTCCAGTTATTAGGACAAATTCCTTTCTGTTCTATTGACACATAATTAGATTGGAGAGTCTAAGATGATTACTTACCATTTTATACAAACATATCCATAATTCTCTTTGTCCGGAAAGTAGTATATCCGGACCAGATAAATCTGAAATTGGAGGCTTGTACAGAACATTAACTATCTTCTGTTTATTTAATGGCGATTACCATTCTATGGTTCAACTGACTGATAGATGTTGATGGTATGGTCTCCTCCTCTGCATACGGAATAAAGTGTTGACATTTACGATCCTATTCGGTTGTAATTTAGATGAAATACGGCTGATAGAGCGCTATAATGCTTTAATTAATAACATGTCTTTTGATAAATTTAAACTATTCCATGTTGCTAGATAACATAAATAATAATTAATAATACGAATGTTCGCTAATAATTATTATTCTCAGCGTTTTAGCTAATGGAGCGAATGCATTACTTCACCAATTTTATGTAGTCGTTAGGTTATCGACATCTATTCACTCTAAGTACCTCGTAACCTTACAAGCAAAATAAAATTATACGACAGCTAGCACTTGACACACCTAGAATATTCCTTAATAACAATTACGTGTAAAGAATATATTTGCGACATTTTTCGCTGCGGCTTTATCAGATATTGTCATGCTTGCAGCTTGCATAAGAATATTAACCAACAAAGTTCAATGTTACAACGCAAGCAAAAGAAATTTATATTTTAAGTAACTAAAGTGCTGTATCATAAAATAAATGAACCAATAATTTTGGCAGAGATCACCTAAATAATCGAGCTGTCTGTTTCTATTATTAGTTACTCTGTGAAAACAAAATATTCCACAATTAAGGTTATATTTTATGATAAAATAAGAATTTCTTTTAAAAATGTAACTAAGTCAGTTTGTTTTCAGTTCGATTACATTAACATTATCAAGGTCTTCATAAAATAGTTTGTAGTAAATAGGCAGATTTTTATGAGAAAATAATTATAATAATGACCCATGAAGGTAAAACTAATAAAATTACCATAAATGTGTTATGATCAATTTTAATTTAACTCGTAATAGAGTATAATGCATTGTAAAAATGACGACAATAAAATATCAATTACACTTTTTGGCCTATTCAATATTCCCACACAAATTTCTTCATGTTACTTTACCTCATAGTATTTGCGATACTATGAGGTAAAGTATCTTTTTTGTTGAAATAGGCTTAAAATATCATGGAACGTCGAGATTTTAAATTTGAGCGAAAAAAAAATTTCCTGTCTGTCGGTCTGTCTGTCTGAAACTATTTTTACTTTTACTCTGAAACCGTTTGTGATATTGACTTGAAATTTAGTACATATATGTATTGTAACGAGATCTGGAACTAGATTATATTTTTATCTAATTCCGTTGAAGGGTTCGGGGGTAAATGGGGTAAATAAGGGTAAATAGGCAAAACAAGCAAGTACGAGTCCATAAAATTGCAATTTAGGGCAGGTACGAAAAGTTAAGGTTTCAAAATTTTTTTGGCATCAGCCAACCCCCTCCCCCCACTCTCACCCCCAATACCTCACCTACGCTATTATAAAAGGGAGTAAACAAAAATTAGAATGTGATTTAGTGCATATACAAAACGAAACGCCTAGAAAAGTTTTTTTAGCGTTATCCTACCCCATTGCCCCCCCTTTTGTTAAATGGGGTAAAAAAAAAATGTAATTTAGTGTGTATACAAGAACGAAACGTCTAAAAAAAATTTTTTTAGGTTAGCTACCCCCTCTACCACCCTCGTTGCCTCCGTCACATTATTATTAAAGTGGATAAAAAAATTAAAACGTGATTTAGTGCATATACAAAACGAAACGCCTAAAAAAGTTTTTTTAGCGTTATCTACCCCCCTACCCTCTACCAACCCCCCCCCCCCCTATTATTAAAGGGGGTAAAAAAAATTAAAATATGATTTAGTGTGTATACAAAACAAAACGTGTAAAATAATTTTTTTTGGCGTTAGATACCCCTCTACCACCCCCATTGCCTCCCTCACCCTATTATTAAAGAGAGTAAAAAAATTAAAACGTGATTTAGTATGTATACAAAAACGAAACGTCCAAAAAAAATTTGTTGGCGTTAGCTACCCTCTCTACCACCCCATTGCCACCCCCACCCTGTCATTAAAGGAGGTAAAGAAATTAAAACGTGATTTAGTGTGTATACAAAAACAAACGTGTAAAACAATTTTTTTGGCGTTAGCTACCCCTCTACCACCCCCATTGCCATCCTCACCCTATTATTAAAGGGGGTAAAAAAATTAAAACGTGATTTAGTGTGTATACAAAAACAAACGTGTAAAACAATTTTTTTGGCGTTAGCTACCCCTCTACCACCCCCATTGCCATCCTCACCCTATTATTAAAGGGGGTAAAAAAATTAAAACGTGATTTAGTGTGTATACAAAAACAAACGCGTAAAAAAATTTTTTTGGCGTTAGCTACCCCTTCTACCACCCCCACCCTGTTATTAAAGGAAGTAAAAAAAATTAAAATGTGATTTAGTGTGTATACAAGAACGAAACGTTTCAAAAAAATTTTTTGGCATTAGCTATCCCCTCTAACACTGCATTGCCACCCTCACCCTGTTATTAAAGGGGGTAAAAAAAATTAAAATGTGATTTAGTGTGTATACAAAACGTAACGTGTAAAAAAATTTTTTTGGCGTTAGTTACCCCCTCTACCACCCCATTGCAATCCTCATCCTATTATTAAAGGGGGTAAAAAAATTAAAATGTGATTTAGTGTGTATACAAAACGAAACGTCTAAAAAATTTTTTTTGGCATTAACTACCCCCTCTACTACCCCCATTGCCACCCCCACCCTATTATTAAAGGGAGTAAAAAATTAAATTGAGAATTAGTGTGTGTACGAGAACCAACGGCCTCTAAATTTTATTTACATTAGCCACCTCCTCTCCTCCACTCTATTAATAAAGGGAATAAAATATAACATTGGGATTTAGTGTGCATAAGACTTGGATACAAAATCTGGATGTGGAAGTAGTGATTCCTTGGGCAGCGGTTTTTCATCATACCTAAGATATTGTAATCCTGCTAGACTCTAGCAAAAACAGTAATAAAGCCCTGTAGAACACTAAATGCATTATGGTCTCTGGCCCAAAGCCATAAAAAAAAAAAAACACTAAATGCATTCACATCTTAAGATGAGTCATTCAATTGTAGACAAAAGGTGTCACTTTGATATTTTTGCTCATAGTTTCTCATAAACAAAAACCATATCAGCCAATTCAGAATTTGTATAAAATTAGTAATGTTAAAGAATTTGAACGTTTTCACATAATTCACCTCACAATTTTTTGCATATGAAGGACAGATATTTGTCAAACTCATCATGAGAAAGTTACACCTTCCTATTCAAAAACTCGTCAACACTATAAAAGGCATTTCGTAGCAGTAAGTTCTTTCTTTACTTCTTTTTTATACGATAGTAGATTCATATCTTTAATTGATTGAGGCAAAACATTAAATAAGACAATAACAATTATAGCGCAAAGAGTTTTTGAAATTGTCTTAAGAGCCGGAATAGACAATAATTCTTTATTTCTTGTATTATACATATATTTTTTTTTTTATACATTTATTTAACGTCGGCCTATTTCCGCTACTGAGGCCTAACACCGACGACTGTAGACGAGCTACCCCCAACCAGGAATTTTGCCGAACCTCTTCCCTTAAGAAGAGTAGGGATCTTTTACTTGCCTAACATTTAATAGACAAGGGACCGACGGCTTTACATCCCCTCCGAAGGATGGTATATCTCCTATACAACCCTCGCCTAAGGTTGTATAGCTTCCGCGCATACACTGATATACAAGCCGCTGGAAGATGGGTGAGGCGAGGACGTGGTCTTCGTTGGAACGGTCACCAATCCAACTACTAACCACGCCTAACGTTGCTTTACATCGCATATCGAAGTATGTACATAGTAAAGACGCACCTACGCTCGCCCCTGTATTATACATATGATTATCGGCTGAGGTAGGGAAGGTATGTAAATTATTTTTTGTAAAAATTAGACACTTGTATATGTAAACTCAATATATTTAGTACTTTGAAAACTCAATAATTTTGTAATATTTCCGCGAAGCCAAAGCTACTAAATTTTTCGCAAACAACGCCGTATAAATCTTGCGGCGCAATTTGTCTTTATTGCCCGGAGTAATGGTACTGGAAAAAATGCCAAGAATGTAAAAATGCATAATAGAGTCGGCCCTGAAACAATGCGCGGTTACAGATGTTTCTCATATCTCGAGAGCATTATGTGTAGATCTTTTTTCAGGCCGCTGATGCTTAGTGCCTCACTCTGATACACATCCTCATTCCATGTGGCGGAACCGGGCAAAATTATTATGATTTATTTTATTTTATTAGCATGTCTTAGCAGAATGCTTTACTGCTATTTGTGTGGAACACGTGCAGTTATTAATTCCAGGCTTTACGGAATACGAAAAATATTATTAATCATTTCATTAATAATGATGTTGTGTTCGCTTGCTGGGTATACGTCTAGCGGTATAATTTATTTGCAAAACGTAAATAACGAATTCAATATACTAAAACAGATTATCTATTACGGATATTTTTTTAAAAGTATCGATTTGTTCTCTGTTATGGCTCTCATCTCAGTGGGACGTTACTTGTACTGATACGATTTATCATTCTCTTTAAACACTATTAAATGTCAATTTATAGTAATAATGCGATGGATCTTTGAAATAGCTGGAGAAGAAGGAATTGAAAGAGGAAGTGAGTAAATGGCAAATGTACCACATGAAATAATTATTACGTATTTTTACAAATATTGTTACATGGTCTATGTCCATTTAACAATTTTATATAATAAGTGGTATTTTACTTATATTTAGCACGACTGTATAGCATTTTGATTCATTTTTTGTAAATGAGACTGTTTCAACTATCAGAAATTTTCTTTGTATAACTGCTAAATTATTTCACATTGTTTTATATACCTATTTTTGTATCTTAGGAACTCAGCCATGTTTTTTTTAACTTTAAATATACCTCTGTTACAGCATTTCAGAACCAATTTCTATACCAAGCCTAAAAAAATATTTACATTCATTTATATTTCATTTTTATACTTTGTTTACTATGTACATGTAGTTATTTCTCTTACCTTTGAAACTTTCTCATTAACCTGTTATATAGTGTATCCTATATGATGTAATGCATTTGCTGGATCTTTACAATACAGTCTGTAAAACATTTGATACGACAATTCGTATTTTTACATTATTTTAATTGTGCGTTCAAGTCGCCCATAAATAGATGGCGATACCCGTATAACATTACAGCTTTCAATTTAGTAAAACTATATTTTCAAGTTTGTATATTGGTACTATATTGTAGAAGGTAATATAAAATAGTTTACTTTATTAGTTAAAATCACAAAGGGATTTTTTGCCTGCCGATTTTGATCTGATTTACACTTTCAAACGTCACTTTGAGATCTCAGTAATTGTATTACAATCACATCCACATTTTGTGTGTTTAACACAACCAGGCAAATTTTATTTATTAGTAAATTTCAGCAATTTTCAATTTTGTCCTTATTACAATTTAAATTTTTTTAAATTCAACAAGTAATTAAAATACATGTTACCACATATTATTTTCTCTTTAATTTTTTTGGCAATTTATAGTTAGCAAATTAGAATTAATAAACCGATAAATAAATTAATAAATTGAGCGATTAATTAATTGATTGATAAATTAATTTGATTAAGCATTAATTTATCTCTATGCAGATTTATTTTTACGCTTTAATTGATTTTTATGCATTTATCTACCTCCATGCAAGTAGGAACTTCTATACCGCTGTTATTTCTATGCATCATTTATTTTTACGTATTACTTTTATGTATTAATTAAGTACTCTTTATAAATCAACTTTCATTGGAATCAAACGCCTTCTTGCAAAGATAAATTGCCAATTTATTTGGATTGGGAGCTCTACCAGACAATGGGGTCCTGAAGTGCAGTACCAGAGCTTTCCATTTTCATCTGTACCGACTAGAAATTCAGGAGATTGGTATTAAATTCAATACTTCCTTTGTATTAAAATTACTTCTAAAATTAATTTTATCGGCAATTTTGAAAAAAATTTTGACCAAAATAAACTCTTTTTTTATTAAAATAAAGATATTAAAATTTTCTTTCTGATCTGATAAAAAAATGTTTAAAATTTTTTTCAAAATGGCCGATAATTTTTTTTTTTTTTAAATTGGGTTTTAAACAAATGCAAAACATGGCCAAAATAGGTTTTAAAAAATGAAAAATGAAAAAAATACGATTCTTGGCCAGTTTTTTCACGTATATAGGTTATGGTTGCGCTCCTTGGAGGAAATTTAATTACAAAGATTTTGTTTCTTTTTCTTCCGATCGGACGTATATATCTCGAGTTATTTACTTTTTTAGGTTGAAAAACGCGGTTAAAAAAATTAAATTGTTAATAACAATTGCAGCACAAAGTCTTTGGAGTACAACAATTTTTTGGATACTCCTGAGTACACAATCCATATAATGGATTGCAAGTTGTAAGTAATTATAAAATAAACAACTTGTTTTGCCAAAAACCATAGTAAATATAATCCAATCTCAACCAAAACCTTTTCAGATCTTCTGGAGCACTAAAGAAACACTCTTGCGAAGTTTCATCCAAATCCGTTCAGTAGTTTCGGCGCTATCGTGTTAACACACATACACACACAGACATTTTTCAAAAACCACTTTTTTGGGTTCCCGGAACCTCAAACCGTAAAGATATGATATCTCAATTTTCGATTTTGGACCAATTTTAGTAACCTCTCACAATTTTATTGTAGTGAGGTTAAAACTATTACTTCCGTCACATCAGATATTTTTGTTAAAGTCTTCTATGTCTCAACATATCGGTGTCCTTAATTTATGCAAATATAGAGATCAAATAATTTTAAAAAGCTTTAACACAGGCGACTTCGCCATATATTAAACACCACTTTATCATTATACATATGTAATATTGATGTCTAACATACATAGAGGTAATAAATACTGAAATATATTAGAGATGCCTGAGATTAATAAGGAATTAAAATGTTAATTAATTTTCATATTAATAAGAGCGCCTTTTTGCATATCATAATTACTCTCGCATGCTGTATAAACTAATTACCGATAAATGAAGAAAAGATTGTTAATTAAACACAATGCCATGTATCGTTATAAATGAGAAAATAAATCGATGTCGCTACATCGGGTTAATGATGAGGGCTTTCTCTCTTTACAAATAAAAAGCGTAAGTACTTTCGCTGCGTACGGTTCGTCTGAAAGTCCTTGGTTTTCTTGTGACCTTGTAGGATTTTATCAATCTACATCACTTTTATGCATTTGCACGGCATTCAATTATAATTGTAATTACAAATATGTAAATGAAGCGAAAATATTTAATTAATTGTAGTATTACCTGTCAAGCAACGAAATAGTAGTAGTCAAGAGGCTATTAAAGAACAGATTTTTCTTTCATTTGTAATTATTAGTTCTTTAGGATGAGTTATTGATAAGATTACATACGTCATTTGAATATTCCTCCAGAATTGAACTCCAGGGTTTTGTACGACTCAGTATTGCTATTATATAGTACCTTTCATAAATAGACGAAAGGAAAACTTTTAAAAGCTACAAAAATCACAAAATAATTCAATATTTCACTTCAGAAAGTCAAACCACAATAAAAAGTCTTTCAGGCACTTAAATTTAAAGGAAAATTACAATTATTTATAAACAAATCTGAAAAAATTCACAAGTCATCTATAGTTCATAAATATTCGAAATTCATCAATAGTAACATTCAAACTTACCAGTTAACCAAATTGCAGCTCGAACCTTGTCCTAAAAAATACCGCCCCTGCACCATCTCGATCGACAACAAAACTACTTTCCATTCACCCAGTTGAAACATTTTATTTCGTTTCCAGAAATTTTTTACAAATTATTTTCTACTTCGATTCAACTGTTCATTCGCCTTTGATATGAAAACAGACTTCGATTCCATACAAATGTTCAATTAGAGTATTGGTACTTTCGTTATATCAAAACTCACTTCCTGGTACTTCTATTCCCCGTTGTTATCAAAACTTATTTCCGAATGCGCACACCGTATCTCAATTTAAATTGAATTCACGTAGGTCACCGCAGACCAACAAGCACAAATTCACTTCACTTCAACTCTGTGTGCAGAAGCTTCGGGGCAACTTTACGGGGTCGTTTCGAAATTGATAAATTATTTCAAACAATTTCCTTCAAAAAGCAATATCGATACAAGCTTCGTTTTAATATAAAAAAATTCCCCATTTTAATGTAGATATATTTTTCAATTACGAATTTTAACATTTTTATATTTCTGATGCAATATTGCACATTCGAACCCGCACTGAATGGCTTGGGACATTTCCAGACCTTTTCCAGCCTTCCGCACGACGTCTCCAACGAACCCTATAAAAGGCCGAGCTCAACACGCTCTCGTTAAGTATCTCAAGCTAGTTTCTATGCTTTCGCGAGTGAAGTCTCAAGAACCCCAAGTGTTTAATACAGCTTCCCCGACGCTTAAATTAACAAAATCGAGTGGTCGCGCTGCTTTCTTGGCTGCTAAAGTAAAAAAGCTAATAAATCAATTCAACAACAAAAACCAATTGAACTCGCGCATTAAATAAAACGTAAATTTAGTACTTTGTTAATTTTTCTAAATAAGTATTCTTAATTTCGTTTAAAACAAAAGTGTTTTAATTCAAGACCTGTCTGGTCGATAGCCGAGTGGGTTAAGGCGCGAGGTGGCAATCGCGATTAATCACACGGATATCGCACCGCCGGGTTCTAATCCTGGCTCCGGCACTGTCGGAGGAAAGGTTGTATGTCCGCGTTTTTTCAATGTGTAACCCCCTTCCGCACAAGCCCTGGCTTCTGGAATTGAGGGTTGTCTTATTTCTGTGGTGTTTATTTATTTATTTATTATTTATCATTATTTAAGAGTCTTATATACAGGGTGTTCAAAGAATCCTGTACAGACATTAATTAAATTAATGTGTTTTTAAACTAAAAAAATTGAAATCAAGTGTTCTTAAAGCTCAATAAGCTTCATATACTGGGTGTAACAATTGACCCTGCCAGAATTATTAAAATCTCTGGAGCTTCTCAATGTAGACAACCCAAAGTGCAAACCAAGATCCAGAGGGACTTATAAGGGGTGTATCATTCGACATTGTCCGACATTTTAACCGCAACCCTCCCGAACCTTTTCAAATCAAAAAATAAAGTGCACGAAGGCCTGCAGAGTCTCAGTTAAGCTGTAAAATTCAATCTAAATTTTTTATTTCTCAATCTATGAGGCACGTTGTATTCAGTATCACAATAGATTGAAATGTTATTTGATAAAAATCCATAGTGAAAAATAATGACGAACGTTACTTGTAAAATGAATAAAAAACAAAAATACCAAGTTCAAAGTTCTTACATATAGTACAGTAAAAATGTATCAAAAAGTCTCATGACCTGGAAAAAATTGCACACTCGAATTTTTCGTACTCAACGTCATCAGGACCACTTAGAAGGTCTAAAACCAAAAAGGTGACCTCCCCCCTCTTTTGCTTCAGCCGCCTCTTGGAAATTCTTTAAACCGTTGTATCTGGTGTTCTATTGGTCGGAAAAGTCATTAAACAAAAAATGTTGTAAATCAAATTTTACATATTTTCGGTAATTACCGCGATGCCGAGAAGTTAATATTTCGAGCGGTAGAGGGTGCCGAAGTTACCAAAAAACAGTTTTAACAGTTTTAAATTTAATTAGAAATCTAAACTCAATGGAATCAAATTTACTTGGATATGTGTGTATGGCTAATGTTTTTCCCTAAATAGCTTTCACACGGGGCGAGCGTAGGTGCGTCTTTACTATGTACATATTTCGGTATGCGATGTAAAGCAACGACAGGCGCAGTTAGTACTTGGATGGGTGACCATTCCAACGGAAACCGCGTTCTCGCCTCACACATCTTCCAGCGGCTTGTATATCAGTGTATGCGCGGAAGCTATACAACCTTAGGCGAGGGTTGTATAGGAGATATATCATCCTTCGGAGGGGATGTAAAGCCGTCGGTCCCTTGTCTATTAAATGTTAGGCAAGTAAAAGATCCCTACTCTTCTTAAGGGAAGAGGTTCGGCAAAATTCCTGGTTGGGGGTAGCTCGTCTACAGGCGTCGGTGTTAGGCCTCAGTAGCGGAAATAGGCCGACGTTAAATAAATGTATAAAAAAAATAGCTTTCACAACACTGTTTTCAAAATACTGTCTTTTTGGTAACTTCGGCGCCCTCTACCGCTCGAAATGTTAACTTCTCGGCATCGTGGCAAGTATCGGAAATATGTAGAATTTTATTTACAAAATTTTTTGTTCAATAACTTTATCCGTGCGGCCAATAGAACACGAGATAAAACGATTCAAAAATTTTTCAAGATGACGGCTGAAGCAAAAGAGGGGGGAGGTCACCTTTTTAGTTTTAGACATTCTAAGTGGTCCTGATAACGTTGAGCATTACAAATTCGAGTGTGCAATTTTTTCCAGGTCAAAGTACAATTTGATTGTGTACAGTGACTCCGTAACACAAGCAATTACCTCTTTTTTGAAATGAGATAATGGCGTAGCCTTTAAAATAACAACTCTATAGGAAACTATATAAAAATAAATTAGGTGTCTACATGTTAGCCTGCGGTGGTTGTCGCAAGGTACATTGGGCAAACAGGTAGAAATTACGGAGAAAGGTTAATAGAACACAAGAGAAGTTACATCAATTAATAAACTCGACATATGCCAACAATTTAATAGAGAACGATCATACAATGAACCCTTCAAAATTTTACATACAGACTGAAAAGGGTTGAAACTCAATTTATTAGACCCTTTTGGAGTAAATAAAGTTACAACATCGCAATGTTTACTAATGATAAAATTGAAACTAAGTCATCTCCTATATAAAATTTATTTACTGATATAATTAAATTCATTCACATAATTAGTTTTAGTAATTAGAATATTAAGAGGTCAAGGCCAAATTTATTATATATCCATATTTTATGTATTTTAAAATTAGTATAGTTCTACTCATCTGAAGAAGTCATTGTGTGGCGAAACAACTAATGTTAGCAAAAATAAAAGATTTCTCATTACCCTTTAAATTTTCGTTTATTTTAAATTAGAAAACATCTACATGAGAGAATTCAAATTCTCCAAGTGCCTAAAACTTTGTAAATATTTCCGCCATTTCATTTTAGTTTAACCCTAAGATACCGCAATGGTGTAAAGATAATCTTTGATAGCCAGATCTGATCTGGCTCACTGATTAGCAGGCGCGGTTGTATTACTGTTTAATATTTACAGGCTTGGTTGGAAATTGTACAGTTCCCTTGAGTATGAGGCCCACAATATAAAATCCACTCCCTGCTAGAGGATCCTTTTTATTTAATTTATTGAACATGTTCAAGTCAGTATATTAGACAGCATCCTTGTTAATCATTAAAATCATAGAATTACAAATGATTTAATTACCGCAGAAAGTGTTAGCCTGCATGTTTGAATATGTTATATACATCTCTGTTTCGTATACAGGGTGCTTCTTTTAAGGCGGTTATTAGAATATTTCCTAGTTGTAGATGAGAGAGACATTTGGGATTTGGTACCCTACAACAGTCAACCATTGCGAGTCCGAAAATAATAATTTCAAAATGGCGGCACTTCCGGAAGTCGATACCAACTTACTTATTTTAAATGGAACATCCACATATATTCGACTTTTCGAAATGACCATAAAATTCTGAGTCAAGACATGTAGCCAACTCATACCTAAAACGAGCTTTCGGAGATATTTGGCATTTTATAGAAAATTTGACAGGTGCAATGATTTGCAAGAACCATTATAACCTTCTTCATGGAGAACATCCTCATTTGCTCTCTGGCACGTAGAAAGAACACGAAAATATGTAGGGTATTCCACTTAAAATAAGCAAATTAGTATCAATTTCCGGTATTTCCGGAAGTGTCGCCATTTTCAAATTATTATTTTCGGACTCGCGATGGTCGACTATTGTAGGGCACGAAATCTCAAATGTCTATCTCATCTACAAGTGGGAAATATTCTAATGGCCGCCTTAAAAGAATCACCCTGTATACATAAGCAACAAGTATACAAATTTGCATTGCCATTTTATGCAATTCAAGCCAAAAAGATATCGTTATATAAAAATGGTTGGATGTTTTTCTGGTAGAAATTAATAAAAAAATATAGATAAGATTTATATATACAGAACCACGAAAAATGTTCTGTTCTTGAGGGACGAATGTATCACTATGAATTGTGGTGCTATAAAACTGAAGATGAACTACTACTCTCCGTGTATCAAGAGGTTTTTTGTTAAATGCCGAAACTGATATATTAAGGTGGGCATATTCAAGAGAAAGAGAGAGAGAGAGAGAGAGAGAGAGAGAGAGAGAGAGAGATCCGATAAGGAAATGTTTATTATTTTTGGTTATAGCTTTTTTTTAATACGTATATATTAGTAAAAAAACTATAAGATTACTTAATTAGAACTATCACAGGTGTAATAATACGAATTTCCACTTAAATTCAGTTGTTTGTAAAATTAGTTAATTTAAATTGAAAAATAATGATAATCATTATATCTTGTACTTTTAAAATAACTGATTTTGCAAACAACTGAAATTTTTTAGTGAAAATTCATATCACTACACCTGTTCTAGTTCTACTTAGGTAGTCTTATACTTTTTTTACCAATATATGTATTAAAAAAAAGTTAGGGCCAAAAATAATAAACATTTCCTTATCGGATCTCTCTCTCTCTCTCTCTCTCTCTCGCTCTTCGATATACCCACTTTAATGTATAAAGCTCCAGTATATCCCATGATCAACTGACTGAATTGCATACCGGCTTGGCTTCTTATAGTTTTGAATCCCCCATAAGCTCTATACTAGTCTGTACAAAAATTATCAATCATGCAATGTTTCTCTAACAATTCTTGATATCGAATGATCGACACATACGGTAGGCGTACCTAAGGATATCCTTTTCGAAACTGTAATAAAAATTTTGTGAATTTTGAAACTGCCATGAACATTTTTCGTAACCGTACAAAGAAATACTGATTAATTATTTATTAATGCTTTTGTAAGTTAATGGTTGAACTGCTGATTTCATCTTATACTGAGTGTGTTCAATATGTGGGTAATCCCATCCTTTTTCTAGAATACATTGTTACTTTATTATCTCACCAGATTCGTTTATAAAATTGTGATAGAATTTCACAATTACTTTTGATCCAACTGAAATACTTAAACTAATAAATAATCTTCTTAACAGTAAAATATCGCATTCTTACGGACATGTACCTGCATATATTACAATCTTAACAATGATAACACCTACCATTTGAAAGTCGTGACTAGTACAATATCTAATTTAATAACAGATATGAAAACCCATTGTTGTTGCACCTGCTAAAATTACATTATTGAGAAATTATAACTTACATATCGCGATTTTAATATAACACCTTTCTCTTTCAACGAATAAAACTGTGCAGGTTCATATAAAGGTATGCCCTGCTTCATACTGAAAATGATCTAATTTGCATTTAATCTGTTAGTAACTGAATAACCTTGAAGTAAATTGTAGTACACTTATACAAGGTGTATCTAGGAGTTTTAAACAAAGGGGTACCACATATTCTAGAGATCAAATAACACAACTGAACTGTCAACAGAGGACGCAGCAGAAGTTCTCTGAAGATATGCGGCTCAGACGGAAGCATTTTATGACAATTGGATGCTGTAGAAGCGTTTATGTACCTGGGTGTGTAACAGCACCATATCCAGGACGTGGACCAAGTTAAGGTCACTCTCCGCGGCCGGTTCCGAAAGATTTGGTCTTCTGAACTTTCGAGGAAGGACAAGGTGTCAGCTACTAATATGCTTGCCATTCCGATGCTGTTCTACTCCTTCGGAGTTTTTGAGTGGACAGTACATGAGCTGTGCATATTGGACAGTGATACAAGATGATACATACTCGTAGAAGCATCCATCCTAGATGACTTGTTCCCCAAAGAACCGTCTGCACCAACGGGAAGAGAGGAATTTTGAGTCTGGAGTGTGTGTATAGCTGAATAATGCTGGGTACGGCATGTGGTGTATAGTCAGTAACTGGCCTCTGTTAAATCGCCTGGCGGCCCAAATGGAAGCTGCCTAGCAGAAAAACTTATTCAGGCAGCACGTCAATAAACCCATGCACTATGTCAGCGAACACTGATTGGCTCATTGTAGCACTATAGTATGATGCGTCGCGTTAAGAGTGTGGATGTAGGACCTGCCGGAGTCGCGTATGCTTTAATATCTGCATGTCCGATTTGCGTGCTGTTGGCCTACATCGATACGCATAACGTGACTTTACGAGTGCTGAATTATCATTTTATAAATATGTTACCGGAAAGCTGCAGAATTCGATGATATTAATTTTGCTAAATATATTGAGATCGCCAGCAAAAAGCAATTTCTCACAGCCTAAATTATTGCACAAGTTATTCATAAAGTGGTAAATAGAAGTGGTCGTAAGCTGGACCCTTGAGGTACCCTGATGTGGCAAGATACTAAGTATTTGAGCTAAAACCACTGTAATATATATATTGCAACGTATTCTTCAAATAGGAAATAAAAAAAGTTGATATTGAGTTACTAAAACTAATATGATTTAATTTACAAATTGATAACTTCTGATCTACACGATCAAAGGTATTTGAGAAATCAGCATACATTACATAAACGAAATATGACCATGCTTCTAATTTCCAAAGTACTAAATGTATCACAAATATTTTATATTACAAATATTTGCTAACAAATAAAACCAGGTTGGGAGAAGGTAGCAACAGACTGATATATTGTAGTAGTACCTTGTTAATCCACATTTCGAAGATAATTTATTTTCAAGATAGTAGTTTAAGTAATAAATAAAGTTACTAATGAGTGGGTACACTCACCGATGTTCAAAATGATTCAGCAGCATGGCAATTTTTATAATAAATAGCTTTAATTTTAAAACTGCGGAGATTTATTACTTGTAACACTTATTATGTAACACTTTTATAAAAAAAAGTGAAATAAAGAACGCTCTTAATAAATCGTACTCGCTACACCTGTTGCTGACTTCAACAAAAAGTTTACATCTTTCCTTATACTTTTTTCGTAGGCACTTTTATGTCATGGAGCAATCAATTTTAAGTTCTTCCCTTAACAAAGACATATCGCCAAAGAAACTTTGTATAAAAACAGACGGTAGCAACTTCTTGCCAATATTTTTTACATTTTAATAATGCTAATAAAGTCTGCACCCAGATTTATGAGAAACTAAATTCCATATTTTCAAAGAGTATTCTTAGAACTATTTCTCATAGTCATCATGGTCCCCGTGATATAATCTGGTTTAACCCATTCAAATTTTTGCGCCTTAAAATAAAAAGACATACTGAAAGTCCACAATACATTGAACATGAAGAAATACATATGAAAACTAATAATATAACAATCCGTATATCGAATTAAATAAGTCACAACAGTTTTTCTTTAATACTCGAAATATCGTCAATACATCTGCCCAGTACCCTAAATCGATATTATATAATCCAACGGGAGATTGGAATACATACCGTCTGTCTATTTTAAGAGGGCCACACCAAATATTTTGCTTAATATCTATTGTAGAAGAATAAAGTTTTAGAAACAGTTATACCATTTTTTCTGAGCTATATTTCAGTAAAAATAAATTTGAAATTCATAGCCTACTTTGTGAGTTATATTACAAAAACCTGAAAAATAGAAAACCACAAACGGTTCTAGCTTCCTTATTTGAGGATTTCCTAAAAATGTACAGGGTGGCCAAAAATTATTTTTCAATTAAGAACATTTTAAATTGAATTTTCTCAATTTTTCCAAATGGTGTAACACCGTGTATATTTTTCGACGATGTGATGTAGAAATGAAAAACGAACATTTTTGCAAGTACTTCTAGGGCTAATTGCAACCAATTTCGTTTTATTGAGCAATAATTACAAAATTCAAAAATAAACTTAAAAAAAAGGTATCTTCAAATAGCTCAGTAGAAAAAATTATAATAAATGTTCCACATGTTGCCCATTTTGATTGACACACATCTCTATACGCTTTTGAAATGAGGTTCCCACTGTTCCTAAAACTGCCGGTGTGATAGATGTAAAGGCAGTTATTATTCTCTTCTTCATATTTTGTATTGTTGTTAGTGTGTCTCTATAAAGAATTTCCTACACGTAAAAAGAAATCCATTTTTGTAAAATCTGGGGATCTAGCAGGCCATTTAGTGGGTCCATTTCTTCCAATCCATTGATTAGGGTACGTATTATTTAAGTGGTCTCTAACTGCATTTAAATAAGGTGGTGGAGCACCATCTTGCTGAAACCACATCCTATTTCAAATTCTTTCAGAGAGATTTACCAATAATTGCGGCAGATAGTTTTCCAAAAAATGAAGATAAATAGCTCCGTCAATGTGCCATCAAATAAATGTGGCCCTATTACATGTTCTCCAATAATTCCTCCCCAAAGGTTTATAGACCATCTGTGTTGGTTACCAACTTGCATAAAAAAGTGAGAATTTTCCGAAGCATAATAATGGAAATTGTGCCTATTAACAAATCCATTTTTATGAAAAGTTGCCTCATCACTGAATAAAACAGTATTTAAGACGTTGACATAATGTTGCATTCACCTCTGGCCCAATTACAAAATTGTAGGCGCTTTTGAAAATCATCATGAGATAATTTCTGGTGCATTTGAATATGATATGCATGCAACTTATTTGTTTTTAAGATTCCACCCACAGACCGTCTACTTATTTCTACTAATGAACTCACTTGTCTTTGATTAACATGTGGATTCTCAACCGTTGCCAGCACCACAGAAAACTCATTTTCTTTCGTTCACAACACGTTTTATTCTTTCACTTTTTTTATATTCGACATTTCCAGTTTCCAGAAATCTATCGAGAAGGTTTTGGAAGCTGCTAACATCAGGAATACTTCTTTTAGGATAACGTTGGTGATAAATTCTATTGGCAAGTAAACAATTTCTGTCTGACTCGCCCAAAACAAAAGTCATGTCTACAAGTTCCGCTTTCTTAAAATTCATATTGTAAAATTCCAAATATTTTAAATTCAACCCAAATTGTAACGACCGATAAGTATAATAAATGCTCCTTTGTACACGACAATTTATACCAAACTGAGGTTTTATTGCTTGTCGAATAACGAAAACAGCAAAAAAAATTTACAAAAAAACATTACAGTAAAGGACCGGTTAAATACTACTTACTCATTTCAATGGATTGGAAGAAATTGTCCTACTAAATGGCCTCATTTCAAAATTGCATAAAGACGTGTGTCAATCAAAATGGGCAACATGTTGAATAGCTATTATAAAGTTCTTTAATGCATTATTTGAGAGAACCTCTTTTTTTAAGTTTATTCTTGAATTTGACACTTATTTATTTATAAAACGAAAATGGTTGCAATTAGCCATAAGGAAGTCTCTTACAAAAATGTTCGTTTTTCATTTCACATCGTCGAAAAATATACAGGGCGTTCCATTTGAAAAATTTGAGAAAATTCAATTTAAATTATTCTTAATTGAAAAATAATTTTTGACCACTCTGTATATTTTTTGGAAATGAAAATGATTCAAAAACATTAATTAGATGTCTCGTAACTGGTATCCACGCAAGTTTTTCTTAAAACCCATAATTGTGACTTTGGTGATTTTTTTTAATATCCATCTGCAGACATTATTTCAACAAAAAAATTCATTATATCCAAGTGATTGGGAGATATTCAATGCTAATGTAGGAATGAATAGAGCCTAGAAAGAGACTTCAAAAAATTTACTGATATGCATAGCATTCCGTTTAAAAAAAGGCACTTGGTCCTGTAATTTCGTTTTGGCTCGCCCTGTATGTTCGAAAATAATTTCCAGTTATAGACTTTTTTATCTAGTTTACTTGAAAATCTTAGAACTCGACATATCAAGGTCCGATGCACTGTTGCCCCACCCTGTATAATCACATTTATTGAAATGACTATTCTATATTCTATAATATGTTATAAGGCGATGTTTTTCATACATTTATTTCTACATTTCCTGCTGTCCTATAATTGGATGCTTATCTGTCTGGGCATCTGAATTAAATTGACTAATTCCAAGACCTAGTATTAGAAGCGTTATGAAATTCAGGCTTTAAAGCTATCATCCAGTGAGGTATGGTCTAAAAAATTGAAGGTCATTAATTGTAATTCTCCATCTATTTCAATCATTCGGAGCATGGCCAGAATGCTCGATGAAAAAGTGCTGTTTACAGTGCCGCTCTTACATCATCTTTTAAATTGTTAGAAACCTCAAATAATATTTTTTTTCCTTTTGGGGAAAAAATGGTTAATCTAAAATGTAGTGACAGGTGATTGATTACGGACCACTGCCATGAAATACCTTCTATTTATAACTATTAACATCCTGCAGCAAATATAAATCATAGTTCAAGGACAAAGTAAACAACTGTGACCTACATCTAACAGTGCAGTGCATGTTAGAAGATATTACTAATCAAAGTACTAATTAGAAGTAAAACACTGGTTATACTGAGAACAATGAGCGACACAGCATTAAGAAATATATTAATTCAATGGACATTGATATTGAAATGAGAGTTCAATTTTCTATTCTTTGTACTGTTCACTTGTTAGAAACCAATGATCTTACCAAGTTTGGTAGGTATGCATTAGAAATGCGGAGAATTTGTTGTTTCTATTATTTACTATCATTAGGATCATTAATTTTCCAATATGATACTATTACGTAATGAAGAAACTAAACGTTACATCAAACGGGTTGCCCAAATTAATAATGCCCCACTGTAATGTTGAAATGGAAGTGTCTAAGAACTAGTTTTTGTAATGTGGAAATATTGCCATTAATTAAGGTTTGATGGTGGGAAATTCATTGACTCAGAACGCTAAGACAGCTTCATTCTTCAACAAGTTTCGTTTATTTAAGCATAACTTCTTCAGGGCTTTAATATGTTTCCAATCTGAAATTGGTCCTAACCTATTGGAAGAAATCCATGACTTTGTCAAAATTCATCGAATGTTTCGATGATACGCGGAAGATGTGTCCTTGATCATGAACGATGGTGAAAAATTCGTCGGCTGGCAATAACATATTAAGTCCCTGAAGAACACGCTTAAGGAAACGAAACGTGGGTAAAAAAATGAAGTTGTTTATTGCCATAATCCAGGACACAATTTCCACATTACAAGGGAAAATTTGGTGAATTTTGACGAGAATATGGGTTTCTTTAAACAAGTTAAGACTAATTTCGGACTGGGAACATATGAAAGTCCTGAAGAAGTTTAAGTTTATGTAAACGAAACGTTGATAGAAGAATAAAGTTATTTTATTGTCCTCAACCGATGATCTCCCGCCATCAAGGTCTAAGAAGTTCTTTAAATTCTTGAAACGAAAATTTACCTAAATCATTGGTTTTTAAATTTATTTACTCAAAATTGCGTCATATCGTACGAATTACAGTTTTAAGTAAATGATTTGTTTACTTATGTTTATTCAGTTTGTCACAAATCTAAAAGCAGAAAGAAATTTTTTAACATGTATCACAAAATCAATAATACATTTCTTTCTGATCTGGTTGATAGCCGAGTGGGTTAAGGCTCAAGGTAGCAATCGCGATTAATCACACGAACATCGCACCACCGGGTTCGAATCCTGGCTCCGGCACTGTCGGAGGAAATGGTTGTATGTCCGAGTTTTTTCAAATGTGTAACCCCCTTCCGCACAAGCCCCTGGCTTCTGGAATTAGGGGTTGTCTAATTTCTGTGGTGTTTATTTTGCATTCGTCAACAAGCTAAATATAATTATTACATCAAACAAATACCTTATACACAACCCTTTGGCAGATGTTTGGTGGTTCATGCACAATTTTAGTTGGCCTCACTTTATTGTCCAGCATATCTGGCAGCATTATGCCACCTGTCGCGGTTGTCTGTTAAGTGTCCAGTCTTAACAAAGTTATCTCCAATCAGTTCCTAGTAAATCAAGTGCTACTGAATTTTTCAATGAATGTCTGAGAACCTCCTTCAACTTTTATGGTTTAGACCTGTTTACGGAGACAACCCTATGCTGGGTCCAGGTCCTGGCGGTGGGGACGTTTTCGTATGACGGCTATTTTTCACAAAGCAATAACTTCGAGTCGAAATTACTTGTACAAAACGCAAAAATATTTGAACACTAAACTCGAAAACACTACTGGCGTTTCACTGACTATGATAACATCATCGGAGACGAATAAGAACGGTTTTTAGTTGCAATCATCAACTGATAATGTTAACAAAGTTAGCGAAACCAGCGTCGAGATATTTCTTAAACATATCAAATTTACAAAGTTCTTATATAATACAGTATCTAAAAAAGTTGTAAATCTGCCCGATTTAAAGCCAAACTAAAAGTAATTATATAGACGAACATTAATAAAATACATAGGTGATTAAAATTTACAATCTTTTCTTTGTTTTTTGCTTCTTTCACTGCTGCCAATTATTTATATTCTATAAGTTCCTGTAATATACTTCATATTTGTAAGAAATCAATTCGTCTCTGATTTTGTGATATTCCATTATAGCAAATAACAAACACGAAGTTACTATGCATAATAAATATACCGGGTGTAAACGAATAGTGGGCCACCCTTATATATAACTTCCTTGTTTTTTAAAGATATCGGGACGAAATTTTGTATGGTGAAATAAGGTAAGATTTTCAACTTTTTGAGACCTATCCTCCATATTTGTCACTTCCGGTTTCACTGGAAATGGCTCCAATAGTCTTTTCTAAATGGACCATCCTGTATGTTTTTATATTTTTGAAATAAAGATCACATTTTGGATACATTTATACTATGTTGAACAATTTATACAGGGTTGCACGAAAAATAATTCGATTTTTAATTGTTAATCTAGATTGCTGCGAAAATGAGTTATTTATAATTTCACCATACAAAATTTCATCCCGATATCTTTAAAAATAAGAAAGTTACAGGGGTGGCCCACTATTCGTTTACACCCGGTATAGCGACATTTAACAAAGTACTTTTATGTTCATTTTTTTATAGTAGTAATTAATTAATCTTTTGTTAATAACGAGGCGTTATTAACAAGTATAATAAGTTTGTAGTGGAATTTCTGCTTTAAGGGTTGAACTTTGCCTTTTTGTTCTCACTTGCAATCGATTCTAAATCAATTGTACAAATTAATATTAAATAGCCTCCAGATGCTACTTCGCACTCCACAGAACTGTCTGAATTACAACTCAAACCATTTTTTTTGTTATGCAATGCATGATCTCAAACATCGTGCCGACATTCCCTGCGCAAAAACAAACAAAACATTATTAAGAAACAATAGTCAGCCTCTGTTTCGCTCCGTTTGAGATGCGATTTTTTCTAAATAAAGGGAACATTACAATCGTTTTTCTTGTTTGCAAAACACCAGCTTTAAATTTATTCTAAAGTAGGTAAATGTAACGCGAACAGTGAAAGCATTTTGCGCCCTTTAGTATGGTTGCATGTGATCAGCGACATTTTATGTACTGAAACGTGCAAATCACGTCAGATCAGTCATTAATCAAATCATTCTGTGTAAAATTTTATCAAAGAGTAAAGGAAATTTTCTACGGTTGAAAATTGTACAGTATTGGTTCGAGTATAGCATTTTATGAAATCTTTACATGTCAATAACTTTGTGTTAACTAAAAACATGACGGGATCTGTAATATCGATTTCATTCTTGCTTTTCTTTTAAAAAAAGTTGTTTTTTTTCACCTCATAATTTAAAAACAAGATTTTACATAGAAAATTTCGTCATCAAATTTTGATCTTTCGTTGTATAAAAAATATTTACTACGTAAACCAAAATCTAGATTCCAAAATGGGACATAAGTTGTTGCAATAAATTCTTTTCCCAAGAACAGTTATTACATTTAGAGTATGTGGGTAATTACAAGTATCACAATAGTTCAAATGTGCTTTTAGAGGGCGAAATATTAAAACATAATATTTTTAGTCGCAAACTTTTCTATAAAATCTTTATTTTACTATAAGGAACGTAACCAGACTGCAACCAACAGCTACTCTCCGTGCTATGTGCCCCATCGAGCGCTGAATTACAAGTTACAAGCCTGGCGCGTTAAGTGTAATAATTGCATATTACCATCAAAACGCTAATGCTTCGATTGCAACAAACACCAGCCGAAAGACTGATCCTACTTAAATGAGCTCTCGTACCAGTCGTCACACACCACTTGCAGACTGCAGTTTCGAGCTGTTGGCTCTCGTCAGTGCAAGGTAGGCATGTGACGACCGACACGAGGATCACTTGACTATTTAGTACATTTCGGTATCTTTGGGATAGCGACATGTAAAATAGTCACCAGGCGCCATCTAGCGGTCCAATGTCTGTTGCAATCAAAAAATAAATAGCCTGACTGGACTTAGCATAGTTCAAATCTGCTTCTAGAGGGCGGAATATTAAAACGTAATACTTTTAGTCGCCTCTATAAAATCTTTATTTACGTTCCTTATAGTAAAATAAGGCTAGAACCAAGGGACTCTAAAGTTTTTTTGGCATTGGGTGAAAATTCATTACACTTGTCATAGTTCTACTTGAGCAGTCTTATACTTTTTTCCAATATACATATATATTTAAAAAAAGTTATGACCAAAAATAGTAAATATTTCCTTATCGCATCTCTCTGTCTCTTGGATATGCCCACCTTAACGGCAAAACCATTGGCATCTACGAATTACCGTCAACTTTAAACAGTGAGAATTATATTTTTTACAACACCAACTGCCAATTATTTTAGCTAGAACAGTTAATGTGAGGTGGTCCAGTACACTATAGACGACAAGTGAGAGAGAATTTGAACCAAACATACCCACGAAGATGTATCGGTCGTCTCGGTCCAATTCTGTGGCCACACCGATCACCTGATTTGAATCCATTGAGAAAAAAAGAAATGAGATCCTTGCCTACAACAACTTTGAGAGATAGTTGTCAGGGTTCTTGGTTATTTTTAGTTAGTCAAAACCATTAACTTTAGAAAAGAGAGCAGAAAAAAAATGTTATTTTTTATAAAATAAGAAAAATCTTTTAGGTTATTTAGGAAAAAATATATTTGACTGAACATTGCTTTTAGAATATGACCGAGTTTCTTGAGAGGTAAAGAAAAATGTATAATTTTCATTGTAGCTATTTAGTTATTAGTATGCTTATCATGCGGATATATGTGCACATATTATTTATGCTATTGTACAACAAATATAAAAAAGTGTAACATTTTTTCTACATTTGTTTAATTTTACTTCCACATCCAGAGGAAGTATAGTAACGCATAAAAAATGTTAATTTTTTTCTTTGTTAAAATAGGCTTAAAATGTCATGAGATTTTAAATTTTCTTGTCTGTCTGTCGGTCTGTCTGTAACTTTTTTGTGCGCACGTTTATGATATTGACTTGAAATTTGGTACATTTATGTACTGTAACGAGATTATATTTTTATCTAATTCCGTTGAAGGGTTCTGGGGTAAATGGAGTAAATAAAGGTAAATAGACAAAGAAAGCAGGTAAGAGTCCATAAAATTGCAATGTAGAAAAGTCAAGGTTTCAAACAGATTTTTTTGGCGTCAGCCCCCCACTATCACCCTCAATAACACCCCCATACTATTATGAAAGAGAGTAAAAAAATGAAAATGTGATTTAGTGTGTATACAAGAACCACCCCCATTGCCAAACCCACCTTATTATTAAAGGGAGTAAAAAACTAAATTGGAATTTATTGTGTATACAAGAATCAAGGGCTTCTACATTTTTTTTACAAGCCACCCCCTCTACCACCCCCACTCTATTATTAAAGGGAATAAAATATTACATTGTAATTTAGTATGTATAAGACTTGGATACTAAATCTGGATGTGGAAGTAGTGAATCCTTCGGCAGCGGTTTTATTTTATACAATTTTACACACTTTTACTTACAACATTTATTAATTACGTATTTTTATTGACAAAGCAAATATTGTCGTATAACAAGAGTATGGAATAAAATTTATTCAATTATACACTATCCTTGTCAAGTTGAATTTAAGAAGCCACGCGGTATAATTTGCTTCACTCTTATTAATTAATAATTCGTAGTTGGGAGTCGTCACTGAGCAAAGATGAAGATGAATTAATTTTACGCCAACTTTACCCTTTTACCAGTTTCTGGACCGGTGCCAAGCTGCGCTGTTACCTAATTCTTTAAAATGAGAAAATGCGAGAGTACATTGCACCTGATGAAGAGAACTAAAAGTGAAGTCGGAACCTGCGGCTATCTTTACTTAACGATCGTGAAAGTGGTATATCTGCCTGTTTGGATGAGGTTATGTGTTTATTACTGTAGTTAGTGATGGTGAAACTCATCCCGACCTTATAGAGAACAATACAGAACAGTGTGGCAAAGACGAGAGAAAACTAATGTAGATTTTTTTTGTCCTGTTGATTGTGTGGGCATTTTTGCACCTTGAAATGTGTTTACCTATTCTCAAACGATCCACGTGTACAAACAACGCTCAGTTGACACACTGGCTGATAGATCCCACTTTTTGATGATTTCCTTGTCGATTTGGCACGCAGTTTTTAAAATGTATTTGCCACGTTCAAGTGTAATTTGCAATCAAATGTCCGTCATGGGTCATATACAGAGTGTTTTACGGTAACTACGGCCCGTTGAAAAACTATAACTATGTAACATAGATTCATACAAAATAATTTAAACTTTGACAGGTACTATTTTAGAATTAAACTTTCTTTAAATGACAAAAAAAATAACTTACGGATGTTCGAAAATTATGCCTTAATTAAAAATCCTAATCTGTTATGATAATATTATTTCCAATTGGTTGAACAATATTGGATAGTTCAATATTCCGGAATCTTTTGCTAGGTAAAAAGAGACAATGCCCTACAGTTTAATGTGGACTCCGAACCACTTTTGGGACAATTATTTATCATGGAAAATTGTTTCGCCTTGTCGGCCTCGAACCCACTTCGCTAGGCACACTCAGTTTACTAACCAAAGACTCTAGCACACTGAGCTACCGTCATCATAATTTTAGTAAAATTCAAATGCACAATAGATTTGAAAGTATTCTGTATAACTGGATAATATTAAAAATACATTGATCGACTAATTATGTAATAAAGAGCTGTAAGCGATAAATCTGAGCCGTATTTAAACAGACAGACCAACAAAGCATCCTAAAAACTAAATAACACTATTGTAGGCGAAAAGTAACATTCTGTTACATGTTTACTCCCTCCAGTAAACATCCCGAACATAGGTTCAATAATTGCAACACGAATTTTCACTAACCACTGATTTGTTAATTAATAAATTACAATACAATAATTAGTCCTTTTAATTACACACTAACTATAAATTTTAACTACTACAAATTCCCTACTTATTGTCACTGTACTGTTCTTTATCTTATTTGATCACTTATCATATAAAATATATCTGAACTCGTGCGTTGGATCCGCTTCATCTATTTTACTCCAGACTGTTCCAGACTACTTCTCCTCCTTCTGGTCTATCGTTCCATCGTTTTCTAGCCAGCTGTGGTAATGGTTTCATCTCTTGCCCAAGTGGCGAACTACTATTTTACTGATAGCTACTAGGGATTAACACTTAACAATATGTTAATTAAAAAAAATACCGTATCTAGAATTCTCTGATTTACATTATAGATTTTTCTTTCGAATCTGGAACAGTCCCGCTAATTTGGACACAGGTACTAGTTAAGCCAATACCTAAAAATAATTAAATAAGCACAATATTGGAACTTAGACCTATCAGTCTACTTTCAAAAATTGATGGGGGTATTATCCATCGACAACTGTCACCTGATGTACTTAAAAATGATGTAAACCAAAAGTATAATCAGGCTTTCATAAAAATCACGGCACTTCCGCTGTCAATTATCGACGATGTATTGACTTAAATTAATTTTGATAAAGCAACTTCTCTGAATTTGTTGGATATGTCAAAAACCCATTAAACTCATTAAATACGAAATTGTTAATAAAAAGGCTAAAATATTATGGTATAATTGATAACATCATAATATGGTTCACTTCTTTTTTACTTAATCGCTACCAACCTAACTGTCTTGATACTTCAAGCGGAAGAAAAACTTCTGCTGAACGCTTGTTACTCTTTGGAGTGCCTCAGGGTACAATCTTAGGGCCCTTATTATTTAATATTTATACTGCAGACCTACCACAAGTCACAAAATACTGTTCTTTATATATGTATGCTCATGATGTTCAGCTTTATTTTGTTTTTGATGTGTTGACATCAAACGAGGCCCAAACTAAGGTTAATTATGACTTAAATGAAATAAAATCTACTCGTTTTAAATCCGAACGTATGAGCGTTTGTTTATAATAATCTACTTCTACACTTACACAACAAATCAAGCCAAACAATAAAATATCAGCTAAAGGCTCTGATTTTGAGTAAGATCTAAATATTAATTTTAATTTGTTTTGAAATATGTATTTTTTATATTAGGCTTTATTTAGTAAGTACTAAAGGTTAGCAGTTTTATATATCAGTGTTTACTGTACTGGTACGCAATAATATTATACGCAATAAAGATATTATTATTATTATTATAGAAAAAAAATATGTAAAAAATACATTAGATGATTTTTAAGGTAACATACAGGCTGTCCTTTTTATTAGGGCCCTCGAGAATATATCACTTAATATCGGTCGTACAAAAAAAAATATTTTACGAAAATTGTGCCGATTTACATAACCTACAAAATGGTTTAAAGACATTTGAAATCCATGGCCTACTTTAAGAGTTATGGCGGAAAATATCGAAAATGCGGAAAACGTCTAGGCCAAATATCTCCGTTATTTGAAGAGATACGAGAAAAATTCTAAGGCGAAAATTTTTTGCAAAACAGTGTCTCAACGAGGTTTTATCTAATTTTTTTCAAAACCGCTGTATTTTGAGATTTACTTTTCAGGCTATTAAAAGAATTATTTTGAAACGGGCGGGAAATGGCGCCATTAAATAGAGTATTTTCCTCCCTTTTCAACGATATAAAAAATTAGATAAAACCTTGTTGAAACACTCTGTTTTGCAAAAAATTTTTACCTTAGAATTTTTCTCATATCTCTTCAAATAACGGAGATATTTGGCCTAGACGTTTTCCGCATTTTCGATATTTTCCGCCATAGCTCTTAAAGTAGGCCATGAATTTCAAATGGCTTTAAACCATTGTGTAGGTTATATAAATCAGCACAATTTTCGTAAAAATATTTTTTTTTTTTGTACGACCGATATTAAGTGAGACATTCTCGAGTGCCTTGATAAAATGGACAGCCTGTATATATTCAAGTTTACTGTAAACATTATATAACGAAAGGAAAATTCTCCCACAAATTATAGAACACCTTGTATACAAAAGCGGAGCTTCTTTGACCATTACTGTATATGGATTTAAGATCACTTCTATATTTTCTATTTTTAATAAAATACGACACTCGTCTCACAAATCACCGTGTATGTGAATGGACAAATTATTTTGTTGATAACATCACTCCGGTCAGTTTTCTGACGTGGAAAATCATTTTCTAATAATAACTATAAAGAATGATATAGCAAGTTTAGATCTTCCTATGAAATAATGAACTCAAAATATTTTTCAGTTTATTTATCTTGTTAATTCTTTCACCAATTAAATAAATACCAGGTCAAAATGTTTATTTCTGCACCGTGTCACTCTTTATTAACATATACCCTTCAGAAAGTAACAGTGGCCTCGACAGTATTATGGATTAATTAGTTTTTATAATTACTTTACGTATATTTATAGCTATACAAGTATAGGTTTACAGCATTGTATCCAATAACAAGATTATAATGTTGTGTTTGCTAACTTTATATTTATTATTTACCTTCTAAACTCCCACAGTATTTTTTTTGAGTAGGCATTATATATTATTATTATTATTTTATAGTTTTAAATGAGCAGAAATCTTTGAATGATGTGTACTTGTAACGAGATTAGTAAAGACATTACGAACAATAATAAAACTCGTTCACTTTAACTTCTATACTTGAATTATTTCCACTTCAGTCTTTAAGAAGTGCATATTATTAAGCCATCTTAATCAAACTACCACCAGTTGTTGTCTATTCTATATGCACGTGAGCCAAACTTAGGGCCACCGTTGCTTATCATACGTATCACTAACTATTCGCAAAGTTTTTACTGTACTCTTTCCTGATGATTTGAAGTTTTAAGGAACTGTTCAAAATTTTGATGATTAAATAGAGCTTCAAACGTAAATAGATATTGCGGAAAGATGATATAAAGAAAATAAGCTCTCCATGCGAAATACCAGATGCATGCAGAATTGTCATGAGTTTCATACATGACATTATTACCAAAGTGCCTTATTTTCAAATGACTTACCTGTCCACATTTGCTACAGCTTTTATAACCAAAAGGGCTGGTTCACAAACCTTTTGACCGTTACGTTTGAAGGATCCGAGAGCCTCGTCGAAACGTAATAAATTTCGTTTGTCGTGCCCCAGCCGTTCCTTCTGCTACGAGTCATGTGACTCTTTCTTTAAATGTAAATTATATGAAATGTCTCTACTGAAAGTTGCACAGAACTGTAGGGAATTTAATGATGCATGTCTTGACAAAGCTTTGTTTAATATTATTTATTTATTAAAAAGATATTGACTAATTTGTAACTATATTCAACTCAGTTGGGTTGGACGGGATATCGAACTATAGCCCACAGACCTTTGACATTAAGGCCCCAATGAGCATCTGTTAGAAATCAAAGAATGTGAGAATTTTAGTATGGTATTTTTAGACTAATTGAAACTTACGGTTTTCTCTATTTAGAAAAACTGAAATTTGATATTATACCAATTATTTGGACACCTGAAAATATTATTTTATATGGATTTTACGAAAATTTCAAATGTATGAAGTTTTTATTACTATTTCAGGAGTTATTGCAAAATAAGTATTTTAGTAACTGCAACGAAACATTGCGATTTTATGAATTGAAAAATGTACTCAGTCTATGTTGGTTATTTATGATTTTTATTTCTTATTCACTTGTAAAACGATATTTATCAAAACAGTATGCAAACATTGAAAATCACTCTTAACTGGCCAGCCACTTAAAAATTTTACACTGGCAGCTGTCAACTTTACAAGTTAGTAGTGTTGACATAAAAAAAAATATGTTTTATAAACTTAAAGTGACGCTCGCGGTTTGATCTAAAATAGCTCCTGGCACATTGAAAAGTCTGTTCGCTTGCGTATTCAGAGCTACTAGATGTCAATGTTCGGTCTTTGACATTTCTGTCACTGAAAATTCACGCTTGTTCAAACTTTTAGAATTTGGTTATATTTAATTTTTAAAAATATGTACACATAAATAACAAATAAAATATTATACATCACACCTATCCTTTGTACATCCCTCCTATCACCAGTAAAACTGTTTTACCTTGATTGTAATGTTAAATACTACAAAAGCTCTGACGTCGCCGTCGGCAACCTAACGACGGTAATTTGGTAACTGCAATGAAAAGTAAATTTGGTAAATATGCTAAAATAGTTTCATGATTTCGGTTATTTGTCTAAACTTTCTATTAATTGTTGACTTCACTGAATGATATTAAAGTATAATAGCTCATGATTTTAATTTTTAAATTGAGTTTTGATCATTAATTTACTGTAAAATGATTAATAATAACATTACGTGACAAACGGGGAATGGCATCCAAAATCGTTGAACTTGCCATCATCAGTAAGATAAAATATATCGTTGTCATTCTTTATAGTATTTAATTATTGCGCAAACAAATATGCCTTGAATCATTGAAACAACGTCGGTCGCACAAAAAATCAAGATGTTTCACATTTATTGAAACGTGATATTTCGAAACACATGGAAAAATGGATACTTTACCATACTTTCACGTTATTTTTTTTATAGTAATGGAACACAAAGATGGCAACGTATTTATGGGTGTAGTAAACAAAATACCTATGTTGAAAGTTACGATAATCGCCACGCCGAAACGAGACTTACAGGTTCACTTTTTAATATTGAGGTGTACAAATACGTGTTACTTAAATTCAATTAAACGTGATCGTTTGGCGTTTTCTTCATTTCAAGACTTGAAAATCATTTTTGTTCTTACGTAGACTTTATTTTAATAAAAAGGGGCAATTGAAAGAATGGCAGAAAATATGTAGATTACTATAATAGATAAATGTTTCAAAGCATGGAATTAACTGCGGTTCTAATTCATCAATTATAATTTATTTCCATTATTCCTAATTAATAATGTACCTGACAATGTAAATGAAGTATGCTCGAAATAGAAGTATACTGATTTTTCAAGAAACTTACATATAAGTCAAGCGGTTTAAAATATGAATAGTATGGTGTGAGTTTCAGGGGAATATGTTTTTAGTAGATGGTTCAGTAATATTTTTGTTTTCATGGCATATTTTTCATAAAACCACATACGGTGGGCGCGGTTTAGCGATAACTCTTATTAAAACATTAATTTACATA
Source organism: Leptura quadrifasciata (assembly GCA_963675555.1). Classification (NCBI taxonomy): domain Eukaryota; kingdom Metazoa; phylum Arthropoda; class Insecta; order Coleoptera; family Cerambycidae; genus Leptura; species Leptura quadrifasciata. Next base: position 12,679,519 of record OY776674.1, read on the forward strand.
GGATATCACCAAATTTGGTGAATGAAAAGTGGCTAGACTGGAAGGTGATAAAAGTTACAAGTTTTTAATTTAATTCTGATAGATAATTCCTGTTTGCTTGCTAGCGCAGTAAAAATAGAACAAAGAGGGTTCGGACTTCTTGCAGCCGAAAAGGTTCCCTGAGTTTTCCAGGTTTTCCATGACCAAAAAAAATTTTTTTTTACACTTACGTCAAATATAATTTTAAGTATAATAACTACTACTTATTTTACTTCGAAACTTGAGTACAGAATTAAGAAGGGGGTCTCTCTTCTGCAATTTAAATGTGCTCTCCCGATGCAAGCGACAGCGACCGGAGACCGAGACATGTACCACGTGACAAGCAGAGACCAACGACAGGGAGGGCTACTCTAGAGCACCTTTAGTACTACTTTAGGGCTACTGTAATCTGTATTAGATTATATTATACCATATTAATAGTCTTAGTTATTATGTATCTTAGTTATGTGTTAAATTGTCTGCGTGTATCCACATTAACGTTTAAATATGGCTATATTCATGTTCTTCTATTCTTGTAATCTTTGCTCCCTATCCTGTAATTGCGTCCTTTGATCTATTGGATAGTGTGTGTAAAAATAAAATATAGTAAAAAATAAGTTGCTAAACGATTAGTGTATTCGAGTGTAGTGTTAAAATGTTTTGGCGTTTGTCCCAAGAAGTGGTTTGAATTTAACTTTAGATTGTAGAACCCCATCTCATTTATTCCAACATACCTAGATCCCCTAAACTTAAAAATATTATTTAAGCAACCTGAAAGATGGTTAAACATGTTCACAAACAAACAAATATTTTGAAACATTTGAAACATAACTGTTGGAACATTCTATAGGATATCCTTAGCAGCTGTTGAAAATAAGTTAATTTTTAGATATAATTGTAGTCATCGCCAAACGACTTCAACTTGGTTGACGAAACACTTGTTAGAATGCTATGCAGTATCTCCGTTTTTGTATACTCTTTCCAAAAGTTTGTTTGTTTATGTAATTTTTTTTTGTTTCTAAAATGCTTTATAATAGTGTGTGTGTGTGTGATTGTGTGAGTCGGGAAAAAGCCGAAAATTGTAAGTATTTTGCTATGCAATAAGAGTACCCCCCCCCCCACGCGTTTTGGAGAATGCTGAGTACGATGGTGCTGTCCAATTTCTCTTTGGTAACCCCCCAAACGGGCAAAAACCACCCCCATATGGGATTAAACGCTTATCACATCTTTTCCAACGGTGAAACTTAGCGAATGGTGATGCTGAATGTTTCTTCCGACCCCCTCCAATCCCTCTACTGGCTAATAAACACCCCCGAAAAGAAAAAATTTTTTCACATCACCGGTAAAATGTATATGCTGCTCGTCTTTGAGGATACTGAGCACGGTGGTGATGCTGAATGTTTTTCTTTATCCCCTCCAACCTCCCTCTGAAACAGGATGTACCGAGACTTAAAATGATACTGACCAAATATTGTTGAATTTTGTATCGAAAATTTACATCGGCGATTCTGACATGGAAACGGCTGATGAAGCCTATGACGTTGATGATTGTGATGTCTATTTCGAAGAATATCAACCATGTAATTCTACTTATAAGAGACGTAGGTTAAATTAATGTAGATAAGGTATGAATGAAAAAAATGTATTGTAAGCATGTTTTATCTCTATGTATAACGTCTGTTATTTTTCATGTTAGGAAAGCGACTCTAACAATTTAGTTAAACTTAGTTTTATGCGTCAATATAAATTTTTCTATCAGTTTTTGTAATAAAATAAATTGTATGTATCAATGATTCAATAGACCTGTTTTTGTAAGTACTCGATTATCTTTTTCAGTTAAAGGGTAAAGAAAGACAATTATAATCACGAAGAGACGTATGATTATTTTTCCCGTGCTCAGCATCCTCGAAAACGGGCGGTGTATACATTTTGCAGGTGATATAAAAAAATGTATTTTCACGCCTTTCGGGGGTTTTCGTTAACCGTTGGAGGGGATCGGAAGAAATGTTGATCATCACCATCGTGCTCAGAATTATCGAAGACGGGCGTTACATACATTTTGCCGATAAAAAAAACCGATTTTCAACCCTCTCGGGGTTTTTATTAGCGTTAAAGGGATTGGAGGGGGTCATAAAAAATATTGAGCATCATCACCGCGTTCAGTATCCTCGAAAACGGGAAAAGTTTCACTGGTGGAAAAGATGTGCTAAGCGTTTAACCCCTTTTCGGGTGGTTTTTGACCGTTTGGGGGGTTGCGCAACTCCAAAGAGAAATTCTACCAGCACCATCGTGTTCAGCATCCTCGAGAAGGGGGGGGAGGTACTCTCGTTGCATAGCAAAATATGACTCACAGTCCACTATAACTGTGGGGGCGAGCGTGGGTGCGTCTTTACTATGTACATACTTCGATATGCGATGTAAAGCAACGTAAGGCGCGGTTAGTAGTTGGATGGGTGACCGTTCCAACTCTTGTAGGGTATGTCCCCTACAAGTCATAAACAAAAAACAAATAATTTCAAAAATAACCAAAAATTATATCAATCCATGCACCATGGTAAACTACATAAAAAAAGTCAACCAGACACTATTTACATCCAAAAACCAGTCAAGGTCAAATAAATCTGAAAAAATTCACAAGCACTCGATAATTCAAAAATAACATAAATTCACTAATATCAAACTTCAAACATTCAATCTAGTCCATTCATAACAGATTCATTATAAAAAAACGCCACTTATAAATACAGCCCCCTTATATTCATCAGCAAGACCCAGGTCACTATCTAAACCTAAATTTTCAACGTCTTATTCCATTTCGTAAATTTTCTAGAAACTATTTCATATTCAAAATTTTAATACTTCTTGACCACCCCTCGTATACGTTAACTACGTTAAAACTTAACATTCGAGCTCATTTCATAACTTCCTTGCAACCACTTCGCATTTTATTTCTTCTTACTTTTTGATCACCCTCTGTATACTTCAAACCACGTTCCGTGCCTCGAGTCTTAAAGTTCTAATTTAATTTCATCAATTTCTTGCAACCCGATCGCTATTTTAATTTTCACCATTTTCGATCACTCCTCGTAATATAGCATACAATATCTCGGTTCAACTTGACTCGTACCCGTTAGGAACATTTTCATATCTTATTTCCAGACACTACGCACCTATCGGGAACATTCTCATTTCATTTCAACTTTTAAACATCGGACCTCCGTTAATACCTTACGGGGTCGTGTCAGATTTTGTTAATTAAACGCTAATAACTTCTAAACTAAAATAGATCCAAATTTCGTTCTTATCTCAAAAAATTCCTCTTTTCATTGCCAATTTTTCTATATAATTTTCATTTTCGAAATCTTAAATTTCCAGTATTGCGCAATATGTTGCAATCAATGACTCATCCTCGCCCGCACGGAGCGATTTCCAGCCTTTCCAGACGTTTTAAAACGTGGTACGAGACTCGATGGGGCGCGATAAACGAAACTTTCCCAAACATATTGATACCCGAAGACAGCCTACCCGAGGCAAGTTCAGTTTTGGCAGTGACTCCTATGTTGTAGATACCCACCCTCTAGTTAGGCTTTCTTACTACCTGTCCTAGCATACTTTTCGTGACTAGCTGTTCGGAACTAGCTTCCCAGGCCGAAACCTGGTTAAAAAGAGTAGTTTTAGGAAATCGCCTTAAGTGGCCTCATTTAGTATCTTCTCGCCTTAAGTGGCCCCATTTATCTTTTAATAAAAAAACTTTTCGACTTAAGTGACCCCATTTTGTTTCGCCTTTATGGCCCACACAGTTTCAAACCAAAGTGATTTTTTTCAGACAAATCAAGACAAATACTTTAATAAACATTTTTCCAAAATTCCCCAGTCCGAATTTATGCTGTCGAATAGTTACATCCACTAAAAAAGAAAATTTTGTTAAATTAAATTACTCTTTATTTTGAAACTCTGTTCAGAAAAATCTTAAATAAAATAATTGTTCGTTTCGTTTTAAACCAAGTGTTGTTATTTCAAGAATACCATATACAGGTTGTAGCAGTTGACCCTGTCAGGACTCAAAGACTATCCAGTGTAAAAATAAATAATAAAATTTAAAAACCAAAGTGCTACAACGGGTCCAGACCACAATATACAGGGTGTAGCATTTGACCCAATCTATCACCACAGAAATCGAACCGAAAGGCTTCTCGAATCAAAATTAAGTGCACGAACGCCCTCTGAGTTCTCAGCTCTAAAACCCCACTACCCCAGATTTTTTATTTCACCAAACTGAGGGCCCGTTCGTGTTCACAACGAAGACCGCGTCCTTGCCTCACACATCTTCCAGCGGCTTGTATATCAGTGTATGCGCGGAAGCTATACAACCTTAGGCGAGGGTTGTATAGGGGATATACCATCCTTCGGAGGGGATGTAAATCCGTCGGTCCCTTGTTTATTAGATGTTAGGCAAGTAAAAGATCCCTACTCTTCTTAAGGGAAGAGGTTTGGCAAAATTCCTGGTTGGGGGTAGCTCGTCTACAGACGTCGGTGTTAGGCCTTAGTAGCGGAAATAGGCCGACGTTAAATAAATGTATTAAAAAAAAACTATAACTGTGATATTCACTGTCGAGATTCCATTAAATTCGCCATTCAAACGTTTTATTTCATAATACTTCTGGTTGTTTCAATTTTCTCCCACTTTTATTAATTATTATTGCATTGTTTATGTGTAGGTAGGTAGTTAAGACACCAACATCTATACTAGCCCATCGCGAGAATAACATAATCTGCAATTATGAAATTTATATCTAAACTTACTCTATTACAAAGTAGAATTTTCTGCGGTACAATCATAAATTTATTATATGACGATGCCTTACAGAAAAGGAAAAGGGTAAGGTAATCGATTAATTTATCTTTCAGTCGTATAGGCCGGTGCTAGTGTGAGAAAACAAGAAATATAAAAATATTAAACACCAGGTGGACGCGATGATTCGCATTTTAATCGACTTTTTCAATAAAACAACGTCCGAATTGATTTATTAGTTGTAAGTGCACGGGCTCATAAGAAATAAGTTTATTTCTAGATCTAATATAAAACCAAACTTGTCAGGGGGAATGAAGATAGACGGATAAATGAACGTGTCTTGTTCACCCATGCGCATCGTTGTTGAAGAATGTTGTAATCCTCGACTACAAATTATGAATGAAATTACGAATATTAGTATATTTCGTGCGTAAAACATTGTACAATTTATTTGCGTACTAAATGCGATAGCGCTCAATTGCTTGCCCCAGTAAACTAATGAAGTGAAGTTAAATTTTATGTTCACACATAAAATACAATATTTTATTGTCGGCTCTATTCATGTAATTTTTAGCCATGTTGTATGTAGGGAATTAAATAAATAAATAAATAAACACCACAGAAATTAGACAACCCCCAATTCCAGAAGCCAGGGCTTTTGCGGAAGGGAGTTACACATTGAAAAAACGCGGACATACAACCATTTCCTCCGACAGTGCCAGTACCGGAGCCAGGATTCGAACCCGGTGGTGCGATATCCGTGTGATTAACCGCGATTGCCACCTCGCGCCTTAACCCACTCGGCTATCGACCCAATTAGGTCTTGTTTATAGAAAATTACTTTTGTGCTGCGATGTACAAACGCTGATTGTATCCTATCTCACCATTCTCCATCGTCAAGAACCCTATCTCTTATTTCATTTATCTATGTCAATACTGGTCTTCCTCTTTTTCATCTACGTATTGGGACATATTCCAATGCTCGGTTTAGCCAACTATTCTCCTCAATTGTCATTATATGTTCGTACCACAGAAGTTATCTTATTTCTATCCTATTTACAGTCGTGCATATTCTCTTTGTGCATCTTGTAATTTTCTCGTTTGATATATGCTGCACCATAGACACTCTACTTGCTCTCCATACAAAGCCCGTTTATACTGTCTCCACTTTTTCCTATTTCTCTGATTCGTATGTCAAAATTGGTTCACAGTTGTTATTTTGGAGTTTATTTTAATCTGATTCGTCCAAGGCAGTGCGTTAAATAATCGAACATATTTCTGATCCCGCTGAACCTTATAGTCTATATCATCATTTGATGTTCCTTCGTTTGATTAACATCTTTAATTTCTCTCAGTATTAGACTAGGGTCCTCCTGCTTCTTTTCTATGTGTAGATATTCTATTTTTTCCATATTCATATTTTTTATTGTATTATCTTTACGTAATTTCGTCTGTTTTACTAATTATATTACGAAACACCTTGATGCAGCTGGCCAGGTTGATGTTGTTTATAAATTGGGTGATTTAGACTTAATAAATAATTTTCTGTTATTTTTTATATCCTATTTTATTAATAGAAGTGTGTGTACAATACCGTGGCTTCCAGTCTATTAATATCATTACTACCTCCGGGATGCCCCAAGGTTCCACACAGGAACCTCTGCTTTTCTTTATTTTTATAAACGACATCACTGCAAACTTGCAGTGTGACGCTTTACTGTACGCTGATGAGTTCTAAAGTGCTAGACGAGGCAAATCAGGTACATACTGTTTTCCTGAAAGTTCTTGACCATCTCGACTACGGGTTGTTGCACGTTTACTCCGGAGCCGTTTATGATATTGACTTGAAATTTGGTACACTTATGTGTTATAACGAGATCTAGAACTAGATTATATTTGATCTAATTCCGTTGAAGGGTTCGGAGGTAAATGGGGTAAATAAGGGGAAATACGCAAAACAAGCAGGTAAGAGTCCATAAAATTGCAATTTAAGGCAAATACGAAAAGTCAAGATCTCAACATTTTTTTTGGCATCAGCCACCCCCTCTACCACCCCAATCATCCCATTATTAAAGGGAGTAAAAATTAAATCGGTATTTACTGTGTAACGAGAACAAAGCTAAAAAATTTTGACATTAGCCTTTTGGCGAAAAGTTTTTATTTGAAAAACTTATTTGTTTAACTACTGAGTCGGTGTATAGGAGTTTGGGATTTGTTTTGCAAAATACTAGAGAATTTAACAACGTAAATACTCTTTTATACAGTCGACTGTTATTGTATTCAATTAATTATAATATGGTTAGCAAGCGCTGAAGAAGTTTACGTTTAACAAACAAAGCGAAAGAGAGGTAATTTTTTAAAAACTTTTACCCTCGTCCCGATGATTAAAACTCCTTAAGATAACTTGATGTTGATGCGTACAAAATTATGTATAAGACATAAGCAGCTTTTAAAGGTACTACAAAAACTCTGCGATTGTATACATCTATCACACTGATTAGTCAGAATAATTTTTTTATAATAATAAAAAATTTCATTAGATAACTCTATCTTACATTAGATCCAGACAGAGCTTTCTTTTTGTTGGATGTTGTTATATTCTGCCTAAAACAGAGATAGAGAATCACGTAGACAAAAGCCATCCATAGGCGTGCTACTGTTTTTCCTTCACATTTACGGAAATGACAAGGTTCCTAGACGTTTATGCTCCTATAAGAAGGTATAAAAAAACAATCAATTATTTGACATCACTACTACAATAGCCATGTAGTCAATAGACAGAGCAACTGTGAGGAGGTCTTGAAAACCTTTCACCTGTTAGGATGATTGCACAAATCGCGCAAATTGTTTGTAACTGGAGACTCGCTCACTAAACATGTTGCTTTGGTGTGCAAGTACAATGAACATTAAATTGGTACTTGGAATTTTTAGTTCATGAGAACTGTCTGATTTCCCCGGTATTGTTGAACTAAAAAAAAAAAGAAATAGTGAAAGTGGAACTATGAGTTCCCCAAAATTATCTCCAAGAAGGCCAAAAATAGCTATTTTTGAACATTTTAAACTCGCTACCAAAGTGGTTGGACCAGTTCTGAGGTAGTTTATCTTAGCACTGATTATCATCGCCTCTATTAATGATAAACCCGGTGGTTTTTGTATTTCTTAGCTCTCTCATCGGTTCTTCTTTTCCATTTTATGCCATCAGGATAATGAGGCATATTATTGATACCAAAATCCATTTGTACAGCCAGTGCACCATTTTTTGTTATAGCTTGATGCAGTTTGCAGGTCCATAAAGCCTACGTGGCTTTGGTGGCTTTAGCTAGATGAGTTTTAAATTCCTCTTTAGTATCTAGTATCAGTCTCAAATTCCTCACCTGTGGTTATTTTCTCCGGAGATACTCTTTCTTTAGATTAAGTCCTTTTCCTTGTCAATATAACCACAATGGTTTTGCCTGAATCCACTGAAAAAACTTCTTAGTTATAGCCCATCATTTGTATATCCTTGAACTGCAAGATATATAGATTGGCCACACAGAAGGAGTGGTAGGTTCATCTTCCTCTGCACATTCTCCAATCAACGACAACTCAGCTGACGTGATTCCAGCGTGTATCCGTCCATCTTTGAACCGATTTTGCAACCTTGTGCCTCCTTATTGCTGTGCTTAAAAGTGCCAAATGAGATGTTTCAACAGTTATTCATAATAATAATAAATAGTTAATGAAAGTGACTTAAATGAGTAGGCTCTATTTAAACATGAAAATGTAGTTATTTGTTTGACATTTAAGTCAATATGTAAAATAGATTAAATGTAAGTTTTTTAAGAGGCAATAAATAGGGCGTTTTTGCATCATCTTTGGGGATTGTAGCTTTCTTAGGACATTTTTTTTGAGAATTTTTTCTTCACCGAATCTTTCCTATGCAATTATTATCATTAGAAAGTAACTCTTTTTGGCAGAACTTAAATTAGGAAAGTTGACTGTTTACCATTCAATTTAAAATCTCAATCACTACCTGACCGAGGAAAATAATTTTTCTTTAATTACTTGGCAATATAATTCTACTAAAAAAACTCCAATGCATCAACGATCATCCTGTAGAACGTAGGAAGTGCTTAAACTGGAATATTAACAAAAAAACTGTAAACTATTAACTTGCACCATCTCTTGTTTAGGATCTTTGCCTTGTGTCACGAAATGCTAGTATGTGCCGCATTTTGAATCTTAATTGCGGCATGACAAGAACATCAACGTGTTTTTGCACCTTATTTTCCTATTAGTATTCCCAGCAGTCATCGTATAACTTTTGTTTAACATGTTTGTATCATTTCGGTATCTGATTTTTAATAAACATGACTTCACCTCGGACATATATTTGTGTAAATAAAGTCGAAATAAAAGGTCTGGCTACCTAGTCCCATCGCCCATGCTTTGAAAGATTAATCATGTTAGGACTGCCAAAGATTTAACATTCAGATGACATTTGAAGCCCTCTCTTTTGATGTAAATCTCGAATATAATTTATGTCTCTCTACGGCCGATTGCCACTTCCATTAGCGGTACCGACATTCCCCCTTTTTTATTATCAATACATAATAGTACAGAAAATATTTGACTGCAGAGAATATTCGACTGAAGTTAGAATCACCAATATTGCATATATCTAAACTACAAACTGCATTTCATAGACTTTTTCCTACTTCAGCATATTAGCTTTCAAGGTTAATTTAGAAATATTTACAATATCATAGTAAAAAATCAAAGCCAAACATTAATAAACTTTCAGTAGAAGCACATTGTGAATTGGCAGCTGTTGTCTGTGAAAATAAATTTCACATTCTAACTGCATACAGATCGCCCAGCGGAGATTTTGATATATTTTTGGAGAAACTTTCCCATGCCCTAGACATTCTCACACAGAAAAATCTAAAAATCATCTTAACTGGAGACTTTAACGTACATTTTCATAATCCAGACAAAAATGTTTCATTACTCCTTAATTTATTTGCATCATTTGGGTTTAACGATTTAAACAAATCTCCCACACGCAATTCCAATTGCCTAGACAATATGTTTGTAAACTTCTCGCAAAATAACTGTAAAACCGTTACTGTGAATCCACGACTGTCTGATCATGTCAGTATTAGTCTAAAGGTTCAAAATCTTAAACCCCTAAACTCCTGTAAAAGAATTAACTTTAGGCCTGTCTCTGAAATTGGTCTTTTTCAATTAAATCACCTTTTAAAATCTATAGATTGGAGTTTTGTAAATAACCCATCCGTTGACCCAGAACTTAAATTTGAAATGTTTCTAAACAAAATCACTACTGCGATAGAAATCACCTTGCCTGAAAAATCAAAAGTTGTGTCAAATACTAGAAGAGCGAAAGTTAATTGGTTTACTGAGCCCCTAATACAAATGAGAGAGTCAGTACATCTTCTGCAAGATCTCTACAAAATGAATCCTACACCCGATTTGAAATCTTTATTGAATACGAAAAAAGCACTCTATAAATTTGAATTAAGGAAGGCCAAAATTAATGCTCACGATAAGTATATTTCTCAAAGTAACAACCCAAACAAAGCAATGTGGAATGTCATTAGTAACATGAAACCGGGTACCAATAGCACACGTCCAGACTCTTCTGGCATAAATTCTGAAGACCTGAATAATTTCTTTGGAACGGTTGCCGAAAATACAATAAATGCATTACCCCCGTCAAAGAACAACTTTGAAAATTACTTATCTAACACTAACATCGATGCACATGACACCGAATTTAAATTTTCTGAGGTGTCTTACGTTCAAATACCTGATATATTTAATAATTTAAAAAAGACTGACAGTAAAGATGCCCATGAGATAAATCTTAAAATACTCAACTCTATTAAACATATTATTCTCATTCCATTAACCAACCTTATAAACCATTGTATTAGAAACAACGTATTTCCTAAAATTCTTAAAATTTCAAAAGTTATTCCGATTTATAAAAAAGGCAATATTGATGATCCTTCTAACTATAGACCAATCTCCATAATACCTTTTCTCGCTAAAATTTTTGAGATAGTCCTAAAATTGCAAATAACATCTTATTTTGAGAACTGTAAGTTGTTTAATAATCACGAGTTTGGGTTCAGAGCCAAATTGTCCACTGCGCTAGCTATAAATACCCTAACTGATATGATAAACAGGGGTTTCGAACAAAGTGAAATTTTGTGCGCTGAGTTTTTAGATCTAAGTAAGGCTTTCGACTGCGTCTCACATGATATACTAATAAAGAAATTAGGTTATTACAAATTTTCAATTACCAGCCAGAAGCTACTAACATCGTATCTCCAAGACAGAATTCACTTTGTTAATTATTGTAATATAAACTCCAGTCCTATAAATGTGATATTTGGCGTTCCCCAGGGCTCCGTCCTGGGCCCAACTCTGTTTCTTATTTATATCAATGATCTTCCATATAACACAGCTTCTGCAAGATCTGTTCTTTTTGCGGACGACACAACATTAATATATAATAATAAAGATGTAAACGCTTTGAGTTCTAGTGTGCGCGATACTCAGCCCACCATTCATGACTGGTTCTTAGCAAATAAATTAATGTTAAATGAAAATAAAACAGAATCGATGATTTTTAGTTTGAAACGCCACACATTAGATAATATGATAACCACCGACAGTGTTAAATTTATAGGTGTCCATCTAGACCATAAACTAACATGGGAAAAACACGTTCAATTTATTTGTAGCAAAATGTCCAAAAGTATATATTTACTACGCAATCTTGCGAGCTGTGTCTCACAGAAAACTTTAATAACAGCATATTTTGGTCTAATTCACTCTGTACTTATCTATGCAATTTTGGTTTGGGGTCACTCTCCACATGCTGCAACTGCTTTTGCGATACAAAGAAAAGCAGTAAGGGTAACTGCGGGTTTAAGTTACAGAGAAGATTGCAAGGAATCTTTTAAGAAACTGAAAATCCCAACTGTGTATAGTATATATATTCTGCAATGCCTCCTATATATCAAAGATAATGAAACAAAATATTTATCACGCGCTCAGCTACATTCCCATCATACCCGAAGTATTGGGAACTTACAAATTGATTTCCTACGTCTGTCAAAAACACGCAATGGGACAGCATACCATGCAATAAAATTTTTTAATGCGTTACCACATAATATTAGGAAACTAGATCATACACGTTTCAAAATTGTAATAAAATCGTTTTTAATTGCAAATGCTTTCTATTCATTCAACGAGTTTTTTGACGCAGATTTTTCTACTTTATGTAAGTAACATATTCTTATGTTTTTTTTGTACCTTAAATTATATTTGAATGTTATCTATCTCAGATCTGTTTGTTTTTTATTTCATATTTGTTTGTTCTGTATATCATATTTGCTATATATTTACTAATTTCTTTTGTATACATGTAATACGACTGCAATTTCTTGTATTTTGCGTATATATATATTCACATTTTTTTATTTTTATTTTTTTATATCTGTATTGCTGACTTGTGTAAATACTCATGTATAATGCACCAATAAATACTTACTTACTTACTTAAAGCGTCGTAACATCTCTATCCCAAATTGTAGTTATTAATTTCTGCGGATTCCAGACCTCTTTTCGACTTCTAGAATAAACTCCGGGGCATTCTTAAACGATCAGATATGCGAAAAGTTTTAATTTACAAATTATAGCAATAAAATCAAACGATTGTACGCCAAACTATCATTAACGATTTTTTAACGGAGTTTCTTTCATAAATTATGGTAGGACAGTATGAAATGAGGAAAGTGAATATTACTTTTCGTTATTACACGTAAGTAGTGCTTACGGCATCATAAATCCTGTAAATGCTAGTAATTTGCACAATGTACATTTATACATTCAATTATAGAGATTTATTGTAACGATGAATATCCAAAATATTTTATCAATGAAGTTTAAATTGGCGGTGTTCGCCGTGTCTGTATTTGCCGAGCTATCACGAGGAGATATTTAAGTAGGGACGTGTGATGCAGCCAGTAATCGGAAAGAGGAAAGTAATTATGAATGAAAGTGGTAAACTTAATCACATAATTTATAGATAATAAACTAATTTTATATTTTCGATGCGCAAAGTACGTTTAGCCACGTAATGTGAATTCGCGAGGTATACACATTTTATACAGAAGGTTTAGTAATGTAACTTTCTATATGTGTTTTTAGAACTATTTCGTATATTTTAGAGAAGTTCGCAATTAACGAAACTTGACCCATAATTTGTATTAGTTTTGTTTCCACATTGGGATAAATGTTTTATTATCATACCTTGAACTTAAGAGGACAAAACAATTATTTAGAATAATATGAATATGTGCCACTGTTTTCGGATCTTATTGTGCCAATTCCAGGGGCTTTGTTTGATTTCAGAGATTTTATTAATAATAATAATGTTTATTCACCATTTGTAAGTACAGTAAAAGTACATATGATATGTCAATTATTTGTCTACTAGTAAAAGTGCATACTCATTAAATTGTCAGAAATTTATAGAAATATAAAAAATGCATAGAAATGTACTAAAAATGTATGAAAGTGTAAATATATATATATATATATATATATATATATATATATATACAGGTGCATACAAATAAAATGTATAAGAGTGTAAAAATGTATAAACACCAAAAAATGTATAGTAGAACATACAAACAATGTATAAAAATATACAAATATATAAATAATAAACATAATATTTTTAGGGGCATTAGCGTTTTGATGGTAATATGCAATTATTGCACTTATCGCGCCAGACTTGTAACTTGTAATTCAGCGCTCGGCGGGGCACATAGCCCGGAGAGTAGCTGTTGGTTGCAGTCTGGTTACGTTCCTTATAGTAAAATAAGGATTTTATAGAGGAGTTTGCGACTAAAAATATTATGTTTAATATTTGAACTATGCTAAGCCCAGTCAGGCTATTTATTTTTCGATTGCAACAGACACTGGACCGCTAGATGGTGCCTGCTGACTATTTTATATGTCGCTATTGTAAAAATACCGGGATGTACCAAATAGTCAAAGGATCCTCGTGCCGGTCGTCACATGCCTACCGTGTACTGACGAGAGTCAACAGCTCGAAACTGCAGTCTGCAAGTGGTGCGTGACGACTGGCACGAGAGCTCCTTTAAGTAGGATCAGTCTTTCGGCTGGTGTTTCTTGCAATCGAAGCATTAGCGTTTTGATGGTAATATGCAATTATTACACTTAACGCGCCAGACTGTACAATGTACAAGTGTATATACAAATGTACAAAAAATGTATAACATATAGCACAGACTAAAACACGTAGTAAAAAATGAGAACGTGAACCATGAATTAATTTAAAAATTCATTAATGGTATAAAAAGTTTTTTCAATAAAAAATAATTTAACTTCCTTTTTAAATATGTGATAAGTTGTAATTTCTTTCAGGTTTGCTTTTAATTTATTGTAAACAACTACAAGCTGGTGAATTCTTAAAAGTAGCAGTTTTATGTTTTGGGATTTGAAACTCACCTCCATGTCTAGTACCATAGCAATGAGAGTCCCCGACACGTAAAAAGTGCAGTTTATTTTTAAAAGCATATAAAGCACATTTAAATAAAAATATAGAAGGGACAGTTAAAATATTATTAGCTCTAAAAATAGGTTGGCAACTTTCCATGGGTTTTAACTTAAATATTAGTCTAATAATTCTTTTCTGGCCTACGAATACTCTATTTATGGATTTACCAACTCCCCAGGTGACTATATTATTTGAAATATCGCTATATGCCAAACAATAATATATATTCAGCAGGCCTTCCGTATTTAGACATGATTTCATCTGAATTATCGCAAAGAAGGCAGAATTTAACTTGGAACAGATGTGATCAATATATTTGTCCCATCCCAGTTTACTATCTAAGTAAGTTCCTAAAAATTTAGTACATTGCGATAAACTTATGTTGTTCTCTATTTCAAAATTTGGCGGCAAGATTTTTTTGGTGTGAAAATTCAAATAAACTGTTTTCTTGTCGTTTAATATTTTATTTCGATGACACCAAGCATCAAGTTCGTCGCACACATTGTTCATGTGAAAGATAGTTCCTCAGGAGTCCGTGCGGAGAGTTACTGTGGTGTCATCGGCGAACATAGTAACTTTACCAGTTGAAATGTGTTGTGGTAAGTCAATTGCATACAACATGAAAAGCAGGGGTCCCAGCACAGAGCCCTGAGGAACTCCCACTTCTACGTTCTGTTTTTCAGAAAAATTGTCATCATACTTTACTAACATTTTTCTGTTAGTCACGTATGATTTAATACACAACAACAAGTTATCCCTAATACCCATAGAAAAGATCTTTTGACACAAGAACTCGACATCAACCGTGTCGAAAGCACGAGACAGGTCAAACATTAATGACATTACATATTTGCCATTATCTAGCTCTTGGTATACAAAGTCCAGAATATGATAAGAAGCTGTCTTTATAGACATGTTTTCTCTGAAACCATGCTGGCTTTTAGTTAAGATATTTGATTTATTTAAATATTTAGTTATTATTTTGTGTACAAGCCGTTCAACAAGTTTTGAGAAAACACTTAGAAGCGATATTTGACGATAGTTTGCGATATCTAAAGGATCTTCCTTTTTGTAAAGAGGTATGCTACAAGCTGTTTTTAAGGTATTGGAGAAATGGTTTGTAAATTATGTATCTCATTGTTTTTAATAGCATAACGTTGATTTCATCTAAACTAGTAGATTTTTATTTTTTAAGTTGTTTATTGCTTCCTTTACATCACATATTTCAATGTAAGGTCAAATATGGGATTTACCTGATTTTCGAATGTTGTACAAGGCAAAGAAAGATTTTCACCAAAGTGTTGTATTAATTTCACTTTTGCTATAGCAAGCAAATGTGTTAGCAAGCTTTCCAGGCTCACTCACTAAATTATTTTCTACTTTAAGTAATAAAATAATTAAATCCCACATTTACATCTGTTGAAGAATACATAAATGAAAAATCCAGTTTTTGGACATTATACAAGAAGCAATTTATATTTTCAGCTGTCATATTTCTGAATGTAATTTCTTTATTAGGTTCTATCGATCTAAATTTTTCTTTAGTACAAATGTCAATAATTTGTGCATAATGGTCCGCTAAAAATGCATTTACAATTTTCGCATGATACATGGACAACGCTGATGCTTGTTTGACCATGACAATTTGTAAAAATTCGAGTAGGATCACCAGTTATTGGGTTTAATTGAAATGACTGAAAAATGTCATCTATGGCTTTTTTAAAAACTCTATGTTAAAATCTCCACAGAAAATCACATATTTAAGTTTTTTTGTTGCAAGTTCAAGTGCACTGCTAATACAGTCAAAAAAGATTTCATAATCTCCGCTTGGAGGCCGATAAGCACAAATTACTGCAATGGTACTACACAATATACCACACATTTCAGCATGATATTCAACTGAAATGCGCTTAATTTTTGAAAGTTCCTTTACACTATTTAAGCTACTTCTACCATATATTACAGATCTCCCATGCTTGTGTTTTTTTTTTGAAAAATGAGATTGTATTAATTATTTCTTGTTTATTGTTAGGTTGAAAGAAAATGGACTGAGGAATAGACTGTTTACCAGGAGGTAGGGTTGCTTCTGACGTGATTCCGGAAACATAGTTAGAGGGCTCCCACAAAAAAAAAAAAAACAAAGTGACGGGCCATAGAAAAAACGAGTTTTCCTTTTTAGGTATTTTTCGTAACGTATTTCTCAAGTCCAAATCACTATTTGATAATGAAGACAGAATATTTTCATCTACAGTACTAAAAGAAGTGTTAAACAATATGTCAATTATTATCAAATTAGCTTTGTATACCAATGGACAAACCAGTTGCTTTAGCGGTGAATACAATAATATAATCTGCAATTCCTAATGAAACTGTCATTTATTCCTACACTAATATTACTAATAAATACTATGATTAAAGTTATATTTTTTTAGGAAAAAAATGTTAACACGTTTACCGTAGTTCAGGCAAAAATATAAACAAAGAACAAACGAGAATGTTATTAAATTCATTATTATAACTTTTGTGATACTCTTCGCCATCAGGGTCAACAGTCAACACTTTGTATGCGCTGCAGCGGTCAATCTACTATATCTGTATTGCACAACGATTTGTTTCCGTTGTGGAATTGATCGATGATGGATACTCTTCATCGATCTTCGTTTTTCAAGGCATGAATCAAACGACTTCAGCTTGAGAATTATTGCGAGTATGATCATCTCTGTCTTTGTGTAAATATCACTGACAGGGCGCAACACAACGTTCATCACCGGAAGCCTTATCTGCATCTTACAATCTCATCGTGTTTGTCTTTTTCAAAACATCTTGTATTATTTGCAGCACTGAATAACCAAGTTGGTTTTACGGATTTCTGCAATTAAAGTTTTAGATGTAAGGGACTTATCGAGATATAATTATTGCAATAGCGTTTTGGGTTTTGGTAACAGAAAGAGATAACATATGAGGCAGTGTTGCAAATGAGTAAATCATTTCATAAACTCAAATTCATAGTCCAAATGTTTTTTCTTAAATAGTTGTTTAAAGATTTGATAAAA
Source organism: Leptura quadrifasciata (assembly GCA_963675555.1). Lineage (NCBI taxonomy): Eukaryota > Metazoa > Arthropoda > Insecta > Coleoptera > Cerambycidae > Leptura > Leptura quadrifasciata. The sequence continues at coordinate 12,696,989 of OY776674.1, forward strand.
TATAAATTCTACAAATTTTCAAGTTTGATGAAATAACTTTATTTTTCTTTATTTTTACATATTACGAATTTTCTCACAGCCACCCCCACCAAGACGCCGGCGACTAAGGCTGTTTCATTTATTATCTATATCTAAACTATAATTTTTTTTTAATAAAAATTAGATTTTATAAAATTGCAACACTGTCTCCCGGACTATAAGTGAGGATTCCGTAAAATAAAACTAGGATGTGTCTCGCCTAGCGCCGTTTCTTTTCTAAACATGATTGCGCCTTGATCCACTTGTAAAAGTGTTCTTACTTGTGGAATTTTTACTTTCAATGATCGACAAATAATTGCCTAATAAATTAAAATTAATTGTTGAACACGAACCACGATACTAAAACAATTTACCTTGTGTTAGAAATAATAATATTTAATAAAGTAAAATATATGTCTAAAGACGGGAAGCTGTTGTGAGCTCAAGTGAGATAATTGAATCATTATCCTTGGTATTTAGAAATATTTTATTAGAGAAAGAAATAGATGCATGTTATTTATCGTTATAAATGTCTATATTAATATTTCCAAATACGCGATTTACTTGAAAGATCTACAACCCAACGGCCAAATCAGAGCCTTAAATAATTTTCTGGACAGTAACAACTTATCTCAGTACAATTTTGTACATAATTCCAATAATAGCATCCTTGACTTAGATTTGCATAACAAAAATTGTGACGTAACACAGTCTTTTGATCCGTTAATAAATGAGGATATACATCACCCTGCCTTGGTCATATCAATTGAGATGAACGCCACTAAAAACCTTACTAATAATTTTCCACCTAATCATAATATTAATTATAATTTTCGCAAATGTGATTTCTCTAAATTATATGTTAACCTCCTTAATGTTGACTGCTCTTTTCTTTCCTCTCTCAATGACGTCAAAGTATATGCACTCAGTTATCTATGATAGACTTGATTTGGAGTTTGAATTGTGTGTACCAAAGAAATTGGCCTCGCGGAATAATAAGTACCCCTCTTGGTTTAATGGTAGTATTATAAAAAAAATTAGGCTTAAGGAACGTCTCAGAAAAATGTGCTCGGTAACCGATGATCTTTTTGAGGAGTTTAAAATGGTCAGACGGGGAGTAAAGAGGGATATTAACACTGCCTAAAAAAAACTTTGTACAAAATACCGAAAATAATATAAAAAGCGATCCTAACAAATTCTGGGCGTTCATTAATGACAAGAAAGAGTGAACTGGAGTTTCCGATGAAATGTTCTTTGACGGTGCTGCACTTAATAGTTCGCATGATATTTTAGATGCATTTGCCAGATTTCTTAGCCAGTCATATTCTGATTCCTCATTAGACGCCGTGAATAATTCTATCGATAACGATTGTCCAAATAATAACCCTACTGTTAATATACATTTTTTTCAGGAGGCATCAGAAGTTCTCCAGGACTTAAAACGCATTAAACCTAAAATGACTGCAGGTCCCGACTCCATACCAGCATTTTTATTGAAAGACTGTGCTATTATTTTTGCATATCATCTACCCTAATTTTTAACCTTATTTTAAAAAATTGTCAATTTCCGGACATATGGAAACTTTCCAAAGTCTGTCCTATATATAAAAAGAGGAATAAATTAGATATTCAAAACTTCAGTAATCTGTAATTTTTGCAAAGTTTTAGAAATCCTAATTCACGACAGTATTTATTGTTCAATTAAGTCTAAGATATCTATTCACCAACATGGATTCATGACGGGGCGTTCAACGACGACTAACTTATTCTGTATAACTCAGTATATTTCTGAATCTTTAGATGAACATCGCCAGACTGATGTCATATATACGGATTTCTCCAAAGCATTTGACAGGTTAGATCATCAGTTACTGTTAATCAAATTAGAGAAAATTGGTCTTTCATACTCATTAATTCTCTTATTCAAGTCTTATCTAACAAATAGGTTACAGTATGTTACTCTTAACGGATTCAAGTCAATTGAATTTGTTGCTACCTCTCGTGTTCCCCAGGGATCCATCTTGGGGCCCTTATTTTTTAACATATTTATCAATGACATAACGGACGAAATTGATTTGCCTTGCCTGTTATATGCTGATGACCTTAAAATTTTCTCAGTTATAAACCATATTGATGATTGTTTTCAACTTCAAGCTTGTCTTAGTAAAGTAAACAACTGGTGCTTAGTAAATAAACTACCCTTGAATCCTAGTAAATGCAACGTAATATCATTCTCATTGAAAACGTCTCCGGTTATTTTTGATTATCATTTGATTAGTGATACTCTTCAGAGGCCTACAACTTTTCGCGACCTAGGCATAATCTTCGATAGCAAATTATCACTTACCAACCACATTGATACCATAGCCTCTGAAGCCTTTAAGGCTCTTGGATTCATAGCTCGCACCAGTCGTGAATTTACTAATACGGATACATTGAAAATCCTTTACCAATCATTTGTGAGGTCGAAACTTGAATATGCACCACTTATTTGGTGTCCCAGTTATGATGTTCATAAGAGCAACCTGGAAGCAGTTCAACGCCGGTTTGTTAAACTACTTTGGTTTAAGTCGGATGGTATCTATCCAGCTATTGGCTTTCCGCAGAGTCAATTGCTTGAAAGGTTCTCGTTGTCTACTCTGGATGACAGGCGAATATACGTATCTCAAGTGTTCTTATTTAAAACGCTACACAATGATCTTGATGTTCCTGGAATAATTTGCAAATTAAATCTTCACGTCCCTAGATTAAATCCTCGTAATGACCAAGTTTTTTATTTACCCACTCCACATACAAACTCATTAAAAAATTCGTCTTTGTTCACTATCTGTAACAATTTTAATAAACTGTGTAGCAACCTCGATATTTTTAACTGCAGCCTTAATGATATAAAAGCTGAAGTTTTTAATTAATTTAAATACTTTCAAATTACTTTTGTTTTTCTCACACTGAATTTTAATCTTAGTTTCCTTCTGTCTTTTTCTAAGTTAATACTGCACATGTACCTCATTAAACTTGTTTTTAATTGTCTGTAATTTACACTTTGTATTTATTGATGTCTTTGTTAATTTGTATTATTCTCTATGCTTTTTTTGTTTGTTTTTTTGTCTTATGTCTTATATCGATTTTTAATGTTTTATATTGTACTCTACTTTTATGATTTGTTTTTATAACTTTCTATTCTTGTTCTATAATTCGGTATTTTACCTGTTGAGCAGTGTATGCAATAAATAAATAAATAAAATAAATAAAATATTACAGTATCTAGTATTTGTTTGCCGGACAATGAGTTTTATCGCATAATAAAATTTTTATAGGGATCAAAGAAATACGTAACTAGTAAAATAAGGAAATCGATAGATAATTTAGTTGATGCAAATTGTATTACCAAATTATTTTTATTCTTAAATATAGTTAAAATTTATTAATTTAAATTCACAACTTATTCCTTAGGGTCCTTAGGGTTTGTCCATAAACTTTAAAGCAGAATGTCATATGTTACAGTACAACTAGAGACATAGGAGCGAGCGTAGGTACGTCTTTACTGAACATACTTCGATATACAGGGTGTTGCATCATGAGAGGGACATAGCTTAATAGGAGGTAGAGAACATCAGTGGTAACCGGAACCTCCCATAGAAATGTCTCATTGGGCCTTCATTACGAAGTTACAGGGTGTTAAATAATTTTTGGCCAAACCTGTTTTTTGTCATAACTTTGACAGGGAATGAAATAACGGATTCATATTTGGTACGGCTAATGTACTAACGATCCCCAAGAGGTACATGTATAAAAAAAAATATATTCAGGTCCGGACTCACTATAATTTATGTTTCTTCTTTGCATCAATAAAACATCACCCTGTATATATTTTTTTGAAATTTCGATACGATATTCGAAAAGAGCAAGAAAAAACAAACAAAATGGCCTATTTCATTTTTTTGTTACACCTTCGTGGTTATTTAAATACGTTGTTAAATGTGCAAGAAAATGGATTACAGAACCCTATTAAATGAGAGGCACGTGAAATAAATAGTTTTATAACTAAAATTTGCAAAAATTCTATTGTGCCTAGGTGGTCTGGGTGAATCCTAATTCCGGCACGTTTTAAAGGTCCATTTTGGTAAAAAACTGTGGTCCTAATAAGTAATCGGGTATGAAATAACAAAATTTTTAATCAATCACAGTAGGCTTGTTCAAAGAATAAAAGTGACAGATAATTTAAACCATTTAGGCCTAAGCAACCAGTTACTTTGATCAAGAAAATCATCAACATTTTATACTTAATAAAAATTGGAAAAGAGAACAAACTAAAATCTAAATAAATAAAATATTTTCCATTCAATTAACAATAAATAACAAAACAATAACTAAATGTAATAAAACGTAATTGACACTAAAATAAATTTTCAAAATGTCCTCCCCCACATTCTGTGCATTTTCTTGCGCGTTTAGAAAGGTCACCAATTGCTCGACGTATCATTTCTGGATTATTCCGTATTTCGTCGCAGGTTGTAACGATGCGCTGGATTAAATGTTGTCTACTTTCAATTTCAATGCTATAAACCTCGTTTTTTAAGTGGCCCCATAAAAAGTAATCACAAGGGTTACAATCAGGAGATCTTGGTGGCCATTCATGTGGACCCCCGCGTCCAATCCATCTATTAGGATACACATTGTTTAAGTGTTCTCTTACTTGAAGGTTAAAATGTGGTGGGGCCCCATCATGCTGAAACAACATGCCTCTTATATTTTCTCACATATTCGGTAAAATGTTTTGAAGAAAATCAAAGTAAATTTCACCATTAAATCTTTCTTCAAAAAAATGTGGCCCTATCAAATGTCTATTCACAAGTCCGACCCAAACATTTACAGAAAACCTGTGTTGCGAACGGCGTTCGCGTACCGCATGTGGGTTTTCCTGTGCCCATTTATGATTATTTCGTGAATTGTTTACTCCATCCCTTGTAAATTGTGCCTCATCCGTAAATAAGGTTCTGTAAATGACTGGGCGATGGTTAGACAACCAATGACAAAATGCCAGGCGGGGGATATCGTCGCCTTGTTGAAGACGCTGTACCTGCTGAATATGATATGGATGGTAACGTTCTCTTTTTAGGGTTCTCCATACTCGCCAATGAGGAATACCAGTTGCCAAACTGATTCGTCTAGTGCTCATATTTGGGTTTTCTTGAACTACGTTTATAATATTGTTTTGTTCCTGCACACCTTGTTGTAAAACACGCTCCACAACTGCAGAATTAGGAAACTTTCCGTGTTGTCTTGCATACTGGAACACCGTACTAAAGGTATTATGATTAGGGCATCGACGACCAGGAAAACGCAGCCGATATTCTCTTTCCGCCGACCTACCATTTCCATTACAGAAACCATAGATGAATATTATGTCAGCATATTCCACGTTTGTAAATTTTACTGGCATAGTTAAAATATTTTCACAAGTTTTCACTAACTAAATGCGGATTATTGACCATTAAATTACTAACAAACAATTATTCAACTGTTTAGGAGATTTCTTTTTATTATCTGTCACTTTGAACAAGACTACTGTGATTGATTAAAAATTTTGTTATTTCTTACCCGATTACTTATTAGGACCACAGTTTTTTACCAAAATGGACCTTTAAAACGTGCCGGAATTAGGATTCACCCAGACCACCTAGGCTCAATAGAATTTTTGCAAATTTTAGTTATAAAACTATTTATTTCACGTGCCTCTCATTTAATAGGGTTCTGTAATCCATTTTCTTGCACATTTAACAACGTATTTAAATAACCACGAAGGTGTAACAAAAAAATGAAATAGGCCATTTTGTTTGTTTTTTCTTGCTCTTTTCGAATATCGTATCGAAATTTCAAAAAAATATATACAGGGTGATGTTTTATTGATGCAAAGAAGAAACATAAATTATAGTGAGTCCGGACCTGGATATATTTTTTTTATACATGTACCGCTTGGGGCTCGTTAGTACATTAGCCGTACCAAATATGAATCCGTTATTTCATTCCCTGTCAAAGTTATGACAAAAAACAGGTTTGGCCAAAAATTATTTAACACCCTGTAACTTCGTAATGAAGGCCCAATGAGACATTTCTATGGGAGGTTCCGGTTACCACTGATGTTCTCTACCTCCTATTAAGCTATGTCCCTCTCATGATGCAACACCCTGTATACACAATATTGATGCTATGCTTCTGAGCGAGATGAAACTTACCCGACGACGTGACAAACTACAAGTCCGAGGGTATACTACATTACGAAAAGAAAATATAGGGCCGACAATAACTGTGGCGGTGGTGTGGCCCTAGTTGTAAAGTCAGACATTGCGCACACACATCGGTTTCCGCGGAACACAAGCGTAGAGAGCTTGTGCGTGGTGCTGAAGGATGACATAAGTATCGTCGCATCGCGTCGTTGCGCATAATAAACCCCAGAAAGATTTCACAGCGGGTACTCTCATGAAACTAATGAATGATGGCACGGACAACAGTACAACGCCAACAACTCTTGACATCGTGGTCAACAAAGACATGAGAAATTCTACGAGACTCGTGGCGTAAGAAGAATTCACTTCTGGTCATAACCCGATCATTCTGGATCGATATGTCAAGGGAAGACAGCACGCAAAATGACATCTTATAGAGACGCATATTAGCGCCCCTATACGGCACACGTTAACACATATCGAACTCTATGAACACCTCTACCAAATTCGAAAATGTAGTGGAGGCATTCCCAAGGATGTCAAACAGACTGTTGACAACATTATCACAATAAACCCGTACAAAGACCGACTTGACGCAGCGGTCATACAAGACATTGGATAAAAAGAGACGGCTATGACAGTGAAATCGTTATGTCAGTGCCAAGTTTGAGACGACAAGGCTGCAAGAGCGAATCAGTACCGCCATCAACACTGTAAAGAACCAGAAATTGGGGAATAAATTAGAAGCATTGAATCCAAGAGACAATTTGCTGTGGAAGCTGACGAGGACCTAGCGAAATACACGGGATGCAATGCCCGCATTGGCTCGCGAATGGACAGATCACGACGACAGACTCACAAAAAGCAGACGACTTACTTATACACTTTGAAGTTTGAAGTAATATATAACAATGATATATGTAACAATTTGGAACACGACCGCACAGAAAACGATATTAATGAAGTGATTGGCCATGATGTGCAACTAACCCGATGTGAATTTTTTGAAATCGTGGTCAAACTATCGGACATAACAAAAATTGTCATGATTTTACCAAATAACAGAGCACCAGATAAGGATGGCATCAAATACAATCTGCTCAAATATGTTCCAAGGAAAGGTATTGTACAGTAGAGTTGATCTATATCGTTAACGCCATTCTGTGATTGCAACACTGGCCTAACCAGTGCAAATTCGCAATGGTTGTGCCCATTATAAAACCTAATAAGGATGCCAAGCTCGCCGGTAGTTATTGGACCAATCTCGTTACTGTCGGCGATCTTCAAGTCGGTAGAAAAGCTCGTATTATTCAGACTTGACAATGCTCAGGAGGAACTCCATATTAATGACGAGTCCCGATTTGATTTTACGAGGATAGAAGCAGAGTGCAACAAGCCATCAGAATAGTTAACGACGCCAAGGTACAATACAACCTTCCCGACACACAAGCCGCCAACATCCGATCAAAAGGTGCGCGAAGACATGCGGGTAAGGCTAGAACAACGACTTGTCTCCTCTCCTTGTCCAGGAGTCTGTATCCGATCATGGTCAGGCGTCGCAGACTTAATAGATAAAATGATAAATTAATATATACGATGGTGATTAGGCCGGTCATTATATACGCGATTACTACTACTACGACAAAAAAAATCTCAAATTTTGGAACACAAATTTATACGCCTCCTAACTAATTCTAACAGATACACCGTCGTCAAATACTTCTATGACCGCTGTCATGACATAACCTCAATAACGGACTACATCTAAGAAGTCTCACAAAAATTCTACGCTTTCAAATTGGGTGATAGTCCGTTAATAAAAAATATTACACAAACCAAACAGCATAATGCACTATTTCGAATAAAGCATACCCTACTTTATCAACAGCTGCCCATTTCCTGGAAACCTCTATAGCCAAACTTTCACCTGCTATGCCTTCTCCTGAAAATATCAACTTTCGTTATTTTCATACCTTTTATTCTTTAATTCTGTTCTTTATCCTTCTTCTTCTCTCTTTGCCGTTTTTTGTTCAAGTCTGTTTCTAATTTTATTCTTCTTCTAAATTTATCTTTTCAGTCAATAAATTTAAAAACATCGCAACTCCATTTGGGCCAAAATCTTAGAAAATGATAAACTAAGCAGCTGGGACGCAGCCCGCGGTACTTATCTCGAACGGGTTTTTTCATTAAGATTTTTCCTGCATCAGTTACCATAACTTATTAGTACACACCTCTCATACCGTTAGTTCTCGTTTTTAAAGTATTTTTAATATTTATGGTAATTTTCTAATGTTATTACATGTTTTAATTTGCTTTTATGTTCAAAGGGAATTTAGGTTGTTTTTATTGTTAATTTTTTTCTCGTAGATCAAGGCCTGCACCATCTGATCCTGCGGTTACCGTCACGCTTCGCATGGTGGTTGCACTATCGGTCTCGGGGTGAGTTCCGGGGAGAACATTTGCATATATTATTTTAAATAAAAATGGTTCTCTCTCTGTCCCATATTTCGATATGTAAAATAATGGACCGTTAGGCGCGGTTAGTACTTGGCCAGGTGACCGTTTTAGGGAAATACAGTGTCCTCGCTCTACATCTTCTAGCGGCTTGTATATCAGTGTATGCGCAGAAGCATTGCAATATTTGGCGAGGATTGCTTAGTGGATATACTACCCTTCGGAGGGGATGTAAAGCGGAAATAGGCCGACGTTAAATAAATGTATAAAACAAATTTAAATTTAGTTCCTTATTTTTCCTTAAAGTTAAATAACGTCTGAACGACACTAGTTATTTCATAGAGACCTTACTGAAAATTTGTTGCTATAAATTAGTAACGATTTTTTACTTAAAACTGTCGATAAATATTATTTAGACGATTTTTATCGATACCTGAATTTATCAACAATGAAAGTGATTCACTCTGTATTTTATCCCAGTTTTTTAACATGTGTTAAATGTATATCGGCATGCAAGAAATGAAGGTTCATCAAAATAATGTAATAAAATTCATAACTGGAAGCTAATAAGAGATTGTATCACATACTAGCATATGGTTGTTTATTCATGTATTAATAATTATAATAAAATATGTCGGTATTGTATGCAACAAGTGGCATACCTCGTAGTCCGATTTCACCAACAGAAATTCCGCAATTACCGTTTATTACGACTGTCTAGACTCTATCCGTTGAAAGTGTCTTACCGTTACTCTCTGTGAAATGTTAATCAACCGAAAAATTATTTAATAATTACTCTTAAATTTTATTACTAAATTTCCTAGCTTGTTTGCACAGGATGCCTGTTTAATATTTCAAAATAACTAAGATGTGAATTAATTATCATGACAATTGACGTAAAATATCACAAAAGAAAAGTTTTGTCAATATTTATTTCTTTTAAAAACCTGTAGTATCATTAGTTTCTTTACAATTCCTTCACTGGATGGATTATAACTTAGTTAAATCTAGATTCTTTCAGGTTTTACCGTGATCGAGGAACTCTGCTTTACGTTTTGCTTCGGCCTCTTGGACTTGTTGCGCCAATCTCCCAATTTCTCTATGACACACATTCCAATATTCTAATCCCTTGTACCAGTTTGTACACCCCCAGAATTGGTTGAGTGTCATACTTTTCTGGACATAATCTTGGTTTTCCATATAGAGCCTGTCTCCGGTGATCCATAACCTCACGTTCAGTCAGGACGTGATAAGCTGCCTCTGTTGATCCATTGCATTGTCTGCATTTTAAGTTTGTACATACCTATTCCCTACATATGTTCTTTCAGAGCACAATACCCTGTCAGGAGACCTGTGATTGTACGTAACTCATTCCGGCTCAGTAACAGCAATTCTTCAGTCTTCTTTCGAGGTGGTCCTTTGATAAAGGTTTATTATTTTTATTATAAAAGTTTATTATTTTATCCCAGTATTCTTTGTACTGGTTTTTTACCCATTTTCTTATTAGGTCCCATATAGTGATTCTAGGTACTCCCAGGGCCGGTATATAGAGCAGATGATCTTTGTATTGCTATCTCGTCAGCTTTTTCCTTGCCTTCGATATCAGAGTGTCTTAGAACCCACAATACAGTTATCTTGTGATCTGCTAAGGCTCTTAGTTCTTTTTGGCATTCCCATAACAGCCTCAACAGGAGTATATCGTCCAAGCGATATGCTAAACTGTGATTTCTCATACCACTATATATGCCAACTCCAGTGCCTTGACCGTCTGTAAACCTGGCAATTTCCCCAGGCCTTTTGCTACAGTCATCCTCTTTTTATTCACTTCGATTCACAACATTTACCTCGGAGTTCCTGTTGAAAGTATGCTTAGGAATCATATGGCCTGTTCTCATATCTGATATGCTAACCCCCACTCGGTTCCTGATTTGGTTATGCCCCAATCTTGCATAAATGCTACTTGGCTCTTTTTGCAGTCTGAAGTATCCTTGCCTCGCCCATTACCACGAAATGAAGAGGAGGGAGATCTAGCAGGACCTCCATTGCTATTGTCGGTCTTTGTGCCTTGCTTAATTTAGCAACTGCGGTGCGCAGCAACATCTTTGTCCACCATACCAAAGATGCATGTGATCATGGGTTTGACAGTACATCATGCTTGGTTTTTCCATGAGTGCGTCTAGCCAACATAATCGCTGTTTCCACTTTATTTTTGGTTCTTTGGAACTGTTGGTTCTAGGTAAGTCTAGAATCTAGTATTACTCCTAGATATTTTACCTCTCCGACAGTTGCATTTGTTCACATTTGAGCATTAGAGTCCGAGTCACTCTAATTTTTTTCTTTTGGTGAATACTATTACGGTCGACTTGGAAGAACTGATACGTAGTCCCTCCTCATCTGTCCTTTTTGCTACTACATTTAAAACTCGTTGCATACGCTCTTTTAGTGGGTTGTTGAATTTGCTCTGGGATAATATAACCAGGTTATCCACGCAGCTCAGGATTTTGTGTCCATCTATATCCAATGACCTTAGTAGCTCGTCCATGACTAGATTCACAGAAGAGACGATAAAGCATCTCCCTGCGGACATCCCCGTCCAACCCGAATCACTAGTGTCTACCCTATAACGGACGTCCATCCCTACTTACGAAGTTATTGATGCATCTAATTCACTAAAAAAATTCTCCCTGTACGGATGTCTATGGTTTAAGTAGTAAAATAATTAAGAATACTCTCGATTTAATTCTGTTTCCACTTACCATTTTACTAAATAGATGTTTTTATGAATGAGTAATTCAGGACTCGTTAAAAGTTATTTCGTTTTTTAAAAAGAGAGACATAGGAGAATTAGATAAGTAACGCCCTATCTCAACTACACTTGTTTTTGGTAAATTAATAGTAATTTTATTAAAGCGGTTACTCTTGACCAAAATGGGTATGTAATCGAAGGGATGGAGGAAGGGAAACATACAGCTTAGTCTCTATGTCTCTAAATCTTTAGATTCACGAACTGTTGATAACAAAGTCAACCCATTATGGTGTAAGAGGCACACCTCTATCTTTATTTGAATCATACTTAAATAATAGACAACACTGTGTTAGTATAAATAATATTGATTCTGCTCTTAGTAATGTTAAAAATAGAGTACCATAAGGAATTGTTTTGGGACCGTCTTTCGGTCGGTCACCACAATAAGATTGTGAGGTTACTAAAATTGATCCAAAATCGGAAATTGAGCTAACATCAAATCTTTACGATTTGAGGTCCCAGCAATCCAAAAAAAGTGGTTTTTGAAAAATGTCTGTGTGTGTTGTGTGTATGTACATGTGTGTTAGGACGATAGCGCCGAAACTACTGAACGAATTTGGATGAAACTTTGCATGAGGGTTTCTTTAGTGCTCCAAACGATCTAAAAGGGTTTTGGTTGAGATTGGATTGCGTTTAGTGCCGTTTTGACACAACAAGTAGCTTATTTTATAATTACTTGCAATTTGCAATCAGACCAATGAAAAGCAAAATTCCGATTTCAACGATATATCACACTTGCATCCTGTCGATTTGGTTTCCGTGGAAAAAAATTAAAAACAAAGGAAATGTGAAGCATAAGATCGCTTTTTGCGTGGCACGGTCGATGCGCAGAGCCGTTGAGCCGTGAAAGTCGTCACGTCACGTGCATTCCTCGGCTTCAAAGATCCACCGAGTGGGGAGGTCCCAGCCGCTTCCAGTAGGTGCCGATTTTTTAATTATTCATTCTATGTTGATTAATATGCTTTTTTCTTGATAAAACATGTTTAATGCCTTATAAACCTAATGATTTTTGTACTTTTATAATTATAGTTACATTTATACAGTTACTATATATCACATGTCTCTTATATTTCAATTTTTGTTTTCATGGCTTGCAACCAATGTATAGTCTAAGCTAACGCTTCCCCAAAAATAAAAAATGTCCAGTCAATGGAGGGTTTTGACTTGCAAAATGTCAGACATAAGTGAAATTTGGTAGAATGGTAGACATAGGCCTCCTAATGGTACACCTAAGTAAGTTTGCGACCTGTGGCGGGTGCCGCTCGAGGGGGAGGGGGGAAATTATACATCACCGCACTTTTTGAGGAATAGCACCGTTTGTTGGAGTAACATCGAAAAAAATGTTCAAATAAAAAATGTAAATTATAAAATTCTGCATCTCTTAGATCTACTCGTTTTTCGTCTGTGACTAATAGTTCCCTAGATACAGGACGCCAAAGTTGGGCGTTGATTTCAATTTTCGTCGCGATTTAGGACGAAGATTGGCTGCAAATAATTCCCCAATATTTTTTTTATGAAACAGCAATATTTGTCGAGTTTGATGATGCCTCATTTGTAAGGTTTGGTTATATACAAACGAAATATATGATTTTTTTAAGCGCGCTGCAACCTACTCAAATATGTGGATTTTTTTAATTATCCATATCTAAGGTCGATATATGTTTACATACTACATATTTTTGTATAATCGACAAATCAAGTCAACCCCCTGTGTGTCCATTGCCTGGATTATTTACGACCTCATTAAAATACCGTTACTCTCTGTAGTATTCCGCCGGTAAATTGAATTACTCGCTTACTTTAGTTTTTAATGTATTTTGTTGCATTTTTTATTTGTAGGGAAGCGTTGACTTAAGACTATACCTTTATATATAATGTGGTCAATTAACATCTATCTATCTATCTTAACACACAAATGAAAAACCAAAAATTAAATTAAATATTGACATCACTGGATTCAGGAAATTATGCAGAATTCAAAAATTCAATAATGTACAGAGTGTTCGATTTAAAAATCTAAAGTTAGTGTTACTTTCGGTGAAACCGGAAGTCGAAATGATAGGGGAATATATTGATCCTGTTACCCATGGTATATGATCCAAATACCAAAATAATTGGTCCATAATACAGAAGTTATAAGCCCGATCAGGATCCTGTACCCACCTTTCAGAAATGTGTATAATAAATTTACAATCGCATCTCCTCCTATACTGATCCTGAAAAGAAAAATAAATCGTGGATGTTTTGGAAAGGTAAAATGCACTTCATGCAATACATAGTACTCATACCATGCTAGTCACTTCACTCTCTAAGTGACATTTAACTGCTTTCGTAAATCAGCTCTGTATGATTCACCGGTGCCTACATCTAGCAAATACCTTTCTGTCTTATCTCTTCTAATATGAAAGACTACAAGAGGATGCTGTTGTTTATCTTTGTAACAACGCCATGAGGCAAGCGACTTTTTGCTTTGGTTCCGGTGAACGACGTCAGCGCACCCACCCATGCTACAGACTGCAGGAGCGTTCGTCAGTCTGTTCCTTCCACCCCAGCATCTCGTCTAGTTTCTACTTGAATAAAGTGCATAAGTTCATGCACGAATGGTATGATGGAACATTCACGAACTATCGACTGACGTGACCACAAAACGGTGAACAAAGACAAACGCCAATTCGCTGAGGCGGCGCTCACCTGCGACACCCCGACCTGTTAACAACTCTCCATTTCGCTAGCAAATCGGCCGCTTCAATAGCCACCTGCTCTCTAATACTAATAAATAGTACGATGCATGACGTACAAAAATTTTTCAGGGCTACAATATTAAGTATAGAATGCGGTGGTTGTTTCGTTCCCAAAAATGTTTACTATTCGACATTAATCATTATATGCAGGGTATAATGACAGGCATACCGCGAAAGAAAGAATAGTACTTTTTTTCTAAAATGCTTCCTAAGTGCTCTACGATATTTTGAAATTATAACTGAAGAGCCCAAGTATCGAAATCTAGCATCTCCACCCTCGCTCAGCTGCTTATGAAAATTAAGAAATGCTAGTTGTTACGAAGATAAAACAATAATCTACGTATTCATAAATTTCTGTCCCTTCTTATTTTTTTAAAAATTGTTATATAAGGTATGAACATTGAAATTCAAAAAGTAGGTCGAAGTAGAGGTTCATTAATGAATTTTTTTCTACATATATTAATAATATTTATTTACAAATGAACAGAATTTGTATAATGTGCCTTAACTAAAGGTATAATTCAGTATAATGTGTCATCCATTTAGATGTTAGTACATATACCGGGTGTTAGAAAAGTATGGGAACGGTGGAAAATCTTGAACAGTTTGCATCAAATCGAAAAATAAAAACATACGTGTCAAAAATTTTTCAAAAAACTACCAAAATGACCTCCCCACCCACCACCTACCTTTGTGGGTGGGGCGAGGGGCAACTTTAAAATTTCAAATGGAAACCTCTATTTTTTTATTGCGGAATCGGATTCTACGGCAAAAAATACGTAAATTTTATGCTGCACATTTTTTTCGATTCTTGCATGGTGTCGCTGTAATCGCAATAAATTTAAAGAAAACATTACTGTTTCAAGAGTAGCGTCTTGTGCCCATAAAAAAACGTCCAATTCAAAAACTGAAAAACACGTATTTGTTATTTTTACGAAATCTATGGCATTAGATTCGACTCTCCCACCCCTAACCCAGTGGATGGGGCAGGGGCAACTTTGAAATTTGTAATGAAAATCCCTATTTTTTATAGCGGATTTGGATTCTACGGCCAAAAATACGTGAATTTTATATCAAGCATTTTTTTCGATTCTCGCAAGGTGTCGCTGCAATCGCAAAAAATTGAGTGGAAACATGAAAGTTTTGAACGCATACTTTAAAAAATACGAAAAGTAAAACTACTGATCTCAGAGTGAATGATTTCCCGAGCTGTTTTGAGAACAGTAATTTTACACGGTCGTGCGGAAATTACAACAACTATTAACATTCTGTAAATTTATTAGCAGCTAGTAATTTTCAATTTACATTTTTTACAGGGCAATAAAAAACTCGACTTAAAAAAAACTAACAGTGGTTTTACCTCTTAATTCAGCCATTTCAGACAAGTTCTTTATCCCAGCCAGTGAAGGCAAGGAGGTAACTCAGCCATTTAAGGCAAGATGAGGATTTCGGCCAGTTGAGGCAATTAGTTTACAGTTTAACTGCTACACTAGCAGGTTTTAATTTCAAGATTGTAGCAGGCGTTCAAAATAGTGCCCATTGACTTCTTGACATTGTCCGAGACGAACGTAAAAATTTTCAATAGCACTTCTTATCGTTTGAGGTGGTATTTCTGCAAAAATGTTTATTATGCGTTGCCTCAGCTCTTCCAAATCACGAGGTTTAGTGAAATAAACCTTACCCTTCACGTAGACCCAAACAAAATAATCAAGTGGCGCGAGGTCAGGAGATCTTGCTGGCCATTCAATAGTTCCTCTTCGACCTATCCATCGATTTTCGAAAGTACCATTCAAATAGTCCCTAACAATATCCCGATAGTGTGGAGGAGCCCCATCTTGCTGGAACCAAACATTATCGAACTCATCACCAGCAATCTCTTGTATTGCGGGAACTATTTGAATTGTCAAAATTTCCAGGTATTTTTCTGCATTCAAATTTCCATCTATGAAAAACGGTCCTATGATTCGATCCTTGAAAACTCCTGCCCAAACATTTAATTTTTGTGGATATTGCGTGTGTCTTTCAAGCATCTAGTGAGGGTTCTTGTCACTCCAATATCTGAAATTATGGCGATTAACTTTTCCACTGAGTTTGAAAGTTACTTCATCTGAGAAGACAAGTAGAGAAGACAAAAAATTTACTCCCTTCCATCATTAATTCACTAAATTTAAGTCGCCGATCAAAATCATCATCACTTAACTCTTGGCGAAGGTGAATTTCAAACGTTTCAAATTCTTATGACCTGAAAATGCACTCATATCAAGCTGTTGACTGGCTTTTCTGATTGGTAACCTTCGATTTTCAACAAATGCCTGGGCCTCTTCCATTTGTCGAGCTTCCGATGTTTCAGATTTTGATCTTCCAGATTTTGGGCGATTTTTATTTGTCCTTGTGTCTAGGAATTGTTTGATGGTACTGGACACAGTAGATTTCGAAATGTAAAATGTCATTTTGGTATCAGTAAACAGTTTTTTGAAAAAATTTTGACACGTATTTTTTTATTTTTCGATTTGATGCAGACTATTCGAGATTTTCCACCGTTCCCATACTTTTCTAACACCAGGTATAAAAAAGCTTCACAATTTAATGAAGCTATAAATCAAATAAACTAATGCGGATAAAACACGACTGAAAACGGAAGAATGTGTAGCTACGTAGAAATTGTGAATATTTCTCTAGCTACTAAACTAAACAAAAGATTGAGTTACTAAACAGAAACGTCATAATTAATAGGAAGGTATATTGTTGAAAAGATAAAAGGATTTTTAATATAATCGAAATATAAATGATTTAATAATTATATGGGATCAATAATATTGTAAAAGTAAATTCCCATCATTTGAAATGATCCATGCTCTTAGTTTTTTTAAAGTTGTTCTGTTTTTATATCTATAAGTGGATGTGGTAAGATGTTTAGTAATTTCGGTCCAAAGTAAACAAAACATCTGTGACCAATACTTTTATGAGTTTTGGGTATAAGCAAGTGTTCCTCATTTTTCCTCAAGTATTACGTTCATGACTTATTTTAATAATGTACTGTTTGTTACAAAACAAAAATCATAGAATGCCCTTAACATAAAGCTGCCTCAAATATAATCAAGTTCTAAAAATAGTTTTTCAGTGGGATAACAAAAGGGTTTGAAATAAATGATCTTTAAGATTTTTTTAAAATTATTTCTAGTGGCAGTAGGTGTCAGATATGTTTTTCCTATTCCTCCTCAACCAATTATACCATACTGCACGACGGATTCAACAAGGGCATAATATAATATTTTAAGATGCCTCAAAGGTAGTACCTGCCAACATTGATGAAATTTGAACATCAAGCTACGAATTTTATTTACTATGTTGTTTATGTGTATATCCGAATCAATAAAAATACCAAGATATTGGATATTGAACATTTAGGAGTGCGTGGAAAACTTTTAACATGGATCGTGAGTTCTCTGTGCGTCTAGGAAATTGTTCCTCTGACAAGCGTAAAGCTGTTTCTTCACCGTCATCTGATATTTAACACGACTTTAACCTTATCGTGCGTTGGTGTTCTAATTGGCTGATTCCTCTGAACAATGCAAAATGCTGTGTACTGCATATGTTCAAACATAATCCAAAATTAAATTACAACGTTAAAGGAACTGACTTTATAACCGTATCAGAGCAAAATTACCTTGGTATTGCAGTAACAGACTCATTGTCCTGAAGTGCCCATGTTACTAAAGTAGTTAAGAAATGCAATCAGTTAATTTATATGGTTAGGAGGTCGTTCCAAGATCTTACAACCGATTCATTTCTTAAAATTCACAACTCGTATATTCGTCGTGTGGTCTCCTGTTTTAAGGCAAGACGTCAATAGGCTGAAATGTGTCCAAAGACGTGCAACCAAGCTCTCCCGATGTTTACAAAATCTTTCTTATGAAACTCGTCTCAACCATCTTAAACTTCAGCTACTGGAAAAAAGACTAATGCGTGGTAATCTCATTAACACATACAGGTTACTCCACAGAGAAATGTTCTGTCCAGAGGATATTTCTACACTTAATGTGTATGCCTACGTGGCCACACCTTGAAGTTAAAAAGGAAAATTTTCACGTGCATAGTAGACAAACATTTTTGTCTAATAGAGTGTTTGAAAAGTGAAACGCGTTGCCGGATAGTATTGTCACTGCTCCATCTCTGAATTAGTTTAAAAGTGGACTCGATCTTTTTTTAAATAATATGCCTGTATAACGTTAAAGGAGCTCCCGTGCCAGTCGTTAAGTAGGATCACTCTTTCAGCTGGTGTTTGTTGCAATCGAAGCATTAGCGTTTTGATGGTAATATGCAATTTTTACACTTAACGCGCCAGGCTTGTAACTTGTAACTCAGCGCTCGGCGGAGCACATAGCCCGGAGAGTAGCTGTTGGTTGCAGTCTGGTTAGGTTCCTTATAGTAAAATAAGGATTTTATAGAGGAGTTTGCGACTAAAAATATTATGTTTTAATATTCCGCTCTCTAAAAGCACATTTGAACTATGCTAACCCCATTCAGGCTATTTATTTTTTCGATTGAAACAGACACTGGACCGCTAGATGGCGCCTGCTGACTATTTTACATGTCGCTATCCCAAAGGTACCGAAATGTACTAAATGGTCAAGTGATCCTCCTATCGGTCGTCTCATGCCTACCTTGCATTGACGAGAGCCAACAGCTCGAAACTGCAGTCTGCAAGTGGTTTGTGAGGACTGGCACGAGAGCTCCTTTAAGTAGGATCAGTCTTTCGGCTGGTGTTTGTTGCAATCGAAGCATTAGCGTTTTGATGGTAATATGCAATTATTACATTTAACGCGCCAGGCTTGTAACTTGTAATTCAGCGCTCGGCGGGGCACATAGCCCGGAGAGTAACTGTTGGTTGCAGTCTGGTTACGTTCCTTAAAGTAAAATAAGGATTTTATAGAAGAGTTTGCAACTAAAAATGTTATGTTTTAAATATTTTCCTGCTAAACTTACTGCAATCAATAGTTTTGTATTGTATTGCGCATTGTTGAAATATTTATTGTTTAAGTTTGGAATAATAAATAAATAAATAAATAATAAACTATTTTCAATATTTTTATATATTTATAATTTTCTAGTTTTTGTGATAAATTCAGAGGTATTCTTTTGAATCCTATGGTATTTAATCTGACATTCTTATATCTAGTGTCTTTTCTATTTAACTCTCTATAATGACTGCACCGTTAGAGAACCAATTTCCTAATTACTATATACGATTAATGTGTAAATATAATAAACAGCAAATTATATCCAGTGCAGGATTGGGTGGATACCAGTTAGTAGTACCTACTAATTTGTGTTCTTTTATGTACTAGCCATTATATCTAACGTTCAGTTTGCATAGAAGTTATAGATGATAAATCTTACCTTAACCACTATGTTTCCTCAATAGAGTTCACTCACCTGCAATAGAAAAAATATGTTAAGATAATAAATTCGATATGACTACCTACAAAGTAGCTTGCACATTGTTCTAGGTGATTAATAGTAAAATTAAATTACCAGGCTCACTTGCGCGGTCAGGTAAAACGTGCTTTTCAGAATGTCATAAAATTTGTACGGGATTTTTTCTCAATTCAATGCAGTTGAAAATTATGTACTCTTGACGTTGTATAGAAAAGGAAAGTTTTCTTAAACGCAGGATGGAGGGGTGGAAAATTTTATAAAGTATTTTTATTTTATTAGCCGTTACTCGAGTCCGAGTATAAAAATGTTACAGTCGATAGATTGTGTACAATAAAAAACAAGTAAAGGGTGTAGTCTATTGTAATTCCCATTCATCTACGGTGCACACGACTATGGCTATAGAGGCCAATTCGGGAGAGCACATGTCGACCGCAGTCAGGACAAACATAGACCTGGTTAGGTCTTGGATTCGGCCTTCTTGCAGCAGCATTTCCTTGATAGCTGGCCACAACCCCTCACCATTCGGTTCTGTCCGCTGCAAGTTGTTCCCATTGCTCGTCTGGAATACCGCAGGATTTTAGATTTTCATGGAGAACGTCTTTGAACCTCTTTCGTTGACCGCCACGCCTTCTTCTACCGCTTAGCAATTCATCATAAAGTGTACATTTAGGAAGGCGGTTATCATGCATACGATGAACGTGACCTGCCCATCTTAGGCGTGCTCTTGAAATAAGCACCTCAATTGGAAGGCTGTTTGCTCTCCTGAGTACGTTTGATATGTGATGGAACCAACGGATTTTCATCATACTTCTGAGGTGTCTTTGCTGAAAACGTTCTAATTCTTTCACATGACGACGGTAAGTGACCCAGCTTTCACATCCATGTAGCAGTGTTGGAATGGCAACTGCTCTGTAGACAGCCATTTTTGTTGACAAAGCAAGGTCGTGGTTGTCAAATACTCTCTCTCTAAGTCCCCAGAGTGCTCTAGATTATTTTGTATGAAAATGCATTATGTTCAATGAGAATAGTCACAATTTATTTTTCTATCTTTTGTTGGGAACATGAAGGAAACACAAAATAACATTTGAATAAATTTCGTTTGGGAACTGTCTTAGACGATTTGGATTTGTTACCATTTCTTCCCTCGAAGTAAGCCCATAGTTAATTGTTGTAAAATAAAATCGGTCGGAAACATATTTTATTAACCATTTTTCCATGATATTTCATAAATATCTCTACTTCTATTACTCAGATCTCTTCAAAGGAAATTCAGAAGACTGCAAGATGGTGTAAAAGTTATGTGGAAGATGTGGTTCAAGAACAGTCTAGTTAGAAAAAATATGACATTGACTTGGTTGAAATCTGTTGCATCAATGACCAGAATTGATACAAAAAAAAAAATTAAAGATTACAAATCATTCAGCAAGGGCGACAGCTGTGCTTAATTTGATTAAACAAAATACTTGTGAGCAACAATTAATCAAATATATTGCCGCCTCTCAAATTTTGTATGGGTCCATACACTCATGGACAGAAAACAATATGAGAATTATTTTACTCTGATGTACATTTATCCATCTTTGAATGAAGCCCAAACGAAAGAAATTATTGAAATAATTTTATTTTATACTTTAAAACGGTTAATTTTTAATTTGCAAGAAATGTGTTTAAACAATAACCGCAATTTTTATTAACGTTGACTGACTGTTTTCTGCTTTAATAAAAATTACAGATTTAACAAAGTTGCTGATACTGACCACAATGGTTTCTTTGCACGCTTAAATATTTTGTGACAAATATAATCAATTCTAAAATTAGATGTAAACAACCAACCTTTAAGAAAAATGGGAAAATGAGAAACTTGTTCTATTATTTATTGTGCACGACTGTACACACTGGCTTTTGTCTTTTGTACGATTCGCAAGATTAAACAATAAATTTGGAGTCAGCGGCTTCATTTTGTTAAATTTAAATGTTAGTAATACCTAACTGGCGGTACTCTTTAAAAATATCGTAATTAAATGGAATAGGAATAAGAAGGGACATATTTGTGACTACATATTCGGCCGCACAAATTTAAAAACACATATTTTACTGTTTTCCTGATTGGACATTTTATAAGAATCTCAAGTTTCAACCCTTAATCTAAATTTTAAATTCATCCCTCACACCCCCTTCTATTATTTCCGTTTATTTGGGTTTTCTACCACATGTATTATTCTCTTCAGAAGCAAGTCACCGAAGCTACAAAATAATAGAATTATTGGAAAAAAGCCTCTGCGCCTGTGACGTTTATATCAAAGGAACAGTCAGAAGTTATTTTTTACAAATAATATAAATCGGAATAAACGCAGACATAATGTATTTTACTGACGTTTTGGAATGTAGTCTCTGTTTTCAAATTTTTTTTCGAAAAACTCTTATTTGTTGTGTATATTATATACACAGCTTTAAGACTCTGCTTATGTTATTTCCATAGATACT
Source organism: Leptura quadrifasciata (assembly GCA_963675555.1). Classification (NCBI taxonomy): domain Eukaryota; kingdom Metazoa; phylum Arthropoda; class Insecta; order Coleoptera; family Cerambycidae; genus Leptura; species Leptura quadrifasciata. The sequence goes on from OY776674.1 coordinate 12,719,158, forward strand.
TACACAGAACTGGTGATATTTTCTTTTAGATAATGTTGAGTTTGTTAAGTTCTTCTTTTAACATTGGTAACAAGTTGTACAAATATCTATAGAATAATTTGATACGCATTTATCTTCATTTAATAAGATTATTGCTGATTCTTTAATTTTTCTTTTTTTGTTATCTGCCTCTTTTGTTAAAATTTTTGCCGAGTTCCAGTTTATTCTATGTCCGTTTTCTCAAACATGTTCACAAATCTTTGATTTCAGAATTTTATTATTTCTAATGTAATTCTTGTGCTCATCCAACCTTACACCGAAAGGTCTGGATGACTCACCCACATAACATTTATCACATTCGCACGGGATATTGTAAATACAGTTTTTTTAATTCTGCTCCCGGTTTATCGGTTTTGTTTTTGTTAAAATAGATTTCAAAGTGTTCCCCGTTTGAAATACCGTCCTAACATCAAATTTGTCTTCTATTGTTGCTGTAAAATGACGTTCAGTTTACCGTACCTGATCATTTATGAAAACTCTATCAACAAAGACTTCCGGGTATTGATTTTGTGCTAGAAAGTCTTTGATAATTTTTTTCTCGTTATTTAATATATCATTATTAGATGAAATCATTTTGGTCCTATCGTATAAACATTTTACGACACCCCTTTTACCATATATTGATTGATTTGAGTTAAAATTTCTATTCTAATATTCTAATCTATTAGTATGTGTTGGTTTTCTATAAATGCTTGTTTCAATTGTATTATTTACTCTTTTAATTAAAACATCTAAAAACGGTAGTTTATTCCTACTTTCTACCTCTAATGTGACTTTAATAGAAGGTTCCTTACTATTTATATTTTCTAAAAAACTATCTACTAAATCTTCACCATGAGGCCAAATTGCAAAGATGTCGTCCACATATCTCCACCAGACAACTGATTTGTTTATACAATTTTGAATATGTGTGTTCTCAAAGTTCTCCATAAATATGTTGCTTAAAATTGGTGATAATGGAGACCTCATTGCCATACCAAAACTAGATAGAACTAATTTTCCAATTGAAAATAGGTTGTTTTTATACACATTGTTAATAGTTCCAATATGCTATTTACCTTTAATTTAATTCTAGTTTCCAAATTATTATCATTCAGCAACATATCTTTAAATATTTTTAAGGATTTATCTACCGGAACATTGGCAAAAAGACTACATCAAAACTAACCATCAAGTGTGATTCATGAATATCGTGTTCATACATTTTTTCTATAAAATGTTTACTATTGTTTACTTCTAATATATGAATCGGTATTTCCAGATAATGGATCGATAATTTTAAATAAAAATATTGCCAAATTATGACATGGTGAATTAATAGAACTAACAATAAATTGGTCTTAAAGGAATATTTTGTTTCTGTGTCTTTGGTAAGCCATAAAAATGAGGAGGCTTAGTATCATGTGACGTTAGGTTCCTTTGTTCAAAATCATTAAATCCGTATTTGTATTTAAACAAAGTTCTGTAAATTTTTTTCTCTATTGATTTTCTTGGATCTTTATTTGGTTTTGAGTAGGGTCCCTCATTTACAAGAGTCGTGATTTTTGAGTCATATATATCTTTATCTATAATGTGGCATTACCGTTGTCTGCTGGCAATATTTTTATACTTTCATCGCGTTTTAAGGAATTGCAGATAAAAATATTTTAACCTGCAAAAAGGTACGCATTTACAGGACTGTCATTAATATGCCCAACAGAGTTTTGTCCATTTCAGACAGGCTGGCCTTATCAAAAGGTTTAAATTTCGCAATAAACCGGAAATCTGTTCCAAAATTTGATATAGTATCGGCAATAGAAAAAACGGCACAAAATTTACCAACAGATAATGGGAACGAATATCGCATACGGGCAAAAATTGCTTTAAAGGAGCAATACAAAATTGAAGATAGTTTAACTCCAGAAGAAAAGCTATCGATAAATTCCTAGAATCATCAGTCTGACGTCTCACGCGCTTAAAATCTTCCTAAATATCATTCACAATGGCAAATATAAAAAACTCAAAGAAAACATTAGTACAACTCAACATGAATTTAGAAACGGATTTGAAATACGCGAAGCGTTATTTAGCATACAGGTACTTGTACAGACAGCACGGGATATTAATTGTGATATCTTCACCCGTTTTATAAATTTCGAGAAGGCATTTGATAAGATCCAACATGAGAAACTTCTCGAAGTGCTGCAGAATAGTGGTATTGACGGTAAGGATCTGCGTGTAATATCTAAACTGTATATAGAACAAAAAGCTATGGTCCGGATAGAAAATGAAACATCAGAAGAATACGTCAGAAGAGGGGTTCCACAGGGATGCATATTGTCACCTAGACTGTTTAATGCCTACTCAGAAATGTTGTTTAGGGAAACACTTCATAACGCAGAAGAGACTGTCATTGAAAACGGCGAGATAATTAACAACTTAAGATACGCCAACGATACTGTACAACTCGCGGACAGCGCCGAGGGCCTGCAGAGGCTGATTGCAAGTTAGCATAGAAATCCAAAGTCTTACCATCAGCTAAAACAACCCAAACAACAACAACCAGTTCACAGTCAACGGCAGAGTGCTAGCGGAAGTAGAACATGTTCCATACTTGGGTTGTAGCTTAAATAGGGTATGGGACCATTCTGAAGAAATCAGACGCCGTATCGGGAAGGTAAGAAATGCATTCAACAAGCCAAGGAAAATACTTTGTAATCTTAATTTAAACATACAAATCAGACTTCGGGATCTTAAATGTTACATATTTTCAGTCCTGTTGTATGGCGCTGAGGCCTGGACCTTAACAGAAGCCACGTGCAAACGCTTTGAGGCCTTTAAGTTATGGTGCTACCGCCGAATGTTAAGAATATCTGGGCACTACATATATCAAATAACGCGGTACTACAGCGCATAAATAAGAGGATGGAGATTCTAATGATAATAAAACGAAGAAAAATGAAACAATTTGGTCATGTTATGAGGAATGAAAAATACCGCTTACTTCAACTCATTTTCCAGGGAAAAATAGAAAAACGGCGACGCCGCATTCCATGGTTACGAAATCTTAGACAGTGGTCTGGACTTACTACTACAACCCTATTCAGAACAGCCGTGGATAAAATTAGATGGGCCAACGTGATACCCAACATCCTCAGAAGAAGAGGAAGTAATTAAATGGAGTAGATGCAGAAAAAGAAGGAACACCTAAATTTAAAAAAAAAGATTATTTTTACTTTTTCTGATTGTACATTTTATAAGAATTTTAACCTTTTATTTATTAATTTAAAATTTAATATTTAAATTCATCCCTCATATCCCAAATTCACCCTCTGTATGGTTCGAATTTTAATAATATTATATTAGTGCATTTCTTATAACATGTTTTTAAAAATTTTGTTTCAACCCTGAATTTGAATGTTATACACAACCTCGACCCTCTATCTATCCCAAACACTGTTTTAAAATATTTTTTTAAAGGCCACGACTTTTAGGAAACCATTAAGGGTAGAACCTGTTTCTTTTCGCCCTTTTGGAACTATTTTTATCCAATGCACAGTTCTGTCGTTTCTCTTGCACTATTTCATTTTCTTTTTTGATTCGTTTTAGAACTCTCAAACTACTTGCTATTGAACCAAAAGTCAAGAGAATAAAAATCAACGTTAGCCACTTTAATAATACATCCCCGGTTACCTACATCTATCATCGTTAAACTCTTTTCCAGGAAATAACGTTTTCAAAGTTCAAGTAATTAGTCCCATAAAAACACCTATCATCAGAAGGCACCGAAAAATCTTCTGATGCCCTGACCATGATATAACTCATCATTAATGAACTATGAACTAATTCGTGCAAATTATAGATCTGAGATGGAAGTAATTATCTTTAAGGTTTTAGGTTAGTTCTTGAATTAATAATTACGTGGAGAAAAAACGGACAAGGACATTCACTGTGTGTATAATATTCACCATAGCTAAATATTGACACGCACAAAATTAAATTTATAGCCGTTAGGTGAACGAACCTTAGAATATTTCATTGTTAAAAGTCGGTATCGGAAATGATTAAAATAATTCACAAATTATAGCGGCCCCATAATAAGATCAAAGAGTTTTCGGTGTGAATTACAACACGTTAAATACTCAAAGAAAGTGATGGACCGAATATGGTATTCTTGTTATATTTACTTTGATTTAGTGGATAACCAAATACAAATTTTCAATAATCTTCTTTTTCGTTACTTTAATACATCTAAGGTCAAAGAAACATAAATACTAATTGAAAATTTAGAGGTAATAGATAAAATATCTTTGTGTTTACGCTAGAGAAACATTTTATTAAAATAGAAACGTTCAGTAAAAAAGGACAAAGTGCTGTAGTCGCAGACTATTAATTTTGATGTACATTTTCGTTGGGAATTTCAGATTCTTATTCTTCTCAACACTTGCCGCCGTCTTTTATTAGATCATGATAAGAAACTTTTACTTTCTTCTATTTTGTTGAAAGTGACTCGAGTCTTTGCTTGTTCCAACAAAAGGTATAATAGAAATTCTTTAAATAAAAAAGATAAGAATTTGGAAACTACGCTTACGATGGTTTATTATCGATTATTTATATAGTAATAAGGTACACAATATATTATGCTATGTAAAATAAGAGATTGAAATTTCCAAGATACTAGAAAAGTAAGGCATAGATAAAATAATCAGAACGATATAACTTTATTTCGATAAGTTTTATTATAATTAATTATTAATAATAATAATTTTACTTTATGCCAAGAAAAGTGTAGCCTTAGCTACTCCACTCAATTTTTTGACAAATTATACAAAATCTTACAATTAATTAATATTCTTGGATATAGGAAATCGTCGGCATATTATAGGACAAAATAAAAATATTTAGATAAAAAGATATAGTATTTTATGTACAGAGACGACAAAAATAGTCTTATATATCCTGAAGCACAGAGCAAATGTTGTGGTAGGTTAATTGCGTTTCAAATTCTGCAACACAAACTGCATCAATTTGGGTTTTTGTGGATTTTGTAAAGTTTTTGTGTGATTTACTGTGTGATAATGTCTCTGGTGATAATGGTATTATACTGTATAATTTGTGGACTCCAGGAAAACGAGGTGAAGAAATTGTTTTGCTTCCCTCTGAATATCGAACAGTAAGTGAATATTTTACTTTATTAATATCGAGTATAAAACTCTGCATACTTATATAATTTACAATTTACCAATTATTAGATCTATTTGACTGTATAATTAATTATATATCATGTTTGAATATGTCAAGCATGCAATATTGGTGACGTATATAGAACATACCTACTATATCTAAGGTGCTATTATGGCCAAATTGAAGTAATCGATTTTTTTTATCAAGTAGTATGTTTTTCAAAAAAGTCTTGTAAATAGAAATTTTTACGTCAGTTATATCAATTAAATTATTTTAATTATTCATTAACAGTACCTATCAAAATAATGGGCAAAAATAATTTTTAAAATTTGAAATGAAATCTTAGTAAGGGGGACATTTTATCTAAGCGTTTTTAGTTAAATCCTTTTATTTTGAATCAAAGATTCTTCAGAGTTATGAACAGTTATTAACGAAACACTCCTGTATATTTAAGTCAAGGGAGGAAAGTGTGACGTTTCATCCCACGATCTCACTGATGTATTTTACTGTCCCCGATGAGAAGCTTATCTGCTAAATACCCAAATAATGTTTTAATATTTTGCAAACATTGTAGGTTCGGTATGTTGAAATAAATATAGGAAAACTGATTTGTTTCAGGTCACGATGTTGGCAAGAATCTCTGGGCATGAAATTCCAGGGACGTATGTCTGGACATAATAGGGTGTAGAGTGTGCAACAAACATTTTAAAGATGAGTGTTTTAAACCATCAACAAAAAATTTTGACCCTTCATAATAATGCTATATACCAACTTTATTTCCTGCAGTATAGCCTGTACAAGTAGGTACCTATAAAGGAAGGGAAGGGGGTTGCACATTTGAAAAATTATACAATATCCATTACCTACCAACATTGCCAGTGTCGGAGCTGGGAATCGAATCCAGAACACTATGGACAGTCTAATCAAACGTGCTCACCACATAACAAGCTATAGCAGACTGCAATACCAAATACTTAAAGAAGTATAATTAAGTTTGTCGATCATGACAAAGCACTACTTTTTTGTTATATACATGTCTCGACTTATATTATTGTACCTTTCTTAATTATAGTTTTAATATTAATCAATATATTGTCTTCTATTTGTGTTTTTTTTTTCATTAATATAATACAGCTTCATAAAATTGTGTATTGTTTGTCTTTTTCATTTAAGAAAATTCATATAAGCACTTAACGATAGGTATCGATAATAAATATATGTGAGCCGCTCACTTCAGAAATGAGAAATTCAGAAAATGTTTGTAATTTTTTATCTGTCCAAAACAGTCAATTAAATAGTGTGACACTTTTAATACTTTTATATATACATAATTGCTGAATAATTCGTACTGAACGTGAGCAGCTAATATAACATAGAGGCACACAAAAAGAAAGTGCCAAATCCGGCAGATTAGACCATCATACCTTTATGTATTTTGATGTCCTGAATTCGAATATGACGTAAGATTTGCTACATTGGCTCACAGTTTTTTTTTAAACTCAAGAAATAGCAATAAATCTCTCAAATTCCACTTTTCTGAGTTTAAAATTAAATTGTGACCCGATGGAACAAATTCGACGTCAGATTTCACTTTCACTTTCTTTTTGTGTGCATGTGTAATCAATCATAAATCTATTTGAATTTCGCGGCTTACTGGTATGAGCTGCTTGGGCGCCATCTGCAACGCGCTTTATATCACCTAGAGAGAGATAAGTGTTGTCTATCTCATTCGCGGATTAATAATATACATTGAGTTGCGCGTCTGGGTTAGTCTGTGTCCTGAAGTAAACGAGTGCGGAGCAGAAAACATAAGAGAACGAAGGAAGGATATACCCTCACCATCTAGTCCATTACGTCTGTATTTATATTTTTGGATTAAGGAGGTACGAACTGGAATCTAAGAAGTGTATCATTCACGTTTTTACAATCACTTTTGCACCGAAATAACTACAAACAATAAAGGAAAGCCGGTAACTAATGCTGAAGTGATGTTGACATTTTAGTGCATTGTCAATTGTAGTGTCATTTTCTAAATAACAAACAATGCGATATTTAACAGAAACTTACCGAATTAAAATTTTGATGATGAAGTCAAAAGGAACTTCACTACATTTTCAATCAAAAGTATCCTAATTTGCTCAATAAGAATGTCTATAAAATTCATGTACAGCTGAGAGAACTTGGGCATATTAAACCGTTAAAAATTATATAAAAAAATATTTAAAAAAAGTTTTTATTTAAATGCTCTAAAAAGTAGGAAATAAACTTGAAATCAAATCCATCAATTTGTTACTTTATATATATTTTTTTATGATATAAAAGCTTGTCGCGAGATATTCCTGTGTAAAGAAGATTGCTAGCGACAAGCTTTTATATCATAAAAAAATATATATAATGTAACAAAATTATGGGTTTGATTTGCTTCAAAGTTTATTTTCTACTTTTTAGAGTATTTTTTAAATAAAAGCTTTTTTTTTTTAAATATATATTTTTTAAATTTTATTATTTACTTTTTAATCTTTTGATATGCTGTAATCCCCAGATATCTTGAACTAAATTTTTGACTAGAAATTCGTAATTCGCGACCCCGAAAACCCTAGATATCGATTTTGATCGATTCGGACTTAAATGACAAAAGTCATCAGTCATATTGGCGCCGCCATTTTAAATTTCTGGATTTTTATTAAAAATTCATAATCCGGGACCTAGAAAAACCCCCAAATATCGATTTTGAGTTGAATCGGATCTTAAACGGTAAAGTCGTCAGCCATCTTGAAGTCGCCATCCTGAATTAAATTTTTGACCAGAAATTCGTAATCGGCAAACCCGAAAACCTCCAGATATCGATTTTGATCGATATGGACTATAAACGATAAAAGTCGTCCGCCATATTGGCGCCGCCATTTTTAATTTCTAAATTTTGACCAAAAATTCATAATTGGCGATCTCGAAAACCTACAGATATCGATTTTGAATCGAATCGAATCATAAACGGTAAAGTCGTCCGCCATATTGAAGCCGCCATGTTGTTTTTTCTTATATGAAAATGTTAAAGTTTATTGTCACCGGACTTATACACGCGTGCAAAATTTTACCTAAACAAACTAACTTACAAACATGGCAAGTTAAATTATAGTTATTTATGCAACAAGTGTGTAAAGTGATACTTTTTTCACGAATGGGAATGTTGTCGACAATCCCATGAGTGAAAAAAGGCACTTTACAGACGAGTTGCATACACAATTTTTTCTACTATCGCAGTGGTTACCAAAAATAAATAAATAAACTTAACGAAATTTATTGCTTTATAGTAGAAGAGCTGACAGACATTATAGAGAACGACAATGATCAAAATGTTCACTCATGGGAATCAATTCTTTGGCCTTTGGGTATGTCAAAGCCGATCGTCTGCCATCTCAAAATGATAACATTAAGTTGTGGGGTGTATTAGAAAAGGGGTAGTTTTAAGTTTTGGTGAACCACAGTGATCAAGAAAAATAATGCAAGGGTGACTAAATACAACTAGTTTAGATGGCTTTTTCGCCTAAGCAGACGATTTTTTCGGTAGCTTTGTATATAGCAGACGCCGCTAAAAATGGTGAAAATCACGTTTTGATGAACGACCTTGATTAAAAATAATTTTGGCGTCAATCGACTCGTTTATTTATGCTGAAACAAAAAACACGTCGGCAGATGAAAAAACTCAAAAAAACTAGAAACTAAAATGATACAATGATATCACTAAATCACACACATCACAATTTTTATTAGCACTGTATCACAAGGAACTTATATACCTAATTATAAAACGAAATGAATATTATCGACATTCATTAAAAAAAACATAAACACATAACATAAAGTATATGAAAAATATGCAGAATACTGGCCTACATAAATAAGTGTGGTAATATCACAAAAAACGTAAAAAGATTATTTTTAAAAGGAACAAAACAGGCGAATATAAAAATAAAAAAGTTTTGTACAACTTGTAGGTACACATGTAAAATAAAATAAACATATTATAAACCAAGATACAAGCATTCAGAAAAATATAAACATTTACAAAAAAAGTACTACTCAACTCTTCTTAAATCTCCGAAATAATTTTTCAATCATAATCTTCGTCGCTGATTCACTCTACAAAAGACAAAACGTCGTCACTTTCGGCATCGTCATTTTCATTACTTGAATGCGGAATATATTGTAATTCGTTGAGCGTTTGCGGGTTCATATTTGTTATTATTATATGTCCATCCATGGTTGATTGGCTCGTAAAACGCTGACCTAACCTCAGTTGCATTTGTCCATATGACTGCCACTTCATTGGTTCTGGCTATTTCTTCCATCAGTACCGCTCTACAAGGTAGAAAAACTTGGGCGTTTAGGGTATTTTTTAAGACAAGAAGATTTTAGGTTGATTTACATTTTTTGTAGGTGTCTACAAAGCAATCCAGCCTTGCTTTGTTAGTATTGTTAACCTTTGGTCGACCATATAACTTGCAAACATATTTCTCTATTACAGCAGAAGTGCTAATTGGGTGTCTCTGCAATTTGTCATCAATCATAAAGGTCTGTTCTTCTCTTTTCCGTAAACTGCTGCTGTATAATCGCAGTTCAGTATTTACCTTTTCAAGCTTCTCTATTCTTTTTTCGTATTTTTCATCTGTGGTACTTACAAATGCTGCAGTAATCTGATTTATAAACTCCTCCGAGAAACATAGTTTAATTACTGATGTTTTCACAATGGATTGTAGGTCATCATCTGGTTTATTTGTATTGGCTTTCCCTCTGACTGACATCTTACTTATTTGCAAAATACTAATATTTAATGATACTTGAACTTACTATTCTAATGGAAAATTAATGCACGTGTATATGTAGTCTCACTCTGATCATGAATAGTACATGTAACTTAATATGTTTCAGTAATAAATTATATTAATCACAGCCTGCTAGACTAAGCAACTACTCCATAGCAGCATACGGCACAATATATGTGTTAGTGTTTGGTGTGGAATTTTCCGCAATAAAATAGTGTGACCAATATTCTATAATTTTTTTATTTAAAATCGTGCTACCTATCTAGAAGAAGTTCTCCCAGAAGTTGAAAATATTCTTTTACAGAATTCTCCGGATAATAAACTTGATAATATGATTCGGATACAGGATGGGGCTAGAAGTTCAAGAGCATTTAAACAATGCATTTCCAGTATGGATTGGAAATAATGGAGATATTAAATGGCCTCCGAATAGTCCCGATCTTACTCCACTAGATTAATTTTATGGGGCTTTTTAAAGGACATAGTTAATAAAAATAATAATTACAGAATTCCTGCTATTAAAGAAGTGATTCAGAATGAAATAAACAGTCTAAACTTTGTCGATCACGATATCATCTTGAGTATTTTTCAGAATTTAAGAAGACGATATGAATTCTGCATCCAAAATCATGGTGGCCATATCGAACAATTTTTATAATTTATTATTTGTATTTGGTGATGTTCTGTTAATATTATATGTTTATATGTTTTTTTTTTTTTTATACATTTATTTAACGTCGGCCTATTTCCGCTACTGAGGCCTAACACCGACGCCTGCAGACGAGCTACCCCCAATCAGGAATTTTGCCGAACCTCTTCCCTTAAGAAGAGTAGGGATCTTTTACTTGCCTAACATTTAATAGACAAGGGACCGACGGCTTTACATCCCCTCCGAAGGATGGTATATCCCCTATACAACCCTCGCCTAAGGTTGTATAGCTTCCGCGCATACACTGATATACAAGCCGCTGGAAGATGTGTGAGGCGAGGACGCGGTCTTCGTTGGAGCGGTCACCCATCCAACTACTAACTGCGCCTGACGTTGCTTTACATCGCATATCAAAGTTTGTACATAGTAAAGACGCACCTACGCTCGCCCCTATTAAGGATAAATGAATTTTGTAATTTTCTTAATAACTCGAAAACTGTTAAAGACAGGTCTGCCATATGTCATATTTTTTGAAGTGAGAAAAAAAGAGCAATTCAAAAATTCAACAAGATTTGCAATTATTGCTTCTTGTATCCATCAATTTCTGCACGCCACTGAGCTTCCATCAACTTATTAACGGGGTTCAGTTACAGCGCTATAACTTTATTCGAAACTCTCTTTTATCTCCAATAATAACGATGATAAAGGGTGGCTTAAATATAATAAACAACCCTGTACATACTTAGTTATTACTTGTAACTGACAGTTCCTCGTACACAATTTACGGAAAATAATAAAAATAACTTTTCCGGTTCCAATGTCAAAACAATTTGATACATGCAGTGAAATTTCTAAAACTATTATTTTTCATGTGCTTTAAATGAAAGGATACTTGATCTAAACAGTAGGCACATAATGTTTACTATACTTTATGGATAGTAAACAAAACCATAATCATTTATTGCATCGCGGTTTGAGGCTGCCCATCGCAGTTTTCATTTAAGAAGTTTTATGCGGTCGTAAACCATTATTTTACACACATAATGTTTAATGTGGTAGAAATTAATTATCCAATAGTTACGTAAGCGGCGATAAAGTGGAAAAACATGTTAACACTCGTTAGAATCACTGGATAGGTTACAAAGTTTTTGCTTTAAAGATGTAAAAGCACTTTTTTCAGTAATAGGGTATGCTAATTTGTTTGCTTTCATTGTCAGATCATATTAGAGCGCGTAATTTTATGGAAACAAAGTATTAACATGTATTTATTTGATACAATGGCTTTGGAAATGTAGACCATATAGGACAGAAATTTCTAATGATGTTATTATTCGACCACACAAACATTGTACGCCAAATCATAAGCAATATACAAACAAACAACATTTAATTTACATGATAAAACAGTAATGCCTCCGAATTCGATGCTCGAGTTCCATGATAACTAGAAATTTAAAATGGGAATATAAATAAACTGGATAAAAAAGTCTATAATCGGAAATTATTTTCGAATATACAAGGCAAGTCAAAACGATTGTACAGGATTAAGCGTGTTCCGTCTTCATTTGTTTATTTGTTGTTATAGAAGTTAATTGGTTCATGTATTTCTATAAGTATACAGGGTGGATCGTTAATAATAGATACAACCAAATATGCTTTAGTAAAATGTTGCTGTGGAAAAAGATACAGGGTGTCAAAGTTTAAATTAGTTTTTAGTTTTTTTGCAATAGCTCAACAGCCTCTTGACTGATGTTCGCTAAATTTGCTTTGTTTCTAAGAAACAATAATTTATGTATTACATCAAGTTAAATCATAAAGGGCGTCGCTGTATAGTAAATACGGCCAAAATTGAAACTGGTCAGTTTTAAAGCACACGACCGTGCGCACTGAACTTGATATTTTGTCCTATATATTTGGCAATGGTATCGAGATTCGAACGGTAGTTGAAACTGTGCAGGTGAGTCCGAGACTGACAATGTAATCAGCCTGAATGAACCATCTACGACTACACTGGTTTAAAGGTAATAAAACGGACAGGCCTACTAGCACAAAAAACTCATAAATCGTTTCTTATCAGTCAACGTGGAAGTCTAACAACGTGCTGTCTATGTGCCAGTGCAGTGCATACATACCTATTATAATATCAAGCGTAAATGTTTAGTTAGTTACTGTTCATATTTATAAATATTTACTACTGTATAAAAGGTAAAATATTTTAAATGGCTTACCATGGCTTTTTGGAGACCATTTGAAACAGAGGATAATATAATAACTGCCGAAAATCCCGAAATAGTTGAACCGGTTATTGTCGAAAAAGCCGAAATAAATTTAGAGTTTAAAAACCAAGATTTACTTGTACAAAGTCAACGTATTATTTTAAATATACATGAATGTTTGAAAAGCGAAAATCCTGAACAATGTGAGAAAGAAATAATACGACGTATTAACGAATTAACTAAAATATCAAAATCAACAATTTATCGCGTAACTCAAGAAGGCGATGTTATAGATCACAGCGCAAAGAGGAAACGGAAAAATACGAAATTAAAAAATATTGATGATGCCACTAGAGATGTAATATGGCGTATAATTTATAATATATATGAAGAAAATATAGTTCCTACGTTAAAAATGATTCAAGAAAAATTGAGCGATTATCCTGATTATAATTATAGGTCTTTAGATACACTACGAAATGTCTTATTAGAATGCGGTTTTAAACATATAAAACTTGACAGTCGTATGGTAATTATGGAATCGCGTCGTATAGTTTCACTTCGAGTAGATTATTTGGAAACAATTAGAGAATATCGTAAACTAAACAGGCATATAGTGTATCTAGACGAGACGTGGTTTGACACGCATGATATTGTTCAGTATGGTTGGGTAGATAGTTCGCACAATTGTGTTTTAAATACTCTAGAATACTCCGTGTTCTAGAGGAAAACGCGTTATCATACTTCATGCGGGAAGTGAAAGTGGGTTTGTACCCAATGCGTTGCTCTTGTCGGCCAAAAAAATATCGCAGTCTTCTGCAGACTATCACGAAGACATGACAGCCGATCTATTCGAAAAATGGTTTTCTCAACAGCTTCTACCAAATATTCCGCCAAATTCGATAATTGTATTAGATAATGCTTCTTATCACTCGCGTATATTAAATAAATACCAAATAACAGCACAAAAAAGGAACATTTTAAAATTTATGAGAAAAAAATACGGAAATTCCTGTAAAAGTTCCAATAAAACGCGAATTACTGAATAGAATAAAGAATAGAATTTCAAAAAGGAATATGTTATTGAACTTATCCAATATACACGGTCATACACTTTTGCGGTTACCTCCATACTATTGCATATTTAATCCTATCGAGATGGTTTGGGGAACACTAAAAGTACGTTTACGAAAATGTAATAACTTTCCAACGTTAAGCGCGATAGTAGTTGATCATATAAGAGCAGTAATACATGACATTGACAATAATACTGATTTATGGAAAAATTGCGTTATGCATGTAATTGGAGAAGAAAATCGATATCCAACGCTACCCCCTAGTGCGCCGATTTTAATTCAACTGGATAATGATTCCTCCTCAGAAAGTGAAGATTCGGGCGCGTCAATTAACATTTAACTTTTCTTCATTTTTTCATTCACTTTTTTATTGTTACATTTCGTGGAATATATTTTATTTAGTTGACAAGAAATTTTAATTTAAGTTACTTCATTATAGAGAAATATTTTAATTTTGTTTTTATTTATGTTTTATATAAGTATACAAATATTTATTTTCGTTTTCATATAATAATTCTTTGATTTGTTCAAGAAACTTACGTTTTTATTTTAGAAGAAACTTAAATTTTTATTTTATTTTTGACTAAAATCGTTGCCCCTCGTTAATCTAACCTGTCTCATCCCCTCCTGGCAAGATATGTTCATACCTTCTCGTTGGTCCTTGCTGAGCAATAACATATTTCAATATAATATGGGTTAATGGGGTTAACTTTAAAATTAAAAACAAAAAATTTAAATATTTAGACTTTATATCTAAAACTGATATAATACCTCAAAAATATGTTATTGACGAAATGAACCTAATAAACAAAAAATAATAAAAATGAATACAATTTTAACATTTTATTATGACAATCATTTCTATTTACCTCCGCCCATGTACAATAAAGAGATACCGACTGTTTTTATCGGCTTTTAGTTTTTATAAGGTTTCAATTCCCGTCGTATACACTTTACTTTTTTTAATTTTTTTTTTGACGAAACGTTGTGGCACTTCTGACCAGAAAATCTGATGAGGGCGTCATTTCCACGTATAAAAGGTACACTTGGTAGAACTTGCTAACTCCAACCGTTTTCGAGGAAAGTGCCGTTAAACATGTCAATAATTTTTTTAATGACAAATTCAAATATAACGAAACAAAGTGTATTTACTGAAAAGTGTGCTTTGGTTACGTTTTAGTCCTGTCATTTACGTCATTTAATCATTTTATTTTGTTCTTGTGTTCTTCGAGCTAATTTCTTTGACTTCTTTATTTACAATGCCTAAACATAATAATTTTTCAAATAGGGAAATGAGGGATATGATATGTGTTTACGCACAAAATAATTTTAGCGGACGTTCTGCAGCGAGATACTTACTCATTGCAATATCCAAATAGAATACAGCCAGATCATAAGATTTTCAAAGATCTGATTCGTCGTATGGGACAAACGGGTTCATTTCGCCATAAACACGATGAAGGACGACCGAAATGAATTACTCTATATCAAAAACTAGAAATTTTAGTTCGTGTGGATGAAGATCCTCAAGTCAGCTCAAGTCGTTTAGCAGCGGCTAAGGCTACAATTTTGTCAATTTGCTCTAAATAAACACAACAGGGATCGAAATTTTGTTAAGAACACTTTATTTACCGACGAAGCTACTTTTACTCGCCGAGGCGTTTTTAACTGGAAAAATATCCATTATTGGGAAGTAGAAAATCCTCATGCCGTTAAAGAAAGGCATTCTCAACAAGAACTTAAGATTAACGTTTGGTGTGGTATTAATTATTGGAACCATTTGTCCTTGATCCAAATTTAAATGGACAGTCTTATCTGTTTTTTCTTCAAAATACTCTTGCTGATATATTACATGATTTAATGCTAGACATACGGAACAGAATGTGGTTCATGCAAGATAGAGCTCCCCTCATTTCTCCATTGAAGTCAGGAATTGTCTTGATGAGACTTTCCCACGCAGATGGATCGGTCGAAGAAGTGAGTTTGCTTGGCCACCAAGGAGTCCTGATTATAATCCTTTGGATTATTATGTGCGGGGACATATGAAGTCCTTAGCCTATGCAAATACTATCAACTCAAGAGAAGAACTGTTGGACAAAACACAAAACGCAGCGAATTTTATTAGAGGACAGGAAAATGTATTTTTCAATGTATGGAGTTTTTGCATGGGGGCAAGTTTATAACGTCATTAAGTCAACTTTTCCGTTATTTTTTGGTCTTCTAATAAGATTAGATCCTTATTTTAGACAAGCTTTTAATTTATGTATTTATCTCAATACCGCTAAAATAATCCATTAGTTCATAAGAAAGTGAGAAAGAGTTTACGCTGTTATTACGATTTTGTGTTGTATGTGTTTTATATGTGTAAATTCGGCAACGTGGTTACGACTGGTCAAGGTTTATGACGTCATACTATTTCCGTTTGAACAGGAATAGTTGGGATTTTCTATCTCTTATTGCATATGAATTGTTTTCATTAAAGTAAGAGCAGTCCATTATAGCTAAGTGGCACATTGAATGGTCCAAGGTCCTTTGACGAAGATTCACAAATAGTTGTGGTAGATAGTTGACCAGAAAATGCAGATAAATAGCTCCGGAAAATATCCTTGGTAATAAATTTTATTGGCTTCCGATTCGCCCAAAGCAAAAGTCATGTCTACAAGTTCCGTTTTATTAGCATTCATTTTGCAAAACTCCAAATACCTCAAAATATATGTGATAACTGTTCGTTCGTAGGAGACAGTTGACATTGAGTTGAGCTTTTATTGTTTGTCGAATAAACAGAACAACAAACAATATTACAAGAAAAATTCACAAAAATTGATGTGCTGGGCGGCATCGAGACAAACAAAAAATGAACTTAAAAAATCGTCCTCAAGGGCTAAATGTGGAACATTTATTATGATTATTCCTATAGAATCATTTGAAAAACTTTAATTTTTTAATTTTATTCTTGAATATTGTACTACTTATTGCTTAATAAATCGAAGAGTTACAAATAGCAATATGGATGTACATACAGAAAATGCTCGTTTTTCATTTCTACAATACATCATCAAAAAATATACAGGATGTTCCATTTGAAAAACTGAGACAAATTAATTAAAAGAGTTCTAAATGGAAAAATAATCACACAGATGTCTTTGCAACCTCGTGTCAGAGCCCTATGGGATGAATAACGATTTTTTTATATCGAGAATGTTTCCGGCATTCGGTGTGGGAGCTACTTAATTTTGGTGGTGCTAAAATTAGGAAATGTGCGGGGTTTTGTTTTCTATTACTAAGAAAATAAATAAAAAATGAATGTTGGATGCTGATGTAATGTGTAATGATAATGTTCTCGCGAAAATTCCACGTTTACAAAAATAATGTTTTTAAAATGACAATAAGTGCAAATCAAAAATAAGAGTTCAATACCCCATCTGGGGACACACTGTATACTTACTTCATTATCACCGAGTAGCATATTTCCCCATATTTCATCGCAGGACAAAATTTCATGTACCTACACTCAACAAAATAAGTTCATTTCATTCAAAATATTTAGACATGTCCCATACCGTGAAAATATAGAAAATTATCACTAAAACCAAAAGAAATTGTTTGCAACTTGGTTTAAAGTGAAATAGGCTGCAATAACTTTAACATAATCTACTTTTAAATGCATGACATGCTCAATTGCCCAGTCTAGCAAAAACGTATATGAAATAACTGTAGTCAGTTCTATTTTATTTCTGCAATGCTAATAGAAATATCAGTAAAGCAGTATTTAAAATGAATACAATTTAATGCAAACATGTTTAATGGCTTTATGACTCTATTTATTATATGTTCATTAATTTGCTTCTATAAAAAATAAATTGTTAGTCGCATGAGATAATTAAGAAGTTGTTAGTGCAAATGCAATACAGACAAGTTTTTCTCATACGGAGGAGAGACTCAAGGACCACACATAGCTTCACAACGTTTTATTTTGTGAGTAATAAGTTACAAATATATATTTTTGATTCACATCGGTGTTTCCCCAAACCATAAAAATAAAATTATCAGCAACTTACCATTTAGGTCTAGGTCTATAAGTAAAACACGTCAATTTTCAATTCTAAAATGACATTTTTTTAGCATAATTTTATACCTTCCCTTTCAACCTCCTTGGAGAGACAGCTAACCCTTTAAAATTTTTAAATGGAATGAGTATGCGTGTGATAGCTCATTTGAAAGAGTTTTAGCCAGCAATATAAGATTTTTGATTTTCTTTAATTTTTTTTTTTTGAAAAATATTATATTTTTAATGTTACTAAGTAAACAAAAGAATGAAACAGTTTAAATCAAATATTCAAACTGGATGCCTGTAGATAGATAGATAGTCTTTATTTCACCACTATATGTTACATGATTAAACATTTGCAGCAAGTCAGAAAATCAGCAGGCAAGCAGCTGCATTACAAAAAAATAATAATTTTGTTTTGAGAAATAAAATACATATATAAAATAAGGACAATAACAAGAACATAATACTGTATATAACGTTTACACATTGTTAAACAAGAAAATATATATAATTACATATAAATACTTTATATAACGATTACACATTGTCAAACACGAAAATATAAAAATTTAATTTATAAAATAGGTACCTATAAAAAGCACAAGTATTCTGCAAGTATGAACAATTAGACAACCGAAAGTGGAGTGACAAAATATGGCGTCCCCAAAAAATCTTCAATTGAGTAAAAACAGAACTGAAGAATGAATCGCTTTACATTATTTTTGAAGGACCTAAAGTTTAACTGTCTAATATGATGTGGTAAATGGTTACATAGGTTTAAGTTGGGTGAATTTTTTGCATTTAGAGTTAACCTATAGCATGGTACTCTAAGAAGTCCATCAGCACGTGTGTTGTGCTCATGATAGTCCGACTGAATAGAGAGACCGGATGCGCTTCTGTGAATCTCGATAAGACTGTTGTAGATAAAAAGTGAAGGTAGTGGCATAATTCCCAGTTTAGTGAAGATGGGTTGACAATGTTCCCTAAATTTAGCGTTGACAAGAACTCTTATAATTTTCTTTTGTTGTCGAAAGACTTTAGATGCGTGGTGGGAGTTACCCCATAGAACAACTGCGTGGGAAAGTCTAGAATGAAAGTGAGAGAAGTAAGTATTTTTTAATAGGTCGAATTCAAGAACGCTTTTTAGTTTCCTAAGAAGGAAGATCAGTATGGGTTACCCAACTAAGATTATGATCTAGATAGATACCTAGGAGTTTAACGTGCTCGCCTTTGGATATACTTCTGTTTGAGGATATCATCAATCTCTGAGTTTTCTCCTGATTAAGTGTTAGTTCGTTAGAGGTCAACCAATTTTTTGCTTGTAGTTCATTGAGAGAAGATAGTTCCAGTAGACTGTGGTACACCATAATTATTGTTTAAAAACCCTGACGTTTCATTGGCTATGACAACACATTGCTAACGGTTAAGCAGGTATGATTTAAAAAGCGAGAGGGGTAACCCTCTAATTCCATACCATTGCAATTTTTCTATTAACTTATTGTGGGAGACACAGTCGAAGGCCTTGGAGAGATCACACAGAGTAATCGCAGTATGTTGACCCCCCTCAAGACCACCAACTATATCTCTCACAATCTTTACAACCGCATGCGTGGTCGAACATCCAGAACGGAAACCATATTGGTGAGGACTAAGCAGCGACTTGTGTTCTAAATAATCTCAAATATCTTTCCAAAAATGGGGATGATAGATATGGGGCGGTAGTTGTCTAACAATGAGTCATCTCCCTTTTTAAAGGCTGGTATAATGCGAGCAATTTTAAATATATCTGGGTAGGCACTATCAGCGATACATCTATTAAATAAAGCAGCTAGCGGAGCGGTGATAATATCTTCCGTATATTTAATTATTTTCGCAGTTAGGTCATGTATATCGAGCGATTTTGAATTTTTTAGAGACATAATAGCTGATTTTACATCTTGTACAGTTATTGGATGCATGAAAAAGGATAAGTTAGATGGTTTGTTAGGAGTAAAGTTGGTTCTAAAGTTATGGTTAAGGTTAGGTAGTGAATTTATTAGGTTCCCTGCAACAGATACAAAGTGGTTATTAAATGTATCTGGTGGAATACTAGGATTAACGACATTGTCCCGACAATTGTTGATTTCAGAATTAATAATTCTGCAACAGTCTCTACCTTTATTGGCGGAGTTTTTGATAAATTGATTGCAAGCCATTTTCTTTGCATTCTTAATATCATTATTGTAGTCCTTGCGCAGAGCTCTGTAAATAGAGTAATCAGCAGGATTTCTTGTCACGTTACAAATTAGTTTAACAGAGGATAGGGTATCCCTTTTATTGCGTAATGAATCGGAAAACCAATTGATTGGCATCTTTTTATTTAAACACCTTTTTAACGGAAATATTTTGTTTACCAGAACATTAAATCTGTTTACCAGAAGTTTGGACAACTGGTTACTATCATAGTTAGTATTATAAAATACATTCCAGTCAGTGTCATGCAAATAGTTTCTAAACTTTTCCAAACCATTATTTGTAAATCTCCTGCAAAGGACGATAGACGGCGGGTCCTTATTATTATATATTTTAATGAATTGACCGAAATGGTCAGAAAGACAAGGATCTATGATACCCACCTCATAGGTATCCTCTGCCAAATTAGTAACAATATTATCAATACAGCTTACGGAATGGGCTGTCACCCTAGTAAACTCTGAAATAGTTGCTGTGAGTCCGAAGAAATTTAAGAGGCATATCAGGTCATTAAGATTACCTGAAGCAGATCTAAAATTTATATTGAAATCTCCTGCAAGCACTATTTTATAATATTTATCAGAGAGAAATTCCAGAAGACCATCCAGTCTCCAAAAAGCTAGAGAAATCCCCAACACATGATCTATAAATGGTAATAACAGCTGTCTTTGTACTTAAAATCTCAATGCCACAAAATTCTGCATCGATTTCGCGGCAGAACCGTGAGAACGATAAAGGTTTAAACATAATATATTTTTTCAGAAAGATGCAGACACCACCGTGTGTTCTTGTAGATCTGCAAAATGAACTCGCCAGTGTGTAACCTGGTATATTTATGGTATTAAGACTATTAAGAGCAGTCTCATTAAGCCAGTGCTCGGACAGACAGATCATGTCGTATACATATTTATCGAGATAAAGAGATAAGTTATCCACTTTGTTTGAAAGACATTGAATATTTACGTGCAACATACTTATATAATCACTCTGACTTTGTATACATAAGGAGCTGTTTTTGATAGTGTCAACTAGGTCAATTGAATCGTCTTCTTCCTTGAGTGAAAAAAATGATTTACATGGGCGCACCCTCAGGCCAGGCGTTGGGAGTCATAGCTTGACAGAGATTCTTTTCATGAATCGTCACTCTGAAAGAAGAGTAATATTGTGGACTTACTTCATTTCGTCTACCAACACTTCGGGAAAATTAGGTTTTAGGAACTTTGTTAGATCAGTAACTTTCATATCACGATGTACTTTGTAAACATGTAGAAAAGCAAGCTTAGGAACAGCTTTAAAAGTACCATTTGATACCATTTGGCCAATTATTGGTTGGTTCCTTTTCCGCTTATTTCTTCGAGCTATCTGAGTAAAGGGCTCACTATCATCATTAAGTTTAATAATTTCATCACACTTTTGTAGAGTTTTAATTTGAGAAATGGCAACCTCAACATCTTGTTTTGTAATTTTATTTATTGTGGATTTGGGAATCTGTTGAGGGTTTAGTTTATTTCCATTTGTGTCAGAACCACTGGTGGATACGTTAATTTCCGTTCTGGCGACGTCGTCAGATTGTGATACTTGAGATGGCGGAATAGGTTTACTGTATTTTGTGCGTTCCTGTAGAGAGCTGCGCTGGTTTGACAGATGGCGCAGAAGGTGCATTGTTTACATGTTCACTGTTTGATTTTCTAATGTAGATTAATATATTTAATAAGGAAACTTGGTCTTTGAGAGAGGCAATAGTCACTTGTTGGTTAGAGATCACTAGGTCTTTTTCCTTTAGAAGTTCACTTAGGTATAGAATTTCGATTTTATATCTAGAGTCGCTTAAAACTTCATCTTTCGAGCTGTGGAAAGATACGTCCTTGTCCTCTTCAATATCTGTGTTTAAAAAGGTATCACAGCAGTTTACGGTTGTTTCAATGATAAATTCAACTTTTTTACGTAGACCAGCACAGCTAGTGTGCGAAACAGTTCCACATGTAACACATTTCACACCACTTTGTGCAATTTTTTACACTTTTTGCACGGGTTTACTGAAATCGAGTAATTTATGTCCGTCACAGTAGGCGCCATATTTCTAATCCTGTAACTTCTTGGCAATAATGGAGGCGTCACAATATACAAAAATCAGCACTAAACTTTAAAGAAAATATTTCAAACACAGTATAAAGATGTCTTATGATATATTATCATAATAATTCGAGATGAAAGTCGGAAAATGTGTATCTTACAAAAACCTACAATAAATTGCAGTTACTCAAAAGACCCGTGGAAAACCAGTGGACTGTCTTTTCTTGAAATAGTTGGGTACTTATCCCAACAATTCTTTCTTCTTTCAAGTCTGCTCTGACTTCGGTTACGTTATACCATCAAGAATTGCTACCCAAAAAACATAATGCAACAAGTCAACTTAATAAGCGATTGTTCAATGATTACGAATATTTAATAACTAGTGGGTGGTTTGACTCTACAGAACAAAAGCATTATTAATATACCATACCGAAGTAAACATACCAATTTTATTATATTTGCAAATTAGGTACAGCTTAATTAAATTGTAGATATAATAAAATACATTCTACCTCTTTATTTCGTTCATTAAGGACTAAATATCTACATTAAACTTTCCAACGGTAATTGTTTTCTAATAAATATCTTCGATAGGAAGGCATATCATGATTAAAAAACATCCTACATTATTTGTGTAAATAAGTCTTATATAATATGTTTAATAACATCAATCTTTTATATTGCCATAATCACATGCGGCCTACCAGAAAATTATATAAGCAGTACAGGTGGACATATTGAAAATGACTAAGAAATTATATTAAATTAATTAATATTTTGTTATTCATAAGAATCGATCTTGTTTTTCCCCCATTTTAATATGGATTGGCGACCAGCATACCAAGTCTACTTGGATCATCTTTGTTAATAACCTATTTCACTGTATCTCGGCATATGGCTGTCCTGGATAAGAGATGTGGCTGTCCTAAATACGCGTACAAAATTTGAACAAAATCGATGGAGTAGTTTGGGCTCTAAATCCTCAGGTGGTATATGGCAAACGGCAAGATGTATTTTATAGCTATGTGTAAATTCTCCAAAACCTTCACAATACTTTCCAATATACAGGGTGCCTCACTTAAAACTCCCAGGACCATTTTCTGGATGACCAAAAGAAATATTTGAATTCTCTAAAAGGCATTAACTAGAATATGTAAATGACTTAACTTCTGAGTGAAAACAGTCTCTATCCTCATTGAGATATACGGTGTGTCCGGAAAGTAAAGGGACTTACTTTAACTATACCTTTCTGAGGAGCCGTTTAAACTAAACATACCTTAGTCCAAAAGTGCTTCCTTAAGGAGTTATAGAGTCTTAAAACATTTTTTAATGGGTACAGTTCGTAAAATAAATGACAAATCAAGCTGAAAATTGGTACATATATAATTCGGGGGAGTCCGAATATTATGAGGGTATAAGTATTTCTGCATATCATAGATGGCGCTGCTGGTATATTTTTTATCACAACTATTTATTATTATTATTATTATTATTTTGGGTCCGAATAACTTCGTACTATGATACCAAAACTAATTTGATGAAAATAAGGTCTACTTGGAGAGGAGACGAGATGAGATAATCAGGGGAACTAAAAAATCGCAATCGAAAAATAAATAGCATAGTTCAAATGTGCAACAGACACTGGACCGCTAGATGGCGCCTGCTGACTATTTTGCATGTCGCTATCCCAAAGATACCGAAATGTACTAAATAGTCAAGTGATCCTCGTGTCGATCGTCACATGCCTATCTTGCACTGACGAGAGCCATCAGCTGGAAACTGCAGTCTGCAAGTGGTGTGTGACGACTAGCACGAGAGCTCCTTTAAGTAGGATCAGTCTTCCGGCTGGTGTTTGTTACAATCGAAGCATTAGCGTTTTGATGGTAATATGCAATTATTACACTTAACGCGCCAGGCTTGTAACTTGTAATTCAGCGCTCGGCGGGGCACATAGCCCGGAGAGTAGCTGTTGGTTGCAGTTTGGTTACGTCCCTTATAGTAAAATAGGGATTTTATAGAGGAATTTGCGACTAAAAATATTATGTTTTAATGTTCTAAATTGCTCCATTTATTACCGGATTTTACTTGGCCAATAAATCCGCAGATTTCATATATTACACACACACACACACACACCAATAAATTGAAGGTCAAGAAATCGATCGTGTAATATAACTTTTATAATTTCCTGCCCAGAAATCGGAATGTTCCGCTGGGTGGTGTATTATTAAATAAATAAATATACCGTTGATATAAGTTTAGTAGATTTTCTTCCTATCGGTATTCTATCCTGCAGTCAAAACACATAAATTTTCATACTGTCTCGTTAGATTTGAGCCTTCTTGACGACTGTACAAGCAGAGCACACTCGGAATAAGAAGCCTCTTATTAGAGTATCCCTGGTACCTCTAGATTGTTAAGGTAGCAGCAATAAAAAAAACGTGAATATGTTTTGTTATTCCAAGATGTAATTTTTGTAACGTTATCACTCCATTTCCTCAACCATCAAAATAAATTACGCGAGATAAGCAGTAGACAAATGCGAAATTATAATACTCGACCATGCCTTCAGCCTAAATTTAGCCGGTAGACCATAAAAACCGGTACTTGGTTCGCAAAATATACAATTATCTTTGTGCAAATCACCCAGATTTAAGTAAACAGATGATGCCGACAAGACGGGACCTGATCGCATTACTTTAACAGTGAGCAAAAAATTGCAGGTTTCGTTATGAGTTGCGTAATTCATCTTGGAAAAAATGACAGAGCGATTCAAGGACAGCGACTGTAACTTTTTGTAAATTGCTTATTATTCTGGAACGATTTTCCTAGTAAATATTTTAATAATGAGACAAGTTGGCGAGGAAGCAGTCAAATAAATTACCGTAAAAAGTGTACTTACATAAGCGATAACAAAGTTTAATTAAGGAATGTTATTATTTTTAATTGAGGTATACAGAGTGGATTCTTAACTAGGGAAATGGGTTTACTTGTAGATAGCCACAAGAAACTATATTTCTTTAAAAAATTGTTATATTATTAATACATGACTGATACATTTAGTTACATTACATATTTCGTCTAACCCAAACACCTTCTAGTCTTCTATTAATAATATCAAAAGTATTACAGCTATTCCTAATATTATGAATCATAATGGAATCATCATGACTGATCCACAACAACGAATTTGCACAATTTTATGCCAGGCCGTTCTACTTCCACTAAAATATTTTATTTAACGAAGTACATCGGTGAAGTGTTAGATATGGGAAGACAAGTTGATATCGTATACACAGATTTTTCTAAAGCATTTGATGGTCTAAGCCATGACGTGTTGCTTAAAAAACAAAGTTTTTTTAGTTTTGCTCCCAGTTTTTTAAATCATATCTGACTGAAAGGCATCAATTTGTCCTCTATAGAGGCTTTAAGTCCATGAGTTTTAGCAGGTAACATAATCTGTCATTAAATGAATATGTTATCGATAATACGACAATACAGATACGACAAACTGAAAGACCTTGGCGTCACTTTTGACACTAAACTCATATTTAATGACCATGTCTCTGAAACTACAGCTAGTGCTTGTAAAAATTTAGGTTTCATTATAAGTAATTCTAAAGGTATTGAGAACTCCAACACCTTATTTCTCCTATTTAATGCCTTTGTAAGATCTAAATTGGAATACGCTTCGATGATCTGGAATATAGCTTACCTAATACATAAAAATAATATTAAAAATACACAAATGCCCTTTCTAAAATATTTGTATTTTCGAGAAGAAGGTATTTATCCAACTAGGGGTTTTCCTTATGGGAATTGCTCTCTAAATTTCATGTACTTGACTTAAATATCCTTAGAATATTTGGTTTCTCGGTATTTTTACACAGACTTATTAATTTCAAATTTGATTCGCCCCAAATTTTAAAAATGATTAGGTTTCATATACCAACTATCCAGACTAGATCATATAATTTATTTTACTTAAGCACACCTCGAACAAATTTACTCAAACACTCTCCCATGCACGTAATGTATTCTAATTTTAACTCTCTACTCTGTAATATTGACATACTCAATTGTAAAATTAAGGATCTTAAGCCAGCAATTTTAAATAACTGAAATTTATTTTGTTATTATTACTATTGCTAAATACATATTCTTTTTTTTTTTTACTATTGCATTGAATTATATATTATATATATTATTGTATGTTTAATGTTTTGTATTCGTATATATGTGTATTGACGTATATATATATATTTATATACATTTAATTGTATATTCCTGTCCTGTAATTGGTTTTTCTGTTGGGCAGTGTATCTATGTTTATATATTGATGTATTGAAAGTACATTTTAAGCATACATATGGTTCTCCCTAACTCTCTAATGCTTTGGATATAGTAGTAGTAGTTGCCTATATTTTGCAGATAGCTTTTTTATAAACCAATTTTAAATACTTCGAAGATATACTAATAGATTGATAGATAATTTATTGGTGCTTGCAACAAGAATGTTTTACACACGTCAGATATACAATGTAAATAATAATATACATTATATCGGAATAATGTACAATTAAACTAAATATAAATATAAAACATAAGACAAACAAGAAATAAAACACATTAAAATATTAAAGTTAAATCAATCAGGTACATTACAGTCTAAAAATTCATTAATAGTGTAGAAGACTTGTGATAATAAGAATTTTTTAATACATTTCTTAAAAACATTAACTGGTAAAGATCTAATTGGATTAGGTAATTTATAGAAAAACTTGGAGCCATAATAATTAGGACCATACCTACTAGATTTTAATCTTAAATAGCTCGTTCTAATATCATTTCCGTTACGATTAAATGGTCATGTAGCGATTTTTGAGTAATATATTGTTCATGGACTTTTTTAACATGCACGAGACAGGTGTATATATACAAACAAGGAAAAGTAAATAATTGTAGGTCGACAAATGTCTGTCTAACATCTGCTTGATAATCCATATTGGTTATAATAAGGATGACCCTTCGTTGGAGATCAAAAATTCTACAAGTACAAGGGGCATGACCCCAACTTATCAGACCATAAGATATCTGAGACACTATCAAACCATGATAAGCAGTTAGTAGTACCTGTCTGGGAACTAATTTCGAGAGGCTCCTTATTACAAATATATTCTTTGACAACTTTTTGGATAAAAATTCAATATGCTGTCCCCAATTCAACTTCGGATCTAACATAACACCTAAAAACTTTACAGTTATCGGATTACTAATCTCATAAGTGGATCTATGTGAGAAAAATACATGAAAAGTTTTATTATCATTTAAATTTAGCCTGTTAGCAGCAAACCAGTACTGGGCAGCAAATTGTGTAACAGACATGAGCTCTCTAACCTTGCTCAACTCCCTGTGCCCTGTGTGTGGTGTCATCGGCAAACGTTATAAGCTCAGTTCTGGGAACACTCTTTCTAAGATCATTTATATAGACCAAGAAAAGGATAGGTCCCAGAACCGACCCTTGAGGGACACCGTGTTTAACATTGCGTAAGTTAGAACAGTTTCCATCCATAAATGTATATTGTTGTCTGCTGGAAAGATATGAAGATATTAGAAGACAACTGGTATTATTAAATTTGTTATACTTTTTTATCCAGTAGAACATAATGCGACACACAGTCAAACACCTTTTGTAAATCACAAAAAGTTGCTCCGGCATACTCTCCATTTTCTTGTTTATCAATTATATTATTGATAAAGTGAATAATGGCGTCATCTGTGGATTTATGTGATCTGAACCCAAACTGATAGCAATAGAATAAATTATTATTTTCAAAATGCTTGGTAATTTGAATTTTTAATACCGTCCCAAATATCTTCGATATAATAGGTGTTAGTGATATGGGTCTGAAATTATTTGATGTTATGGGTTCACCTTTATGAATAGGTATAATTTAGAAATTTTCAAAATATCAGGGAAACTATCATTGTGGATACATTCATTTATAAGTTTAGTTAACGGTTTTAAAATAATATATTTTATTATACTAATTGACATACCAAAATGATTGAAACTACTTTTAAGTTTGATTTTATCAATTATATCTCTTAATTAGATAGGAGTGACATGTTCGAATTTAAAATCCGGATAATCAGTATTATCAGATTAAAAATTAGTGAAACAAGCATTAGGAGCAGGTAAATTATTGATAATATTTTCAGCTGCGTCAACAAAATTATCGTTCAGAATTTCGG
This sequence comes from Leptura quadrifasciata, assembly GCA_963675555.1. NCBI lineage: Eukaryota > Metazoa > Arthropoda > Insecta > Coleoptera > Cerambycidae > Leptura > Leptura quadrifasciata. The sequence goes on from OY776674.1 coordinate 12,747,735, forward strand.
AATGTATTTCGTTGCACTGATGGTGATTAGTATCCCTATGTTTGTTTATTAGATCCCAATATGCTTTAGGTGTATTTCCCTTTTTTGATATGTGGTCATTATTATATTTACTTTCAGCCTTTTTTAATTCTTGACGACACCTATTTTTATAACTACGTATATGTCTTTTTAACACGGGGTTAGGAAAATATTGATACATTTCTAATAATAGATATAGGTGCTCATCTGTTTTAGCTCTGCCGTGAACCATTTATTTATTGGCTTTTTATCTATATTAATGGTTCGTTCGACCAACGGAAAATTAGATTCAATGTGAGTACTCAATATGTCCATAAATTGCGAAAATTTTACATTTATATCTGTGTCCGATTACTATGTACATACTTCGGTATGCGATGTAAAGCAACGACAGGCGCGGTTAGTACTTGGATTGGTGACCATTCCAACGGAAACCGCGTTCTCGCCTCACACATCTTCCAGCGGCTTGTATATCAGTGTATGCGCGGAAGCTATACAACCTTAGGCGAGGGTTGTATAGGAGATATACCATCCTTCGGAGGGGATGTAAAGCCGTCAGTCCCTTGTCTATTAAATGTTAGGCAAGTAAAAGATCCCTACTCTTCTTAAGGGAAGAGGTTCGGCAAAATTTCTGGTTGGGGGTAGCTCGTCTACAGGCGTCGGTGTTAGGCCTCAGTAGCGGAAATAGGCCGACGTTAAATAAATGTATAAAAAAAAAAAAAAAATCTGTGTCCGAGGCGTCAACTAAGACCCAATCAACTGGCATTACCTTCTGATGGAGCATAAACAAACCTACATCGTTGATTACCCTAGTTTTAATAGTTTTTTTTAGTAACCCGCATATTACTACTTTCTTCTATTTTAATCTGAACAGCCTTATGATCCGAAAAGGTAATATTAAATATGTGTTCAATGTTTATAGCAATTCTTGAAAATTGAATTAATGCCCTTTTCCAGAGTTTCCTTGGCGGCTTGAGGTTGTTTTCTAATAAAGCACTGTTACCGTTGTAATGTTCAAAATCAAATTTCTTTTTCAGTTCGAAAAAATTGAGTTCAATTCGTGATCCAACCAACACAAAAAATTTTCGGAAATACATAAATATAAGAACTACAATAAATTGATGAAATTTATAATTTTATGACTTTTCCCAGATTTTTTTAAACATCATATTCCCTGATATTTTCAGATTATTCAGGGTTACCAGATCCTGGTGTTATAGGTTGTCCAATTGGATACACATATGACTTACTTGATGGTTTAAATGATTGGTTGATGGAAAGTTAAATGGCTTCATAAAGGAAATGCTTCCAATTTCAATCGTTTACCTTTAAAACCGAAGAGTATAAGGGGTACTATTATTCTGTACCATCCAATATGTTCCAAATTTCAAAATAAACACAGAAGCTATAAGTCTGAGCCGGGTCTGTTGGCCAGCCGAATTTAATTAAAATATCTTGAATACATTCGGAGAAATGTTAATTTATTTTGTAATGTTAATTAATTCTTCCAACTAACTTTGTATAATACGTTTTCGCGTTATCTGATTAAAGTAAAATTTTGCACAAATTAACCAGTGATACAAATTGGAGAGATGTCCCGAAGGCACTCAAGGATAGATATGGTTCATCCTAAGATAACATAAGCACTACACACAAACACACATTATTTACCGCTCTAAAAAGGATTATATTAACAACTTTCAACATAACCACTTAAAAAATTAATAATACAAAGTACTGATTAAAACAAGTTACGGGGTGGTAAAAACACAAATTATTATGAAGACTTGCATAACCTTACAACTACTTTGTATAGATCCAGATTAGTTACGCATACAAGTTGCACACCGGCATAAAAAACACCGGCTTAAGCCGACCTTTATTTATTTTATATCAAATAATTACGACAGACATGGTGTTCAATTATAGTGAGCGGCGGCGAAGTGAGTTTTTGCCGTTGAATAATGCTGATACAATTTGATTAAACATTTTTTATGGTTTTTATAAATCAAGTGCACTCGCTAGATCATTTCATATGATTACTTAATGATTTAATAAACAATATTAAGTCATTTTTCGTGGAACAAGAATGAATAAAGATTATCACGAATGCAGTCGATGCTTAGATGAGCTGCCTAGGCGCAGCTATAAATTTCAGGAAAATTATATGTATCAACATTCTTCCCGAGATAAATAGAGAATTATCTTAAAAGGCAGTGAGTTGCATTTCTTTTGAGATAGTAATATATAGTTTATTATTTTCTTCATAATATTTCAACCAGTTGCTTTAGATTGTTTGGTCAGGTTATGACGAAAAATACTTAATTAACGATATTTATTAATACGAGACCAAGAAGTAGGTATAGTACTCAAGTAATAGTCCTGGAAGCAGCGAAACTTGATTTAGTTTCTCTGGCACTTAAATAATACTTTTCTCATAACGTAAATAGTGGAATACTGGACTGTCGTAGTAGGTATATTTTTACTTTACTAGACTTGTATTATTTTTGTAAAAACATAATCATTCATGCGGAATGAGTTTTTTATCGTTTGGTATTTTAAATAAATACCTGTCTTTAACATGTCATCTTATTACGACATTGCTATTGATGTTTGAATTTTGAGATCTGTCAAAGTAATATGAAGTATTAATCACATTTGTGCACTTTTGATTTCAGATTTTTGGCTCAATCAAACACCAAAATACGAATTTTGTTAATTTTAAAAATATCCAAAATAACAAATTTGTAATTATATGATGAAAAAAATGGAAATGTATAATCTCAAAAACACATTGAGTGTCGTGTCGGATACGTGCCGGATAGGTTGTGAAATAGATGTTTTTTAATATTACACGTATTGTTTTACAGATTTTTTAGGGGACCGCCGAATTTTAAAGTCGTATATTTATGATGAAATTTTTTTTAATGAGTTCCTTTTATGATATTCTCAACTTATACGAGTTTAACACATATTATGAAAAAATAATAAATTTAACTATTTTTAAAATTCGCGCATCTTTCTCATTAATGGTACACAATACAGGACAGAATGATAGATATGGTTGTCTACTGCAATAACAAAAACTAATTAGTAACTAATGATTAATAACAGAAACTGAAATAAGGCAATTGACAAAAAACGAGCGATTAAATATATAGGATTTTTTTAACATAAGATAAGAATAATAGCCAACTCTTTAAGAATTTGGTGTTAATATCCTTTATTTCGCGATAAAATACTGACTCTTGAATAGCTGGAGCAAGCCTGAAATATTAGAGATGCTTTTAACAAGTTTGTATGAAAAAAAGAGAAAAATGATGCTAGACCAAGTAAAGAGATGTCAAAAAGAAAAGGAAACAAGAAAAGGGACGTCAAGAAGAAAAAGGAAGATGACATCAAGAAGAAAAGGAGGAGCAAGGCCGTAAGAAATTGAGGGAAACGATGGATGACCTGAAAATAAGAATCTATGAGAAACAAATAAGAAGAAACCACACTCCAGGAAGAATTAATGAAGAAAGAAAAAACACGCCATTAAAAATTAAGTAAAATTATACATTTACAAAAGGACGCTATCATTTCAGCCACTAAAGAAATCAAAAATAAAACCTAGGAGAATATAGGCATTATAAAGCTTGAAGATAATGAAGTCAAAAATAGCAGACAAGGTTGAAGAAAAAGTTGGTGATGTCGAAATGGAAGCTAGTGGCATTTAATGGAAAAGTTACTGAGGTCGAAGGAAAAGTGGGCGATATTGAGAGAAAATTTCGGGTAGTTGAGGGAGTAGAACGACAGCCGAGAGAAAAAGGAGGTCAGCTAGTAGTATTGTCAGGTGTTATGGCACCAGGTTTAGTATTATAGAGCCAAATATCAGAGTTGCTTCAGACGATTCCAGTGGTGCAGCAACAAGACTTTAAAGTTTTGGAAACTTCATTACACTTGAGATACGTCCACAAACTAGAACAAACCAAATAGTGCACTTCTGATGTTTTCTGGTTAGTCTGTGATACGGCTACCAACACCTCATCCAAGTATATCGAACTCAGCTGCTGGAATCTTGTACACAAGAAGCCGAGAAAAGCTTACAAGTATTTGGAGCTACTGTAGAGGACCTGTCACTCCTGGTTTATCCGAAATTCCATTAGCAATTGGCAGTTGGAACTTTTATCGATGGTATAAGAGAAAAGGAAATCAGACAAGTTCTTAGATGAAGTCGCTTATAAAGACCACGTTAGAAAATACGATGATTCTAGAAGAGGACCAATTAGAGGAAACTAATCTAGAATATATATTGACACGCATACACAAAATGACAAGTCAAGTTCTGAACAAATCAGATTCTTCAGAACAGCAGAATAAGTGATGAGGTGGTGGATGACCAAACTGAGATATCTGCTGTTATAAGTGCTGTCGACAGCGGAGCCATGACTAGGTAAATGCTGCAGGGATAGAAAAATCCACTCAGACAAGACAAGACTAATCACTGTACTAACGAACAAACCTAACATGACTAGTGATCATGTTAGATTTGTTGTGAATGTTGTGCGTTGTAAATTTTGTTGTGAATTTAATTTGGTCAGTACTTTAGTAAGTACTGACCAAATTAAATTCAAAACTAGAGCCGAAGCAGCTCCAAAGCAGTGAAATGCTCAACAGAGGTATCTGCTACGATAAATTGGGGCATGTTAGGAGTCACCGCCGAGGAGTCCTAAGAGAGTAAATGCCATAAATGTTGAGAAATAGCATGGTGTGTAAACGCAGACAGTTAAAACAGAGGTTCGGAATGAAAATTGGAAAGAGCAACTGAATGATAATAAAGTTGAGTCTATATTGAGGCGAAAAAAGTAGGTCGACTAGAATGGAAACACGTTTCAGACAGAAGTATTGAACTGAAGACTTTATGGGTGTAATAGGACTCTCTCAAGGCATAGATGGGCTAGTAAGCATGGAGAGCCCGGGTGGAAATAAAGTTACTATACGTTTGGTGATACCCAGGTGCCAGGCGCCAAAAGTACTTCAACAAGTACACGATGGAGTACCTGGGGGATATTTTGGCACAAATAAGACTCTGACTAAAGCATGAGACAGCCGTCGGGGTATAAAGGCTTGGTGTGGCAAATGCAAGGTTTGTGCAGCTACCAAAGGACCACAGGCAACAAGTAGGGGTTAAATGATGCAATATAATGTTGCAGCAACTTTTGAGAAGATTTCAGTTAATATAGATGATTTACCGTCATCTTTGATTTTAACTTCCTGACACTTGCTAATATCTGCTCTTCAGTAATATTTTTATTATAAGGGTATCATTATTTTTATAAACAGTTATAAATAATGAAATGTTTTGTTTGCTTGTAGATCATTTTGAAAGGAGGGTTTGAATTACAGTATATGTTTACGATATAATATTATATTATAAACTTACACCAACAGTTGATCGACAATTTTGGCCTTATCGGGTGCAGATACTAACCTGAAACAAAAACAAAAGTTATAGTTCCTACATTTATAGCAAATTGTTGATATCAAACAACAAACTTGTATGACTGATGGTCGAGAGGTAAGCGCACTTGCCTCTCACCCAAAAGTTCCGGGTTCGATCCCCGGTCGTGACAGTGGAAAATACTGTGAGAGGGATTTTTTCACTATACATGGATATTGGGTGTGTGTCCCTTGTCTCTAAATGTGTAGTCCCCTCCCACACAAGGCTCTTCTAGAGCCTTCCGGGATAAAGGGGGTCGTCATTACCTGTGATGTATTTATTTATTAAACATAAACACCATGCGGCATCATTTGCTCACGATTAAGTCTAATCATCTTCAGATGATGCAAACTTGATAAAACCTGTATATTATGAGCAACCCTCACTGCTGAAAGATTAAAACCGTTTGTTTCGGTTCACTTTGTTTTATAGTTATGATTTCCCATACTAGTCCAGGGAAGTTAGGAAAAATAGCGGAAATTTTTAGGCACAGCAGATATCGAGATGCGGTTTTCTGCATTGTGTTCAGGAAGGTCCCAGGAAACGACTCTACATAGTCTGGTTTAGCCATTTTTTGAAAAATGCCTTCTGGGCCGGAAAATGCATTTTCCAATTGCATCATTACTTGCACCATTATAGGAACGACTGGAAACTCGGAAAAATCGCTCGGAAATCGTTACGCGGGGGGTTTCGGGGCTGCCGAACTCGATTCTGGCATTAGAATTACCCGGGGATGCACGGGGGCGGCTCTGTGGGGGTATCCGGGGGGCCATTCTGGGGGGAAAATTGCATGGTCCATGAAAATCGCTCCAAACTCGTTACTCGGGGGGTTTTCGGGGATGCCGAATTCATTTCCAAAATTAGATTTCCCCGGTGACGCTCGGGGGTCCCTCTGTGGGATAGCATATCAAGCGTGTCTATTTCCAAGTACAGGCTTGGTATGGTTCACAAGGTCAAGACGAGACCTTAGATCCGTTGGAATGGGGGTGGGAATTGGTGGATGGAGAGCTCAGTCCTGTCACCATGACCCAGGAAGCCGATCCCGAGGAAATTTTAAGCAAAATTTCTTGTTCTTGTCAAACCGACTGTGGCACGAGGTGCGGGTGCCGCCGAAGTGGGTTGGAGTGCTCACTTGCATGCAAGCATTGCGATGACAATTGCTCAAACCAAAAAGGCACTTCCAACGGGGCCGAGAATAGTGACGAGGAAGAAGATGAAGAAGGGGAAGAAGAAGAAGAGTTTGAACAAGATGTTTAGTATTTAAGTTAAAAATTGAAGTTTATAACGAATAATTCAACATTAATAAAGTTAATTTGAATAAAGTATAATTTTCATAATTTGTGATTTTTCACTTTCTCCTTTACCATTTCCCACAGAGCCACCCCCGAGGAAGTCTAATGCCGGAATTGAAATCGGCATCCCCGAAAACCCCCGAGTATCGATTTTGGAGAGATTTTCATGGACGCTACCATTTCCCCCCCAATCACCCCCAGACAACCCCACAGAGGGACCCCCGAACGCCCCCGGAGAAAACTAATGCTAGAATTGAATTCGGCATCACCGAAAACCCCCGAGTAGCGAGTTTGGAGCGCTTCCCATGGACTATGCTATTCCCCCCCCCCCCAGAATGATCCCCAGTCAACCCCACAGAGGGACCCCGAGCACCCCCGGGGAAATCTAATGCTAGAATTGAATTCGGCATCACCGAAAACCCCCGAGTAACGAGTTTGGAGCGCTTCCCATGGACTATGCCATTTCCCCCCCAGAGTGACCCCCAGAGAACCCCACAGAGGGTCCCCCGAGCGCCCCCGGGTAATTCCAATGCCAGAATTGAATTCGGCATCCCCGAAAACCCCCGAGTAACGAGTTTGGAGTGATCTTCATGGACTATGCAATTTCCCCCCCAGAATGGCCCCCCGGATACCCCCGCAGAGCCGCCCCCGGGTAATTATAATGCCAGAATCGAGTTCGGCAGCTCCGAAAACCCCCGAGTAACGATTTTCGAGCGATTTTTCCGAGTTTCCAGTCGTTCCTATAATGCTGCAAGTAATGATGCAATTGGAAAATGCATTTTCCGGCCCAGAAGGCATTTTTCAAAAAATGGCTAAACCAGACTATGTAGAGTCGTTTCCTGGGACCGTCCTGAACACAATGCAGAAAACCGCATCTCGATATCTGCTGTGCCTAAAAATTTCCGCTATTCGGGCGATTTTGATCTAAATGCCCTGGACTATACAGAGTAGTCCTTTACCTATTCAATATCCCGTAACGACTATATTGTGAAAATGTTGGAGAACATGTATTAAAGCAACCTTATATAGAAGAAAAATGTGTCAAAAATTGTGTTGTAATAATTTTTATGATGTAATATATAAAAAATCCGAAAGACATATAATATTAACTGTTTCAAAAACCGACCTATTATTGGGAACTCTGTATAATAAAAATCTTGGATGGATAATCTATTTCTAGGTTATATTTATCATTCCCCTCACCCTTACATCACTTTTATAATTTAATTGTGGCGTGTCGGGTCTCGAAGAATGTTAATTACAGTATTTCGTGTGTTCATGTTGGGATGCTATTTTCATATTACAAGACTAAAGAAACAATTAGAGTAAAAACTGCTTTAGGGTTGCTATTAGAGAGAAAATTAGTTCTACTGACTTAAAGATGCAAGTCTACATACAACTAGCGCAATTGCATTATCGCACTAATTATTTTAATTTATTACGACTGCTTAGGAGGTCTGGGATGATTCTCTTTATGAATTGTGCATGCAGATAATTCTACGAAATGAGACTTCATTGTGCCATTGTAACTTAAAAAAGTAAAAAACGAGTAAATGTAGTAGATATCAAATCGCTATTTGAGTATATCGTATTTTTATATACGGGGTACTAGTTCTGATATGCATGGAAACCTCGAGATTAATAAATAAATAAACACCACAAATTAGACAAGATTATTAAAATAAATTATGGCTGAAATAGCTGGAGTGGAGTAAAGTACTGATCTTTAGTGCAAATGTTTGGAGACCAAAAGCAATTTTGTCGCCATGGGATGCTGGTTCGAACAGTATTACGCCATAATTCTGGAATTAGCAATTAACATAATTGAAATTTGATGTTCTGGTTTAAACTAGACGGAGCGCCTGCTTTCAATAACCTCACGAAGAGGAGTGGATGCCCTCAAGCATACCAGACCTTAATGCATGCGAATTTCCCCACAGATATAAGATGCACAAGAGCATTGACTGTGATAGATTTGAAGCAATACCGCATTAGAGAATAATACTACATTTCCAAAATTATTGTATAATCCTTTATATTGCATGATTCTGGCATTTACAATTACATGGTTCTATTAGAATGCTTACAGCTCCTCTCACATATTTATTTAATTTAGCTATTAAATCAAATATTATACCCGATATATTATAAGGCTGCAAAATAATATTGACATGAGCCTGTGTTTTTTAACCAATAAAATGTATTTTCTTTGGTTTTACTGTGGCCACCAAGGCATTTTTGTTATTTATTTGCTTTATAAATGTAACAAATTTAAACAGAAGTGAATAAATATCGCTAATTAAAAATTATTATAATTTTCAGTTATAAATTTTACCAATTGTAGTTGCAAAGATACATCATTTTAAGATTTAGGATAATTAATTCTTTCATAATACGTCGAATTTAAATTACGACAATTGGTAAAAAATTATATTTTAGCAATTTAAGTTGTATTCAGTAATGATTAGTTTTATTGTGTTATAAAGTCTCTATTTTACCAACTACAGGTGCACAGGTACATCATTTTAAGGTTTAACATAGTTCTTTCTTTCGTATTACGTCGAGATAAATCTAGAATTTTTTTTGGTAGAAAATTATGTTTTAGCATTTTTGTTGTCTACAGCAATGATAATTAAATACCACTAATAACTTAGAAGGTCATGGAACTAGGCAAAAAGTTATAATAATTATTGTCACAAGAGAATATTGGCAGCTCAAAATGTCAACAAAGAGCGTGTTAGTTTTCGAAATTACATATTTATGTTATTAAATGTATCGCTTTGAAAATTACGTTGTATGCGCGTAGTGCAAAAAATTATATGACATTAAAATGTATCATCGGATTATGTTTTTTCTTTGGAAAATCTCATTCAAGAATGCAGTAGCGATTTAGAAGTCTTGTCCATCAATATTCGCTCCAAAAATCTACAAAATACAGACTGTCAAATTTCACATTTAAAGTAATTCAAAGCCTTCTATATTATAGAATAGAATACGATTATTAATCCAATTGATCATAAATTATGACATAGGATAAGTCAATTAAACACAATATTAGATAATTATTTCACCTTAAACTATTTACTTATGTATAAAACAAGTAATCTCTCACACACATTCACTAAACTACCAAAAGTATTCTTCCCTTTTATTTGGGTTTTCTCCAAATGTATTATGAGGATAATTTGAAGAGGTTCAAAAACAAATCATCGAATCTACAAAATAATAGAATTATTGGAAAAAGGCCTCTGCGCCAGTGACGTTTACGTCAAAGCAACGGTTAGAGGTTATTTTTTACAAATATATAAATCGGAATAAACACAGAAATAATGTATTTTGTTGACGTTTCTGAAAGTAGTCTCCATATTTCCATAGATACTTACTACTTACACACAGAACTGATGATATTTTCTTTTAGTGTTGAGTTTGTTAAGTTTTTTTTTTAACATTGGTAGCAAGTTGTACAAATATCTACAGAACAATTCGATATGCATTTATCTTCATTTAATAAGATTATTGCTGGTTCTTTAATTTTTCTTTTTTGTTATCTGCGTCTTTTGTTAAAATTTTTGCCAAGTCCCAGTTTATTCTATGTCCGTTTTCCCAAACATGTTTGTTCAAAAATCTTTGGTTTCTGAATTTCATTCTTGTGCTCATCCAACCACACACTGAAAGGTATGGATGACTCACCCACATAACATTTATCACATTCGCACGGGATATTGTAAACACAGTTGTTTGAATTCTGCTCCCGGTATATCGGTTTTGTTTTTATTAAAATAGATCTCAAAGTACTGGGTGTACTGGGGGGTGGTACTGGGCACCAAAAGAAACTGTCAATCGTTTATAAATCAGAATTTATCTGTATATATAAATAATATAAAAGTAGATTACGTGGATGAAATAAAATATTTAGGTGTTGTTTTGGATCCGCAGTTAAATTTTACTAAACACGTAGAATACTTATGTAAAAAAATAGGTAAAAAAGTTGGATATTTTCGAAGAGTTTCTGATAACCTCTCTGACTGGTGTAAATTAGCGGTGTACAATACTATCATCTTTCCACATTTCAACTATTGTATGTCATTATTAATTTCTTGTAAAAAGGATGATATATACAACTGTGATCTTAGTATACAAAATAACAAATAACTTGACTCCACAGTACCTGCAGAAATGTTTGATAAAGAGATCAAGTTTGCATGCATATGGTACCAGAAACTGTGATAATTACCACATAGAAAGAAGTAAATCAAATATTCTCAAAAAATCACTATTTAATGATGGCCTTAGACTTTTTAATGAATTGCCAAACGTAATTAAACAATCAAAAAATGTCCAAACTGTAAAACATAAGACAAAAGCTTTGTATTTAGGCATCTAATGTATTATACTCTATTTGTTTATATCATGAAATGTACTTTTGCCAATGTGCTTTGTAGTTATAAAGTTATACAATAAGATTAATAATGTAAAAATTTTGTAAACTAGCAATATGCTAAATAAATTAAATTATTATTATTATTAAAGTGTTCCCCGCTTGAAATACCGGCCTAAATCAAATTTGTCACCTATAAGCGTAGCTTCTCCGATACTCCGTATACATAAGGAATTGTTGCTGTATACTCTATCAACAAAGGCTTCCGGGTATTGATTTTGTACTAGAACCACTTTGATACATTTTTTTCCGTTATTTAGTATTTCATTATTAGATGAAATTATTTTGGCCCTATCGTATAAACATTTTACGACACCCCTTTTAACATTTGTTGATTGATTTGAGTTAAAATTTAGATATCTATGTATGTGTTGGTTTTCTATAAACGCTTGTTTCAATTGTATTATTTACTCTTTTAATTAAAACATCTAAAAACGGTAGTTCATTCCTACTTTCTCTTTCTAATACGGATTTACTAGATGGTTCCTTACAAAACTATCTAATAAATCAACACCATGAGGCCAAATTGCAAAGATGTCATCAACATATCTTCACCAGACAACTGGTTTGTTTATACAATTTTGAACATGTGTGTTCTCAAAGTTCTCCATAAATATGTTGCTTGAAATTGGTGATAATGGAGACCCCATTGCCATACCAAAATCCAGCTGATAGAACTCATTTGTCAATTGAAAATAGGTTGTTTTTATACACATTGTTAATAGTTCCGTTATGCTATTTACGGTATTATGGTATTTACGGTTTTAGTTCTAGTTTCCAAATCCATTATCACCAATTTTAAGCAACATATTTATGGAGAACTTTGAGAACACACGTCAGCAAAATACATTATTTCTGTGTTTATTCCGATTTATATTATTTGCAAAACATAACCTCTGACTGTTCCTTTGACGTAAATGTCTCAGGCGCAGAGGCTTTTTTCCAATATTTCTATTATTTTGTAGATTCGGTGATTTGTTTTAAAAGAGGATAATATATGTAGTAGAAAACCCAAATAAAAAGAAAGAATATTCGTAGAATGCCACAAATAACTTTCCAATTTCAAAAGTAACTAATAGCAAGTAATTGTTATTTGTATTATTCACTAACAAATGTTACAAATAACAGACTTTAATTAGTATAATTTAGAAAATCTTCCACAGGATAAAATGTATTTGTCACAAGGAATGATTTTTAAGTTGACAGACATTTTTTACATTTACAGTGTTTCGTATAGTTGCACTTAATTTATTATATAACACTGATCCCATATAGTATGGATCGGACTTATATAACTCTAATCTATGCCTATCGTACTTCAGATCAGAGCCATGACGTGTAGACTAATTGTGGAACATATTTTGTGTATTAAATTTATCCATATTTTTCTTTACAAGTTTTAAAAATAATTCTAAAATATACAGACTAGGCAACGTTAAAATTTTATTTCGGGTAAATGCCATTCTGCAAGACTCTCTTATATTCATTCCAAACATGGAACGTATGGCTCTTTTTTGTAAAATAAATACTCTGATCGCGGATGCTGAATAACCTCCAAAAATAATACCGTATCGAATTCGTGATTCAAAACTACAAAAATCTAAAATTTGTGATGTGGCGCAATCATTTTAATGCAAAAGAAATACTTGCAAAATTTTTGTTTATCTAACGATAGATCTATATTAATTCCTAAAGTTTTATGTGATGTTACTTGTTAAATAGATTTTTTATTGTTCTTAATTAGTACACTCGATGTATATTTTTTAGCAATAGGATGAAACTGCACAATAAAAGTTTAATCCTGGTTCATTACATTTTTTTTGTTTCTGAGATAATTGGATAACGCAAAAAGATTTGAGTTCAATTTGGGGGTAGAATCATTTGTTAATTTATCATTTGCAATAACAGTAATATCGTCAGCAAAAACACCATAGAATGTTGACAAATAGTTATAATAGTTATAAATAGTCATTGGTCCCAAAACACTACCCTGTGGTACGCCTCGGCAGCTCCTCAGATTTAGCACCGAGAAAATCTACATGCTGTTTCCTGTTGTTTAAGTATGATCTCAAGAGTATTACAGATACCTCGTATACCCTAACATTCAATATCTTTCATAAGAATGTCATGATGATCCACGAGGTCAAAAGCCTTAGAGAGGTCTATAAATAATGCGACTTTCTGTCCTTGATCTAAGTTTTATATATAAAGTCCAGAATGCTTAATAATGATGTTATTGTCGACCGATGCTCTCTAAAACCATGCTGATTTGGAGATAAAATGTTCCCAGATACTAGGAATGTTTTTATGCGTTTTGATAATAACTTTTCGAATATCTTGGAGAATACTGATAATATTACTATCGGTCGATAATTACAAATTTCTTGCCGTCACCTTTTTTATATAGGGGGATAACTTTAGATAATTTTAATAAGCTAGGGTAGGTGGCCTCCTTCAAACATTGGATAGTGATATGAGTTCGGCTATCTGACGGGCACAACGTTCTATTATTTTAGTAGAAATCTGGAATTTGAGTCATGTTACTTTGAGACGTATTATAGGTCTTTGGTAAATTTATTAGATAAGAATTAAATTTGTTCGAGATTTTTGGTTTGTTGTACTTAATTGGTCATTGACTCCTATTTCGACGGGTTCGCTTGAGTTTTGATTTAAGTTATTTGTTATAGATTAATTACTTTCCATATTGTTTCAGATTTATTTGCAGAATTTTTATTTTGTTACATCTTTTTGGCTTACCTTATGACTTGATTGTAAATTCTTTTATAATTTTTGTAATATTTGGTGGGAATTATACCATTTTTTTGTAACGCAAATAGTTCTTTTAAATTACTGATGCTACTTTAATATTTGGTGTTATCCAGTTACTATCATTTGAGTCAAGATTTTTACTAACAAATTTAAAACATAAATCATATCAAAATGACTGTGCAATGTGTTATGGAAAGCTAAGTATTTATATTCCACTGTTTTATTGTTATAAACATTATACCACGTTTCCATATTTAGAGCCTCTTTAAATTTGGAAATATTGTGTTTGAAAAATGATTTGAATTTGTACGCTGTACGCTTTGTATACTGTCAAATTAAAAATACATTCTGGCATCATTTAATTAAATGCAACTTGGTGTGAATTTTCTTACCGAATGCCATCCGAGGTTCAATTGAAAACCGAAAATTTAACCTCAGTATTACAAGTGAGAATTACAGGCCTATAACGGTTGTTGGCCTTTCGTCCACATCTTTCGCAGTTTAGCTATATGGGCCAGCTCCTTCTCATGCGAAGAAAACTGTAACAGAAACCACTGCCAGCTATTACAATTTCGTATTTCTAGCATTGCCTCTCATGCGGAAAGAACTATTCTAATTACGAACAATTACACATAGATATATGCATTATTATAGTTATGTTATGAGCATACCCGTGTTACATTTTTTTAACGGCATTGATTTGTGCAGTTGCGCATAGTTTGATTTATGCCGGCCGTACAATTGTAGTTTCTATTTTAGAACTAATTACATGAAATATGCTTCAGCTCGGTTATTTATTATTGCAAAAATGCAGATAAACTGTCATTTCATCGACCCACGATAGTATATTTTTAATTAATATCCAAGCCCACACGCTGAATTTATGACTTCATTAAATTAATCGACAATAAGTACGCTACATATTACATGGTTTTTAATAAGCGTGGTCATTGGTCATTTCCAATTACACAGAATATTGACTGAAAATTGAAGTCCGGAATATTGATTTATGAGAATAAAATATGCGTTAATACGTAAGTAAATTATTCTTTAGCAAAAAGCTATTACAAGTAGATATGTAAATATAGTAAATATAAATGAACACGAAGATATTGTACATACAATAATATACCAAATATAAAATATAGTATAGTGGTATAGAATATAGAGAATACAAAGTATAGTAAATGATTACAAACCACAAAAAAAATACATTAAGAAATGATTATTAAGTTATAGTCGGGTGTATATTTACTGGGCAGTCAAAAAACGCAACAAAACTTTATGACTTCATTAAATCTCACCTGTAAATTCAATCACTTATCTTTATAGGCTTACGTCGGTTTGTTTAATAAGACTTTGCCGAATGGTTCACCGGCGTTAATAATAAGCTCGTACAGTTTTTGTTGCATTTTTTGACTGCCCAGTAAATATACACCCGACCATAGATAGTTTTTTAAATCATGAGATTTTAAGTAATCACCAATATTGTGCCAATTATTTAGACCTTCTTGATAGCAAGTTTTGAGGCCGGTTTATTATCAAAAAGTCGGCAGACATGTGTTTTGAGCTAGCTGCAATTTGTGTTTATATTCTATTGTTAAAAATTTATAGTATACAGTTAAACAGTCATCAAACTGAGGATAAAGTATGGATTCAACAATTCTGTATTTTACTTTTTCATGTAGCATGTCTGTCGATTCATATTGTTTATTGGTACTTACCATTATTTACTTATCTTATCTATTTGTATATATGTCCTGTACGTGGGTATTCCTGTTGGACTAATAAAGTACTAGTATTATTGTTATTATTATTATTTAAATTTATATAGAGATTTTAATTTCATATGTAATATACTCAACTTATTTGTCACATGTCTTTCAACGTTTAAACTATTATCGAATATTACCTCCAGATTTTTACCATACTCTTTTTGTTGAATATCGATATTAGAGTTCTTAGTAAACACCTTTTCATTTTTTATTGACACACATTTTCCTTTTAAGAAATGCAAAATTAACAATAACCCACCTGTTCAATGGTTTGACTACTCACTTAGGCAAATGAGGAATACACTTTGCAGCATTAAAATTATTTCCAACTGCACCAGAGATTTTACGTTATACAACGTTTTAAAAAAATCGTATAAAACTAAAATTGTAGAATCAAAAAGAATGGCATATGACAATTACATAATTAAGTCTGAGAATAAGGTACGTGATAGCTGGAAATTAATAAATTTCGAGATTAATAAATCTAGTTCGTGTTCGCCTGAGCATGATATTTCATCAGGTTCATTTAATGCATACTTCTCCTCAATTGCTGAACAATTGATTAATTTATTACCTTCAGTTGACGCCTCTGCCATTGACAATTTAAAAAAATTGCCGTATGTAAAATTTTCTTTTTTTCTTGAACCGGTAACCTCTATCGAGGTCAGAGAAGCAGTTAGTAGCTTAAAAAATTCTTACTGTACTGATGTTTATGGTATAAATAGTGTAATTCTTAAACAAACCATAGGTATAATTTTACATCCACTCACAGTTCTTATCAACTCTTGTATTACTGAAGGACATTTCCCTGATGTTTTGAAAGTTACTAAAATTTTGCCTCTTTTTAAAAAAGGAGATATTAATGTTATAGACAACTACCGTCCCATTTCTATCATCCCCATTTTTGGGAAAATTATAGAAATTATTCTTAAAAAAGGCTTGTGAGTTACTTAGATCGTAATAAGATTTTAAATTGCCGGCAGTTTGGTTTTAGGAGCAAAGGTTCCACCACCATGGCTGTTTTTAATTTAGTGAGTGACATAGTCGAGGGTCTTGAAAAAAGAGAGCATGTGGCCATCAGCTTATGCGATCTCTCCAAGGCCTTTGACTGTGCCTCACATGTTATTCTTTTGGAAAAGATGAGTTTCTATGGTATTAGAGGTCTGCCATTAAATCTCTTCTCCTCTTATCTGAACAACAGGCAACAGTGCGTCTCTGTGGCCAATGTAAATTCTGAATTACTTTTGATTAAGCATGGAGTGCCCCAAGGCTCTGTCTTGGGGCTATTACTTTTTATATTATATGTTAATGACTTTTTTCACCTAAACAGTGCATAGCTTCTGCCGATGATACGTCTATTATTGACTTTAATTTAAACATTCATAATTTAACAAATGACAGCATTAGTTCAATCAAACAAGCGGCTGCTTGGTTTTCTTCAAATAATTTAAAATTAAATGAAGACAAAACCCAGAAACTTGTTTTTTCTACAAATAATTCGCTTATTAAAGGTAACAGCGTTAAAATCCTTGGGATTGTTTTAGACGATACTCTCAGTTAGTACAAACATGTAGAGCAACTATCACACAAGCAAGTTCCATATTCATGCTACGTAGACTAAAAAATCAACTATGTATTAAAACTTTAAAAGCTTGTTATTTTTCTGTATTCCACGCTCACATTAATTATGCTATTCTTCTTTGGGGTGGTTCAGATAATGCAGTTAAAATCTTTCGTTTGCAGAAGAAAGCAGTCAGATTAATTGTTAATGCGGGCTGGAGAGATCATTGTCTACCGATTGGCCTGGGTATAATGCCAGTTCCTTCTCTTTATATTTATGTTACGTTACAAGAAATTCATAAAAATATAAATTCATTTTCTTCAAACTCTGATTTTCATCCTTATAGCACCAGGTCTGCTAATCAACTTAGACAGCCTCGTTTTCGTTTAACTAAATCACAAAAGAACTCTCTAAACTTTCAGTTATACAATCACCTTCCTAATAACATAAAATCTCTTAATTTTAATAGTTTCAAATACACAATAAAAAAACACATTTTAAACAATTGTTTCTATTCTACTGAAGAATTTTTAAATACACGAATTAACATTTAATGTAACATTTTTTTATTTTATTTTTTTTAATATTATTCCAACTTGTTCAGTGTGATATAGTCGATATATTCTATGAAGTTGCTCCATCTTTTTTGTTCCTTGTATTTTATAATGTGTAATTGTATATTGGAAATACTTTATCCTTATGTATTTCTAATTGTTTGTCCAAATATTTTACAATGATTTATGTTTATATTTTCATGTTTTATAGTGTTTTGTCATACTGCTCTATTGTGCTCTAGACTTGCCAAAAACTCTATTGTAACTTGATCAAATAAATTATCTAATTATCTTATTGATATGAACTCTAGAACTTTCTGACTTTATCTTTGATATTTACCGAACTTATTAGTAAGAAGCAACTTTCACTAACGTTAACGTTAAGACAATTAACAATAGACCAATTATTTATCCTTTAGAGAACAATATTTACTTCCTTCAGGACAAGATTTACCTGTGCCGGATTAAATGTTTTCAATAACTGTGTATCGTCTGCATACATATAAATATTACAGTTTTGTGCTACTGATGGTAAGTCTGATGTGAAGATATTGAACAAAATTGGTCCTAATATACTCCCTTGTGGTACTCCTTGTTTCACTACAAGATAATCTGACTTAATTCCATCTATTTGATAAATAGTTTCAGTGCCGTAGCAGTATTGAAATTAGCTCGAGAGCCAGATTGTATATCTGGTAATATGTCATAACTACTTATAAATTCAACTGTCATGTCATGTTTTTCAAATCGTTGGAAATTCTCAATTCTGCAACGATTTGTTGATAAGATTTTTAAGAAAACCCGAGATGAATGGCATTCTTAAATCCAGCATGTCGCATCCAATATCATCAAAGCCCTTACACTATGACTTAATTTGTTTAAACGCTTTATAATACCATCCTTTTAATCATTTTTATGGCCTTCTGTTGGGATTTTCTTATATCTTTTTGACAGAATCCACTCCAATAGTTGGAGTACTTGTTTTCTTAAATTTTTAGGAATGAATCATGAATTACCCTGTATATCTAGAAGAATCAAAAATACAATAAAAATGAACAGGGAACCCTCAAAAAATCACCAGCTCTGTAGCTAAGTAGACATACAACGTTTTTCATCCTAGTTCGATGAGAGTGTTTCAAAAGAATGCATTTTCAACATTCACCTATATCCTAACATAGCGTTATACAACACACTTTCATTCTTTTCTGTGCCAGGTATGGACTTGTAAACGGCCGGCCGAAACACATTCTACTCTGATTTAATTATTAATCTGGTTTGTATTTCGTCTGGCGTTCAATTACTTATGCACACAAAAAGTAGAATTCACTTCCTGCTCCACTTAGTTTTTCAAGTTTTATACAATTATAATTTATAAGTAGCGGCACATTGAAGGGATAACATAAAGGAGGAGAAAGTTTTATCTCGTTACACGACAACAAAGGACTTGTTACAAACTTATCTTGATTGAAGAAAAACTGACTGACTATTATTTAATACAATTTACAAATAGTAAAAACAGTGAAAATATACATCAAAGCGTATGTATAAAATAAACCAACACGTATCGGCAAATAAGTATGGAAAAATTTCGAAATCAATGTTTTTATTGGAACGCGTTGATTATACAAGTGCGTTAAATGAAAATGCTTACGGTTTTTTGCAGCTGTAAAATTGATAGATATAACTTATCTTCTGAAAGTTGAAAATAAATACTTGAATTTGCCTGTCTTTGGTATTGTACATTCCATTCCCTATAAGTAAATGCAAAACAAAAAATGTCAAAGATAGTCAAAATATTCAATCTTTCGGTTCAAAATGACAAACCCGGATAAAAAAGTATCTTCCATTTTCATTTCAACCAAAAACTACAACTACGGCACAAAAAAATCTGAAAAAATTCACGAAACTCCGATAATTCTAAAATATCATAAAACAATTAAAAAACCGTTAAAATATCAATTTTACAACATAAACTCTCCAAATGACTCACTTAAAAAATATAGCTCCCATATAATAGCATTCGACATCCAACATACTTTTCGTACCTACGCCGGTATAAATCTTAAATTAATATCCGTAAAATGTTTACAACTCATTTTCTATTCAATTTTAACCTTCACTCGAATTGCGCCCTAACTATTTTATCTATTTCATACCAATCCATATTTCCAAATTAATGTCACAACTTATTCTCGTTCCAACGCACTAGCACACTTTCATTTCATTTCAACTCCATATTTACTCCCTTCAAATATCGACACGCGAGACAACCCAAAGTCCATATTACGTGAATGCGTAAATCATTATTCTACGAGGAGGAATCAATATATTCAACTTCATTTTCATGCAATATCTTCTAAACCAAAACCGATTCGAATTTCATTCAATTACCAAACGATTTCTCTTTCTATTGCCCAAACAATCATGTAATTTTCATTTTCAAATTTTTTGCAAAGATGATGCAATATTATACAACCCTCGCCCGCACTGAATGGCAGGATTCGACTTCTAGACTAGAATAAAATGTTCGTGCACGACTCACGGGGCACGACCATCGAAACGATAGTAAAACGTATAAAAGGCCGAGCTCAAACACGCTTTAGGCAAGTCAGTGTCGGTATCCGAAGTTAGTAATTCTGCATCTAGTCAGTGTAAGTCGTGTTCACGTGCCCCCTTGGCCGCAACCAAGTAACAAAGACTTTTTGATTTAATCTAATCTACCACCACGCATCTAAATTTAAGAGAAATTTTTCAGACAATCTAAATAATTTAATCTGCCACCCCGCACCTATTAAGTGAATTTTTCACATTTCTAAAGCAAATCTCAACCAAACCAAATCCCCCAAGTCGGAATTTATTCGATGTCGAAAAGTTACCAACTCGTAATTTAAACTTGTCTTCGTTCTAATAATAAATATTATAATTCGTTTTAAAACAAAGTGTTTTAATCTATAACAAATGTATAGTGTGCTCCAAAATATCTGGACATCTTAATTTTTTTTTCTAAATGAAACATACTTTGAGAAGTACATACAGGGTGTTGAAAAATCACCTGACAAAAGAGTCAAATTTAATTCAAAGTGAATTCAACTTTTGAAATTCAACAAAGTTATACTTATAATTCTTAACTAACACCCTTAATTGCTCTGATGGACTAACTTTATGAATATTTTTTAGCAAATGAAGATTTTCCCTTTTCTGCCTAAGGTCATCGTTAAACTAGTTTAGTTTGTGAGTAGATACTCGATAGTAGTTTCGATTTTTCAGGAAAACTGTTTTCTACAGCTTGCAATATGGTATGAAAGAAATATTGTAATTTTTTAATTAAGGTGATATTCGCGTCTCTAATAATCATTCAATTTACATCAGACAAAATGTCTATGTAAATCAAACAATCCCCTTGCCTAAAAATTATTCTTTTAAATTTGTTTTTAGCGTAATGTTCAAAATATCTGTCACCTGGAACATCTCGTACATTAACCGAAAGTTTGCGCGCCTAAAATTGTGTTTTTTTTACAAATGTCACTATATGATGAGAGACTCTTTAATTTAATATCAAAGTTGAGAGCAGCTTGGTGAGGGTCCTCATTTATTAGATGGGAATCATCTCTACTTACCTATAATAATTTTGTTCCGATATTCATTAATTGTTACGGACCGGCACCCGAACATACAATAATACAAATTTAGAATGTATACAAGATAAAACGCAAAAAAATGAAAAAGAAGTATGACTTGCTTAAGCGGAACCCAGAAAGCCACAGCCTCCTACTACCATTAATGAGGGACGATGTGCTGCTAGTAATAGCTACAAATACACATCTAAACAAAATTTCAGTAAAAAAGTTGTCTATTATTTTATCTTTAATATGGCAAACCCACATTTTAGCGATTATCGCTTTGTAGTAACCGTATAACACATGCCTAAATCACTTTCGATCAAAATTACACAACCTGCCTTTCAGTTCGTGAAAGTAAAAAAACCGCCTATAAGTATATAAATTGAAAACTGGCCTTCCAGCTGAGATCATTAACTTCGTTAGTTTGCTATCCGGCTACGCTGAGCCCGTAAATGCGGAAGTGGCAACGACTACGAAGCACGAGCCTTGGCTCTGCAACATCTGTGACAGCTATATGGTAATGTTCCAGTTGCTCATTTTATTTTCCACCATTAAAGTTGTAAGACAAATATGAATTTTGATATATGCAGGCCATTCGTTTAGAATTACATGGTATGTGAATGCAGTTTTATTCAGAACAAATCTAATTTTAGATATCGCAGGCTGTTTAAATTTTAATCTGCTCAATATCCCATAAGTTTACCTTTGAATATGCCTGAATGGAGTGTTCCGTTGGCGTTTATTACTATTAGCAGAATGTGTTCATAGCTCTTCCTACCTGCAAGTCGACTAATAGATATCCACACATATACGATTTTGATCTTTAACGTAGTATAATGATGATGTCTTGTTGCGTTATTGGGCAATTTCATTTCTTAGCAGAGTGCAGAAGTAAATTTTTAAAATTGCGCATCTAAGATAAATGAATATGTTTTGTTTAATTACCCATTTTTGAAAATTTTTAAAATAAATAAATCTTAATGACAATTCTGGATAGTGTTTAATACAATTTCTATTCACTATTCAAAGTCTATTGTAGTTCTGTGGTTCCACTTTACTACAGTGTTTTTTACATTTGAAAATTTTCAGTGTATTTATATAGACGGCTTCAAAAATACCCAAAGGAAAATAGAAATCAATCTACCAGATAACATAGTGCAGAATTTTTCGCAATTATGAAAGCTTTCGAAATGTATTTGAACTCAGAGCATATATGGAACCAAAAATGATGAAATAGTGGACAAGTCAGTGAAAAAATTACAGCTGAAGGATATACTGTAACCTATTGCATCGCCTTTTATTCAACACCAACAATGAAGATGAAAAATATTTGGCAAACTCGATATAAAAGCTATGGATAGCAAATTTTGCCATAATATTCAACAAGAAATTTCGGCATTTCCCTAGTTTAAGAATATCACAAATAGACACCTCGTGCAGTCATAGAAACAATTTGCTGAATAAGATCCAATCATGCTGTATTAGTATAGAACTGGATTGTCACATAACCAAAACTGTCTATGTGATAAAATGCAGATCTACAACATATTCTATACTATCTTATTTAGATATACAGAGGTATTAAATAATAAATAATAAATACACCACAGGTAATGACGACCCCCTTTATCCCGGAAGGCTCTAGAAAAACCTTGTGTGGGAGGGGGCTACACATTTAGAGACAAAGGACACACACCCAATATCCGTGTATAGTGGAAAAATCCCTCTCACAGTATTTTCCACTGCCACGACCGGGGATTGAACCCGGAACATTTGGGTGAGAGGCAAGTGCGCTCACCTCTCGAGCATCAGTTAGTGGAGTAAAATTAGATTTTCAGAGAAAATTTCACACCTCTACTTTTTAACCAATAAGATACCTTAATTTTGACTAGTTACCATGGCAATTAAAAAAATTTCCGGAAATTTTTTCGAGGCGCCACGATATTTAAGTGAAAATTTTTTGACAGTTGAAAAGGTAAACATATGATCTACAACCATTAAATAATGTAGATGTACCTGTGAATAATGCAAAATTTCTGAATTAACATTATTATTTATTATTCGCTATAAAGTTTCATTAAACAGAAAACACAAATTTGTTAAATTATTATGCATTAACAATTTATAATTCAAAAAACGTAGGATGTACCAACATAGTAAGATTTAAATGTTGCTTGAATTCTAACCCATCCTCTCTTCTTAATGGTGAATAAGAAGGTGACGAATTAATTAGATGTCTATGTTTTAAGACATATATGTAATATTTTGAAACAATTTTGTTCAAATCTCTTTTACGCAAAAGGCCATATTTACTTGACATCTGCAGCAGACTTTCTTGGATTTTCGTAAACAAACCATTCGACTCTAACGCTTCCTGGTCGCAATCTTCCATTAAATTCGTTAAATATATTAATCTTGGGTGACATATTTGCGCTTGACTCAACTCTTTGCAGTATTTACACAAATTGTACTTTTCAAAGCATTCCATTTTTCTCAAATTGTTTAACGCAAATACTTACAAGAAATGTTTTACATACAAATATCTTTGTTTTCTGGTTTACTATACAGTAACTTAATGTAATTTACCAATATAAACCTCATCTGTCAAAAGCATGGCCGCCTATATCACGGCCACCTAGTGCAACAAGCCATGTTAATATTATATTTTTTAAATGGATTATGGTTATGGATTACTTTAACAAAAAATACATTTCTACCACCTTTAGTAACCTAAAATTATGAAAGGGCGATAGACTGAACTAATACCAATCTGAGTTTTAGCATTTGGTGTAACTAAAGTTGGTAATTTTTTTATGAGAGCTATTAATATTCTAGTATATTCGTACTCATGACATATAGAAAGAAGTCATTGCGTGGGGCGAGCGTAGGTGCGTCTTTACCATGTACATACTTCGGTATGCGATGTAAAGCAACGACAGGCGCAGTTAGTACTTGGATGGTGACCATTCCAACGGAAACCGCGTTCTCGCCTCACACATCTTCCAGCGGCTTGTATATCAGTGTATGCGCGGAAGCTATACAACCTTAGGCGAGGGTTGTATAGGAGATATACCATCCTTCGGAGGGGATGTAAAGCCGTCGGTCCCTTGTCTATTAAATGTTAGGCAAGTAAAAGATCCCTACTCTTCTTAAGGGAAGAGGTTCGGCAAAATTCCTGGTTGGGGGTAGCTCGTCTACAGGCGTCGGTGTTAGGCCTCAGTAGCGGAAATAGGCCGACGTTAAATAAATGTATAAAAAAAAAACTCAAGGTAGTACTGATTCAATAGCAATGTATGTAACATACATGTTAATTTACTTGATAGTTAATCTGTTAAGGTTGGTGAAAGCATTAAATTAGAAATTATTCGTGAGAGAATTACACCTGGGTATCAAAGTAAACTAGATCTGATCGAAGCTATTTCTTCTCTTGATCACTTAATAAAACTAGATAGATATTATAAAATAAAATTAGAAAGAAACAATAAAAGTGGCGTGAGATATGTAAGGTATAATGGTAGAGATAGAGAGACGATAATTATAATCGTTTCAGGAACAATAGTAGATAGAGATAGATTTTATAGAGATTCCTCTATAATACAGCTAGATTTGGTAGAAGCACTGAAAATAAAGAATCAGATCCTGTTGAATAACAAATTTTATGGTGGCAAGGCTAGTAGATTTAAGTCATTTTATTCTGTATTACAAAATAATAACAGAAATGTAAACGTAAGCCCAAATATTGGTAAGGTAGCTTTGTGGAATATCTGATTGTTATAGGAAAGTCAACCTTTATTCCTATATCACACACGAAAGTGTGTTTACTGTGGGGAGAACGACGACACAGAATATACCGTATTCTACTACAACCTGTGGAGGCCGAGAGAATCGGATCCCATTGAAACCCTGATAACCTAACTAGCTAGCTGGGATCGGAGGGGAACTGGCAGAATGTAGTAGATGCAATAAATCGTATAATGAGGACAAAATAAGAGTATTGAATCCCAAATTGTAAGAGAAAACATGGGAAGTTGTAGCCTGATAGAAGTGGAAGTTCCAGGTCGCATGAAAACACTGATTTTGGAGGGGTCTTGGTCGGTAAGAGTCTGACACTACCCGGTGGCATATTCGTATCGAGCGTATGCTATCGCCAAAGAATTTATATATATAGAACCCGATATACAATGACGAGTGTGTTGCCATCATCAAGTCTTCAAGTTCAGACACTACATTTTATGATTATCTCGTTCCTTAAGAAGTAAATTCCATAGCTCCAACTCTTTCTGCGCCGTCGTACATTCTGAGATGACATGTCAAATAACTTTGATTTGACCCATAATGTAAATATAACCTAATTTGTTATATACGTGTATTTGGAACTATGAATAATAAACATTTGTACTTCGAAGAGACAAAACATAGTTTAAAATTGTCGTTTATATACTTTCTATACCTATGGCTGAACACAAATAACATTTTTTAAATTTTAGACTGCGAATATTTTTCCTTCATAAGTGCATTTAGAAGCAAGCAGCATTATAGGTAATTTATTTAGGGTCTGTTTCTGAAACGTAAAATAAAGTTATCTATTAATAAATATCATAGTAACAATTGTTGTCACAATTGTAACTATGACAGTAAACGAATAATTAACTCTATTTTACGTTTCAGAAACTGGCCATTAACCAAGTACCTCACTAAAACTGGAATTGGCCTCCTAAATTGAGTAGTTACCTAATAGGTACCTACCTACTAATTAAAAATCTTATTTCGGAATTTGTAAACATCAAGTTCTGCATAGGAACAAAGTGGAGCGTGAAATTGTGCATCTGCAAAGGTGTGTAGAGTGAGCAAAAAAATAAAATGCATTTATTTGCAACAGATACTATATTTCAAATACAACAATAACATATAATTATTTTTATTCATGACGGAACAATATCATTTTTGTAAATTTTTATCTGCAACTAGTAGTATCATTTTTTAATTTAGCTTCATAATGTACCTTCATATACATTTTACAACACATACATATTAATTGTAACTTGTGATTATCTAACATCTCTTGGGATAAAATATGATTATTCATAATATCGTTATTGAAGATACTCAAATTAGGTAGTATTTTAGAAATAAAAAATTCAGTGATATTTCTCTTGGAGAACAAAACATTTTTATACTGCCTAATTAAACGCTCTAAACACATACACAATTCAATGACATCTTCGCTGGCTGTAATCAACTTTCCTCTTTCCTTTAATACAACAAGTTGGGATGTAGCCCGATTGTTAACCAACTGATCTTTACAAATTTGACATGAAATAGATTTATTTATTCGCCTTGCAACAAAACCGCTTACATATTTAATGACGTCTGAGACAAATGGTGACAAATCAAAAACATGTGCAAAACAGTCATGATCTTCGTCCGAAATTTTCATTTCTTCTCCATCTACATCGACAATTGTGTCGCTGGTTCTCGTAATAGTTCCTGCACCGACATGCATAATGGTGGTTGCATCTAGTATACTACAGTTGCTAGTTCTTGCAGCAACAACTTGATGCTTAACTAAAAGCCTAATGTATGCAGTTCTGAATTGAAGAGCAGTAGGGTTGTTATTTCACCCTCCCCGTTGGCGTATGGCAGAAAAATACATTTCAAGGTGATCTTGGCTAAATTTGTAACTTAAAATGTATTTTAGATATCCAGTTACAACCAGATCATTGTACAATTCTAAATAACTAGATAAGCATACAATGAGTCCCAGAAAACCTGTTTTTCGCTTAGTATGAATTAATAATTGGCCAGAACAATCCTTCAAGCCAGATAAATATTTTTTATATATGTCAATATGACTTTTAAATTTATCAATAGTTGTTAAAGATATTGGCTTGTTAAGTTCCCACTTTGAATAAAGTGATTTGCAATTCAAAATATCGAAAATATTGTTTATATTTAAGCAGAAAGTCGCAGTTGCCTCACAATTATCAAATTCCTTTATAGTTAATCGTTTACAAAATAACAGGGCTGAACTTACGCTTGCACTTAGAACCTGCACTGCTAATCTAACTTTCATTTTGTTATTTTGAAAATTTATATGTTGCGATGTCAATTTGTTGGCCGCATGTAAACCTTCATGTTTTTGAAGTTTGTACAATTTTTCAATATACTCCCATTTAATGGGTTCTCCTTCTGGACTGTAAATAACTCCCCAGTCAGCAAGAGTGTTCCTAACCAATTTTATCATATGACAAGCATCCCAGAAAGTATGTACTTTTTCTCCAGTATTTACATGAGGAAACCATGGTTGAAAATCTTTACCATAAACGTAATTAGTCCCTAATTCATTACACATAGAAATATTAGTGGAAGTCCCATCAAAAGTTATAGAATTACACTTAATTTTTGTTTCATGTAGTAGGCCTAAACAAGTCGTCAACAAATTTGCTCGTTCCGATGCACTTAAACCTTGAATTAAAAAATACCCCAATGGTATTTTCCAGTGGCTATTTAAGGCTACAGCCATAATAACAAATGCATGGTTAGCCTGTGGCCGAGTATCTCCATCACCTTCTAATCCAGCACCAAAATCAACATATCCGTAATACTTACCACATTCATACTGAATGTGTTGTCGAATACTCATTTCATCAACGACAATATTTACAATTATTGGATCGGTTTGCTGTTGCTGTTTTAAACTTAGCGCTTCAAATGATTCTTTCGTGAATCCTGGTTCACCTTTCACAATCATATACCATTTCCTTATGGTATCAGGATGTGGCAGAAGACTGTTAAATTGTTTTCGTACATAATTATAAGCACTTGAAGAATAAAAATGTAAACTTAATGAAAAGGCACGTATACTTGGGTCATATTTTCTATTCTTTGCAAGTAACTGCCTTTTTAATAACGCTTCCAAAGGACTTGGCATTTCTTCCTACAAAGTTATTATAATAATTATATTATCAGGGACGTAGGGTTGTACAAACAATAATAATTAAAACAAGGAAATTAACGTAGCAGTACCATTATTGCATTTGATGATTCTTCTGATAATAAATTTTGATTTCGCAAGTGCTCTAAGAGATCCCTTACATTGTCAATGCGAACCTCTAGTCTCTTTTTTTGTGTACTAAGCACCTTAATTTTTTTATGTTGGCTTTCCCACTTCTCCTTCAAGAATGCCAGGTGTCTTTTAGCTTTTCGTGGAGTAGTAAAATCTGCTGGATGGAGATCACCTACATAACGAACAATATGATGTTCATGAGGTGGTGTACGTTCTTCTGAAAAGAAATTCTATTATTTTTGGTATCAAATTAATTTAATTATAGGGAATAATTTCTTAAAATTGCCACATAGATACCTACCTACAGAAAGTTTTATTTCAGATGGAGTAATTAATTGCAATTGCTCTGGGATGGATATCTCGTCTGTGTTGGATGGTCCAGGTAATTCAGTCCCTACGAAATGTTGCACATCTTGTTTAGACGGTCCCGCTCTTACAATTTCTGAAACAGCAATCATTTCTACTATTTAAGTTACCACCGTTTTAATGCTCTTTCAGCTATAGAAAAGGTTCTTACCTTCAGGTTTACGCCTTAATGTAGGGGCTGGAATGGCAGTTTTACGCAATTTCCTAACAGGCCAATAACTGTCATCATAGTCTCCCTCAAGAAAATGTTTTGAACACACTACTGTGTTTTGGTTAGCATGATCAACACCGCATGCTTTCTTCCAAGCAGAGCACAAGGCTTCATTTTTAGGAAATCTAAAAGTTAAAAAATAATTCACAAGCCAACTGACAAAAGCAAACAAAGTGCTAAGCATACTACGGTACTATGTATAGTTATGTAAATAGCAAATATTCAGTACTTTTATTTGTATACCAATGAGACATAGATTATTTTAGCAGATAATTATATAATTTCTTGGAATTATGTAGTTATTTTACCTGTGAAAAGACAGTGGGACATTTTTGCTCTGAATTGCACCACAAACAACACATTTTTTCACCATGTTTAACTCGATTTTTTTAAAGTAATAATAATGTAAAATAATAATAAAAGTGAATTGTAAGAGTAAATTAACGTAAAACAATAAAAACGTTTTATAAACAGTGGAATAATTTAGAGGTTATTTCATACTTCAACATGTAAACTGTAAACGACTGAATATTAAATTACCAATCAAATTTAACCTACATGACATATGTCCTTGCTAAGCTCACACCATGGCCGAGGGCCGGCGGCAAGAGAGATAACAGTATAGTCGATATCATATCCCAAAAAGAAATGGATAGAAAAACGCACGTTGGACATGTTGGCAACAGTACCGTATAGCTTTGTGCATTTTATATCGGGTTCTATATATATAAATTCTTTGGCTATCGCAGAACGAGAGGTCCCGAATATTTGTTTATATCGAGCGTGTATGATCGTAATGAATGAAGCGCCTTGGATTTTTTCTGATAGATTTTTAATTTTCCTCGATTTCGAAGTGTCGATGGGCGCGAACGTGTCTTGAAGGGCAAGGGATATATAATAGTACTTAGTACCTTATTAAATCTGGGACAGACGGCGTTAAGTATTATTTATAAACGTATATATCCCTTGCCCTTCAAGACCCTGCCTTATCGGTTACTTCCGTCTCTGCGATAGCATACACTCGATACGAATATGCTACCCGGTGCGGCAGATTCTAGTGCCCGGGTGTTCATGAAGGATCTCCCCTCTACCACAAAAAAAGCCCAAATATGATGTGTTACAAATGTAATGCAGTAAACTATATTTCTAAACATTGTACAGTAAAAACTAGAAAATATTTACTTGTGGGTTAGTAGGTTATACACGCAATGACTGTATTAGATGTAGAATTCAGGGACACATTCGCAGGGACAAAGTGCAGACTGAGCTTTGACTGCAAACGTGTCATTGGTCAATATTAATTTTAGAGATGATTTAAATTTAAACAATTTTTCAATTCAAAAAGTTTTCATAATTTTTTTTATTTATTCGATAGGCTTATTTAGATTACTGTCTCGGAGCAGTTTAGCATTAACTGTCCCACCACATACACAGACAATTACACAATGGCCATTCCCTACAATATGCCATCTGCCGCAGCTGAGGCTCGAACTCAGGAGTGGTACAGCGACTAACTGTGTTGCCTCTCATACAACCCCGTCTAGCACATTAAACGTCCATACCCTAGCCAGGATTTGAACCCACATTGAGCCATTGAGTCGGTATATCGATATCAAACTTTTATTCTGAAAACGCGTTTGCTACGTTATATTTTGTACACAGTTAAATTGCCTTGAGTAAAAATAATCATAAATAAATTTAATTCGTTAATTTTGTCCGACATGTGAATGTGCGGAATATAGAAGTAAGTAAGTAAGTAATCTTTATTAGCAAAAAAGAGGAATGCTATATCTTACAATTACAATATAAATACAATACACTACAATTAATATAATATGACATATAACATATAAATCAAAAACGATTAACATAATATACAAAATAATTGACTTTAAAATGGTGGATTTATAACAATTTTTTTCATTTCCTTTTTAAATTTTTTTAGATTTAAATTTTTGGTATCATTATTTAATTGGTTATACCAATTCAGGCCCTTGTAAAAAATTGTATTTTGCCCTGCTGATGTCCTTTTCTATTCTAATACATAGTTTTCTCCATATCGAGTATAATGTTTATGAGTGTCTTTTACTTTATATAACTTATCAGTTAAGTACGGAGGAACTAGTTTTAGAGTCATTCTATGAATTAATATAAGAACATTACACATTATTATTTGTTTAACAGAAAGAATATTTAAGTGGCTTAACATTTTTCTTACGCTAGTGTATCTGTTCGTGCTTAAGATAATTCTTAACGCTCGGTTTTGTACCATTTGTAGATTATGTATATCACTTTCATTTAGGGTCAGTAGTAATGACGAACAACAGGTAAGGTGAGGTTCAATGATAGTTTTATAAATAGTTCTCTTACACCATTTAGTTAAATCCTGCCCAATTCTACCCAAATAGTTAACTTTTTTATTAACTTTCCGCACTACATATTTCACATGTTCTTTAAAATTTAAATGTTCATCCAAAACCATTCCCAGATACTTATGCATTTTAACACATTCAATGTCTTCATTGTCAATCATTATTTTAAATTCTGATATATCAACGTTATTAAATGCACTACTAATTAACATTGATTTAGTTTTTTTTATATTCAGCTTTAATCCATTTTCATTTAACCAGTCCTGCACCAATTTAAGTACCTCATTTAGCACCTCTACCAATTTCTTTACATCATTATCATGCCAATATATTATAGTATCATCAGCGTACATTTTTATTTTACATTTATGTGTTATTTGATTTAGGTCATTTATGAAAAGAATAAACAGAAGTGGTCCCAATACAGAACCTTGCGGGACCCCATAGTCATTTTTTAGATTACTAGAAACACTATTTTCATATCACACGTACTGATATCTATCATTTAGATAGTCATAAAACCACTGTAATACCTTTCCCGACACTCCATATTTATATAACTTTTTCAGTAAACGATCACGGTCTACGGTCTCAAAGGCACGCTTTAGATCAAGAAACACTACCCCAATTTTACTATGACTATCATTATCTAAAATGTCTTTCCATTCCACAATTACACTTTGCAGTGCAGTTTCACATGAATAATGTTTCCTGAACCCGGATTGATTTTCAGACAACAAACCATTCTCTTGTATATAATTAACAAGTTGATCCTTTACTTCTATTTCCAAAATTTTTTCATAAACAGGCAGGACATTTGCCGGCCTAAAATCAGCAAAATTTATTGCATTGTTTACTTTGGGAATATGTACTACTTTTGAAATCTTTCAATCAGGAAATCTTCCTCTATACAGAGAATCTTCAATGACATCGTAGAATCTGTTTCCGATAACTGTGAAAGCTATGACAACATTCCCGTATATTAAAATTGCCTATACTTTCCTGAATGCTATGTTACTTGCTAGGCGACATAATGTGTAGGTCTCTTCGTAGTGCTCGGAGGGATATAAATTACAAACATTATAAGTGTTTGTAGAAACAACGTCTTAACTCCACTAATGTCAATACTAGGTGACGAATTTTAGCAAAATTCTTACAAAATAACGTTCAGCATTGCCTTATTAACATAATAGGCAGTAGATTGTCAATATTTAGCTAAAATACAAACAAAAATATACTGTTAGCCGTAGCTGTTAATAATATTAGTGCCTGTGTACTCTTTTATTAGAACCAACACGTTGTTGAACATACGAACGCTGAGGACAAACTTTGCAACGTAAATTCTGATTGCAAGGCAACATTATAATCTAATTTGTAAAACACTATGTGCACAAGAAGTAATAACGGTTAAATATGTTCAATGTTCCCAGAGATAAATATCTCGTTACTTATTAGACATAACTGCTTTACATGATCAAGCAAAGCCCTCGCAGACAACAATTTACATATAAATTTAAACAATTAAAACAGTGTCTTAAAGGCGACCACTTGCCTACCTGATCATGATACGCGCCGCCACAGGCGAACATTTACCTGCACTTTTAAGTTTATGCTCAAGTTAACTAATTGGAGGAAAATTATTGTTGTTAAGACTTTGTTACGCGGTAACGGTTAAACACAACTAAAGAACATTTTGATTAATTAATATACTATACACCGGTTGTACTTAAGTGTTGCTGCAATAAATCTAACGCCGAGTAATAATAGTAATAGTCAAGGTATATTCTGCTGTCGTAATTCCTCATTCCGAACGAAATGTTCCCTGTGCCGAGTTCGATAACCAAGACATAAAAAAAATTAAATGGCTTGTAATGTTAATTCTAAAACATTTTATAAGAATCGTTGGTTTTACCAATGCTTAAATTTGCGGACACTGTACACAGCCCTTGTGCAGATGCAAAGGATACACGTGGTATACAAGTGTTACGCAACTCTTGTTTAATGCCAATATTTGAAATTAAGCGCGTCCATGAAAAAGTTGAAAAAACTGCAAAAGTTCTGGGACAGGGATGGGTACTCCCCCGTTTTCGAGGGCGCTGAACACGACACCCCTCAGTAACTACCCCTAAACTCGAAAACCACTCTTATATCGCATGGCCGCATGAAATTTAACCATACAACATCTTATCCACCGCCGGTGCTGAAACTACCCCCCCCCCCTTAAAACTAAAATATACCCAAAAATACCAAAATTCATGAAAATTTGTTTATCCCCGTTTTCGAGGGTGCTCAACACGATGGTAATATTAATTTCTCCTCCGTCCTCCACCAACCACCCCCAAGACCACCCCATTTTCATATTTTTTTATACTTGGCATGTGGGGACTCGTTGGAACGGGGTTTTTAAAGTTTACAATGTCGAAATCCCCTTAAAAACTCCGATCCTAGGAGCCCCTTTTTTTGTGGATTTCAATGTTAGAGGTGGTGGATAAGATGTTGCACTATTAAATTGTATACGGTCTACCCGAATTCTGCCCAAAAACCGATACGCATACTTACGATGGAAAAAATGCGAAATAGGGGTGGTTTTTCGAGTTTAGGGGTAGTTGCTGACGTGTGGGAACCTTAAAAATATCACCATTGTATTCACCGCACTCGAAAATGGGGGGGTACCCATGTTTTACACATAACTTTTGTGTTAAGCCTTTTCTTACAACTCTTTCATGGAGTAGCAGACGAAGTATTTCAAATAAACTAATTGAAAGGAGTTGGCTTGATATGTCTAGGAGATGCTTTCTCCACTCTGCTTTTTTATTTCACAAAATTGTTAATAACAAGACTCGCAAAAAGCAGGTGTCCACAGTTAGTATATTCATTTTAAGGCTATGCTTATTTATCCCTTTCATGGTATAGAATTATTTAAATGATTCTTTATCTATCAATTTACAAAATTCATAATTCTATAACGTCATAGGTAAAAACTAAGACATTATGGGCCTTTAAATTTATGTTAAAAGATATCTTTTAACTGAGCAAGATAATGCACCATAGTTATTATTATTAATTTTGAGCGTGTAAGTATTTAGCTGTCGCTAACTGTAGGTTGCTAGAGGGCAGAGGGTAGGGATAATCAGGCTACAGGCAACAGCTGTTCCCAAGACTATATGCCTTCGTCATCATGCTCGAAGTAGGTAACGATCTCCTTCGAAAGAAATTTTTCGAAACTGTAACGAAATTCGACGGAAATATTTTGCATGAACCGCGTACGACACGTAAAAATGCCTTCGGAAAATATTTTGTGGAAGTACTATGAAAGTTGTTCGAAATTTCAACAAAAAAATTTATTTCTCGGAACTACAATAATATAAAAATCCGTTCCACTGGCCTAATTATTGAAAGTGCAATAAATTACGTCCCGCGGAGCACTATTTATGGAACTATAACAAATTATACGTCCCATGGGATGTAATTTTAGGAACTACTTCGAAAGCCGAAGCCAAATAAAATTCTTTATTACGAACTGACTTTGTGTAGTGCTACTTGATGATGATTATATTTTCATTAATTTTTACCCCCGCGCCCTCTATGTGCGGATATTTGTATTGTCATTCGATCTTAGTAACTGTGCAAAATTCCATCAATTGATATGTCAGGAAGAGTGTTAAATAAGGGATGCAAGATTTGAAGACGATTTTCACCTCCGCGCCCCCTGTGTGCAGATATTCGCAAAAGTAACGATGGAATAATGGATTGTCTTCCAATCTAAGTAACTGTACAAAATTTCATCAATTGATTATGTCAGGAAGTGTGTTAAATAAAGGGCGCAAGATTTGAACATTAACATTGTGCACGCATTGTGAGAAAAGCAAGTAAAAAAGGGGTTGTTGTAGGTCACTGTTATAAGAAAACGGAAAAATCAATAATTTAGAAAAATTGACGACGCTTCAAAAGACGTTATCCGAGGAACAGTTTATAATGTTTATCAAGAAAATGAAGTCGCCACTTTAGAAATGATTAGAAAGTATTCGTTAATCAACTGCTTTTGAACAAGTACTAGTATTCATAAACAAATAGCGTGGATTATAAGCGGGAGTTATATATTATACTTCACTTGATACAGCCAATCACCTTTTCGATACGGTGAAATGGAATGGTCCATTATCATTTTTGAGGGAAGGAAGGTGATTTGACATGTTTGATTAGTTTTTCCCTGTTGACATTTGTAAATAATGTTTCTGTATACTTGCAATTTAATATTAATCGTTATAATCGTAGATAAAGTATAGTATTCAACTTGCGATAATGGTAATAACTAACTTGATGAATTTACATCACTCGCCTGCAGCTCGTGCTGCAAATTTCATCTGCGTGAGTTATTACCTACATCACCGCTCGTTGAATAATATACTATTATTAGAATTTTTGAAGGAAGATTTTTGTGGGCGACAAAAATTTCGATCGTCATTTTTCAAAATTGGGAGTCGTTTTTGGCGGTAAACTTATAAGTTTTTCGTCGTATTTGCCCACACGTGGTTCCTGAGTGATTCGGAATCCATGTCGCTCTATTACAGTGTACATAGTATAGTCATTTTTTAGATTTACAAAAGATTTTCGACACAGCATCTCATATTAGGCTGCTAAACAAATTAGACAAAATAGACATCAGATGGAAAGTATATGACTTATTCAAACAATATCTAGCCAATAGACTGCAGCAAATTAAAATAGTTAAGGTTCATAGCTCAACAAAAAAAAAATAAGAACTGTTGATCCCAAGGAATTAACCTGGGCCTAGCTTATTTCTTAAGCATATAGATGATCTCTTACAGTTGAACTACGGATGCTATATAATATCATATTCAGATGACATGGTATTAATTTGTGCGCAGGCACTTGATATTCTATATAACAACACATACACTGCTGTTAACAAAGTAGAAACTTGGTTAGATAACAATCTCCTCACACTAAATATTACAAAAATAAAATATATTATTATGTCCTTCTTCCCAACAAAAGTTGGAATGCCCCATGCTCTAGAACCTTTACTGACGACCGCGCCAGGTAACACAGAACTACATTTTCGAAACAATGTTTAACAAAAGTAGCAGAGAAAGCTGAAGCATTTTTTATTGAGAACCAGCTACTTGATGTGGAGGGTCTATATGCATGCACATAGCAAAAAGGAGAATGCATCTACTGTTGAACACCAATATGAAACAAAGACTAGGGAAAAAATTGCATATACGGTACCACTCCATAGAAATGCATTAAAAACAACAAAATCAAGGTACGTAATAAACTTCCATGGCATTCTTCCTTTTTTTCCCAGGTATGGCATTAAATGCATTGACCTATATAATCCTTGGATGATTTTAAGAAAAATTCTTTATATGAACATAGATTCGCAACCGTTTTATTTCTGTGATACAGGGTGTTGATATTTAACGAGAAAAAATAAGTTTTGCCCAATATCTCTAAAACCTTTTTTTTCAATTTTGGTACATGCAA
Organism: Leptura quadrifasciata; assembly: GCA_963675555.1. Classification (NCBI taxonomy): domain Eukaryota; kingdom Metazoa; phylum Arthropoda; class Insecta; order Coleoptera; family Cerambycidae; genus Leptura; species Leptura quadrifasciata. The sequence continues at coordinate 12,784,767 of OY776674.1, forward strand.
AGTACGCATAAAAATATATTTTTCCAGGATAAATAATAATAATAATAATAATAAATGTCTTTATTAATTTAAATATATAACAATAAATAAACGAGTACAAAGTAACACGACGATACAAAAAAAATGTTATATACTAAATTAAAAGGTGCAAGATTCAGACTAAGAATGTCGGCTATTCTTCTTGAACCTGGGGTGTGGCAACATTAGTTAACATCATTAAAGTAATCAAAAGGATTGAATTTTGGCTTTTTATGTATAACATACAGATTTATTTTGCATATTAAAAATTTAGCCACCAGTGTACACTAGAAACAAGCACTACTGACTCCTCTCTTGTTCTGAAAATAATAAATCATGCACATACTTATAAAATTTCCGCAGCGTCATTGACCGAAGGTTTACCGAGAGAGCATTCATATTCTCTGCAATATTAAATGAAAAGGATCGCTGAAACATGGCAGTTTTATGTTGAGGAATTGTAAGCTGTTCCTTTCTTCCAACATTTACATTATGAATGTCAGCTCTGTACTTAATTTTTTCGCTTAAATATGGAGGAATTTTTTTAGTTAATATTTTTGTAGTAAAGAACATTCGCGTGGCATTTTCTTCGGTTTGCCATATTTAACCACCTCGTCACAGACAATGTATGGGATATTCTGTCGTATTTACGAATTCCATGGATAAGTAAGCCGCAGACATGAGTTCTGAACCTTTTGTATTCGATTGCTATCTCTAACAGTTAGACATGGTCCATAGACAAAATCACAATAGTTAAATTGGGAGAGGACAAGGCTATTACATAATAATGTTTTTAATTTCACGCTCAAAACATGTCTATGGGAATACAACATTTTTAGTTTACCATATGCCTTTTTCAGCATATAGGACACTTGATCAGAAAATCTTAAATATTTGTCAATAATTACACCCAAGTTCTTTATCTTTTCAACAATTTTAAGCTTATCCTCCCCCAATTTAATTTCGACATTGTCTGGCTGGATACTTCCAAATAGCAGAACCGATGACTTTGACGAGTTTATTAATAAATCATGCTTTTTTGATAGACTAACTAGCTGATCTATATCCTTATTTATACCAGTAATAGCAGCTCTATAGTTATGCTTCTCAAAAAAGTGATATAGTTGGGTGTCATCAGCGTACATATGAACTATGCATATATTTAAGATAGAGGGAAAGTTTAATGTATATGTTGTATAAATGAGCGGCCCCAATATTGATCCTTGTGGAATACCTCTTGAGATATTACAGCTATCTGACATTTTTCCCTCCAATATCACTCTTTGAGATCGATCTGATAAATAATGTTTAATTAATTCTATTGCTGAATTGCTTAGTCCAATATAGTGGAGAATTAAGAATAGGATCTCGTGGCCAATCATATCGAAGGCTTTACTGTAATCAAGTAGAATTAGAGCCCCACAATGCTTATTATCAATTTCCGTCATGATGTCATCGGTTATGCTGAGAAGGGCAGTGCCACAACTATACCCAGGTCTGAAACCAGATTGAGTGTTTAGCAGAATATTATTAACAACTAGGTGATTGCGTAACTGATTTTCCAAGATTCTTTCTAAAATTTTCGAAAATGCCGGAAGTATCGTTATAGGCCGTAAGTCTTTAAGTTCTTGAGGAGAGTCTATTTTTGCTACAGGAACAACACTTCAAATTCATATTTAGCGCTATTTATTTTTGGAAAATTTTACGTTATAAATATTATATTTTTGATCTGGAATTAGATATTTTGCTTTATAAGAAACATAATGCATCTATTTCTTCATGTGTGGCGCGTAATTTTAGAAAGCAGAAATTGTTACAGATCTTTTTATAATAATTTAATTTAGGTATTTAACAAGAAAATATATTTCACCTATATTTAATAATAAAATTATCTATATTTTGCTATAACTACTTTCCACTGATAATGCTAAATATCATACATACATTGGCTTAACGTTGAATTATTTAACAGTATCTGCTGGCCCGTTCTTGAGCAATTTAAATTCCTTTATTTCGTCCGACTTTCCCCTAAAAGTAGAACAACCTGCTAAGACCCTCGTGATTTTGACATGCAATCAGATCCCGATGACTTTAAAACCCGTTTAATTACATATATTTTAGGCTCAAGCCATCCGATATAATGTAACATAATGTGCACCTCTTTGTGCTGCGTGGTGTCTCGCATTCAGGAAGTGAAACTGAACCTTAACGTCGATATCGACGGTGCTTTGTAAGACGATCAGCCCGCTCTTTAACCTGATCATTATCTCATTGCAAGTACTGTTGTCCTCTGGCGAGTCAGGATTGTTGTTATTATATGTGTAAAAATTGCGGCTCAGACCTTAATGTGATATTGTAAATTTAAAATGAGCTTGTAATTTCAGCACGTTATGCAAATTTTATTTAAAAATAGACTAGTAATTCGTGTAGTACTATATATACCACCGGGCAACACTTTCCAGATAGTTATTATGTTACTTAATTGACTACAGTCACAGTCGAGCTGTTTATAAGGATATTTGGAGCATAAAATGGTAGTTGGTGTTTTGTTTTGAAAGAATACGGCTTCTAGTACAATCGCTGACATGAGAATAATACTAGGGCTAGGATGCATGCTTATGTTACGCTTCCTAAATTGACTAGTAGGGTGTTCACCTGAAAGGTTCGATGTGACTTTTCAGACGTAAAATACAAAATTTATACTTACTTTCGATTTTTATTTAACTGATTTCACGAAATGGTATTAGTCGCTGCATTGTCTCAAAGCTAACACTCTTGATATCTAACATTTTCCTAATTAACCTGAAAGGAACTTTGTTAATATTGAGTCAGGAAGATACAATGAAAGGGATAGGTTTTTTAGGTAAAGGTATATATTGGCCTTTTAAATAATTTTTGTTAGTTACAAATTTCGAGTATATAAGTATAAGGTTAACAAAAGTATAAGTTTAACAAGAGTCTCGGTCCATACCACACATGGTGAGGATTAGGACGAGTCGGGAGATGCAGTCTCCAACTACCATCCAATGACTTACTTTAAGCAATCGATTGACACTGTGATGTGCTATCTTTCGCTGGTTACCACAAGTTAATAAGTAGATCAATTCACCAATCTACAGTAATAAATTGCACTTTTACCGATAGTTGGCATGCCACTTGAATTACGACCTAAATTAGGCTTCCCGTCAACAGATGGCTCCCACTGGGAAAACCATGCTAATTTATTAAATAGATGTGTATATTTTAGGAAATCAAAAATATAAGCTATTATTATAATTAGAGTATAAAAATTGTCTACAAAATGAAAGTGCAAAGATAGTTAATGATGGAAAGTCTATAAAAATCGATTTAGCTTTTAAGATTTCACTAGTTGGTACTCTTGACAACCGTATTGTCGAACTGTCGGATTAAGTCATTTCCTCTTGTTTTTGTGAGTTAAAAATGGTTATAAATATCACTCAAATTGCTTCATGCTTTCTTTTTAAATTAAGAAATTGAGCAAAAAACTTTGCTAGGGATTAATTTAGTTAAAAGGAACGTGGTTGCTAGTCGTTTTGATACCGGATCAAAAACTAAATTTAACCTAATTTTCAATTAATATTTAGAAGTTAACTTTGATAATGATTTTGTAACTTTAATTATTGACGATTTTGGTAAGGCCAGATTTTGGAGTCAGAACTTGCCAACTGTTCTAAATTTGTATTATTTGGATTTTGGACTTTTGGATCATCCGCTATTCTTTGGTACACGAATTTTGGTATACGAATTTGCCCTGATTTACAGTACAATTGAGAAAAACCCTATTTATGAAGATTTCTACAACCTGCAAGAACCTCGATCAACAACCTTCAAGTCTAAAGCGGCTGGAAACTCCAAATTTGTAAAAGCTAAGTAATTACTATATATATTAAAACATAACATTTCAGTCGCAAACTCCCCTATGAAATCCTTATTTTACTATAAGGAATATAACCAGACTGCAACCAACAGCTACTCTCCGGGCTATGTGCCCCGCCGAGCGCTGAATTAAAGTTACAAGCCTGGCGCGTTAAATGTAATAATCGAATATTACCAACAAAACGCTAATGCTTCGATTGCAACAAACACCAGCCGAAAGACTGATCCTACTTAAAGGAGCTCTCGTACCAGTCATCCCACACCACTTGCAGGCTGCAGTTTCGAGCTGTTGGCTCTCGTTAGTGCAAGGTAGGCATGTGACGAACGACACAAAGATCCCTTGACTATGTGGTACATCTCAGTATCTTTACGATAGCGACATGTAAAATAGTAAGCAGGCGCCATCTAGCGGTCCAGTGTCAATCGAAAAATAACTAGCCTGACTGGGCTTCGCATAGTCCAAATGTGCTTCTAGAGGGCAGAAATATTAAAATATAATATTTCAGTTGCAAGCTCCTCTATAAAATCCTTATTTTATACACGCTAATGCCTCGATTGTAACAAACACCAGCCGAAAGACTGATCCTACTTAAAGGAGCTCTCGTACCAGTCGTCCCACACCACTTACAGATTGCAGATGTCAGGCTACAGACGACGATATGACAGGCTATAGAGGATAGACTGTAGACGACAGACACTTTTCAAAAACCACTTAAATAACTTAAAACCAAATTGCACGAATATACAGCGTTAATGGAAAAGTAAAAAATAGTGAGTAGTATATGAGATACTTTACACCATATTCAACGAAAGTTATGGAACATAATTACAAAGATATTGTTGCTTCACTTAATGATATAGACGATTTCAGGAGTGTATACTTTAATTTTGCAATTGATCTCGGCATTTTCCATTATCTATGTCCGTAATAAATTTTAATAAAATACCCCCCAGTTTCAGGTGGCTTCAATCAAATAAAATTTTATGATATCCCTTGCAATGCGATACAACGACTACGTACAATTAAGCCAGATTATAATTATTAATACAGAACGATCGGCGAGTTAATTACTCAAACAGGCTTGTTTTCCGCTAATAAAAATAGTTAAATGTCTTAGAAAACGCGAGTGAAGCGGTTTGTTATTAAGAGTTCGTTTCAGTAATCTATCTGTATATACCAATAACCTTGCCCACCGCAGAAATTTATAACCATTCACTCTCTAATCGAACAATAATTCTTAAGTGCGTTTCAAATCAGATAATCAGCTACAGTATGCATACTAGTGCATAACTTCTTGTAACAATAGTTATTAAAAAAAAGTTATTACTTTTTTATCGAAAGAATAACAAGGTCGTGCATTTAAGTATTTTACCGCTTAATTCGATAATAAAGCAGTGATTTTTAATGGGTTTTCAGTGTTATGCCACGAACTTTTATTTACGCTTCAATTATTTCTGTTAAAAATGCTATACATACATTTTAATGCATATGAATCCTGTTTATATCAAGGGGTTTTGTGTGTTCAAAATTTATCTAGAATGGGAAAACTTAGGCACCAAAAAGAATGTGAAAAAGCCGTGGGATATGAATCTGGAGTTTTTCCTGGCCAGATGTGGAAACTAAGGAATCGAAAAGGAGAAAGATCTAAAGGAAATAACAAGACGCTAAACAATAGCTGGAACATCTTTCTACTTCACCACAAAGAAGAATAAACACCGGCAGGGTACAGAAAAATAACTGCCAGGAGAGAAACTAGAATGAACATCAATGATTTAAAAAATAAAAGTTGTGGCAAAAAAAACATTAAAAAAGGGGACAAGCATGAACATCTCTTGTGGATGGTCCACAAATGTTCTATTTAAGAAAGCATTTCTTTATTAAAATAAAGAACAGACAAATCTAGATCTCCTAGACTTCAGGTGACTTGGAAAGCGGTTGAAAAAGCATTTAAAAACATTAAAACTATTGACAGGGAAGGTAGAGGTGCAAAGTTATCAAATTACTACCAGAACATAGATGGAAGCCACATTTTTACCTTTGATGAAACTCGACCATACTATTTTATATAATAAAATAGTGTGAGCAATCTGATCAAATACTTCCAAAATTCATATGCACTAAGTTTAGTTGTATCGAGTATCCCTTCTTCAATGTTCTCGATCACTGCAAATAGCTGAATTGATTTTAGACTGTGATAAACATGTTGTTTTGGGATTATAATTTTTTTATGTTGGGACATACTTTACTTGTTGCTAATGATTCATACCTTTAGATAGAATATAAACCAGAAATGGGTCGGTAGTTAATAACTCGTTTGCATCACATGACTAAAACAAAGATGTAAGGTATACGCTCTTCTATTTTTGGAGACATTGTCTCGCTTTTAATGACAGGTTGCATATTATACATACATAAAGGTACAATGATGGACTATACATTTTCTTTATAAAATTTATTATCTATATACATATATATTACAGTCGAGGGACAACTGAGATTTGAACTAAATCTGAGTTTACTGCAATGATAACCCTATTCAGATCATGAGGAAAGAATGATAAATACATTTGGTTATCATCCGCGTACTGGTGCATACTGCAGTTTGTAAGATAGCTATTAAAGTTAGCGATATAGATTGAGAACAATAAGGGCCCAAGGATACTATCCTGCGGAACACCTTTTGTGGAAGATTTTATGTTGGACAAATTTTCATTAGCAATAACTCTTTGACATCTATTAGAAAAATAATTGTCAAAAAATAAAACAGAAGAATGGCTCAACCCTTAGTTTTTGCATAAAATAACGTGGTGAAAAGTGCCAAAGTCTAGCAATGTTAGAATTGTACTCACATTTTTATTAGTAGCTCTATAAATATTTTTTTTTTATACATTTATTTAACGTCGGCCTATTTCCGCTACTGAGGCCTAACACCAACGCCTGTAGACGAGGAATTTTTGCCGAACCTCTTCCCTTAAGAAGAGTAGGGATCTTTTACTTGCCTAACATTTAATAGACAAGGGACCGACGGCTTTACATCCCCTCCGAAGGATGGTATATCTCCTATACAACCCTCGCCTAAGGTTGTATAGCTTCCGCGCATACACTGATATACAAGCCGCTGGAAGATGTGTGAGGCGAGAACGCGGTTTCCGTTGGAATGGTCACCAATCCAAGTACTAACTGCGCCTGTCGTTGCTTTACATCGCATACCGAAGTATGTACATAGTAAAGACGTACCTACGCTCGCCCCCTCTCTATAAATATCATCGGTTACATTTAGTAATACAATTGCACTACTGTGATTGGCACGAAAACCCGATTGCATAGTTGGCAAAATCTTTCTTCTTATTAAAAAAAAATGTTTAATTTATTAGCAAAAATTTTCTCTAATATTTTAGATATGGTTGGTAAAATGCTTATGGGTCTAAAATGGCAATGTTCTTTAGGTTTACTAGTTTTCGGAATAGGAATCACCTGTGCTCCTGTCTACATGCTAGGAAAAGTATTTTGATTGAGACATGTGTTAATTATATATGTTATAAATTCACTCAAATGTGGCAAAACTAAAGATAACATATTTAGATAAAATACTATCAGCACCTTTAGCATTAGTTTTTATATTATTTGATATTTTCTTTTAGATAATGTTGAGTTTGTTAAATTCTTCTTTTAACATTGGTAGCCAGGTTGTACAAATATCTACAGAACAATTCGATACGCATTTATTTTCATTTAGTAAGATTATTGCTGATTGTTTAATTTTTCTTTTTTGTTATCTGCCTCTTTTGTTAAAATTTTTGCCGAGTCCCAGTTTATTCTATGTCCGTTTTCGCAAGCATATTCACAAATCTTTGATTTTTAAATTTCATTTTTTCTAATGTAATTCTTGTGCTCATCCAACCTCACACTGAAAGGTCTGGATGACACACCCACATATCACATTCGCACGGGATATTGTAAATACAGTTTTTGTTCAAATAGATCTCAAAGGGTTCCCCGTTTGAATACCGCCTAACATCAAATTTGTCACCTATATGGCATAGCTTCTCCAATAGTCCATATACATAAGAAATTGTTGCTGTATAATGACGTTCAGATTTTTGTCGTACCTGATTGTCCCTATTTTCAACATTTATTAACAAAGATTTCAGGGTATTGATCACACCTGATGAAGATAGTCTTTTTACCAATGTTCCGGTAGATGAAACCTTAAAAATAGTTAAAGATAGGTTGCTGATTGATAACAATTTGGAAACTAGAACTAAATTAAGTGTAAATAGCATAATGGAACTATTAACAATATGTATAAAAATAACCTATTTTCAATTGGAAAATGAGTTCTATCAGCAGGATTTTGGTATGGCAATGGGGTCTCCATTATCACCAATTTTAAGCAACATATTTATGGAGAACTTTGGGAACACAGATGTTCAAAATTGTATAAACAAGCCGGTTGTCTGGTGGAGATATATTGAAGACATCTTTGCAATTTGGCTTCATGGTGTTGATTTACCAGATAGTTTTTAGAAAATATATATAGTAAGGAACCGTTTATTAAATTCACATTATAAGTAGAAGGTAGGAATTTAGGCGTTTTAATTAAAAAGGTAAATTGAAATAAGCGTTTATTAGCGGTTTTTATCAACACATACTAATAGATATCTAAATTTTAACTCAAATCAATCATAAATGTTAAAAAAGAAGTGTTGTAAAATGTTTATGCGATAGGACCAAAATAATTTCATCTAATAATGAAATATTCAATAACGAGAAAAAATTTATCAAAGAGGTTCTAGTACAAAATCAATACCCTGAAGCCTTTCTTGATAGAGTTTTCATAAATATTGAAAATAGGGACAATCAGGTACGACAAAAACCTGAACCTCATTATACAGCAAGAATTCCTTATGTATACGGACTATAGGAGAAGCTACGCTGTATAGGTGACAAATTTGATGTTAGGATGGTATTTCAAACGAGGAACACTTTGAGATCTATTTTAACAAAAACAAAACCGATAAACCGGGAGCACAATTCAAAAAACTGTATTTACAATGTCCCGTGCGAATGTGATAAATGTTATGTGGGTGAGTCATTCAGACCCTTCAGTTTGAGGTTGGATGAGCACAAGAACTACATTAGAACGAATGAAATTCAGAAATCAAAGATTTGTGAACATGCTTGGGAAAACGTGGGAAAACGGACATAGAGTAAACTGGGACTCGGCAAAAATTTTAACAAGACAGGCAGAGACCAAAAAAGAAAAATTAAAGAATCAGCAATAATCTTATTAAATGAAAATAAATGCGTATCGAATTGTTGTGTAGATATTTGTACAACCTGGCTACCAATGTTAAAAGAAGAACTTAACAAACTCAACATTATCTAAAAGAAAATATCATCAGTTCTGTTTAATTAGTAAGTGTCTATGTAAATAACATAAACAGAATCTTAAAGCTGTGTATTTCCAAAATTCTTTTGGGTTCGTTTTAGATTTATGTTGTAAGTAAGCTTTCTTTTCTAATTTAACAGTTGAGTTGACCAAATTTCTTATATTTTAATAATAGTTCCAAGTATTAACCAATTAACGAATGAGTATTTCAATATTCAAATATTTGCTTGAAAGATATATGTTTTGTTTAATGTAAATAGGTGTTCAATTGAAATGAATCTAAGACAAATACTTCTGACACAAAGTACATATTATAGACAGAAAAGAATTATTATTCTACTAGTTTTTATGCTAACTGGACAAATCATATCAAATCAAATCATATCATAATATATAATGTTATAGATCTGATGCATATTTAACACTTTTCACTGTTACTCAGCACATATATACTTCCCCCAATGGATCATGCGTTGGTTTGGTAATCTTCTTACTTACTTAATTTTAGAAAAAAAAAGGATTTTAAATACACGTTGTTTTTAGGTTCTTTCTAATGCAATTTTCGAAATTAACTTCCCCCGTACCTTACAGTACGAAAATTTTCAATCATTTTGGGAATTAAAAGCGGTCAAAGCCTATAACAATGGACTATAATATATTTATTGATTCAAATAATGTATGAACATTTTCATATTACATTTTTCTCTATTTAACAAATTAAAGTTGCTTTAGACGACGCGTGATAATACGCGAAGGGCAGTGAGAGAATTTTTGCACGATCCAGAACCGAGCAGGCCCTCCTACCGCACCCCAGTGAAGTCAATTCATTGCACCTATTCAACTTAGCAACTAATCACGAATGCAAGCACTCAATATCATTGAAAAAGTACGTCAGCTGCATGTGATTTAATTTATACAGTTAGACACGAATTGTGTTTAATTGTAGAACGAGGCAGGAATACCTAATTATACGATTTTCCATGCCTTTAAATATCGGTATTCTATCGCAACGCACCTGTGTTATCACGTATTCTGGTGAAATGTTCCTCACTGCGGTGTTGTTATGTTTAATAGCTACAGCTATTTAACATGTAGTTAATTTTTCGAATTGGATATAGTTCATTGTCGGCATCACGAATTCAGCCTCAGTACAGTTGAAAATACAGTATACCAACCAGAGCGCAACAAAGTTACGCGTGTAAGGGAAAGGATCGAGAAATTTCATTCAAATAATTCAGATGCTGAGATGTTGGACGTATCTACAATTCGATGTAACATTACTCTTACAGGTTATTTATTTATAGATTATCAAATGCTTAGATAACTGAACAGTTAATTTGTTTATAAGCAGAATATCGACGAACTTAAATTAAAAATATCATCCGCATAGATGATTGATACAAATAAGGGTAAGAGTACTGGGACTAACCTTGCAGGTACCACTCAAGCATTTCTAAGGAATTGGATACAAACAGGTAAATTGATACATTAACCACATAAACAGTTAAAGATCTTGAGGTTACCTTTGATAAGTATCTACGTTTTGAATAGCATATAAATTCTGTAACTGAACATTTTTTTGGAGCTTCTGCATAGTTATGATCTAGAACAAATAGTAACTAATAACACCAGAACTAATAAAAACTCTAGTTCTTTAATTGATTTGACAATTGTTGGTAACCCAGAGCCTTTCGATCCCGTTTTACAAGGACCTATGCATGAAATATCTGATCACAATCTAGTATATGCAAACGCCAATGTTAAAGTACTTAAATCACCAATCAACTTTAAATGTTTCAAGTTAGAAGAATTTCAGCAGACATTGGAATCTAAGAACTGACAAATGTTATATAATGTGGACGAGGTAGAATTAAGAGTTAGCTTTTTAACACAATTATAAATTCCTTTGATATACATGCACCAATCATGACAGTTAAAATAAGTAACTAAAATCTCCGTGGATAACTGATGTCATAAAGATTATGATTCGGGAGTGTAATAAATTACTAACTAAATTTAAGAAAACCAAACAGCCAGATCATTGGTGGGCTTATAAAGCTATGAGGAATTATGTTATTAATGTCATTAGGCATGAAAAGCAACCTTATTTAAACAATATTTGTAGAACAGGTGATTCAAAACAAATATTCAACACTCTATATCGGCTCAACATCCACTTAAAAAGTTTAAAATCAAACTGTTCTGGACATGAAGGACTAACTCGTCAAATGATAAACATTTTCTGTTCTTTTATTGTCCCATATCTTTGTCATATAGTCAATTGTTACTACCCGTTCTGTCCAAATTGTTTGAAAAAATATTGCATCAACAATTTTTGTTTTGTTTTATGAACAATAATAATTTTCTAGCGTAATATCAGTCTGGGTTCCGTAAAGGATATTAGCTCTGTTACAGCAATACTAAATGTGCATGATGATATACTCATTGGTGTGGATAAAGGGATGACAACGGCTTTAGTTCCCCTTGATTATAGTAAGGCTTTTGATATAATAGATCATATTTTGTTGTGTACAAAACTACATTATTATGGATTTTTAGATTTTGCAGTTTCCTTTATTAGGAGCTATCTAACAGAGATGTTTCAAGCGGTACAACTGAAGTCGTCTATATCTATCAAAATATATATGTTATCAAAAGGTGTTCCTCAAGGTTCAGTACTTGGACCGTTTTTGTTTATAATTTTCACAGATATGGGAGATAATTTGAAGTATTGTAAACATCATCACTATACGGATAACACCCAGCTTTACATTAGCTTTAATAAGGACTCTGCCTATGAGAAAGGTTTATATTTAAAATATTAATGACTGTTGTCCCGTGCCATCCCAAAGAAAAACTTGAATTTAGACGTACAGTTCATAATTCCAACTTAAGAGTCAACTACAATTTAAATATACCAAAACATGGAACACCACTTTATAGACGGTCCTTCTCATATTCTGCAGCCAATATTTTTAATAAATTTCCTTATGCTAAAAAATAGTAACTTTTCGCTAAAAGCTATTAAAATCAAACTATTTGAATATTTGTTACAAGAACAATAATTGAAGTGCATATTTCCCTTTCTTTTGTATTCATATACATTTTTTTGCATGTATATATGATAATTGTCTAATGATTGTCCAGCTTTCTTGTTAGATAATTTAGTTTCTGTTCCACCTGATATCTGTAATATTAGCTCAGGTTTAATTATTGTAAGACAATTTGTAAATAGATAGATAGTAAGATTTTGCTGTTGTTAATCAAATGTTTCCGTTAAGCTCGGTTGAGAATAAAATAAAGGCATTATTATATTAATTTCATTATCGCAACATTTTTAAAATATTAGGTTGTATAATAAGAAACTTCAGAGAGTTCAGCAGTACTGGTATTATAGAGTTACAGTAGCTATCATATGACTGATGGTCGAGAGGTAAGCACACTTGCCTCTCACCCAAAAGTTCCGGATTCGATTCCCGGTCGTGGCAGTGGGAAATACTGTGAGAGGGATTTTTCCACTATACATGGATACTGGGTGTGTTTCTCTTGTCTCTAAATGTAATATTTAAAAAAGTGTTTTTTTTTATCATTTATTTAACGTCGGTCTATTTCCGCTACTGGGGACTATCACCGATGTCTGTAGACGAGCTATCCGCAACCAGGAATTTTGCCGAACCTCATCCCTTAAGAAGAGTAGGAATCTTTTACTTGCCTAACATTTAATAGACAAAGGACCGACGGCTTTACATCCCCTCCCAAGGATGGTATATTACCCACACAACCCTCGCCTAAGGTTGTATAGCTTCCGCGCATACACTGATATACAATTCGCTGGAAGATATGTGAGGCGAGGACACGGTCCTCTTTGAAATGGTCGCCCATCCAAGTACATTGCTTTACATCACATATCGAAGTATCTACATAGTAAAGACGTATCTACGCTCGCTCAAAAAAAAAAAAAAAAGTAGTTCTAAAACTGATTCTTGGATAACAGCCGAAGTAGCATATATTTCGGCATTAAAGCAATATGAAAAATATTGGATGCTATTTTAGAAACCGCAGAATGTCTTGAGAGAAACCAAAATTAGTCAGCTTATTTAAATATACGTGGTCAATGGTAGCTCGGTGTGTTAAAGCGACTGGCTAGCAAACTTAAAGCAGGTTTTTATTGTTATTTTCCTGCATAATAATACAGACAACCAGTAACGCATTGAAACCTAGAACATTATATAAAACTGCTCTGCAGTATAGAAAACACATAAATAGCATACACCTGTGAGAAATGTTAGAAGAGGACAATCCAAAAAAATTTCGAGGAGTGTGTCATCTCGGCATCCATCGCCGACCTACCCTAAAGGATGTTTATACATTAACTAGAGTAGGGAATAAGCATTATACGCACGATGTGCAGGTTTATAATGTAATTAAACAGGGAAAAATGGCATAAATGAAATTAAATTGTAAATAGCTAACAAAAATAAAATTCTTTTAATTGGTAATTGGCTAGCAAACTGAGTTGCCTAGCGAAGTGGGTTCGATTCCCGCAAGGCGAAACAATTTTTCATTAAAAAAATTGCCCCAAGAGTGGTTCGGAGTCCACATTAAACTGTAGAGCCTCGTCTCTCTTTGCCTAGCACAAGATCCTTGAGATCTTCCAAGGGGTTACTTCGGTAACTTGAGAGCCGGTTAAGAAAACATTTAAACATTTGAACATTTAATTATGTCAAAGATATTCGAGAAATTATCACGTCTGCTTGATATCCTACATGGGTTGCATTAGTTAATAATTCTGACACAAAATAAATTTATAAAAACCTACCTACATTGAATAAAACCATATTGAACATCTGTGAATATATATCAAAATTTATATCTAGATGTGATTTGAAAAAGTCAAACTTGTCCGTGTTCTTTACATCCGGTTTCAAATGAGAAACGAGTATGACCTACATACTATAAAGCCCACCTTACATCCCTTTTGCAATATCTTTTGTAGGGTTGAAACAATATTATATCCATCCGCTGCAAATAGGAGGGAACGAATCATGGCCCTAAAAGCTGTGCTATAATGCAAAGATCAAATCCAATGGCGGCTAATCTCCACTTACCTTGTATGCTGTCTACAACTGTTGAGAATATCATTCTACAAGTATCAAGAGAAGTTGACTATTGCAGCGTTATGCGAAGAAATAATGGTATACGATGATGTACATTACATAATACGATAACAATCAAAATCAAGATATAACAAGTTTGCTATGTATTTGTCCACCGCGCATTAAAATATTTGTGTGCATATTATATCTTGGCATGAGTAGAATGTTCTACATTCCTAGCAATTTTATAATGGCTTTTTCGGTGACCTTTTGGAGGTCGAGCATGGCTTATAATACTGTGCGATGCAACATGCACGCAGTTTGTTGGTCGGGTTCCGGTTGATAATAATCAAGAAAAAGGGGGTCATAGGATAAAAAGTGATATTGAACACTTTTTAAAAAAATTGTAACCTTGTATTGTGTTCGTCTTTCCGTAAATTATATTGACCTATATTTTAATTTATACTTCCAGAAACAGCTACACTTGTAAACACATACATACATATTTAATTTAGGGGTAAATATTTTGTATGTTCTCAAGTTCATAAAGAGTTACTCTAACTCAAAATCCAAAATTGGCAGTTTGCAAAATATCAATAAAAGAGCTAGGTTGGAAATGGCCAGTTTTTAAAATTTAACCTCTGATTTTCGTAGTAGACTTTTTCTTATTTTATAAATTATTATTATTTATTTTATTTAATGTCAGGTTATGGTGCCAACAAGCTGAAATGGGTATACTATATACGTGATATAGAGGACGAGGCGCAGAATATAATTTGAAAATAAAATGAATGATTTTAAAAAAGCAGAAAACCCGGATGCAAAAATATTTTTTCAACAGATCCTGTTCATTTTCAAGTACTATTTCCATTTATTTTGGTGGTTCAGCAGTTATTTTAATATTTTGAATTATAAATATAAGGTTTTCTCTTTAATTGCAAAGAAATTCGCGGACTATTATTTTTTAATATCACTAGAAAGTTATTCGATGAAGAGTAACTTGAACTTTATAATGGTTGAATAAGTGCATTATGTAACAATTGATCTGTGAGCTCATACTTAATAACAAAACTTGTATCATCAACGACGGAAATCGATTAAGATATATTATGTACACGGCAATAATGATTTTATAGAAATGACTAGTTAAAACCAACGCAAAGATCATGAGTCGAAACAAATTTAAAATTATTTTGATATTGTTAACAATACTACAGTAGGCAATTTTATTAATTTAGACGAAAGTGCAACAAATGCAATCTAGACCAGTATTTTTTTCTAAAAAAATCCTTATGGTATTTAAAATGAGGAAGCAAGTGTTTGATTGCATTTCTGATGGTTTGTTTTACTTACAGCGAAGTCTCTAATAGTCTTGTAGTAGATAGGCTGTGTATATTCTGGCCCTAAATCCCATGTATTTTCTTATGGATGCTCAATTGGGTTTTCAAGGTCTATCCCTATGTATTCCCAATTATCTCTCGCGTGCCTCTAACCATCTCCATATTATCCCCACGTATCCCTCAATTATCCTCTATGTATCCTTCACGTATCCCCTCAAACAGGTCTTAAACTGATATAAACAGACCTCAAACAGCTCTAAACAGGTTTTCAACAGGTTTCAATCAGGTCTTAAACAGCTATGAATAGATTTTAAACAGATATTAACAGATTTAAGAATACCTGTTTAAGTTGATACGTGGGGGATAATTGGAGGCTACATGGATAATTGGGGGATAACTGGTAGAACGTGGGGAATATTTGGGGATACATAGGGATAGGATGACGTCATCCTAAAATCCGTAGCTAACTTCAGCCGACTCCTTACAAGAATGGCCTTGAAAACTCGATTCAACCTAGATAAGGAAATACATGGGATTTTGATCCAGAACATACCTAGCCTATCTACTAGCCTTGCTAATCCTTTATACCAATAGAGCACCAAAGAAGTTGTAACCATCAGAATCGACAACACAATTGTATTGTCTAACCAAAAATTCACAAAGCAGATATACAAGCATTTGGCGAGTCAAGTACGGTCAGAGAATCAAGTTCCGATTTTAATGTATTTTACCGTTAATAAAGCTGTTCATTCGTTCATACAGTTCTGATGCGCGATCAGCGAAATAAAGCATCGCTGGTTATATCCAGCATTTGGATAGGTGACCAACGTATTTGATCTAATTGTCGATAGGCTGTTGATTAAGACAAACCCGGGGTAATTAGCCTGCTAGTGGGTTTGGGGACTCCCCTAATGGACTATCTGTGGTTGCCTTCAAACGATGTTTTAAGTCTTGTAAGATTTAAAATATTCTATAAACTTGCAATCATAACATACAGACTCCGCCATGATGGACATTTTCAATAGCCAGAGAAAAAATATTATTATTAAAATATATGCGCCTTACATTCTTAAATAACTGAAGAACGGTGTGTCCAAATATGCAATTTAATAAAAACATGCATTTGGATGTTTAGATGCAAAATAAAATTTGACGATATTTTTTAAATAATAAAAAAAACATTAAATTGATGGCGCTCGAGTTATGTAGAAGTGTTTTATTATATTTTGTCACAAAAGTGCCATCCGTTGTTAAATTCGTTTGCATTTGAATATTATTTATGATCTGCTTTATATAGGTATTACCACTCTGCCATTATATAGAGACCTGCCGTTAAAACTATTTCACACAAAAGTTGTCCGACTTTAGTAAACAAAATAAAACCCTTTTAGGATTAATTATAATGATTCTCTGGGTAATTTAGTCTGCTGCAAGTATATCTTAAATACAAAACGTTAATTAATAAGTTTTAATACATAAATTTAAAGACGCCTTGAAGAAATTTTAAGAATAAAAATTTAAAACTAAATGGTTGTAATATAGTTTTAAAATTTAGTCTTGAAGACCCTTTTAGGATGGGTCCTTTTTAGCTAGAAGCTGCTTTATGGTGGTCCTAAGGCTATCTTGAAAATCATTTGGTTTTATTCGATGTTTTATTGTATAGTTTTAAAGCGACCTTGGAGATCGCAATAAGAGCATTAGTGTTACTTGGGAAGTTATTCGGTGGGCATTTCTGAGTCGTTTCATATTGGGCCCATATTTAAAAAAAAATTGTTATGCACAGTTCTTGCAGGAAAATCTTAGTTTATAATAAAAAAGACATTTTTGCTCATAGCTTTAAACAGCTGTAACTCATAAACCATTCATCGCAGGAAGGTCACTTGGAGCTCATTTTACAGATAATTTAATTCTATTCAAAAAACCTTTAGTGTCATTATTGCCTAATGCCAATCAAAAAATAGCTATTTGTCAAAATGCACTTAAAAATGGCTCGAGCGGAATACAGTTAAACTTTGTATCTTTTTTTTTATATCTAATCGACGTTTGAGGAAAAAATAACATGTCTTATTCGGAATAAAAACCATTTTGTAACTCGTTTGTACCGTATCTACAGACTCCTCACAAAAGTATCATTTTTACTCCTAATAAAACTCATTAATAAATGTTCCTATAGAATTACTTTGAAAATATTTATTACCAATATACAAAATTTAAAATATATAAAAACGAAAAAGAACAACCGGTTCCATAAAATCATAGATTATTGTCTTGTTGATCTTGGTAAATAATTTTCACGAACAGGCGAGTGAGCATCTATAAAACTAAATTTCTTGTATACCTATAATAAGATTTTCCAAAATAAGTCATAATTTAGTTCTACATTAATATGTACTTTCTATGGATTCTACCGGTACATTGTACCCAATATTAAACGATTATTTTTCCCAAAACTTCTGTCAGCAGTGAGTTATTTATATTTCGCGTACTACGGTTTGAATGCATCAAATCTAGAGGATCGATGCAGTAGTACAAAAATAACAATTGTTATCCGCTGCGTCATTCCGAAAAGAGCTGGGTCACTGTTATTTCAAATATGAAAACATCATCCTTTTTTATGACTTTATTGGCCGACTCTCCTGCACTTAAAACCAGTCATCGTATTATTTTCATTTGATGTGTTATTTACATGATAATTGCAGTCATTTTACTTTCAATAGAAACGGAAGAAAAATAGTGGCAATTTTCGTTATTAACAGTGGCGTAATAAATAATTTTATTGGGTTCGTGAGTAGAACATGGGAGGGGGAATAATATGGATTAAGCAAGTCTCTGAGTTGTGGATTTGAAATAAATGTAGACCTAATTAGTAGTATGTTCTTTCGCATTAACAAATATTAATACCTAAGATTTTTGCATATATGAGTTTCAAAGTAAACTAAGTCATCCACGTCTTCAGTCTTCAGATTTTGAAATCACTCTCTTCGTACCATTCTATAATTGGTTTTTCAATTCTTTTTCTAAATGCAAGCAAGTTTTTGTACTAGACTATAGATATGTAAGTCTACAGAGATTCATTACGAATTTCAGGTCGCACACACTCCAAAACACATCACAAGCTTGTGACTATATACACCGAAGAGATCATCATCATGGCATAAAACAGTTATGTCTGGGAGAAAACTTGGTAAGAACGCTGTGGCGTTTGTGATGTTCTTACTCACAACTATTTTATTTTTCTCTTACTGATGTTCAAATTAACCAAGGAAATGGATATTGTGGGGATACACAATATATTTTTGGGTTTTAAGAATAATTAATTTTTATCCAATAAATAATTGCTCTTCAATAAAAATACACAACATTTTAACTGGTTTTATTAATTGTGATAACTTCACGAAATTAGTGACCCCGATAGGGTTAGAACAGTTATCCGATAATGAAAGCAAGCCTTTAGCTTTCTTTTCGCGAAAATTGACGAATGCTCAATGAAAATATTCAACTTTACGCAAAGAAATGCTATCATTATGTGAGGCTATTAACATTATAGATATATGTTGAAAGGTAGAAAATTTATTTGTTTTACTGATCATAAGCCATTAACAATATTCTCTAAGACAGAAGGAAGTCCGAGACAAACTCGACACTTACAATTTATAGCACAATTCACAAATGACATACGACACACTCAAGGTAAAAGGAATATCGTCGCTGACACTCTTTCGCGTGTAGATGTTGTACCTTCTTTGAAATCATCAAAAAAATTTAAAAAAAGAGTAAACAATATTCAAATCAAAGATTTGACATAAAACATAAATCATATTCTTTTAAATAATCTATCGAATTAACAGAGGTGACTTAGAATTAGAAATATTAATCCAAAAACAAACTTCTGAAAATCGAGATATTAATTTCATTTTAAAGAAAGTTTATATTCCAAATTCAAACTATGAAATTTGATATACTGAACTTGGCTCCTTGTGAAACATCTTAAAAATAATTGTTTTTAATTGAACACTGCTTTTAGATGTATCAAATTGTATTTGTACTCTCTTGATAAAGGCCTAATAAGCCGAAACATTTGTAGAGAATTTTAAACAAACTAATTTGATGCATCTAAAAGCAGTGTTTCCTTAAAAACTATTATGAAATTTGGTGTGAAATTTTTACTTATAATATTAGACCTATATGCTTAAGAAATTTAGACAGATCGTGTTCGAAATTTTTCATAATTTAACACATTCTGGTGTACGGGCAACAAGAAAGTTAATAACTAGTAAGTATTTTTGGCCTAAAATGAATACGGATTGCATTTTATGGACCAAAACTTGTATTAATTGTCAAACATCAAAAATTCACAAACATACTAAGACTCCGATAGGTAAATTCGATATACACAATGATATTCACAATGATTTTGTAGGCCCATTACCCTCTTCCAGTGGTTGTTCTCACATACAGTGATTGAACAATTTTCTCGTTGACCAGAGGCATATCCTTTAACAGTATAACTGAAGAAACAGTAGCTAAAACATTATTTCAATATTTCGCCGTTTTGGGGTCGCTTTCTAGTCTCTCTCTATATATATATATATATCCACAGATCAATTCAAATCACAATTATTTTCAGAATTTTCAAAATTCTTCGGTTGTTATAGAATACACACAACTACGTATCATCCACAAAGCAATGGTATGATTGAAATATTTCATAGAACATTGAAAGCAACTTTGATAGCCAGAGCTAATTCACGTAATTGGAAAAAAGAACTTCCGATCATTTTACTGAATTTTAGAGCCATTGTTAAGGAAGATTTAAAATGTTCCTCTGCGGAAATTGTTTTTGGGCAGTTTCATGAATTCCAGGAGAGTTTTTGTTGATTCACACGCGATGACACAGATATTTATGTTTTTATGTCAAAATTGAAAGAATCACCTATCACTATCGGCGGGTAACTATTTTATTTTTCTCTAACTGATGTTCAATGTAACCAAGAAAATGGATATTGTTTGGATACACAATATATTTTTGGGTTTTAAGAATAATTAATTTTTATCCAGTAAATAATTATTCTTGAATAAAAATACACAAAGATGTTTAACTGGTTGTCTTAATTGTGATAACTCCACGAAAAACGCTCTCCAGAATTTTGAGTTAATATTGGCAAGAAATTGATGAGAGTGAACCTTAGTGACACACGCCAAACGACGGCGCCGGCGCGGCGTGATGCTGTGAGATGCTCTAAAAAGAAAAACGACTATTGTACAGGTCACAAAAAGTCTGCCAAGACATTGCGAAGACAAAGAAGAACACTTTTATCTCATCAATTAGTATATATTCAAAATAATCAACCATAGCGTACGCTATTGCCTATAAGTGCGCGCTCCTAAAATACGTCTATCGACTGTACTGTGACGTGTACTCAAGCTTTCGTATAGGAACGGATTTTCTTCTTTATGCACTGGCACCTTAGACGGTAGAATGAAAGTACATATTAAACGTAAATACAGTTAATCGCGTTAGTTCTACCTATTGATTAAACATGAATTCATTGAATAAACCAACGGCCTAAGAAAATTAATATTTACACATGACGCGGCGTTCACTGAATACTAAGTGGCTTGCTAAATGTTTAGAACGGATGACGGTAACTTGACCAAACATCGTATTCGCTGAACATCGTAAGAACGTAGAGCCAGGCAGTCTCTACTCGCACGGTTTTTGGGGATGAATTAGGATAAGTAAAATTATTTATAAAAGATATCCCAAAAAAATAACAGTATCATCCTATTCGGAATGCTCAATACCATTGACAATAAAATTTGTAAATATGTTTTAGTGCTGTTCCTGGGAAACCTACTACGGACTCAAAATTATTTTCCAAATTATAGAAACAACAAATGCGCCTGTAATTGCAAATATTATCATTCGATTCAATTTAAAAACGGACAAAGAAATGAATATACCCCTAACTTGAGAAAACACCCAGTGTTAAAAGAATTTTAGAAAATTAATAGTATAGGTATAGTCAGCAGCGGATTGAATAGCACTTTTAACAAGGTCAAATAAATTTTGATCTTTCTCTTAAAGGCCATGGTCGAGTTAAGCATGGCCCTCGTTTGAATTTGTTTCATATTTGGGATGAAGTTTCTACCATTATGAAATTAATTTATCCCAATTTCCAACTGTCAAAAAAATGATTTTCCAAGATACTACAGTGAAATTAAGATCTTAATTAATTATCTAGTTAGCACAATTTTTTTATTTTAACATATTAGTAGGTTCACAGACCAGTTTTGCAGTTCCAGCGAGGTTAGTGTATTATTCTTTTGGAGGGAATGAGTAAATTTCAATGATATGAATAATGAAGGGAATGAATATGTAGGTCACACAAAGTATATTTTCATTGAAATTTCAAATTGGACTAGTCATTGAAACAACTGAAAACCGAAATTATTGCTAATAATCCTGCTGTCGAAACCGAAAAATGTGAGTGATAGTTCAAACGGTAAAATTTTAAGAGTACTTCAAAATAACCAAGAGAAAAAAATGTTTTTAACTTATGACCGTTTTCTGTGCATTTTTAAATTAAATTTTGACATGTAACAAGACTTCAAATATAAAATATTATCATACGATTTATACACCACCTTGTACAAAAAGATATTTATATTTATTAAGACATATTAATTTGTATATTGATATCCCAATTGATAGCATTTTTATCGTTACATTTTTTGTACCCAGATATCGGAAACAGAATTCAAATTTGTTGAGAAGTGTACAAACATTTCTCAAAACTCTCTTTTATCATATTCTCTTTCAACTCTACATATAAAATTCTGTAACAGGTGCAGAAGTGGTTGGGAGTTGAGAAGAACCCTATCGACTAGGGGTGGGTGTACACGTCTCATGGCCTCAATCTGATGAGAGATGCAGCTCCTCAACATCTTGCGTCCCAGAATGACTATTTCAATGTTTTCGTCATCAACAATAGGCTTCCTTCTTTGCATTTTTGCCTTGACAGAGTCATAATTTTTAAAATTTTCCAGTATGCGTTTTACAGTGTTTGGTGACGGTTTCCGTTTTTCTGGATATCGAGTAACAAATGTGCTGCAAGTTCTTGACATTACTTTATCACATTCTACATAAATAATAAATAAATTTAAAAGTCTTCGTGGGTGTAATTTAAACGTGCTGGCATTTTTTGACATAAGATAATGACTGATTGTTTCTAATCATGGCAATTTTGATGGAATGATTACAACAATTCATGAATTTCTAATCGCAAATATTTCAAAAAGTTGTAACTTTAACCCCCACAATGCTAATATCAGAAAAAAGGGAATTCAATTTTACACAACTTGACGTAAAAAAATACAGGGTGTTCATTTGACCTAAACAAGTTTTCGCGGTTTGAATTTGACAAAATGTAACGCGAAAAACGGAACACTTGGTATGATATTATTGAATTTATTTCAGTTGTAGAACGTAGTTCTCCTTGTGTTATTTTTACGTGACAAGAAGCAAATAAGAATCTTTTACACGAAGAAAATTATAACGGTTCTTGCAAACCGTTGCACCTGTCAAATTTTCTATAAAATGTCAAATATCTCTGAAACGCTTAGATTTAGGTATAGGATATGCTACATATTTTCGATTCAGAATTTTATGCTCTTTTCGAAAACCCTAAAATATATAGGGTGTTCCATTTGAACTTCCGGTATAAGCGGAAGTGCCAGCTGCTTGTAATTATTTTAGTTGGATTGGTCATGTTAAAGAACACGGTAAAACCCTCTTTATACTTTTCGACGTTGTAACAAAATCCGACTTACGAAATATTTCATATGAAAAGCGTTCTTCACGTAAAAATATCGTGGAAGAGGTTTTTAATATTCTTAATCATATTTTCGCTCTACGGAGCGATTTTTATGCAAACATTTCCATAACTCCTCAAGGAGCGTCATTTTAGAAAGTGTAGTAAATGTTGCTGCACAGGGACGTAATGTCGCCCCGATTACCTAAATTTAGAAACTATAACAAAATTTGACTTCAATTTCGGAAATTTCAGAATTAAAAACCATTTTACGAATCCACGTTGTTAAGCACTGCAACTCATACGAGGTCTTAAATATGAGGACAAGTTAATCCAACTTCTATCCAAAGTATATCGTGAGTTTTAGCGAAAATAGCCCTTAGCGACATGGGACCCCCATCATTTCCTAGCAGTCGATTTTGACGGGGAAATGATGAGTTTTAACGGGATTTGCCCTAAACCTGTTCCTCAGTGATTCGGTGTCAGAAAAGTATCTTTACCATGTACTCATATGTGCATGGGACCGCCTTGCCTGAACGTATAAAATTGTAATTGCAGAATATAATTCGAAGTAATAGCGCTTCAAGCATTTTCAAGCTCTAAGGAGCGACCAAAATTGATATTGAAATACAAATACCTGAATAAGACAGGCAAGCAAAAGCCCACCAAATTTCAGAAACATTGAACTTTTCTTGAATCTTTATGTGTAATCGTTAGCTCACAAAACTGCATTTTGGATGGTAGTTGGTACATTATGAATCGTTCCGTTCCTCATCATGTGTTGCACACGGGCCAGACTAGTGTTTGTTAAACATATTTCTTAAAAGTTGTTGTAAAAACATAAATTTTTTGAAGTTTCAATATATATTTTTGAACTTTATATTGTCTTTTAATTGTGTTTTCTAACAAAATTCCCTTTCAGGTATAATTTTAAGAAAGTGTTACTACATCCAGTGTTAGGTTTATAGTTTTACGACGTCCAATAGATACCATTAGAGCAGCAGTTAAGCAAAAACGAACAGTAAGTATAGATTTTCATATTATTCTCCGTCTGAAGCAGTCATCTTGAACCCTAATTTTGTGAACGTTAACATTCATTTTTGAAATATATATAAAGTCCTTCAAACTCCAAAAGATGAATCGTTCACAGTCACACCGACATTAGTAATTATCTAAATTTTCTGATGCGTACTTTTCTCTATATCGATCGATTCAGTTCCCAGTGAGACACCCTGTATATGAGTACTACAGTACGAAATCGAATATATTATGTCGAAAGTGTACATAGAGAATAATATGGGTCCTAGAATGGTACCTTGAAGTAACCCATTTTTAATCGTGCTAATTTGTGAATAATTATCATTTATAACAACTTTTGTGTACGATCTTTCAAATAGCAATTAAACCAAGTCAATGTTGCATTATCGAAATCAATTCAAAACCTTATAATTTGAAATTTGCCCTGCGTGTCTACAAATGTCTATATTTTCATTTTCGTGCGCGACGAGGATTGTCCAACTCGGGCCAAGCCACTTCATATGAAATATACAGAGGTCACAAAATTCCTATCTCTAACTTTGGTCAAAGATAGTACTTAACCAAATATGAAAAAAGTTAAGGGAGCTAGGGCCCTTTGAAGGTGGTGTCCTAGAGTAGGTTTTTATTTAATATTTCAGGAACCTTTTGTGTTACAGCAAATCTTAATTTCGTGCGTTATTTAATATCCATATGAAATTCAATCAGTGGCGTAGAGAAGAGGGGGTGGGGTGCATTGCTTTTTAATCGAAAATATTTTTGTTCCTTTTTTCTCCAAATTTTTTGTACTGAAATATGGTTCTCCCATCAAAATTACACAAAATAGGTCCTCTCTGTTAAATAACGTACGAGCAACCGTTTTTTAATGAAGATCCATTGCAAACGGTTATTGTGTGGTCATTTTCTAAACCTGCAACAACTATTTTAAATTAATTTTGATAAGAGAACCATATTTCAGTATCCAAGTAACTGGAAAATTCAAAAACTTTTCTATTGATATTTTCATCCAAAACGCTGATTTTTCGAGATATTTAGAAGGAACATAGCCCCTACTTCCTCACCAAAAATAAGCCTTCGATCCTGAAACAGTTAAAAGGAATAAAAATCCTATGCAAAATTCTCCTGTCCGCATTCCTTTGTATAGCAAATCTCAGACTACTTTTACTGAACTAGTATATAAACCTAATAAAACAAAACTGTATATACAAACACTCTTAGCTTCCTCTTAAAGTGTTTATATAATATTTAATACGTATTACATATTGCTAATAGCAGAAGCAGGAACTAATTCAAACTTTCCATATTTAACATCATTTCAGTGAAACTATACGCCACTGCAATCTGCAGTTCTGTTTCAGATCCTTAATGACATATTAGAAAGCAATTGTCAACCCGCCTCTAACGATTGGATATCGCCTCTCGGTATAGCAACATAATAGCACACGCAGTGGTGCAAAATGTGATACAAAATATGTATGTATATACATGGACAGGTTATTAAAATAATTACGATTTCTTCTGTAATTTAAGTACCGGATAATTGTTGGTTATTGGTACCTATCGATATAATCTATATTATGTATGTATTCGCCAATGGCAATTACGTGGAAAGATAAAAATTATTGAAACTGGGCTAATGGCACAGTATATAATCTATTTTATCTGAATTAAAATAATATTTCTTACAAATTGTTTATGTGGAACCAAAGAAGAGACTCGTCGTGTGCATAAGACATTACTCAAAAATAGAAAACCAATGTTCGTAAAATCAAGCTATATAAGCAATTTATATCTAATTTTGTTTTTGAATTTTTGTAAATACTCGGAAACTAATTAAATATGCACTCATTTTGAAGTTACCTCTCAAAATATCCTAACCGATAACTTACATTTAAAATAATTTACTGAAACTGAAGTATTTAGTCTTAAAAAATTTATATCCAAAGATACTGTTGGCCCGAACAAAATACCTGCTTTTTTCTACGAGACTATGCAGTGTGCATGTCTTCTTGCAATAACCACTTACCATAATATTTAATCTCTCCATTAACACATCTACATATCCCTCTTCTTGGAAGTTCTCTAAAGTAATACCTGTATACAAGAAAGGAGGGAAAAACCAAATTGAAAATCATGGACCTATTACTATTATCAATAAATTTTCTCAACATCTTGAAATGTTTCTCCATGATTTCCTCTTTTTAACACCCTTTTATTAGCTTCACCTGTATGTTTGTTTGTAATGGAATCTTTGAACGTAATTCTCACCCACTTCAAAACGTCAGATTAAACTGAAACTTTGCACACTTATCAAGGACCGATAACAATACAATAATTTGACAATTTTGCCCTAATGTCCTCACCAGGATAAAATAAAATTTTCAAACAATGACTAATCTATTGTTGAGATTTTGCCGGAGGCGCCGCTGTTACTAATAACAGCGGAGAGTTCCATGTAATGGTGATGCGTTAGATAAAATGATCAGATTACGACATCAATCACAAAACAGCTTGATAACCCGTTGTCACATATGATATACTAAAAAGTTAATTTTTATCTACGATCGTGTAAAAAGTAACAGTTTTCTACATCATTTCCATTGTAAGAGGTGGCCTTTTATAAGAAACTGTGCAATACAATTTTTTATTGCACGTTTTTATTGCACGATTTCTAAAAAATTTAAAAAAACTACGCCAGTTTCATGAAAAATTGCCCATCTCTTACAATAATTGGAACGATCGAAGATAAAACGTTGTAAGACACACTTGTATCTTAAATAATTATTTAGAAATCGTGCAATAAAAGCGTGCAATAAAAAATTTTATTGCACAGTTTTTTATAAAAGGCCACTTCTTACACTGGAAATGATGTAAAAAACTGTTTTACACGATCGTAGATAAAAACTAAAAAACATGCTTTCATGGCAAACCGGACTAAAACAATAAAATGATTTTTTTTGTCAATCACTTCATTCTTATTTTAAACTTATTTTTTACTTTTTAGTTCGGTTTGCTATTAAAGCGTGTTTTTTTCGTTTTTTTAAACTATAATTTTTTTCATTTAAGAACAAAATCAAACAACACAGTTTCATGAAGGGATAATTCATAGCTGATACATCGACACCGGTCTGCAGGTGGACGTCATATACACTGAAGGCATTCGATAGACTCAATCAAATTAGATCTTTTTGGCCTGTCAAAAAATCTACTATATTTTTTCAAATCTTACCTTGAAGATAGAAAACAGTTTGTACAACGTTGCGGTCAACAATCTACTGAGATATCTGTCAACTACGGGGTTTTTCAAAAGTCTATACTAATCGTAAGGGGTAGATAATCTATTTCTGACAATGAAATGTTGTATTTTTAGAACGTGATCATAACAGCTTCTTGATATTGTTCTCAAATACTATTTTTAGTAATTAATCATATCAAATATTCTGGCTGACCTTGTTTTATTTACACTTTTGTACTATATATTATTCTGTCTATTTACCGATCAATTCTCAGTAAATAGATTTGGATGTAAATTTCAGGTGATAACCTAAAAAATGCTCAAAATCCATCAAAATTGAAATTTTCGGATTCAGAGGACGAAAATAGATGAGGTACTCGGCGAAGACATTTTTGTGCGCCTGTGTTATTTATCCTTTTGAAGCGGACCGCCCGTGGGGCCATCCTATTTTAAAAATAAGTCTTAAATTTGTTTTAAGTTCAGGGAAATATCGCTTTTATAACTACAATTAACAAGAAATTATTTAAACATTACATTCTTAATTTCATTTCCAAATTTACGCAAATATTAATTTTACAACAGAAATTATTTTCTCAATACCAAATGATAGCCGACTTCAGGGCGCCGTTACGTTTTAACTTATTGGGGTAGAAAGTTGTACATATGTCAAGTGCCACTTTAAAATAGCTTGTAACATGGTTATTAATTCTTATCTAAAACTTGGCAGTTTTAAAAACAAGACTAATGCATTAGTAAAACCAGCAAAGCGTCGAGAATTGTGTGTGAAGTGAATAGGGCGACTTTAAGCAAACGTATAAGACGAAGATAGGGCAGGATACCGGAGCCACATCTCATGTGTCGAATATACAAGACCACATTCAGGATATAGGGGAATTGTCACCGTGACTTTGGAACCGCGTTATTGGAAGAACAGAATAAAAGCCAGGCGATGCTATACCTCCAGGCAGAACTGATAGAGGATACTTGCCGACGTTTTCGAGCCTTCTCAGTTTGCCCGGAAGAATACTTATTCCAGTAAAAGCAAATTTCATCGAGGATGTTTGTCGTCGATTTTAGAACCCTCTGAATTTGCTAATTACAGAGCTAATTGCAGGGCGCTTGTCGACGATCAAATACTCGAGCCCGCTTAGTTCTCTAAAGACATCAATTAATTCTACGAATAAATCCAATCTGGCTACTAAAAGATTTGGACTGCTTAAACATAACTTGGCAATTTACACGACAACAATTTCACCAGCATAACTATTTAAGTATCAAACCTATTTACTTCTCTGCGTTATTGACTTTACATTCTGGTTTGGGGGGATAGGGGAAATTGGCTTACTTGTGATATCAAAGATATTCATTTTCATCTCAGGTTTTTAATAATATTTATGCAACAAGTTTTTAGCAATAGCTAACAGGCTGCATTTCTGCGGGCATTTGTTTGTCTAGAGGACTCACTGAAATAGGTGCTGTTCGAGGGAACCGGACCCAATACATTACTTTTACTGTTAAATCAGCTGTTACTGCATTACACTTGACTCGACGCTCCGTATAGTCGTCGGCTCCCCAGATGGTCGGGTGACCAGTAGTTTCTTACTACAATAAAGCCATTCCAGGCATAGCTGGGGTTCTGATTGACTCAAATGTTAAAAACACCGCAGTTGTAAAATCTTATAAGGCTGTTTGCTTTCAACTACGTAAATAGTACATAATCTCTTGATTTATTTTCATTGTTGTTATAACCAAAAAGAGTTCCCTGGCTCTAGTTCAAACACCGCAGTCGTGGGTTTGTTCTCATCTTCGATAAGTGGTTGTTGTGACAATTAAGATCAACCCGGAGATTTTCGTGTTAATATCAACTTTAGGGAGATTTCCCTGCAGCTTATGAGCATTTACACTGAGTCTTGGCACGATGGCCACTTACGACGGAGACGTCTGTCTTGTTTAACCAAGTACGCACCTAGTTTGTTGAGTCTTTTACTCAGACTGAGCCTGCATCGATGTCACCACAGTAATTGTCCAGTTAGTTTCATTCGGTTATTTTTATAAAATATTAGCTTTGTTATTTAACAAGAAAATAGGATACGATTGTATTACAAGCTACTCCGTTATCATTTCAATCCTAAGTTTAGGTGAAATTTCACATACTGAATATTTTTCTAGGAAGATTTACGTTTGCACCATAACAAGTTTATATTCTAGAACTATATATTTTCAGAGTTTATGCAATGACAAGAAACTTTAGCTTCCATTATACTTTAGTTGTGTACTATCAAAGGCTTGCCGTGTGCCTGGATTGACATGTAAAGTTTCACTAGGATATTTTCCAGTCAAACTATTGTGAGATATTTCTCAACTGCGAATGCCTAGTTTTCTATGATTGTTTAATAACGATCCAACAAATTAATAAAGAGTTCCCTGGCTCTAGTACAAACACCGCGGTTGTGGGTTTGCACTCAACTACTTTTTTACCTTACAAACTACAAACTGTTCAGGCCAACGGCCAGTACTGGGGTCCCTGCACCCCGTATACTTGCTTTTATTTTTAGGGGTATACTTTTCGTCGAGTACTCAACCGGGACGTCTTGTCTGTTTAATTCTCATCTACTTCCCTGTTCACGTTGTTGAATAATCATATGCAATTTGGAATTTGCAGTTGTTTATTCAATTAAGGGAGCTTTCCCCCAACATTCTACGATCTCTTACATGAGTGTTAAAGTCTCATTATCACTTCCATTCTATAATGCACAAACAGGACATGGTTCTTTTCCTCTGTTTTGCAGTAAATTTATTTTATCAGAGCGATTGCTAACACCAAAATTCCAATTACATTTTAATCGGCTATTTGCCGCATCTTTAATTACACCTACAAATAACACGGCCTACGATTGTATTACCTTAGTACTTGTTATTGCATAACCAGCTTTGAAATATGTATAGTATGTCATTACTATAGCGACGTAACCCTTCCTATATAATATTTAGGCAATTGTCTCAAATACTTGGATTGTTTTGATTTCATGTACGGCTATTTGCCGCATCAATTTATATAAAATGAAATGGTTTTTTTTGACTACTTTTTCCCATCAATTATTGTATTTTCTTGCACCTTTACCTTTTTCATCACACAAGTAATAAACTAAATAACTGATTTTATTCCAATCAAATAAATTAGAAAACAAACTTCAAATATAAATATACAGTGCAATCTACCATATAAAATATGGTATAAAATACCACATAAATAACATATATAACATAAATAACATAAAACATTAACTAGGTTTCTCAAATAATAGCTAGTGTATCCCAACTTACAGTGTATTTAAAATAACAGAGTGATTAATTTTCTCAGGTATAGTATCAGACAGAAACAAGTAATACCAAACTTTATATCAAAGAACCTGGGGTAATTATAAGGGGTTACTACACACATACAACGTAATTAAGGTCCTAACCAAATAAAACTAGACGATCACATAAATGACCAATTTGTTTATTTATCTTGATATAAAACTGAGATAAATAACTACTGGGTAGGAATTAATAAGTTCTTGATTGCTTCACGATCAAGGATTTTGATATTAATTAACTCCCCTGGGGTTGAGATGTTTCACTGGTTCACGTGACCAGAATTTTATTTATAATTAATTGGGGTGGGTTTCAACTTCTTCACTTTGTTATTTTATTATTAATCGTATCAAGTTTTATAAAAGAGTATTTATTTTATATATATATATATATATATATATATATATAGAATTAGTTTTCATGTTTGAATACTACATAGAATTGTAATCTCCGTAACGGCACAATTTAGAAGCATATTATGTAAATTAGTCTTCTGTTCTTGTATGGACCACTATGGTAATTATAGCATTGGCCTTCCGAAACACTCTGTATATTCTTTCGGTCGCTCAACCGTCCGCGTGGTATTCTGTGACCTCCCTTGTAACAAATATCGATCTATACACCGACACAAGCAAGAAGAATGAAGGATTATTATTTGAAAATCATCATATGGAATAAATTATGTAAAAATTGTTAGCATACTTATTCTAAAATGCCAGTGGCTAATTTACATCTTTTTAGTCTGTCAATCATGTAATGTCTAGGAGACTTCCAGCGATTTGTCGGCAACGTTAATATTTCAACAAGTCTCAATATGATGGATTGTTTATTTATTTTATTTTCATTACAAGTGTATTAGTAATTAATTTACAGGAGGCAATTCCAGTGTGCATCTGTATTTATATTGAATTATAAATTTAATTAACATTCCGATTCGATATTAAACTAAAGAAACGGTACAGGAGAGTTTGTTTTTATTCTCAATAAGGAACTTTACGCGCTAGGCATTGTCGGCCAAAATAAAAGAAAAGAATTCACATGAAGAATTGGCTATGGGATTCACTCATCGCTTACCATGTGCCTGATATGCAAACCGTTGTAATTTTTTTAATTCCCGAATGAATTTTAACAATCCTATCTTGTTTCATAACGTTTGCATATCGTTTTCAATTTTTCTTTGCAGCTATAACGTCAGATTCAAATATCCTCATTAAACTTAGGAGTAAACATATTGTAGATTTTTAGATTATCTGTGTAGTAATCTGAGGTAACAGATAACTGTGGATAGCTTGAAAGCCAATGAAAGAGCTAGTGAATATGTTTTGCCACACATATCAGGCATATACTTTCTATATTGGGTAGTGAAATGAACCAAGTCGCGAGACAGTTCGGTCGACAACACAAGCTGGACTTATAAGCTATTGATTATGTCTTATAAACAGGGAAATAAAGAACTAAGACGCTTAGGGGTTTTTATTGCATAAATCGTTCAATTGGTCATTTAAGATGAGAAAATCGCGGAGTGCTATTAAATTAGAAAGTGCAAATTGGAGATAGGGGTGAAAATACAACGCTTTCAGTTTTTAACACGCTTTTATTAGCTTCACCTGTATGTTTGTTTGTTTGTAACTTTGCACAATTATCAAGGGCCGATGGCAATACAATAACTTGACAACTTTGTCCTAATATCCTCACCAGGATCATCAGGATAAAATAATTTAAAAATGACTAATTTATTGTCGAGATTTTGCCGGAGGCGCCGCTGTTATTAATATATATATTATTATTTTATTAACTTCACCTGTATGTCTGTTTGTTTGTTTATTTATTTGTAATTGAATCGTTGAACGTGAATCTTACCCAAACTGTTGGCACAAAAGCGACGTACACATAAGTGTACACTTTTGCACAACCTTCTGCTCATATGCGTTGTGCGTCTAAATGAGCAGCGGTAATTCACTGCAGACAGCTACTATCCGCCCTCGCTTAAGCTAATATGGCAGAACGCAGAGACGGTATTTTGGACGTTTCTCGTATTATTATATAAGAATCAACACCCAGCACTCGACGAGAGTTAAGCAACCGCGGTACAGTTTGTGATCATTGCATACCATATATGTAACTTCCGAATTGTCTATAACGTATTTGCCGTTGTATAAGCCCTTATTAAACGCTAGTTTCAACTTTAATACGTACATTATGATGTAATATTAATTATGTACTACTAGCGGATACTCAGCGGTTTCGAAAAGCAGGCGGGTATCAGCTGGTCTCTATATGTATCGGTGTTCATGATGCTAAGTCTAATCCAATATATTGGTGAGGAAACGTGCCGAGGGATGAATGGGAAGAGGGTGACTAAAAAAATGTCACGTCGCTAGCGTCAACCTCAGGGAACCGGGCACACTCTATTGTATAAGAGCCTTACCCTTCTATCGGACCTCTGGGGGATTGACCGTTTAATTGTCTATTATTCGTGAGAACAACAGTGAAAAATGAAACTACAACACAAAAATTATAGTTCAAAAAAATTAAAAAACACGTTTTAATAGCAAACCGAACTAAAAAGTAAAAAATAATGTTTAAATATTAAGATTTTGTTCAACAGCGATAGAAAGTCCATTAACTCAATATAATTAAATGATTTTTAATGTTTTAAAAAATTGTAGTTTAAAAAACTAAAAAAATAAATAAAAGAGGAAAAATGGCGTTTCACGACCATCGTAAATCTTGCGATTTGAAAATTAAGAGTAACATGACTACAAGAAGAGACATTTTTTACCGTCCCTGATCTAGTTTCCGCAAACATCAAAACCCTTGTTAATGCTACACTAGAATACACTTAGCGACGCGCGTTTTGCATTTTCGCATCATCAGTAAAAACTTAAAACTTAGAAAGCCTAAAAAAATACCCTATATTAAGCTAGCTTCATAATTCAACGAATCCGACCAGTCCGGGTATGCCTACCGCTATGTAAGTTCTAGTTGAATTCAACGAATTGTAGACAAGTTCTTTCAACTGGAAACTGGTACAAATAAAACCTATTTGTGGCATTTTCAGAAAATTTCTACAACATTCTATTCTGGACTTTGTGGAAATATTTGAATTATACCTATTATAGACTCTAAATAAGTGCTGTTCCGAGAATTTTCTAATGGAAACAAGAAGCATGGTTGCTGAAATACAAATGCAAGACATATTTGCCGAACTGAGAAAAATGATCTTAGATCAGGAAATGAGACTCATGATGAAAGAAAGGAAGAAAGGACACGCCAGGAAGAAAGGCAAACAGGTGCAACAAGACAATCATTTCAGCCACTGAAGAAATTAAAAGTGTACTTAAGGTGGATACGAGCAGCGTGAAGTCAAAAGACAGGTAAATAAGGTCGAAGAAGTAAGTAAAGACAAAGTAAAAGTCGAGAAAGATACTGGTAGGAAAATTCCATGTAGTTGAAGGAGAAGTAGAACAACAATAATTGAAGGGGAAGAAGAGCTAGCTAGTAATATACTATTAGTTTTAGCTGAAACAATTTATATTTTTATTCTAAATTTCTTTAAGAACGTTTGTACGTAAACGGCCTTAACAAGCTCAGCATCAGGAGTGAGGGAAAAACTGGATTAAAGAGAAGCAAACAATGTTAAATACAACAATAAAATTTGTGTCCCTGAGGACGTGGAACATAAAGATACATCAATGTCAAAAACAAGAGTCCTTTAAAATATACGGTATTCGAATACGCAATCAAAGTCGTACAAAAATAACTAAACTAATATATGGAATATTATAACAAAAGGTAATTTACAAACATGAACAAAATCCGGAGTATAACTGGAGTCAAAACTCATATCTCGAAAAGAAAGTTGGGCGCCACGAATTATATTTTTTTGTAAAAAGTCGAATACCATTGAGTGAACTTAACAAGAACGTACTTACAGTTTATGATGCACTTTGTTACATGAAGCAATAATTGGCACTGATGAAAATCTTCTAAATGCCTACATGCAGGGCGCAGTGTTGGAAAATTTACAATTTAACCCCTAATTCACGAAGGTTTGTATGCACTAGATAAGAGTCTATGCACTATAAAATTTTTATTTCATTAGGGATCTTTCTAAGGTTTACACTTTGATAAAACAGTACACTATAAGGACCAATGCCATAAATATAACAGAACTTAACGTGGATTTCTTGTAATATGGCGTACTTGCTGTTTACAGCGTAAAAGTGGCGTCTTTCACTAACCATATAAAACTTCTCTCTAAAATGGAACTTATGAGGGTATATCGCCAGACTTTAACATCAAGACGAATCGACAACTATTTAACACAACTTTATACATTAATTCGCGGTAATAAACCACTTGCTATCTTTCTTTTTATTTTTATTTTATTTATTTTTTATTATTATTTTATTTTTACAAATAATACTAACGTGACCAGAAAAGCTTAGTAAAGAATCAAAGTTAATACCAAGATTTTTTATGCTATTAGTTGATGAAATGATCTCATCATTGATTTGAACATTCATTCTGTAAAATAATGTAACTGTGGAGAAGTTCCAAAAACAATATTTTGACATTTGCTAGCAGAAGTAGAAGTGTCCATTGGTATATATGACTTAAGTCATTATTGATGTAAAATTCCGCCATTTGAAATTCGGAAGGAGAAAAACTATGTTAGTTGAATATTGTCAGCGTACATGTATTGTTTTGAATATAGTGGAAGTCTCGTAATATCTGCAATAAATATATTAAAAAGAAGTGGCCCAAGAGTAGATCCTTGCGGAACACCAGATAAAACCGATCTACTTTGTGATGTAAGTATCGAGTATCCTCTATTAATACTAATATACTGCTGTCTGTCATTCAGATTTAAAAGAAGGAGTATTTCCAGATATGCCGTAGTAACTTAATTTTGCAATTAGGCAATTAATATCTAAGGAGTTAAAAGCTTTAGTCATATCCACCAATGTGTTGTCAATGGCTTGCAAAATTTCGTCAGTTATATTACTTTCCTTTTCGAAATCTGGACTGATTAGAAGGAATTATTGAATTTTAAAAGATATTCAGAAAGTTGTTCATATATAGCTGATTCTAGTGGAACAGAAAGCGTGCTAATAGGACGTAGATCCCTAAGTTGTTCAGGATTGTTTCTTAGGTATAGGCTTGATGCAGGACGTTTTCCATTGAGGAGGAAGAACACCTAGCTCTAATGATATATTAATAATATGGGTCAATGGTGCCGATATCCACTGTAGTGCAAGTTGTAAAATATTTGCCGATATTCCTTATGGGCCAATAAGAGTAAATGAAATCTCGTCCATAAACTTAATTCTATGGGGGCGAGCGTAGGTGCGTCTTTACTATGTAAAGCAACGTCAGGTGCGGTTAGTAGTTGGATGGGTGACCGTTCCCACTGTTGTAGTATATTCCCCTTACCGCCAATATGGCCACCCAAAAAATTACTAAAATTTGTTAAATAAATCATTTGCCCAGGCCCACCTGGCAAATACCATAACAAAAGTCCTTAAGACACCCTGCACACCGAAAAACTACATTTGGCAACGAAAAAATCTAATAATATTAAGGCACCATCGATAATTCACCATAATCAAAATTCTATCATCAACTTAGCTAAAACACCTCATTCAATCAAATTATCAATAAAATTTTACAAAAGAGTCACTTCAAAAATACAACCCCCTCAACATCTTTAAACATTAACCATTTACTCTCCCAATCTCTAATTATCAAAATTTAATTTCATTCACAACACTTTTTACAAGCCCCCGTATATTAATTTTAACGTCAATCTCAATTTCCCCACATTATCTCAAAACCCCTTTTAATCATCTTTACGAACCACCCATGAATTAATCTTTTTAAATCCAGACCAGTTTACATGTTCCCGTGAGTTGCTGGTCACTCGTTTCTATCTTCGTGTAATCATTCTACTTTCAAACTTTTTCTTTATTCCAAAATATAAGTCCAATTTACTATTTCCCTTTTTCATGCTGGCAACTCGTCGCCAACTTCACTTCATTACCCTAAATAAATTATTATGACCGCACCCAGCATCAAGCGTAACGCTTAAAATGTAGCCATAAATAAAAGTTAAAATCGAACTATCAACGCTACCTTACGGGGCAATTTCCAGACCTCGGTCACATTCGCAGTTATCATCAATTATTCCTAAATTAAAATAGATTCCCATGACATTCTTATATTAATAAATTACATTTTTCACGGCCCATTCAATCATATAACTTTTATTTCAAAATTCATAAATTTCAAAAAGTATTGCACCACATTACGCAATATTTCGCAATCCTCGCCCAAATGAATGGCCGGTTCCATTTTATTTCCCATCTAGCTTTCATCCAGCTCTCGGCTACGTCGTGCCCCGTGTTCTGTATAAAAGGAGAAGCGTGCCGAGGCTCCGACAAGTTGTGTTTCCGGTATCTACGATTAAGTTCTTACTTCCCGCGTCAGTGTTCCGGCTAAGTAACGAAACCCAAAGTGTGCCCGTGCCTCTTCCTAGGACTCCCCTAGTAAAAAATCGGTGTTTGAGTTTTAAGTGAATAAAAGCCAAAGTGCAATTTTTGTTTAACGCCTACTCGGCCCTAGATTTAAGTGAATAATAATCCGTCTTCGCGACATTAGTTTGTAAGAAAATAAATAAAAAAGATCTGATTTAATAATAACGAACCCCGCAACGATTTAAGGCAAAATTCTACGTGTCGACAAGTTACCGAAAAGAAAATTTGTTAATTTTAAAACCGAATCATTTAACTCTGTGTTTTTAACTAAATAAAATATTGTAAATTCGTATTTAAACAAAGTGTGTTTATTGAACTAGAAGATTATACAGGGTACTCAAGAAGGCCCTACTCCCGAACCCAATAAGGGAATTATAGCTAGATAAGCTTATACAGGGTGAAGCTTTGGACCCTCACCAAGAAATAAAAAAGCCATATTACACTCTGAACATATACAGGGTGAATCTCTCGGGGAACTCCTTCCGTTTAGGGACATACCACCCCAACCCATCTTTCAAATAAATTAAGTGCACGAACGGACTCTGGGGGTCTCAGACTAAGCTGGCCAGCCCAAATTCTTATTTTCCTAAATACAAGAGGCAACCACGTGGTCAAGACGCCCATCGTGGACCTTAAATATTAAACCCAGGGCCGTATCCGTGTTCACCGCATGTTCCAGGGGCTTGTATATCAGTGTATGCGCGGAAGCTAAATAACCTTAGGCGAGGGTTGTATAGAGGATATACCATCCTTTGGAATGGATGTAAAGCCGTCGGTCCCTTGTCTATTAAATGTTAGGCAAGTAAAGATCCCTACTCTTGTTAAGGGAAGAGGTTCGGCAAAATTCCTGGTTGGGGATAGCTCGTCTACAGGCGTCAGGCCTCAGTAGCGGAAATAGGCCGACGTTAAATAAATGTATAAAAAAAAACTTAATTCTAAAAATATATCGTTATGTTGCTCATTAGATTTTAGATTTGGTATAGAATCTATCAAATAATTGTTGATATAATCGGCATTACAAAGAACTTCAAGAAGATATGGTGGAATGTTATCCTTTACTATTCCCATGACTTTATGTTAGTCCACACTTGTTTAGGATTATTTATAATATTATTAATATGAAAAATGTAAAATACAGTTCGTTCTTGAACAACGGCATTGCTGTAATAAATACGAATTTCACAAAAATATTGTCTGTGGTCAACTATTTCTTACTTTTTTATATCTTAACCAAGCTTTTCTTTTAATTTTTTTAACCTCATATAAAGTCTTTGTAAACCATGAACGCTTGTTATATTTGAAAGTAACTCTTTTTAGAGGAGTATGGCGATTAAAAAGATTTAACAGATTTACGTTGAAGAAGTCAACTTTTTCTTCTAGAGATTTAAAATTATATATAGTATTTTAATGAATATCAGAAGCGTGCAAATTAAATAACTCAATATTAAAGTTTCTAAAGCTACGGTTTAAGTAACAACTTTAGTCTCTTTTAAACGCATTGTAAAGCTAGTAGATCGCCCTGTATAAAAATAATACATATATGAAAAACTACTTCGTTGGGAATTTTAAATGATCAATTCATCGCGGAATGACTTCCAAAAAAAATTGTAACGGACCGGTGACTTCCAAATATTTAAGCTATTGGCAAAGTTCACGTAAAAACTATGCAATAATACTCCATTGACTAAAAACCCATTGTTAGGTTTATATTACCGTAGTTATGTATAGAATTAACATCGTACATTCTACCGACACGATAAGATAAAGTTTATTCTGAAATTGATAGTGTTTAAAATGCAGTGAAAATGAAACTGGAACTATATTGCATCAGCGTGGTTTTTGTAAATTGAGATTAACTGCCTTGCAAGGAGAATAAATACAAATAGCCGCCATATTTTTCTACTTATTATTACATACTCCAATATTTGCATAGTTCTATGACAGAATTCTTGTGAATATTGAATTATAACCAGCCTGCCTGTTTCCATTCTCTTTCGCTGTTTACTAAAATAACATATTTTGCAATTTAAATCTTGCTTAACTATAATCTCCACCATGTTTCGCGTTCTAAATTTGGATACGCCGTGGGTAGTATTTACTAAGTTGACTCTATTATATTTTCCTTTTTTATTAGTTTTTTTACCGTCCACTTATTAGCATTTATAATCAATTTGCTACTTGGTTACATCTGATCACATACGTCCAACATGTTTTCTTCAGTTAGAATGCATAAATAATTTGAAATGGAACTAAAATGGATAGTGACCAGACTAGAATTAAATATAATACCTCATTTTTTCTATCTGTAACCGTTTTGTTTAAAGCTGTGACCTCTACTGACCTTCATATAAAGGTATCGTCGATATACAAAGATTTCTTGTGCGTTACTGAACATATTTGACCGGCAGAGTACCGTGCAGATTAAAGCGTATTTGTGGCGAGCATGCCTGATCACACTACATATCTTGTACTAGGATCGATGGCCAGGTAATAGATGTGTATCTGTGTTTTTCATAAGTGTAATCCCGTTTCGAATGTCGTCTCCTAATGCTATAAAAACAGATCAAGGGATATTGCCGGAATTATAATCAAATTCAGGACAACATTGATATTTTTTATTCTAAAATTCGAACCCTGTGAACTGCCACCCCTGTGCACAGTAAACAGTAAAGACAGACATACAGACTTACAAGAGAATAATTCGAGAAAAAATATAGTAGAGAAGAGAAAGAGAAGAGAAGGAGAAGAGAAGAGAAGAGAAGAGAAGAGAAGAGAAGAGAAGAGAAGAGAAGAGAAGAGAAGAGAAGAGAAGAGAAGAGAAGAGAAGAGAAGAGAAGAGAAGAGAAGAGAAGAGAAGAGAAGAGAAGAGAAGAGAAGAGAAGAGAAGAGAAGAGAAGAGAAGAGAAGAGAAGAGAAGAGAAGAGAAGAGAAGAGAAGAGAAGAGAAGAGAAGAGAAGAGAAGAGAAGAGAAGAGAAGAGAAGAGAAGAGAAGAGAAGAGAAGAGAAGAGAAGAGAAGAGAAGAGAAGAGAAGAGAAGAGAAGAGAAGAGAAGAGAAGAGAAGAGAAGAGAAGAGA
This sequence comes from Leptura quadrifasciata, assembly GCA_963675555.1. Lineage (NCBI taxonomy): Eukaryota > Metazoa > Arthropoda > Insecta > Coleoptera > Cerambycidae > Leptura > Leptura quadrifasciata. The sequence goes on from OY776674.1 coordinate 12,825,566, forward strand.
AGAGAAGAGAAGAGAAGAGAAGAGAAGAGAAGAGAAGAGAAGAGAAGAGAAGAGAAGAGAAGAGAAGAGAAGAGAAGAGAAGAGAAGAGAAGAGAAGAGAGGAGAGGAGAGGAGAGGAGAGAAGAGAAGAGAAGAGAAGAGAAGAGAAGAGAAGAGAAGAGAAGAGAAGAGAAGAGAAGAGAAGAGAAGAGAAGAGAAGAGAAGAGAAGAGAAGAGAAGAGAAGAGAAGAGAAGAGAAGAGAAGAGAAGAGAAGAGAAGAGAAGAGAAGAGAAGAGAAGAGAAGAGAAGAGAAGAGAAGAGAAGAGAAGAGAAGAGAAGAGAAGAGAAGAGAAGAGAAGAGAAAGAGAGAAGAGAAGAGAAGAGAATTTTTAGTTTTCCATTTAAGTGTGCCATGACGGTTCCGATTTATTCTAAAACAAAATAAGAAAATACAATTTTATTCTAATTACCTTGTTATACAAAAGGTGGTTTTGGACAACAAAAAATTAACACAAAACATTACAACAGTTATTCAAAATGCTGTTCGTTAACGTCAATGCACTTCTGAACTCGCATAGCTGTTCCTCGAAGAACGTTCGCCAATTGTTGGGCCGTTATGCTATTAATTGTTCGTTTTACTCGTAGCTCCAAGTTTTCACGGGTTGTAACGGCGGCTGCATAGACAATATTTTTTAAATGACCCCAAACAAAGAAATCAAGGGGCGTTAAATCAGGTGACCTTGGAGGCCACCTAACAGGACCATTCGTCGAACTTACGTTTTATCCGAGTCTCCGTTGGAGGTAATCAATTACTATCCTTGAATTATGGGGAGGAGCCCCATCTTGTTGGAAATACATTCCCTGTCCTAAATCTAAAGGTAACTATCTAAAATGTCCTCAATCTCATTTTTCAGGAATCTCAAGTACCTGGCACCAGTCAGAGATCCTTCAAATATTATTGGACCAATGATTCTACTACCGATTATTCCAAGCTAAACATTGAAACCGAACCGCACTTGAAAGTTACCCTCCCGTAATTAATTTTGATTGTCTTGTTACCAATATTTTGTATTTTGTCGGTTAAATAATCCCAAATTTGTAAATCTAGACTCGTCCGAAAATAAAATCAGTCCCAAAAAATCATTGTTTGGCTGCTCGTTATTATACAAAATCCAATTGAAATATTCCATCCTACGTTCGTAATCGCTTTCGTACAAATGCTGATATTTAAGAGATTTATAGTGATATTTGCGCAAAATTCGGCTTACTATTTGGTGGCTGATGTCCACAAACGAAACTTGCCTTACTCAACTTCTATTCGATCCAAAACATTAATTTCCGTTCTTTCGTCAATAATGAAGTTTTCTTCGGGATCATTGTTGGGCTCTCTTCGGAATTGGTTTTCAACACGTTTAAAATATTTTTTCGCTAGACATTGTCTATCAGGATATCATTGGGCATAAAGGTCGGTAGCCGCAACTGCATTTCTTTTACATTCCCCATAAATAATTAACATGTTCACTTTTTCATCTCTTGTATAAATTTGCGGCATTTTGAACACAATTAACAAGAATTTTAAACAATTTTTAAAGACACAATAAAAACCCGTTAAACCAACAAATGTTTGACAAGCTAAATATTTCATTGTTTTCAAAGCCACCTTAGTTACTTCTTAACATTTCATTAGGACAAAATTTTTGCTGTAATTTTGTTTGTATTTATCGCACATTTTAATACGACATATTAATAAATTCCTTATTAATAGTACTAATAAATGGTACCACGGTACCGATATGGTTCCATTTGAAAAAATTGAGTTTTGCCCCAAAAACAATTTTGGTGAATTTTATTTGATTATAAATCACATACTTTAGTGTTTTTAACGGGATTTCGATTTTTGTAGCATTATACGGGTCATTTAGAATTGTCACTTATTTGGCATTATTGGATTCAGAAAATTATGCAGAATTCAAAAATGCAATAATATACAGAGTGTTCTATTTAAAATTCGAAAGTTAGTGTCACTTCCGGCGAAACCGGTTTTTATGGGAATATCAGAGAAACTAACCAATACTCAACCACAGTTGACATAAGCAACTCTCGGGGGTTGAAACTACCCTGCTCGGAATACCGAAATCGCTCACATTTTTTCGAGGGCGGGAATCACGATGGTGGTGTCATTTTTCACCCCACCCGTAACTACCCCCAAAGTATAAACCCCTCTTTTTATAAACTATAAGTGTAGCCCCCTGGGGTTTGCTTAGGTCAACTGTCATTGAATAATGGTTAGTTTCACTGATACTCCCATAAAAATTTCGGTCCGACGAATTCACACACGCCTAGGACCGACAGCATGGAAGAGGGGGTGGTTTTTATACGTAGGAGGTAGTTTCGAGAGGGTACAGTGAAAAAATATACCACCATCGTGATTACCGCCCTTAAAAACCCATGAGAAGCCCATTTTCCCGTTTTTCGAATGATTTCGATTTTGCAAGCAGGGTAGTTTCAACCCTCAGGGGCTGCTTAGGTCAACTGTGGTTTAGTAATGGTTAGTTTCCTTGATATTCCCATAGAGACCTCGATCCGATGAATCCCCGAATGCCTAGGATCGACTGCATGGAAAATGGGGTGGTTCTTATACGCTGGGGGTAGTTTCGGGAGGATAGGGTGAAAAATAGCACATTCATCATGATATCTGCCCTTAAACACCCATAAGGAACCTTGTCGAGTCCGTATTTTCTAATTTTCTTGAGATATTGCTATTACGAGCCCAATCCGATGATCCCTCGCAACCCCAAAACCGAGAAGCCGGAAATTGGGGTGGTGATTCCTTGATTGGGGTAGTATGTAGGAGTAGGATTTCAGAACTCGAAACCATCACCATCGTTTTTCTCACCCTTAAAAGCAGAAGGGGAAATATATTGCAGAAGACCCTATAAACTTTTGATGTTTGGGACCTTGTTAAATGGACTATAAATTGAATGATAGATCATTAATATAGATGATAAACATCACAGCACCTAGGATATACCCTTGTGGTACTCTGTAATTAACATTGGAAAGTTTGGATACTTTACCGTTAAATTTAATATACTGTTGACGTCTGCAAGATAGGACGTAAATATACTTAAGGTATTTCTTCTAATCCCATAATAACCTCATTTTTGTATCAAAACACTATGGTTAAAAGTATCAAACGCCTTGAACATGTAATAAAATTTAGCAGTTTCGCTCCTCAAAAGCTTCTATAATGTTCGCATACATTTTGCAGATTGCAACAGTGAATTTCCATTGTCTATATCCAAATTGTGCACTAGTTAGTAGGTTATTTTTTTCAACATATTCTAGAAATCTATTAGAACGATTTCAAATATTTTTGAGATGACAGGTATAACGGAAATAAGCCCATAACTACATTATTAAATTCTCCTTTTTTTATGTATAGGAGTAAGTAATTTGTGATTTCTTGAAATATTTTAATTTTTTGATAAATTCCACATTCAATACACATGTTTATTAAATGTGCAATAGGCTTTACAACTACATCACCAACTAATTTTAAAACTTCGCTATTAAGACTGTAAATATCTTTAGATTTGTTATTTTTTAAGTGTGATATAACAGTTTTAATTTCCAGATCGCAAACGGGAAATAAAAAAAAGATGTAGTTACCTTAGGTGCATTCTTTACAAAATCTGAGAACTTTGTGTCATCAACAGTATCAAAATTAATCTTTAAATTATTTATAACAGCCAAGAAGTTGTCTGAGAAATCATTAGCCGTTAAGTTATATTTATATTTTTCTATTTTCTAAAGAGATTGTCTATTTTTGTTGTACTAGTATTAGCTACTCATATATATTGTATCAATTATTTTTGTTTGTTTATTTTGTTATCTCTTATCTAATCTTCATATACACACTATTCTGATATGTCGTATATCATATAAATGATCTCTTGGATAAACACATTTAATTATAAACACCACCACCACCACAGAAATTAGACAACCCCCAATTCCAGAAGCCTTGTGCGGAAGGGGGGGTTACACATTGAAAAAACGCGGACATACAACCATTTCTTCCGACAGTGCTAGTGCCGGAGCCAAGATTCGAACCCGGTGGTGCGTTGTTCGTTTGATTAATCGGGATTGCCACCTCGCGCCTTAACCCACTCGGCTATCGACTAGACAATGAATCATGAATCAATACATATCCCCTCGTTTACTACAAGCTTGAATTTTGCACTTAAAAAAATCACCTACTAAAGTCCCAAATGAAGAATAACCACTCAAACTTAGTATGCTTACCGACAAACTGCGGGCAGATGTATAGACCCCAAGAACGCCATTTATAATATATCCCGGCTCTCTAAATTGAATGATCTGTTGAAATCTCAGTTTCTAAATTACTGCACGTTTCCCCATTTTATTTCAAGTCTTAAAACAAACGTATTTAAGATTACAAAACAAAGAAGATTTACTGTGACGCTAAGGTAAGGCCTATTGGGTTATCCTCGAGGTTATTCTTTTATTTTATAATGTTGCTCTTCGCACCGCGTGAACTCGATTCATTAATTCAGTAAATAGAATGTCAGATTCGTGGCGGTGCACTGCACTTCCGGATGAGCGTCAATTAAAAGCTTGTAGCGTATGATCTATTACGGAGAAAATGCCGGTTAACAAATGTAGTGAAGAAGATAAAGAGGTTTACTTATTGAAACCGTGAAATCCGTCAGTGACGCAGGGATGGGCTGGATTAACGGTTTAAAGAGCTCATCACGGTGCAATTAATTACTACTATTTTGCTCAAATTAATGTTAATTATTTATTCAGTGTTTTAATTATTGCCCATATTTATAAAAAATCCTGAGACGCGTCTATTTTGAATTTTGAAATGACATACTGAAACGTACATATTTCATCCCTAAATTCAACCCCCTTCGAGTGGCAGTTGCAAAACTATATGGGTTTTAACCGCATTTCGGTTGTAAATATCCCAAATGCTTGCAGCAGGCAAAAGCGGTAAATCTCCGGGCTCACATGATATCCCACTCGAGAGAATGAAGATAGTTGCAGAGGAGTATCCCGCGATTACCCTGAGAATTCTGAATCAGACACTGGAGAGTGGGATTTTTCCGGACAGATGGAGGAGAGCAAGGCTGGTATTGATAGCAAAAAGGAATAAAGCACCAGAAGAACCGTCCTCTTACAGGCCAGTGTATTTGTTGGACGCATGGAGCAAGTTGCTGGAATACCTTGTGTTGGGAAGATTAGAGACTGAAACAGAGCAGGAAGGGGGTTTGGCGAATAATCAGTATGGCTTTAGGAAAGGCAAATCGACGGTGGATGCTGTAGGAGGATTACGGAGATTGCGAGAGAGGCCATGAACTCTAAAAGGATTTGTGCAGTGATGACCTTGGATGTCAGAAATGCGTTTAATAGAACAGGATGGGCTGAGATTGTCAGTAGTCTGACGAGAGTGCGAGTAGCTCTTTACTTGCTCAGAATCACTAAGAGCTATCTGGAGAACAGAATAATTTGATGGGAGACAGAAAACGGTGCACGCTGGAAAGTGACAAGCGGGATTCCACAGGGATCGGTCCTGGGTCCGACCCTGTGGAATTTAATGTTCAATGATGTTTTACAGCTGCCCCTGTCGGGCGATGTTACGGTGAAAGGATACGCCGAAGACTTGGCCATAACAGCTACAGGAAACTGGGTGGATGGAGTAGAGGTAGGGGTAAATGAAACCATTAGGAGAATAGAGCGGTGGTTTAATGGGGTGCAATTAGAATTAGCCCCAGAGGAAACAAAGTACATTATCATTACCAGGAAAATAATTCTACCACCCTTCCCAGTAAGGGTAGGGCAGATGGAAATTAGACTTAGCAAAGACTTAAAATATCTAGGAGTATGGTTAGATCTGAGGCAAAGGGTTACATGCAATGAAGACAGCAGAAAAGGCGGGGAAAGCCGCCTCTGCCTTAGGGAGGCTTATGAGTAACACGTATGGGCCCAAGGCTAGGAAAACAAGGGTATTATGCAGTGTGGTGCATTCCATTTTACTGTATGCGGCCCCAGTATGGGAGAGTTAGATGGCGGTACAGAGCACCAGAAGGAGGCTTGAGAGAGTACAGTGGAATGCTGCACTCAGAGTTTGCAGTGCTTACAGAACTGTGTCGTACGAAGGAGACCTGGTGCTAGCGGGGTCCCCCCCTCCCCGATACATCTACTGGTCAAGGAGAGAAGAGTGGGATATAAAGGTATGAGGAAGCAAGAGACAAGGGAGAGATTCCTCGAGAGATAACAGACTGGTTGGAACAACTCAACTAAAATGAGATCGTGTTCACATTATACACTGACTTAGATTACGATCCAGTCTTGAACCGTCAATAGTTGAAGTCGGATGTATTTGGCTTGTAATTAATAATAAAATTAACTTTATTTTATTAAGTTAATTGCTTGTAATATTTGCGGCCGAAATATGCCATTGAACTTTTCTGTTGAAGAATTAGCTACTATAGCTCTTCTTCTTGATGGAGAAGATAATATTATCAACACAAGATTTAATTATATTAAATATTTATAATAATTATATTAACTAACTAATCGTTACTGGAGTGGGGTGCGACCGGAACTTGACTGTTAGGGATAGTATGAATGCACACATTTGTTTCTTAGTTAAGAATATTTTACCAGACCGAGATCGGACCGAGAACGAACTGCGATCAGTACTATAGTGTGGAGCGACCCTAAGTGTTCAAGCCTATATATTCAAAATAATTCTTTACCATTTTTTAACATTAACCTTGTTGACCTCACAAATATTTCTTCTGAATACAATATGTTAGCTACAAATAAGACAAAGACATACATTTGCGTATCACTTTACCAACATGTTGATTTCCAATTTCATATTAACCAGTGCATGCAGTTTGCTAAAGTCAACAAAACATTACGCCAGAACGACAAAACCATTAAACAGTTAGTTCGATGAATATAATCACTATAACATTTACATTAAATAATATGTTTTATTACAAAATATTGAATAAAATCGATAGTAATCTAATGACTCATTAGATTATGGTCTGTAAAAAGGAAAGTGCACTTATAACGGACCATTAATTTATGCTAATATTATGAATTAATTATGGAACTGGTAGAGATTTATTCATAAATAATTATTACCAATCAATACAATAATACAAGGTGTAGTATTAATTGGATTAAAGCCAAAGAGAAATAGTTTATCAGAGAGGTTAATGTGAAAATAAATTGATTAATTGTGGTTTTTTATTCTAGTTCTGCTTGTAATTTGTAACAATAATTCAAACAATTCTCGTTGCAGTCATGGACTATATGCGCGCGTTCCCGAAAAACCTAGAGTTGACGTCCGTCACGGAAATATACTACGAAGTACCTTTTCGTGTATTGACGGAAGCAGTCGTAAGTGCAAATTTAATTTTATTAGTTATCTTTCTCTTTTAAAATATATCTTTACATGGTGGTCTAGCAAATTACACTCACCAAAATAGTACCCAGTTGTTTTGTAATCCACTAAATTCCTGAACAAATTTAAGCAGGTGAGCAATCGCGTAATTTTCATGCTTTAATTTTACCGGTCTCGTAGCCATCTTTGTTAAGTTAAGAGCCGCGCTGGTTTATCAATACATGGTTAACACTTAACTATAGAATAAACGTTAAACGAAACAATGGGCCCTAGGTCGCATAAAAATTTAATAGAACAATCTCTGTGGTATGTTAAGGTGTAAATCGTAAAGACATCACACCATATACCTATCTTTGATTACCACGATTTCATTTTTAATTAAATCCTAGTTTGAATATATCTACCAATTTGCACCATATACAGGGTGTCAAAGTTCAAATTATTTTTTCGCTTTTTTGCCCTTATTTTACTTCCACGTCTAGTGGAAGTATAGTAACGCAAAAAAAAATATTTCTTATTAAAATAGGCTTAAAATGTCATGAAACAACGAGATTTTAAATTTGAGCGAAAAAAAAATTTCTGTCTGTCGGTCTGTCTGTCCGTAACTTTTTTGTGCGCATGTTTGCTCTGGAACCATTTATGATATTGGCTTGAAATTTGGTACAGATATGTATTATAACGAAATCTGGAACTAAATTATATTTTGATCTAGTTCCGTTGAAGGGTTCGGGGGTAAATAGGGAAAGCAAGCAAGTAAGAGTCCATAAAATTGCAATTTAGAGTACGACAATCAAAGTCTCAAAGAATTTCTTGGCATCAGCCAACCCCTCTACCACCCCCATTGCCACTCCCACCCTATTATTAAAGGGAGTAAAAAATTAAATTGGGATATAGTGTCTGTACGAGAACCAAGGACCTCTAAAACTTATTCTGGCGTTAGCCATCCCCTCTACCACGCACATTGCACCCCCACCCTATTGTTAAAGGGAGTAAAAAATTAAGTAATTAAGTAACGCAATTGATAAATCACACATATGTAAAATATACCATGCCGTATTTATCAATTTTCTTAACAACTTTACTTACTTACCACTCACGGGAAAAATCTGAGCAGCCGATAGGCAACCAAAATTGAAAGACAGAGGCTAATTAATCCCTCGGGGAGACAACACTCTTTTTGGGTTACAAATTTGGAAAGGAAAACATAATGTTTCCCTTTAAATAATGTACTCATTTGGAAAATTAAAATGTGAAGAACAAAAAGTTTGTCTAGATCTTAGTGGGTTAACGCAAATCCTCGCCTTACCTTAGATCACAGAAGAGTGGAAGCCGGATCAGCGCCGGTGATATGCGGAAATAGTGAAAAGTCGATCTGCACTACGCTAGCAGGACTACCACTCACGTTCGCTCCGGAGATACCGACACTCGATTAGAACACTAACCCGATAAATGCTTAGTTCACAATTTTAATACTTGTGGGAAAACTTTCCATCGATCTGAAACAGAAAAGAATAATAATCAGAAGAATAGATCAAAGGTTAACAACCACAGCTTTCATACATCGATTAAAGCATTATTGGGGCATTATAACTTCTTAACTGTAAACAATGTGAAAGGGTTTATAATCTATTACAATTAATCACTGGACGACTACCTGTATCTTGATGTTGTTGCATTATTGACCGTATTGAATGTAATTTAACGTTACTTGGTTGGCAGTCAACATTGCTGATTTTAAAGCTATTTATAAAGTTATTGCTTATAGATATTGCTGCTAGATACGTCCTGCCAAGGATGTATTACATTTATAATTGAGTGAAAGATTATTGCGGTATATATCTCACCTGATATAAGGAACAGATTAATAGTACGGGTAATTGCTCATAATATCTCTTTCGTTAGTATGTTAGGTTCATTTTGATGCATTCGTAGGGAGTTGTTAAGTTCGATGAGAAATTACAAAACCACTTGTCGCCATTTGCCATTTGCTATTGTTCAGCATATTGAAAAACTTGATCAAAAAACGTGCAAATTAAATTGAGAGCACAAATTTTTTAATGAAAAACCTGTGTATATATTTTTGGATAACTAACCATTTAGTTAAAAATCACATTCAATGTTTTTACATTCCTCTGAAAGTTCCGTATGTTCAAGGCATTTGAACAGTCAACTAGATTGTGAATTAATTTAAAACAAGAGAGAAAAGCTTCCCACTGTCTTGTAAGCTAATAAAACCGAATATATTTAACAATTGTTCATGTTCAATACCATTCAAGTCTAGACTTAATAAAAGCAGTATAAAGTATAATTTAAAAAATGGATATCACTAGAATGTCTAATCACGAAATCCAAACTTCTACATGCAGATAGAATAATACTTTCAATGTGTTTGTTGAAATTCAGTTTCGAATCAAATATAATACGCAAGCCTGTAAATACATTTTGCAGTGGCAACCAATCCACATCAGTATCAATAGTTTCATGTCGTCAGCACGTCACAGACAGTTGACATCGATACAAGTAACTATATAGTTAATAAATAAGATGGATGATAGACGTTAAAGTGTTGGATCTTGGGCGGTTCAAGAAATTCGTTTTGGAAATTTTATTTTTTGCAGAAATGTATGTTAATAAAACTCATTAATAGACTGGCTACTTAGTTTTACATTTTGAATTTCAGTTTTTATAACTTAAAAAAAAATAAAAAATAAATTTGATAAGATTCCGACGACGAAGTCTGGGCTCTTAAAAGACAACTAAAATACAGAGTTAATGTTTTTAGTGACCTGGCTGAAATAAACCGAATATATAAAGATATTAGCATGTTCTAGCAGAAATAATATTATAGCACTTACAACAGACAAAAGACAAGACAGTATCACAATAAACAAATATAAGAATCTACAAACAAATCAAAATCAATGTGGAATATAATAGAATAAAGAATAAAGGGTACTAATAGTAGCTAATAACTTCGTCTATATTAAATAATAACTGTACATATGTCCTGTTTTTTAAACTCTAAAGTTTTTTTTGAGAAGTCACGATTTTACCGGGAGATATAATCTATTTAATAAACAGGTTAAAGTCCTGCTTGTTAAATTTAATAAAGCAGTGTAAAACTGGTCTCCGTCAGCTTCCTTAATAACTTTATGCTTCAACTCTTTTTCCGAAGTATTTAAACTAGCTATTGTCCAACAATTATACAAGAGGAGGCGACCAAACAATTATGTAAACTACAAAGTAGTTAGTTTACTATGTAATTTTTCTAACCCCTTAAAACTTGCCCTACAGAAACAATTTTAGCTTCCCTGTATGAAAATAATTTACTCTCTGCCTCTCAACATGGATTCCCTAAGAGTAAGAGTTTGGAGCCGGCACTATGTGAGTTTCATAAGTTAATTGTGAATGCCCTTGATAAGAAACAGTATGCTTTAGGACTATTTATTGATTTCTCCTGTGCTTTGATGTGATTGATCACAATATACTCTTGGATAAACTAGACAGGTATGGAATGAGGAGAGGTCCTTTAAACCTCCTATCCTAATAGAACTCAAGTTGTTAAACTAAACCGTGATGTAAAAAGTAATATATGTCATTTGTGGGTGTACCTCAAGGATCTGCTATTTAATATATTGGTAACATATCTAAGTAAACTACCAAATACCAAAACTTTAACTGTAGCTAATTTATATATTTTTTAAGTTTGTGTATATTGAAAAATTCTATTTTAAGGTTTCTTGCAGATTACTATTTGCTAGAAACCCAAAAAAAGAAATTTTCAGTAAATGTTATAGCAGAAATAAAAGATGTAATTTTTGAATTTGTGTATATATTTACAAAAATAAGCATGTTTCTTGCTAATCAAGCCAACCATGATCATAAAAGATTTAACAAGAACTGTTATCGAATATCTTATACAGACAAAGTTTCTCATACATTGTGTGGAAATTTTGTAACGTTTCATGTGACGACATTAAATTTTCTAGAAACGTTCATGTGTTCAAGACAAAACTCAACAACAAACAAATATTACTCGAGAAAAGTTGTTATGAAATTGATGATTTCTTTACATGATTTTTTGTTTTTTTTGTTTATTTATTTTGTTCTGTCTATGTTTGTTGTTTCGTTTATTATTAAAGATCTACTTATGTAAATGTATATACAGGCTGTCCATTTTATCAGGGCACTCGAGAATATCTCACGTACAAAGATATCGGTCGTACAAAAAAAAAAATATTTTTACGAAAATTGTGCCGATTTATATAACCTACAAAATGGTTTAAAGACATTTGAAATCCATGGCCTACTTTAAGAGTTATAGCGGAAAATATGGAGAATGCGGAAAACCTCTAGGCCAAATATCTCCGTTATTTGAAGAGATACGAGAAAAATTCTAAGACGAAAATTTTTTGCAAAACAGTGTTTCAACGAAGTTTTATCTAATTTTTTTCAAAACCGCTGTATTTTGAGATTTACTCTTCAGGCTGTTAAAAAATTGTTTTGAAACGGGCGGGAAATGGCGCGATTAAATAGAATATTTTCCTCCCTTTTCAACGATATATCACATGCCATATTTATTCATTGGTACTACGTTTGTAATTATAAAAATATTTTTTTAAATCAATAATTTTTTTTAACAAGCATTAAACTTGCCGTGGAGAAGTATGATTAAATAAAACGATAAAATAATTCAATAAGTTGTTCAAATCTTTGCTGTAATAAAACATTAACGCAATTAAGAAGAATAAAGTAAATTCAGTAACAAAAACAAATTGATAATAAAAAGAATATAGCACACAGAACATTAATATTTATCTAATCCTCAAAATTTTATCGATATTTCATCAGGCCCAGGGGTGGAGTAGTTTTCTAAGTTGCTAATATGTATAATCAATTCATTTTCAGTTACCGGATTCAAAAACAAGGATTCAGTTATATTTACATCCCATGGTTTTATTTTGCGTATTTTGTTATTTTTTATTGTTAGTGATTTTGTATGCAGTTTTATAAGATTTTGAACTTTACTAATAAATTTCGAATGTCCATTATGAACGTCCATTTCAAGAGGCAACTAATCCCACTTTTCATGTTTCAATGTTTTATTCAACTTATTTATAATTAATAATTTTTATTTCATTAGAAACATTTATTTTTCAATTTTCTGTTTTAGATCGATTGTCAATAAAATCGTAAAGTGATCTGATAAGTCAATTTCAATTAATTGTTTAATTATATTAACATTTTTTTGTATAGTTTCTTTATCTAATCTAATAAAGGCATGATCTATTATACTTGAAGAATTTTTTGTTACTCTTGTAGGTTTGTTTATATATGATAAAAATTCATGTTGTCCACGTGTACACAAATAATTATTGATTACATTTTCATGACATTTCATTGACTGCATATGTATTTTATGTAATTTTTTTAGTGTACAATTTGTCTGTGTTTTTTAACTTGTGTACCTAAAACAATTTCTGTTGTAAACACCAATAAAGATTATTATTATTATTAGACAGATTGGGTCACTGTAATCAACAAGTCCTAAGAATCCAGACTTACCCTAGTAGCTTTCCTTCTAACTTTTTCTCTTGAAAATAATTTCAAAATCACGTCGTCAGAGGCAATTACTGTTCTATACTAATTGAGGTCATTGATAGGTGAAATAAATGTTCTTCTTCTGCGTGTACTAAATTGCTATCTAGGAGGGACGCTGAAAGGTCGTAACTACTTTAAAAATACCTGCTTCATTGAGAGAAATGAGTCGGGTCGAAATCGGAATCGGTTGTATACATATTAGAATTCAAAGCAGATGACCAAATAACTCTTAACTTATGTAGATGTAGATATGCACAGGACACATACATACTGAGATGTGTCATGTGATTGGCTGTTGTCTTAACAAAGTGAACATCGGCACGCAGCTAACTGCCTGTGCGTGATGCTATGTCGCCTACTAGATTCATAGACCGGGCGACATATCCTGATGTACTCGAGACTAGCTGGATAACTTACACCAGAATCTGTGCTGATCTACGATACGCTCGGGGAATCTCAGCTCTCGATTAAAATCATTAAATTAAGATTGCCAATGATAAAATAGCTTTTATGCAATTTATAAGGCGTGCTCTTATCGATTTTACCTATAATAGGTAAAAGGATTACAGGAATTTTGGAGCACTCCGTTGTGAGCGAAGAAGGAGGTTGCAGTGCCAGCGCGAGGGCAGAGCCGGATTTAATAATTTCAAAGAAACGCTGAGTGAGTAGCATGAAAATGTTTGATGTGACTGCTGCGTAATTCTCATACAGAAGGATTAATATTCATCTAGTATCAACAATATCATTGTCCATCATCTGGCCGATAGCCGCATTGGTTTAGGCGCGAGGTGGCAATCGCGACTAATCAAATGGGTATCGTGCTACCGGGTTCGAATTCCGGCTCCGGCACTGACACTGTCGGAGGATATGGTTGTATGTCCGCAATTTTCAATGTGTAACCGGTTTCCGTACAAGCGTCTGGCTTTTGGAATTGGGGGCTGTATAATTTCTGTGGTGTTTATTATTTATTTATATATTTATTATTATCGTCGTCGTTTCTTACATCTACGTAAAAATTACCGACACCAGCCCAGAACACTTATCTGAGGATTAACGTAAAGAGGCAATCAAGTTTTTGAAGAAAGTAAGTACGGCATGCGCCAAAAATGGAGACGTTCTTACTAAAACTGATATAGTGCAGTAATGAACAAGATTTAAAAACACTTCGATACACAGCTTTAATAGGAGTTTCGACGAAGCCAAAACTGAACCTAGCCTCAATACCACCGACCAGAGGAGCAGCAAAGAAACACTCTTTCAGAGTTTATTTACAGGTATTATAATTTTGTTCAATTAATGTTTTTTTAATGTTGAAATATTTACTTACTGCACCTACAACATTTGTACAATATTTGTTCAACATTTCTTGTACCTTAAAGTGGTTTCGTTATTCCACCATACAACCGATCGGTTGGAGATGGATCGGATTGGAGGGGAGAATGGCCATTGATCCCACCCACCACAACAGACCCATTAGCTCCAGGAGCCATTTTGAATAATATTTTCTGCCGATATTCCAATGGATGTGGAGGTCGTTGTGGATTCAGGAAAGCTGGGATCCGGTGTACGATGGTGTGCGGCATGTGCCACAAAAATGAATAGGATTATTTTGGTATTTACGTTAAGTTTGTTCAAGGAGGTACCCCCCACCTCTATATAAAAATCTGGGACTACACGATTTATTTCCTCCCATTTTGCTTCGTTGACTGGACTACTGTGTTTAGAAAGAATATACATATTTATTTATTATGAGTTCATTAGGCACATATAATTAAATAATTCCATAATTATTGGTCTGCATTTAAATTGCTATCAGGAATTCCTCTATACCTTTTAAGTAGCTTTCTTTAGTGTCACAAATATATAATTTCAAAATGATTTCTAAAATCCGAATCTCGAAGTTTTACAAAGTTGTTACGATTTAAAGAGCATTAATTTTTTATCTACCCAATAATAGTATAGTGGAAAATTTTTAATTTATAAAAATGTATTCCTGTTTAAATATTTTTTACGATAAAAAGTAGTTTGGCGAATATTTGCAATGAAATCTAAGGTGATTAATTACTGATTAATTAGAACTTCATAATAAATCGTTAATTATAATTACTGGCATTGTAAAGTTTAAGTGCATAATAACTCAAGTGATAACCTTGGAACTATTCTTAGAAATGACCAAACTATAATGCATTGTATGTTATATAATTTCATAGCATACGTGGAAAAACAAACATATTTTGCTAAACTAGATTGAATTTTTTGCAAACAGTTGATATAAGTGAATGATAAATGTAAAAAAAAGGAAATAATTTTTTTAGGGTTTTAAATATCTTCTGGTTTAATTACACCAAAAGCTGAAAACATAATTTCAGAATTTTTGTTTGCCTGTTTGACTATGAAAAGTGAGAGAAGGTGATGTTAATGGAGGAAACTTGAAGATATGGTAGGATAATGAGGAAGACGGGGAGAAAAGATGATTGAAGATGGTAGGAAAATGGTGTGACAGTGGGAAATGGTGGAGGAAATGTAAGGGGATTTGAAGAAAGATAAGAGAAAATCGTGAGAAAATAGGAAGGTAAGAGAAAATTGTGGAAAGGGAGTGAAAAACCAAGTGAAAGTAGTGGGAATATGGAAATGTAGATGAATATGATGGGAGGATGCCATGAAAGTGGAGATTGGATTGGAGATTGAAAAAAGTGGTGGAATTTGAAAAAGTAAGAAGAAGGTAATAGGTAGGCAGAAGTGAGGTAAGGAAGGATCGCCAGAAAGTGTTTGGGTTATATAGGAAAGAGACCGTGGGAGTGTGGAGAAAATGATTGGGTAATGACGGAGGAGATACATGTGTACGTAGCTGAGCCATAAGCAAATGATAAATAATATTTAACTCTGTTGTTTCCATAACCCTTTTTCTGAGGTTTACATTACGTCTATTTTGTATCACCATCTATCAGAAGTATAACTTATATAAAAATTTTGGGAGGCGAGCGTAGTCTTCACTATGTACATATTTCGATACGCGATGTAAATCAACGCCAGGCGCGGTTAATACTTAGGTGGGTGACCATTTCAAGCTACTACTAGTACCTTTTAGGCATTAAAAGGTACTATAGTACCTTTTAAGCATAAGCGGGGGGCGAGCGTGGTTGCGTCTTTACTATGTACATACTTCGATATGCGATGTAAAGCAACGTAAGGCGCGGTTAGTAGTTGGATGGGTGATCGTTCCAATGAAGACCGTGTCCTCGTCTCACACATCTTTCAGCAGCTTGTATATCAGTGTATGCGCGGAAGCTATACAACCTTAGGCGAGGGTTGTATATGGGATATACCATCCTTCGGAGGGGATGTAAAGCCGTCGGTCCCTTGTCTATTAAATATTAGGCAAGTAAAAGATCCCTACTCTTCTTAAGGGAAGAGGTTCGGTAAAATTCCTGGTTGAGGGTAGCTCGTCTACGGGCGTCGGTGTTAGGCCTCAGTAGCGGAAATAGGCCGACGTTAAATAAACGTATAAAAAAGACATAAGCGAAAAAATAAATTTCAAAAGTCTCATAATTTTCAAAATAAACATCATATTTGGTCCATAATGTCAAAACACAATAAAACAGTCATCCAGTATCTCAAAACTATCAAAAACCACAATATTTTCAATGAAATTCTGAAAAAATTCACAAATATTCCATAATTCACAAATAATCCAAAATTACCGATAGTAGATTCCACTTTCCAAATAATAATTTTACAGTCAAATCAAAATTACAAATTCCAAAATATTTAACCTAAAAAATAAACTTCAATCTCATTTAAATTGCCTCAGAAATCCATATTCAATGCATTTTATTTCCATTTCTATTAATTTTCGTTCATGTTATTCAACGTCTAATTCTGTTTCACGTCCTTTCGAATTATCTAATTTCAATAGTAGGCACATAAACTTTCCGTCTCCGAAGTATAACTTTTTTTCATCAAACTTATTTCCTTTCAACGAATGCAGACCAAATGCCTATACGCTAAAGCTCACGCGTAAACTGCAAAACTCGAGAGTTAACTGCAAAATCTCTCCGATACACATTTGCCATTCAGATCAAAAGGGGACCTTCGTGATATCATACCGGACCACATAAACGTCAGCCTGTCTCTTAGCCTCTAGATAAGTCAATAGCAATTTCAGTTAGAACCTCCAGTCTTACTTCAAAAGATGCCCCTTGTCGATGCCCAGTTTCCCATATAATTTTCCGTTTCAAAATATTCCGTCTTCTATGAGAAAATCGCTTCCTAGCCCAAAGAGCGGACGGGGCACGGCAAACGAAAGCAAAAAATAGGGAAAAACATCCGGACGAGGTGCTGTCCCCGTCTAAACAAAACTCTTCTGAACCTATATAAGGCCGAGAATTTTATACTCCAGCATGTGAGTTCTCCAGTGATTACTTCGTGTTATATATTTTCGCGCATGTGTTTAAGTAATTTACCCATAATAAGTGAAAATACTAGCGTATCTGTAAGTTTACAATTAATAATATTTTAGTTCCTTCTGCGTAGTTAGCTTCCTATTTAAACACCGCTTATTTCCCTGTAACCAGGTGTCGCTAGGCTACATCCTTGTTGAAATCAAGTAAAAAGCATCCCGACGCCGTCCGTTGCCGTCGTGAATTTTTTCAGTTTTAATGAGATATATCTATTTTATTAATTTATATTTATTTTTTCGCTTCTTAATATTCATTTTATCGATAAATTTCTGATTGTCGAATAGTTACCTTATTACAAACCTTGTTAAAACAATATTTAGTATTAAAATTCATTACAAACTTTGTTTCAATATTTTAAATAAATACTATTAATTTCGTTTAATAGAAAATGTTATAATTTCAAGAAGACCCAGAAAAGTCATATACAGGATGTAGCTTTTGAGCCTGACCAAAACAGTGAAATATAAAAAAGTGTTTTTTGACTTCTTAAACTATAGAAAGTGCACAAGGTACTTCAAGAGTCTCAAACCACGCTCCAAAACATTTTTTTTATCACCGGAGTATCCCTCGTGTTCACAAGGAAGACCGCGTCCTCGCCTCACATCTTCCAGCGGCGTATATATCAGTGTATGCGCGGAAACTATGCAATCTTAGGCGAGAACTGTGTAGGGGATATATCATCCTTCGGAGGGGATGTAGAGCCGTTGATCCTTTGTCTATAAAATGTTCCTGGTTCGGGGTAATTCGTCTACATGCGTCGGTGTTATGCCTTAGTAGCGGAAACAGGCCGACGTTAAATAAATGTTTTAAAAAATCTGAAAATTTTTTAATCATGATGTCAGAGGAAAATCTACAAATGGGAATTTTGTTAGGAAATCGGGTACAGTAAAAACTTTCTACCTGAAAAGAATGCAATTTTTAATTTATCAATTTTTGGTTAATATTTCAACATTTTTTTTAACTATAAACAGGTATTAGATTTAAGTAACCATAATTTTACTACCTCAATAGCTCAAAAGTTACTTTATTTTTTAACACATACATGGCACATTTGTGAAGGACTGGACGGTATCACAGTGGTTAACTAGCTTTCACTCTGAGCATACCTAGCGAAGTGGATTCGAGTCCCACTTACAGCAAAGTAATTTTCAATATAAATTACCCCCAAGAAGTGGCTCGGATCCAACTATAAACTGTAGGGCCCTATTTCCTTTACTCACACAAGTCTAGGCTTAATAGGGTCAATCAAGTGATCTGGAAGGCGCTTAAAACATTTATAACATTTATTTATATATGATCTGCTTGGTTCATAAAGTAGTAGTAGGAAATGGGCTAACCAGTAAATTAGAGACTGAAAAACTGGTCCTGTCTTTTATATAACGTAATAAAATAATAAAAACGTCTGTATATCGAACAATTTCAACATATATTTTATCGGTTTCCTGTTTATGTAACATTGCACAGCATATAAAGGACCTTGACAATGACAATTAATATTTATAAATAAATAAAAGAACAATGGGTTCGGCAATTTTAAATTAAAGAATTCCTAGAGGACTACTTCGAAAATAAATTAAATACATTATGAATTTATAGAAAAAATCGCTTTGTTATTAGGTTGTATTACATTAATTGATTCTTCTCTTAATGTACTGTTGTATCCTGAAGCTACAATTAACTTAAATGTTGCTGTATTGCCATGTGAACCACTTGGGCATTAAGTAAATTTTAATTTGTTTATTGCAATATCACTATTAGCGTAAACTTGAAGTCTTCTCCGCGTTAGGTATACAGTTAATTGAGATAAAATGTGTTAAATTATTTTTCAATGGAATTAACGGTCATGCTTCTCAGTTGATTAATTTAAAAACGGCGACGCTAAACCGGTGAATTATCCCTTATTTCATATATTTCGTACACATTATGTGCGTTAAGATTTTGACGGAAGACAACAAACAGATTCGTCTGAACAACGTATGACCAACTTGTCAATTTCTTTAAATTATTCATAATTTTGTTTCATACTGAAAAATATAAAGAAAAGTTTGTCACAAATATACCACAAGACGAGATAATCTAAAAAAATGCAATATAAGTGGCTGCGCAACAACTCCAGGCAGAACTCCACTTATTTCAACTGCAATCATATTTTTTTTTTGTTTAAGAGATCCTAGTAAAAGTTATAAAACGAGTAAAAACTTTACATGTACATGATACACAGGGAAATATAGATATACAGTATTTATTTCACCAGTCTACGTTACACGATTGAACATTTGCAGCAAGTCGGAAAATCGGCTGGCATGCAGCTGCATTACAAAATTTTGTTTCGAGGTAAATACAAAACATATGAAATAAAGACAATATCTACTGTATATAACTATTCTTTCCTATTATTTGGATTTTCTACCACATATATTATTATCCTCTTCAAAAACAAATCACCGAACTTACAAAATAATAGAATTATTGGAAAAAAGCCTCTGCGCCCGTGACGTTTACGTCAAAGGAATAGTCAGAGGTTATGTTTTGCAAATAGTATAAATCGGAATAAACACAGAAATAATGTATTTTGCTGACGTTTCGGAAAGTAGTCTCTTTCCGTTTTCAAAGCTTTTTTTGGAAGAACTCTTATTTTGCTGTGTATGTCAAATACACAATATTGTAAATACAGTTTTTTTAATTCTGCTCCCTGTTTATCGGTTTTGTTTTTGTTAAAATAGATCTTAAAGTGTTCCCGTTTGAAATATCGTCCTAACATAAAATTTGTCACCTATACGGTGTAGCTTTTCCGATAGTCCGTATACATAAGGAATTATTGCTGTATAATGACGTTCAGGTTTTTGTCGTACCTGATTGTCCCTATTTTCAACATTTATGAAAACTTTATCAACAAAGGCTTCAGGATATTGATTTTGTACTAGAACCTCCTTGATAAATTTTTCTCGTTATTTAATATTTCATTATTAGATGAAATTATTTTGGCGCTATCGTATAAACATTTTACAACCACCCCTTTTAAAAATTTATTGACTGATTTGAGTTAAAATTTAAGATATCTATTAGTACGTGTTGGTTTTCTATAAACGTTTGTTTCAATTGTATTATTTACCCTTCTAATTGACATATCTAAAAACGGTAGTTCATTCCTACTTTCTACGTCTAATGTGAATTTAATAGACGGTTCCTTACTATTTATATTTTTCCAAAAAACTAATCTAATCTAGTAAAATCGACACCATGAG